>CM076574.1:100397290-100997290 GCA_034641835.2 Pinus albicaulis | reverse complement strand
GATCAAGCAGTCTTTTAATCTATGTCGTCGATAAGAGATTAAATCACGGTTGTTGATATGTCAACGAGAAAAGTATAAGAGAAAGGCTTGGGGTCAATTGGAGACACACACGGAGGCAGAGCACTGAGGCAAAGCTGGAATTCTAGGGCGGGTTTGCTAAGAATTTCCAGAAGTGTTTCAATTGCAGCGAGGGGTAGTATTGGCTAAGGGGATGATCTGATCCTGGAGCCAAAGAGTCTGCAAGAGGCAGAGAAGCAGCAACCAAAAGCAGCGCAGAGGAAGCAGAGGCTACGCAGCAGCTGCGTAGCTCATAGGGTTTCATCCACTACGCAAGTGGTACGCAGGCCCAAAAAGGGCAGCGCTGAGGCAGCAGGAGGCCATCAGGGTTATGCAGAGGCCATCCAAGGCAGCGTAAGGACTGCGTCAACTAGTCTGGGTTATGCAATCCTTTTCTAAGAAGCGCAGGGGCACGCAGAGGCTAGCAGGGCTGACGCAAGCAACTTCAGAGCAGCATTGGGGTTTCTAGAGGCAGAAAGGGGTTGAGTTCTGTAAATCCTATTTGAGGGTGTCAACCAGTCCAGTTTTCAGTCTCTAGAACAGCAAGTATTACTACAAATCTTATTTTTTCTCTATTGGGTTAACCAGTAAGGTGCCCAGATTTGTTGTACTCAGATTCTACTTAATAATAATAAACCCTCATATCTATTGCATCAATTTCCCGCATTGGGTTTTTTCGGGGACATTTGTTCGAAAAATCTGTCACTTTGTCGAATGAGCGTAATATTCAGTAAATGATCTGTATGTGTGTAGGTTGCTAGTTGTGTTTACTTCGGTATTTTTTGAATATTTTCTTAAAATAACTTGTATAATTAAATAACAAGTAGGAGAAGTAAATCAAGATACTGCAGTAGGATTTCTGTATTATTTTTTCAGAAATTTTCACAGACATCTCTTTCCTTCACGACACTCTAGATCTAAATGAATTCACCCTTGAAAATACATAGATGGGCCCCAAATTCATGCTCTTCCTTCAGTTCCAAACACTAGAAGACTAACTCAGAGACTGATTTACCCCGTCCACACAGAAAATATATCTTGATCATAACATCACCAAATCCCAATAGGAAGAGCTCAAGTTATATAGGGAGAGGGTCATAGCAGCATGGAAAGAAGGGAATTGGGATGTCATTCTTGATCTCAAGGCCATTGTCCTTGATTTGGCTCCTCCAGGATGATCTCCCCTTTCTGCCAAATGACGGTCTCATTCAGTTGGGGGGTATGTTAGGGGGAGCCAACCCACCCTCTCCATTGTTGTTGGAAATAAAATGTTGTGTTTTGGTCTTCACTAGGTACACTTTGTGATGCAGTTGGGTCCCACGACCTCGTTTTCTTCACAGAGATGCATCTTGATCCAACAGTAGCATTGGGGATGGTCTTGTCGATAGGATATTAGATCTAACATCACCAAAGGGTCGAAGGGAGTTGCATGTCTTATACAAGACTCCTTCATCAATTGAGTATCCAGATTTTTGTGGATTTGGTTCCATCAGAACAACCCCCTTCTCCAAGACAACTACATTGTAGTTTGCTACTTACCCCTAGTCCCATTACACTTGGCACTACATAGAGAATCTAAGGGAGAACCCTTCCTTGATCTCTAAGGAGACATCTCCCACTACACCACTCTCGGGGAGATTGTTCTTCTCAGTGATTTCAATGTGCACACTAGACACCTACAAGTACCCCTCCATGACAGAGCCAAGGATACACTTTGCCTCTACGAGCTAGAGCTAAATTCTATGGGTCTTCATACTATTTCGTCGAACAGTAATGGACCTCTCACAGGTTACAGCAGACACCTCTTGCACTTCGATGAAGCCAACAGTTTATTGATCATGAATAGGCTCCCATGTTTTCCATGCTCAGGAGCTTTTACTTGCTTCCCCCATAGTGAGGGAGCTAGTGTGATTGACTATGTCTTAACTAACCAAGAGATTCTCTTGCATATTCAGTACCTCTTAGTATCCCACCACCCCTTGGTGGACCACAACCTCCTGACCTTCTCCCCTTGTACTTCCCCACTCCCTAGCCCACCATGCCACCCCACCACTCCCGCCACACTACCTTCATTTGTGATAAAGATTACACTGCATTATACATCAACTTCCATAAGGAGTTACTCCCCCCATTTTCCACTTCAGGTCACTAGCCACAACTATAGCCAAATATAAGATACTTCCCTCAATCCTCGTAGAAGCAGCGCTTCATTGCTAACCCCACTCTCCTCAATATCACATCCACAAACCTAACCCTGGATCTTACCCCATGAACCACTCGTTTGATGATGAAAGCAAATCCCTCTATAAATCGCTCTCTCTCACCCTCACACGCGAACCAACTCTCTCCCCTCACCTTCACAAAACATGCCATAATATTCTTCGTTGTAAAATAATAGCATTTCTCTCCTGAAGCCAACCAAAATTTCGTGATTCCCTCCGTCATTCCATAAAAGCATTTTGGCATGCCTTTTTCCCTCGATGCTATACCATTTCACTTGACCTTGACCCCCAAATCATGTTCTCCCACACCACCTTCCTTTATTGTTGATAATTCAATATGGCAATGATTAATTCAATTCTCTTACTTGATAGTTGCTTCTATTATACTTTATTTTCTTTATCTTTGTTTCATGTTATTACGATGAACAATACATCAAACAGTTACCAAAACAATAAGAACAATGACACAATATGTAGGCTGCAAGCCAGGGCCAAAACCCCTCCTCTTGAGGGGAAACCCCGCAAATATCTTCTTATAGATACTTCAATTGACGAATACCAAGACCCTTGACAAAGTCACTAGACACAAGTATTCCTCCAAGACACTTGTCACTATCTCTACTCTTCTCGACCTCCTTAATTATGCCCTCCTTTTCTCGCACTATCCTGCACTGCCACCTAAAGAAGCTCGGTCTCCACTCCGCAACCCTTGACAAAGTGCCTCCTCCCTTCGGCCTCCTACAACACTCTTCTTTGACCTTCTTTCAACACCCTTCTACCCTTTCGATAGCCCAAGACTGATCTGCATATACACGGAAGTAGCCCTTGGTCTTCGCTAAGATGACAGAGGTATAGGTGCAAACCTATCAGCGAAACAGAGAGGGAGACCCTTACACAGACTTGTCCTCACCCTCGCACACCTTGTAGCCTTCCTTCCATGTTGTAATACCCTTACTCTTCATGCGTTGCAATCCGCACTTCCTATTGCAGATAGATCCGAAGTTGATGATGTTACAATGAGTTCGAGTCACCCATATATAGTGATTGTTCCTCTCCATTTGGGCCGACATGATCTATAGGAGTGAGGCCAACTTCTTCCAAGTAGTAATCCATCAATATTTAAGCCGACGTGGAGAGCCATAGTGACAATATCTTGGAGTGCAACTTTTATATAGATGATGTGTCTTTTACACGTGTAACATAACTTTATTTACACGACTCTAATTATCTTTAGGACAAGATGACAAATTCCTAAAGACATCAAGAAGAAGTCTTTGACCTATAATAAAAACTTCTTGCTTATGAAACCCATGAAGCAAGCAACATAATACATTTTATTTTCCTTTATCTTCTTCATTACATAAATTCATAATTACAAGTCATTATGAAGACTGAACCTAGTTACACTTTTCAACACTCCCTCTTAACTAGGGAGGTATTCATAATGGTACTTGGTCATTCTCAATATGAAGAGATCTCATAGGAAGAGTCGGATTTGTAACCCATCTATATAGCATCATACCAACCAGCATCGTCATAGTGCAAGGCCTTGACTAACAGCTCCATCTCTCCACGAGATCTTATAGCTACAATGCTGGCGAGACCAATGATGAGTAGACACCCTCAACATTATCTCACTTGGATCATATCCCACCCGAGTTCACTCAGGATATGTCCATCAGGACTATTCTTACTGTTGGATTCCCAGTCCTCAAAGAATATCGGTCCTTCCACGACTACTCTTATCTTGGATGAACTAATATATCCTCAAAGAGTATTGGATGCGAGATGATTACACAATCCTCCATTTTGTATTCCCAGAATGATGTGTCTATCTCTCCCTTTCAACTAGGGAGGACATATGCACTCATTCCTATACAAGGAATGTACCTAAGCTCCCTCTTAGCTTAGGAATTACCAATTTTCTTTCAAATAAGAAACTTATTTCCAGGCTCCCTCTTAATCAGGGACCTGCAACAACTCTTCAGGAAAATAATGGGACATCCAATTGTTTAGAAGAACTCCTTCCTTCGATGTCATGAATTTCTTTGTTGAGGAGTCTTCATCTTTTGGATCTCTCCATAGGGCACAGATCATTCATCACTTTCATTTACAAGTCATGTCTTCATTCCATCAGAAAGTGATCCATCAGTCTTCTCATCTGGTCTAGCTTCATTTCATGTTGCTTTTCTTCATACCATATTTCTTCCAAGGATCTTTCATCCTACCATATGGTTATCAATTGTCAAAGACATATACTTCCCTTTGGCAGCCTTGCATAAGCTCATCCAGATATTATACAATTATAAATATGAATACTTAAATCAAATATTACCTTAGTGATGGTCTTTCATCGTGACATCTTCCTGTAGGCATCAGCATCCTTCATATAGACTGACACATCTCCTAAAGATATATACTATCCAGGGTCTCCATCTTTTCCAGACTTTTATCAGTCTACATATCTTCCTAGGAGATTTCCTAGTTAATTCCTCTTGGTTTCCTTGGATGTGGACTGCCTTTTATCATGATAGCACTTCCCACGATCTCTTCCTTTCTTTCTCCACACAATTTTATTCCCAGGAGCTTCCAATCAGAGTTCCTTAATAGTTGCCAGTCATCTCATACTTTAAATGAGAATATATTATGTTGATTTATTCTAGTGTGAACCATGCCTTTTGGCATCTTCTTAGAGGAGGAGATCCCTTTCCTATGATCATGCTTCTCAAGATAGAAGTAGTGATCAATGTTACCTGCAGCCATACAACATGACATTATAATATTAAATATAAGCATACATACCTCATTTACCTTCAGGTTATCTAGGATTATTTCAGCAGCTTCCTTGATTGAAGTGTCTTCAATCCCTTGATCTGCTTCATCTTTGTATGTCATCATACTCCACAAGTTGGAGTTCATGGTGAAACACTTGCTTTCTCTCTAGATCGGCGAAACCTTCGATGAGGATTCCATCAGAGAATCTTGAGGATCTTGAATGTCCTTATCTTGGCAAATGTTTCCTTTTGATGTATGATGAGCCTTGCCCTGGATGACTTCTTCCTTCCAATGAGGTTCCCAAGAGCAATATCCTTCATATTTGATTGCCATGAATTTAGTTCCTCTTGTCCACATGATTCCCCATGGTGATGTCACGAGCTCTTGCTTCTAATGTTTTCATGATGTCACATCGTATCTTATTATTTATTGTAGCCATATCCTATATAGGATTTAGGAGCCATGAAAAGACCTTTTGTGAGAGAGACTATCTTAACCATCGTAAAGATTTCTTACTCCCTCTTTCCTTGAACTTCTTTCTTCAGCTTCCTTCATCCTTTCTGGTGGTATGAGCTTTCTTCTTGTAATGTCTGAATCCTTTAACTTCCCCTCAACTTGTTTTCTTCTCTCTAGCATAGAAGTCACAAGTTGTTAGATGAGGTAACATTCTTGTCCCATTGGACATTTGTTACCTTGCACATAAGAATATTGATGATTATCCTTTTATCATTTCTCCCAGATCTCCTATATGACCTTCTTTACTGCATCTTCAGAGAATATATCTTCTAACGTATCATATATATCTTTGATGTCTCCACTCCGTCTGCATAGAGATGAGGGGACCTTTGACTAATTTCATAGGAATCCTTTGAGCCCTTTGATCCCTTTACACGTATTCAAATAATGCTTGACCTTCAGAAACTTTTCCATAGATATGACTTCACTTCCTTCGAGGATTATGTCTATCCTCCTTTTACATGCAAGAAAATTTGATGACCCTACCAGCTTATAGATCTCCTTGCAAATATGAAGTCATTTTACTAAATTTGATTATAGAATTAAAGATACTTACTTGACAAGTGAAGATCAAATCTTCAACTTTGATCACTTTGAAGAAGATGTATTAGTGCATCCTTATGGATGATCTTCTTCCAAATGAAAACCCCTCTTTAGGAAAGGGGATTGCTCCTTTAGATCTGGTTGCCTTTGTTGATGGTGATTATTGAGGATAATTTGATGTTTCCTCAGATAATCTTCTTTAAGGATAAAGAAGTGGTCCTTGCTTCAATGAGGGAGAACATGTGTTATAACCTTTGAAGATAATGACAGTACCTTTAGTTGTAATAGCACTGAGAGTGTATGACTCTTCACCAAACTGTGATCTTCATCATATCACCGAATTGTAGCTTGATATATCTTTGTCTGAACTAGATCATTGTGTTCGCACTGAAACCAGTAGAGATACCACCGAGACATAGAGACTTTCGTTCAAAACCTTAGTCATGGCAATTGCACCGAATCTAAGATAATGTCCAAGTTGTATGTAACTGATCCAAGAATGTCTTACTGTATCATCACCGAGAATGCGAAGTCTGAACTGTGTTCCTAGGACTGAAATTGACCTCTGAAAATCGCAGGGAATTCGATCTGTATTAACCCATCCAAACTATACCGAGAAAACTTCACTATGTTATAGTGTCGAAACAATGAGAATATTTCACTGTGGTGTCAAAACTTTGCCTAGTTTCTAAGCCTCAATCTGTATTGAGATCTATAGCAGAGAATGGCACCATACATTCTCTTTGAAGATATCTAAATTGTAATCAAACTCAGTGATCCGAAAATTTGATGCTTGTTGCTTTGACAACCTTCGACTTGCTTAAATGCCATTCTTGAACACTGATCCTTATGTGTCTCTTTGATTAGATGTCCTTCCTTAACTTTAGTACCATAGCTTTGATACCATGTTGAGAATTCAATAGGGCAATGATAAATTCAATTCTCTTACTTGATAATTGCCTGTGTTATACTTTAGTTTCTTTATCTTTGTTTCATGTTATTACGATGAGAAATACATCAAACTGTTACCAAAACAATAAGAACAATGACACAATATGTAGGCTGCAAGCTAGGGCCAAAACCCCTCCTCTAGAGGGGAAAACCCGCAAATCCCTCCTTATAGATGCTTCAATTGACGAATACCAAGGCCCTTGACAATGACACTAGACACAAGTATTCCTCCAAGATACTTGTCACTATCTCTGCTCTTCTCGACCTCCTTAATTCTGTCCTCCTTTTCTCGCAAAGTCTTGCACTGCCACCTAAAGAAGCTAAGTCTCTACTCCGCAGCACTTGACAAAGTGCCTCCTCCCTTCGGCCTCCTACAGAACTCTTCTTCGACCTTCTTTCAGCACCCTTCTACCCTTTCGATAGCCCAAGACTAATCTGTGTATGCATGGAAGCAGCCCTTGGTCTTCGCTGAGATGACAGAGGTATAGGTGCAAACCTATCACCGAAACAAAGAGGGAGACCCTTACACAGACTTGTCCTCACCCTCTCACACCATGTAGCCTTCCTTCTATGTTGTATTACCCTTACTCTTCATGCACTGCAATCCACACTTCCAATTGCAGAGAGATCCGAAGTTGAAGAAGTTACAATGAGTTTGAGTCACCCTTATATATGTGAAAAATCCTAGATATGAATTCCTATTGCAACAAATCTGAATTACTTCTTCTATTATGTTACATAATTATTTTATTACTGTGAAAAATAAAAGTAATTTCTGAAGCATTCTACACAAATAATGTTGCGGAAATAAATCTAAGTGTTGAAACAATCTGAAAAAAATACAATGAAAAACATCCATATGTGGCACAGTTATTTTTGGACTAAGTCCCCAGAAAAACCCAACTTGGGAAAACCGGTGCAGCAGATCTGAGGATTTGTATTATTAAGCAGCAGAATCTTGAATACAACTAGGGTGCCCACATCCGGCAAACCCTTTAGAGAAATCTAGACAGCAAATATAAATGTGAGATATACCTCACTCAGCAAGTCTCCGGCTAATCAAAAACAACGATGGTGAAGCCCTCACTGCCTCTACGTGATTGTGTTAAATCCTGAAGATGTTCTATGCTTAGATGCAAATATACTTTGACCTGCTAGGGCACAATGAAAGTAAGATGCAAATAGAACATACCAATAGATCGATGGAAGACAAGCCAAAAACAGAGATAAAGAATGGTGGTGTTACGGCGATCAGCAGGATGCTTCAACCAACAAAGTCTTCATAAGGTTAGCCACCCACATGTGTCACACAACCCCAAGATGATTCATCAAGAATACTCCACAAAGATGTTGCACTAAGAAGCCCTAAATGCAGAACCAAGAACACTGCTCCATCACCATCCAAGAGAGAAGAAAACGCCTCCACAAAAATGTGTGTGTAAAATGAACTCCAAGTCTCTCCAATATATAGGCATCTTTGGGGGTGTGTGAGTTTGTGACACATCTCTAATGCATGTGGGATAAATCAGGCCGACCTTGCACATGTGGAATAAATTCAAAATACATGTTTTGTTCATCCAATCAAGATGATCTTTAGATCGATCTTGCACCTCTCCGAAAGAGGAATCCAATAAAAATATTGGCATTGTCATCTGAGCATCACAACATGGAGTTTGGACCTAGTTGCCCAAAATTAACACTCCCTCTCAACTAGGGAGAACTACATCCACCAGTGCCATCCAAACATCGTGCGTCACCCGCCGTAACTTGCTTCGCTGGCTTCTTTATTTCAAAACAAAAGGTGACTCACAGCTAACCCGAAGTCAGCTCAGAGGTCTGAAACCTCTATAGGACTCAAAAGAGTCAGACACCAACCCGAAGTTGGTTTCACTGACCCGAAGTCAATTCGAGGTCCGAAACCTCTCTTGGACTCAAGAGAGTCATATACTAACCCGAAGTTAGTTTCACTAACCCGAAGTCAGTTGGAGGTTCAAAACCTCGCTAGACTTGATCCCAAATCAAGTGGTTGGACACGAGCCATCCTAGACATAGAGAGTATGGCAATCTCTAATGCGTCCATCGGTCTTGCTATGGTCTCTATTCACATTTCCCACCTCATTGGCCAAATGAGAGGTACTTCCCATGAGTCCGAAACTCCATGGGTAGGATGCATACAGGGTACAGATCAAAGAGAGGTAAACCAACTCAATATCATCACGGTGGGGCGGAAGCACACCAACAAGGTTTGGCAAGCCTAGCCCTGTGGTTGCTCATAGCTCCAAGAAGCTATCCCCCAAGCCCCCCTGGAGCTCCCGGAGCTCAGCGTCCAACAGGACCCTCCAAATAGGGTCGTCCCACGATTCCAAGATTCTCACGGAAGGTTTAGGAACATGACCTTCCCCAAGGGCTCTGTGAGAATATCCACGACCTGCTCATCAGTTCCTATATGATCGAGCCTTACGACGCCTCATTGTACCATATCCCAGATAAGTGGTACCAGACATCAACATGCTTGGATCGATCATGGAACACGGGATTCTCTGACAAACGGATCCCCCTCTAGTTATCACAAAGGATAACGGTGGCATCTAGCACATGCTCGAACAGCTCACTGAAGAGCTTTCACACCCAAGTGGCTTCACAACAGGCCATACATGCTGCAATGTATTCGGCCTTAGCGGTGCTCAAAGCTACCGACTTCTGCTTCCTGCTCGAAGCAGACCCAAGTGTGAAGCAGCATCCAGATGTGCTCTTGCGATCCACCACACTGCCAACCCAATCTGCATCAGTATATCCACGGAGTCTCAAACTCCCAGCAATGTATCTCAGCCCATGGTCCATTGTGCCCCAAAGATATCTCAAGAGTTTTCTTGGCACTAAACTAGTGAATGTTATGAGAATCAACCATGTGTTGACTCAAGGTTCACTGCACAACATACATCCAGACGGATGTTCCCTAAGAACATCAAGGCCCCTACGAGTTAATGATACTCAGTAGGATCTGCTAGCATAGGCCCAACAGCGCTTTCACTCAACTTCTTAAAGTTGAGCTCCATCGGTGTCGACACGGACTTACAGTCCATCATTCCAAATTTTTCAACAGCTTCACAATACATTTTCCTTGAGAGAGGAAAATCTCGCCAGCTCTCTGCTAGACCTTCAGGCCTGGGAAGTAATGTATCAGTCCTGGGTCCTTCATCGGAAGCGAGCTCCCTCTTCCACTAATAAATGAGAGGGTCAACATCTGTCAGGAGGAGATCGTCCACACAGAGAACCAGAATGAGAGGCTTTTCTCTATCAACCTTTAAGTAAAGGTTTGAATCAGCATTACTACTAGTGAAGCCCAGCTTCATCAAGTAGCTATCTATCCTCTCGTAGAGTCGTACCAAGCCCTGGGGGCTAGCTTCAACCCATAGAGGGCTTTCTTCAACCTGCAAACATGGGTGTCTTGATCCTAGACTTCGAACCCCGGAGGTTGCTCTACATACACCTCTTCCTTTATTGCACTATGCAGAAAGGCGGTCTTCACATCCATCTGATGAAGATTCCATCCTTGCATAGCAACAAGCGTAATAATAGATCACAAGTGCAATCATAATCAATGCCTTCCTAGAGAGAAGTCTCAGGCAACACATCTTGCCTTGTACTTTTCAACACTCCCATCAGATCCATGCTTGATCTTATAGAGCCATATCGAGGTGACAATAGTTTTGTCTTGCGGTCTAGGGACCATATCCCAGACATCATCTTTCATAATGGACTCGTACTCTTACTGTATCGCATCCTTCCAGACTTGATGCTTTACAACTTTTTTATATGATCCAGGCTCATATTGTACTCATGGCAGCTAGATACCTCTGGTATTTATATGGCTTCTTGTTTTTCCCAGAACTTCCCCCTTTGGAACCATATGTCTCTGAGCCATAAGGGTCTTCTTTCTTCCAGCAATGTTATTAGTTCAGGAGCATATACGGTTGTAGTCTCCCTCTTAATGCCAGCTCCTCTTGTGAGAGAAGACATCTATTTTAAATGTGGACATCCCAGACACCAACTCAGAAAGGATTTTTGTACTCATGGGCCTGAATCTTATTCTCCCACTGTCAAAGCCATAGAAGAATCATAGCCATACACTGTCATATAGTTGTCATGCATCTTGACAAGTATCATTTACTGTCATATCATTGATTACATTGTTGCTATGATATTATCATATACATCACTTGTCCAAAACTTCACAGGCTTCACTGATCACGGTTTCAAATACTTGACGATTCAAGACTCCAAATATGTAACTGTCCAAGGCTCGAAAAACTTCACAATTCACACTTTCAAGTTTATCATTACGCAAAGTGTAACGACTATCTTGATCTTGACTGATTGAGCCTCCACAGAGATATAATGGAGTCACTGAAGCAACTATAATGATGTGACAACTTCGCAATTATATTATATAATGACAACTTCACAATTATATAATGATGAGCCACTGTGCGATATGTAGTTGCTCAAAAACCTTTTCCAACATAGCCAACTTTTTTTTTTTTTTCCCGCTGTAGAATCCAATAATCGTCTAACGACGATTTCACCTTTTTGTTTGTGCCAGCTTACCATATCCAAATCTGGTAACTTGCTCATATTGATAGCCATTGAAGAGGCGTGGGAACCCACCAGTTGTCGGTTCTCGTTTACTTCCTGCTACACTACTGTGAGATTAAATGCATTCGTTTCAAAATCTGCCAATGAGAAATAAATCTCGGCCTGGCAGTGGGGGTCATTTCATTTATCACTGCTTTCTCCACTAGTTGGGCTTGTTGTGGCAATAACATTAATTCTGTCCCCAACGCGTGTACTCATTTTTGTCCAATAAAAATATGCCTTACATCCAATACCTGCGCTCCTAAGTCCTTCGACTGAGTTTCATAAATGGCATGTTGCATTTCCGTGTTCAACCGTTTGCTTGAATGCTTTAGTATCCACGTCTTGGCCTCCTCTAGCCTTCACGCAGTGCATGGCTTCCTCCGATTCTGAAGCTTCTGGTTTTGTCTTAGTGATAGGGAGGTAGTGCGGTTGCCAAAGGTTGAGCCACCATGAGTTGTTACAGGCATATAAACACGACCTCTTTCAATATTACTCTAGCACTTCTTGTCTAGGTATATATATATAATGGTTAAGCTCATCCATAATAAGGCCTACAGTGATAACAGTCTGAATATATCGGTTCAAGAGTAAAGAGGAATGTACGGCCTACTTAACAGAGAGGATGTGTGCCTTCAACACGCCCAGAAATAAGGTATATTCCGACCTTTGCATAGCTATATAGGAAACTCACTCCAGAATAGAGATGAAATACAAAGCTCATCCCACAAAAGGGAAATGTTGGGCTCGCACCCTCAAAATTGGGCATATAGTCACATTTTGGCAAATTGACCTCCTCTGATCACGTGAGCAATGCTACCACTGATTGAGCGCTGGAAATTTTGTATTCCAATCCTTGGAATAACAATGGAACTTAGTCTGGCAATTTTGCCCAAATGTATCTAAATTACGCCCAGAAATAAAAGGGACCCCTGCCAACACCAAGAAATGAATCAAATAACAACGCTGCTCCCGGATAATGATACTTACAGACACTGGTCTCTGACAAAATGAAGAATTCGACTTCTACACTGATAAGTTGGTCTGCATAGACATATTTTGAGCTCTTTTCACACTCTTCTGAGGCAATTCGGTCTACATAATGACAGGGATTTCTTCCCCACACTGTCCATGACTGATATCGACCCCCTCAAAGAAATATTACGCCCGGTACTTGGTAGCTCGTTGATTTGGCCACTATACAGCCCTCCTTTTGATGCATAAATTCGATCTGGTGGTTTCTTTGCTGATAAACAATTTGGACCTCATCACCTAGTTGTGGATCAACTTGGAAGAACAAAACAACATACCTATAGGAAGACCTTCTTCTGCACGACTTCTGTACATAAACTTGAGGTTTCAACCCTCTGATTAGGGCTTCCTGAACTAACCACGTCAACCCTAAATCCGTAGCCCAATCTCCTCAAAACCTTCGTTGTCCCTCCATTACAAGACCCTTTCTCTTGTGCTATCCTTTGAGACAAACTCGGCCTTACTGCAACTACCTGTTAGGCCTTTCGACCCTCCCAAACCATGCCTTACAGCCCTCTGATCTGCTGCTACATGGACTTAGCACTCTTCCCAAAAGAGACAGAAATATTCAGCCTGTTTTGCAGAGTATTATACCAACAAAACATGCACAGAACTGCCTAGAATTGCTCCTCTACCACTCGGTCAACACTCTAGTTGTGGTGGTATGGTCTACGACCTACCACACAGCTTTTCTGAGGCTAACAGCACCCTTATTCACCCTAGGAATAACCCACATCTCGCTGCGCTAGATAAGTTGGGCGTTGTCCTCTCCTAGCTCCGATACCATGTTAAATTCTAAAGATGTTCTATGCTTAGATGCAAATATACTTTGACCTTCTAGGGCACAATGAAAGTAAGATGCAAATAGAACATACCAATAGATCGATGGAAGACAAGCCAAAAACATAGATAAAGAATGGTAGTGTTACGGTGATCAGCAGGACGCTTCAACCAGCAAAGTCTTCATAAGGTCAGCCACCCACATATGTCACACAACCCCAAGACGATTCATCAAGAATACTCCACAAAGACACTACACCAAGAAGCCCTAAACGCAGAACCAAGAACGTTGCTCCATCACCATCCAAGAGAGAAGAAAATGCCTCCACAAAAATGTGTGTAAAATGAACTCCATGTATCTCCAATATATAGGCATCTTTGGGGGTGTGTGAATCTGTGACACATCTCTAATGCATGTGGGATAAATCAGGCCGACCTTGCACATGTGGAATAAATTCAAAATACATGTTCTGCTCATCCGATCAAGATGATCTTTAGATCGATCTTGCACCTCTCCGAAAGAGGAATCCAAAAAAAAATATTGGCATCGTCATCTGAGCATCACAACATGGAGTTTGGACCTAGTTGCCCAAAATTAACAGATTGCCTACGTTGGAACTACGTAAGCCTGCGTGGGCAAGCTTGAGGAACTGCGTGACCCCTCTCTACAACTGATCTAACTGATCTAAAGCTGGATTTTGGCCCTCCTGGCTCAAAACCCCAGCCTTTAGCTATCTCTGGACTAACTCCAAGAGACACTGCGTTGTTTCTGCGTGATTTCCTGCAAAGTCTGCGTCACCTCTTCAGAAAACTGCGTTGTCCCTCTCTGCGTCACCTCTGCCTCTCTTTGAAATGCACTCTTGGTCTACCTGACCAATCTCTACTTCTACCCCTCTCTGGATCTAATCACTGAATCACAATCACTTAGCAAACCCTGCCCTAGTGATTTGATCCTTGATCAAAAGTTGTGTCTCCTCACACAAATTCGAAAATGCTCAATGGCTCAAGTGTCACAATATGTTTTCCATAGGCCCCTCACCCTCCTTCTTATATTCTTCTGTTGAACCTTCAACGGCCAAGATTAAAACATAATCAAGGGCTAAGATTAACTTGGAGGTGATCCATGACATAATCTAGAAGATTCACACAGTTTAATTAATACCCTTTAATTAATCAATTTCCCTAAAAGTTTCGACTAAAGAAAACATTAAAAAACGATTAATTATTTTAATTAAACCATCTCTAAGTGGAATTTTCCAAAACCATATCTGGGTTTTATGGAATACATGTGTCCTAGCCTATATACAAGATTACAAGGCTAGAGCACATCCGATGCTACCATAAATCAACAATATAGTGACTGTTCCTCTCCATTTGGGCCGACATGATCTATAGGAGTGAGGTCGACTTCTTCCAAGGAGTAATCCATCAATACTTAAGCCGATGTGGAGAGCCATAGTAACAATATCTTGGAGTGCAACTTTTACATAGATGATGTGTCTTTTACATGTATAACATGACTTTATTTACATGACTCTAATTATCTTTATGACAAGATGACAAATTTCTAAAGACATCAAGAAGAAGAAGTCTTTGACCTATAATAAAAACATCTTGCTCATGAAACCCATGAAGCAAGCAACATAATACATTTTGAAGACCGAACCTAGTTACACTTTTCAACATTTACGATATTCCTGACAACCTCCCACATGTGTCTCTCCCCCCTCCCTTGGCACCTGTTTTCTAAGCAAGACAATGGGAGAGCAATCCGAGCTATGTCTACATGGATGAGGAAGCACCATAGACTGAATAAAGAAGCTAATGACGAAGGGAATCTAGTCCCTTGATTCTCGTATCGTTGATTTACTTAATCATGCTGTATGCTCGAACTTCCCACCCACCTAGGTCAAACACATTATTCATTCGATCTGTAAATTAGGGGCAATTCTAATCCAAACAACTACTAGACTATCATGGTGGGTCACTCACTCTCCAAGCTTTATGCCACGATATTACACCAACAGCTTTCTGAGGAGCTTAAGAGCCATCATCTTACGGCTAAAGGACAAGTACGTTTGCACACCAACTACCAGATGATTGATCACATCTTCACACTCTGAGCCACTATTGAGGAGGCTCATCATCCACCTTCAAAGGTTTACAGTTGTTTCGTATACTTTTAGAAAGCTTTTGACACAATCCTAAAGGAGACATTATTCTAGAGATTCCACGATATTGGCATATCTGAGACCCTACTATCTGCCATCATGAGACTGTATGAGTCAATTTTGGGACACCCCAGATGGTACATGACCTTTACATCTACAGTTCCATCAAGGTAAAAGAAGGGTGCCCCCTATCACCGACCCTCTATGGCATCTATATTGATCAGCTAGAGTCCTTCCTTCATGAGCATATCTGGGAGGGAAATGTTGTCTTCTACATCAAGTGTTGACTTCCTTCGCTGATTACTTCAACAGTTTTTGTGACCTTTGACAATTAACAACCAACCTAGGTAAAATTGAGGTTTTGATCTCCAATGCATCGAAGAGCTCTATTACAAAATTAGATTTCTACTACTGAGAGACAGAGATCAAGATCACCATAGCTTACACTTAGCTTGGAGTACAGCTCACGGGGTCTAAATTTGATTTGCAGTTGGACCTCCAGCCTCGGCTTGGTAACAGATATGTTTCCCTAGCCCTCATTGGGAAGCAATGCTTCCAAGGGCAGTTTCAAGACATCTCAACCAAGCTCTATATCATGTAGGAGTTATCAGACCCATAGTTCTCTATGGCTTTGAGATCTAGGGATCGAGCTTGTTGCAGACAAACTGGGCTAGACTAGAGAGAGCACAAACCTTCCTTCCCATGTGCATCATCTAATGTAAGCAAACAGTTCCACGGGCCATCATTCTAGCAAGGTTTGGCATCTACTCTTCTTTCCTCAAGGTCATTTTCCACACAGCTTTTTTCCTTCATAGATTGAGAGGTATCCCTATACCTTGCACTTTTCTCCTTGAAGGCTCTCACTTTAGATCCTTCCCTAGGTTGTGCATGAAGTTGGTCTCAAAGGTGTCTCAGATTCTTCGAACAATTACCATATCCCTAGAGAGCCTTCCCTCATTCGAATTCTCCCTTAATGCACCATGCATTTCTTGTCAACTAGACACGTATTGAACCAAGCTATCGGAGAGGATATTTATAAATTGTACATTCAAGTCACTTGGATCTCACCTCGACAAGCTTGGGCTTGAAGGTATCTTTGTACGGTTGTACCTAAAGCACTTTTTGGATTTGTGTGATGGCATCATTGTCTACCCCACTTATACACACAAATATCAGATGCACTAACACAAGATACCTTTAGGACAACTCTAGATCGGCTCTCATTAACTCTGAATAGATATATATCAGTGTATCACCATATACCACTATCTAATAGGATCTACCAAGTGTGTCGCCTTCAAGAGGTGGAAATGAAGATGCACCTCATTTTTTGTTGTCCACTATATTATGAGATCAAAGGACACTATCACTACCTCTATAGGGACTTGGAAAACTCCCTCACCACTTTCTATTGATAGCAAGACTAGAGATGCTTAGCCCTCTTCAACAAGGAGATTTTCAACCACAAATATTAGCTCCTACATGCCATGCCCCGCCTTCGGATGGCCAAATCAATTACCTCATACTTCCCTCCTTATCGATAAAATCAAAGCAACAAACATGCAGAGTTCCAAAGCACACCAGATAGCAAACTAGAGAGACCCCATCTTTCTCCTCAGCCTTCCCCTTAGGGAGACCACCCGATATTATTGTGATTGGTTTGATGGTGTCAAACGGCACATCAAGCCACATGTTTTCAAAGCACTAGTGAGATCAACTCTAGAAGGATCCAAAGTAGACCACCTCATGCCCCTTAGACTACCTCCCAGATCTAGAGGAACTTGAAATCCATTCAGATTTTCCTACTTTCGACATAGGATTCTAGGAGTATCCCTCACTCGTATTACACCCTAGGTCCCCATCACCTCGATCGTGCAATTGAGCTCCTTGTTGGTTCCAAAAGACTCCAACAGCAAGCCAGTGCCTAGTTCGTCCCCCTTGCCCTCAACCATAAGACTTAGGAGACCATGACATCATCGACCTCACTGTCTAATCTCTCTCTCTCACTCTTTCTCTCTCGATAGGCTCTTGGGTTTGGTTGCCCACCTTTCCAGTCTTGGACAAACTCACTTGGTGTTTTATATCATTGTAGCTTTGTCAAAATTATACTTATGTAGGTTTCTTTCTTTCCTTGTATTATTTTTGGCATTTTCTAGGAGTTGTGTTGGCACTCCCACATGATATTCATACTAGCGCTACTCTTTAGTCTTACTGGTCATTTGTCAGACACTAATAAAATTATCTTATCATATCTCCACCGATTCTTCTACATTTTCTCTTTAAGGTCAACAGTGTTGAAAAGTGTAACTAGGTTGGTCTTCATGTTGACTATGTAATTACGTAAAAAAGATGTCAAAGATAAATAAAATATATTTTTGGTGTACTTGCTTCATGGGTTTCATGAGCAAGATTTTATTATGTAGATAGACTTCTTCTTGATGTCTATTAGGTTCATAGGAATACATATAATTAGGTGTCATATATACATGAAGAATTTAGTTTAAACTTTAGATGTCTATGCTGCAAAGACCTTGCAAAGAAGCTCACAAACAGCCCTCAAACAAGCTGGAAGACAAGCTCAAAAAGCATTGGAAATCAAGCTCCTATACAGTGAAGACAGCCCTCCAACAATGCTGGAATAAACACATTATGAAATGTTATTTATGTCGGCATACAACTTGAAAACAGGTCGGCCTCAAATCTAATGAACAGGTCGGCTTAAATATAGGGGGAAACAACTATATATACCCCACCAAACTGCGCAGAACAAAAAGGTAATTTGTACATGTCTGAGTTTTAATGCGAGGTACAGAACTGTGGTCATCCTCAAGCAAGTATTACGGACAAGACAGAATTTACTGCAGGAAGAAATTGCGGACAAGACAGAATTCACTGCAGGAAGAAATTGCGGACAAGACTGAATTTACTGCAGGAAGAAATTGCGGAATTCTCTGAGGTTTCTACTGGGTTTAAGGTGCAGATTTGGGAACAGGAATTCGGACAAGTCTAAAGATGATCTGTGGATATACATCTGTAACGTTTATGGGTAATGCGTAGTAGCAACAGCAAGTTATCACCTGAAGATTGCAGATGTCTGTAACACTACAGCGTGGAAAATTCTGAAGTGAATGTGGATCACTGTCCTCCAATTAGGGCTGCTTCTAGGGCTGCATCTAAGTACAGATTTCTGTGCTAAAGCAAGCTGTGTTCAAGTGCAGATGATAGTGCTGGAGAAGGGTGTATTCAAGTGTGGATTACATTGTTAAAGAAGGCTGCATTCAAGAACAGATCAAGCTGAGATAAGCAAACAGTCAATGCCCTAAGGAAGCAGAATTTGTAGAGACCGAGCTCTCTGGTGTAGAAAGGTGCAAGTCAGTGAAGGACAGTGTAGAAGAACATAATCAATCAGCGACAACGTCTTGGAAGCATAAGAAGGTTAAGGGTCTATGTCACGGTCATGGTACTTGTTATTTGAATATTTATAAGAAGAATTCGTTGCGGGTTTTCTTCTCCAAGAAAGAGAGGTCTTGCCCTGGCTCTAGGAGCCTAACTTTTGTGTCTTGTGCATTTTGATAATTGACTAAATGAAAGATTAACTAAGAGAAGACATAACTAACGCAAATAAGTTCACAAGTAATTATCAAGAAGAGAATTTGTATTAACCAACAGCCCTCCAAATTCTCAACAAACAGGACCCACCCTCCTTCAACACGTATCATCATAGATAGTATGGGAATATCTAGCCCTAATCTCTTCCTGTATATGTAGGGTTAGTGTTGAGAAAAAGGGTAACAAGGAGGTGTTTCCTAGTGCTTTTTGCCTTTGGCCTAAGAAAACACATAAGACACCTTTTTAGTGTGTGACTTCATGAGTTATTAAAGTCACGTGACTTTTACTCACTTTATAAGGTACAAAAAGTAAATAGTACTTTATATTATTAAAGTTACTTTACGTTTTTAAAGTGACTTTATGTGAAAAAAGGTACAAGGTACAACAACTTAATAAAGTGACTAGGGAGGCTCATTAATGAAGGGAGAGACATAAAAAGGGGGTAAATTGGAGATTAGATCTCCACCCCTGATCAAGGGGAGATGAGATCTAATCACAGCCCTTGAACTTAGGGAAAAAGGAAAAGGAAAGCTCGCATTCTTCAAGTGCAAGGTTGCAGAAGAGGAAGTGAAGATGAGAAGGAGAAGTATATAGGCTGAGACAACCATTTGCTAAGGAGAGAACCTATAGCAGTTTGGAGAGAAAGCATGCAGCATGCAAATCAGGGAGATCAACCCGAGTTTCTAGGAAGGAAATCAGGCACGCAGACCTAGGTAAAACAGCCAATCCTTCAACACCATTTTCAATGGGTTGAGGGTAAATTTCCAGTGTAATTTCTCAGAGGTCTGACAGGCCCAAAAATATAGGAGGCAGCGTAGATTTCAGGGTGACTATTGTCAGACCTGTGACATGCTGTACGAGGAGAGATTCCTCATCTGGCAGCAATGAAATTGAGGGATCTGTATGCTAAGAAGGGGCACGACATTCGATGTTTGTATGCTTATTAGTGGCATGTTTTTTCTGAGCAAAGAAAACAGACAGTGGCACGCATTCCTAGAGGCAGAGATTGCTAGATTGTGTTCAAACTTACAAACAGTGGCATGAATCTCAAGGAGCTGGGCAGAGTTCCAAAAAGGGAGACAAGTACCCATGTATTTAATGTTGTAACTAATTCTCTAAGACAAGCAAATAAATACTCATTCAAACTGGTTTTCCTCTAGTGGGTTTTTCTAGGGTCTGAGATTGACCAAAAATATCAGTGTTCATTTTATGTGTGTTTGTATAATTTTCTTATCAGCCGAAAACTGAAAGTAAAAGTAGTGGTAGCCTAGCAGTGTTTTAATTGCAATTTGCATTCATGTTTAAATATGTAATGAACTGTGGGGTTGGGAATTAACTGATATGCAAAACAAACTGAAACAGGAGGGGCTACAGCACACCTAGAATTTTTTACAGTTAGGAGATTCATTGACAAGCGTATCATGTGGTGCATTACTTTATTGTCATTGGAAGGTTTTCCCCCTCAAAATGGTATCTTAAGAATTTTTCCATCCACCATTTCACACATTGTTCGAGTAGCATTATATGAAATATAATTTCAAGTGGTATTCAGTGTTTGTTGTGTTGTTTAAGGTTATTTGAATATAGCAAGTGCCATATCAGAAAAAGATTCTTTGATTGACACCTTCAAGTAGTAGCCTTTCATCCCAAAGGGGCCTCACATCCAGCCGACCCCACACTCAGGAGCATAACCCTGATGGACCGAAGGAGAATTGAAAACGTGCCTCATGACAGACGACCAATGACTTGGCAGGGGGTACTTCAACCAACTGGGCTACCCATCAAGGCTCCTACAAAAGTTCTGTTAAGGTCATCATTGAATTTTTTAGAAGCGTAAAATTAGATTCCTCTTCTCATATTGTTTCATCTCCAAATCTGATCCAAAGCATTCAGTACATCACTTGTAAGTTAACCCTTCAAAACCCTATATTCTCTCTTTCCTTTTCTTCTTCAATCTTTCCAAGTTTTTGGTCTTCCTACTCCAGAGACTAGGAAAAGGAGAACTAACCAAATAGTACCACCATAAAAAGAAGTAGAAGGCCAAGCTATGCATAAGGGCATTCAAAGAATTGAAGATTATGATAATACCTAGTGCAACTGCATGCTATGAAAATATGAGCATTAACCTCCATAAATAGATGAATTCCCTAAAGGAAATACCCTTTCAAGAATTCAAGGCACAAATATAAATGTTTCAAGGGCTAGATATCTTGAGACACAGATCTCACAGGAATACACACCAGTCAGAGAAGATGATATACTGCCACCTACAGGATTCATTAAGGAACTCGCATCAGCTAGCAAAGACACCTACAGAAATCCTATAACAACTTGTAATGCGACTTGCCCATTGGGATTATCACCTCTTCTCCACTTGTCATTGGTTATTTGCATTGGGATTTGCTCCTAATTGTGTATAAAGAGACCCATTGGGCTCTATTGTTCCCATGGCTGCAAGCTGGAAGATTGTTGTAAATCTGACAAACTTTTGATTCAAGTAATAAGAAGTCTTTGGAGGTCACCAAGCTGGGTTTTATGTTGTTACTCCTTGTAGCATGAGGTAACATGGTATTTTTTCATTGAGTTCTTCCTTGCATTGCAACTATTTTCGTGTTATAGCCTAAGGGCATTCTTGTCTAGAGAAGGAAAGCTACAACTACTTTTTGTTTCCTTGGGCTTTCCACATCCTATGCTTAGTTGAGATTTGTATGTTCTCAGTTGAACAACAAAGACAACTTTGCCATCATATGGCAAGTTCCCATTTACACTAATATTTGGCTTTGCAAGATTGTGGTTATATTGAAAAAGGTCACCAATTGCATTGGAGTTGCGGATGTCCTTTGCTAGACTCACCATCTCCATTGATCTCAAGCAGCAAATACTTCAAAGGGCCAAAGGCTCTCCAAAGCGATTCAAAGAAGAAATATCAAGAGGGGGTTTCCATAAGCCATCTATATCTTCTTCCCCCCACTTAAAATCTATTATTTTTTTGGGTTACTTATTTCTGCTCATATCGAAAATCTAGAGCTCTTAGGCTCTTCTAAAAGGCTGATTGTTAAGATAAGTCCAATTTGTCCAAGGAAAACAAGATTTCCTTGTTTTTCCTTAGGCAAATAAAACATATTTTCCTTAGATCATTAAAAGAAAACATATTTTCCTTGGAATTTCGAGTTACTCATGTTTGCTTTAGAATTTCCATGCAAATTTGTGCTTTCCCAACCTGGTTACTTGGCTGCCTTATCTCACAGGTCTGTAGGGCTTTTGGGCAGCAAAGAGGCTTTTTTTGGCCTGATTTGACAAATACATAAACCTTTTTCCTTGACTGTTTTTTTGGAAGCAAAGAGAGACATTTCAGTGGGCAGATTTTCCCTCCTTTGGGACTGATATTTGGCAGTGAAAAGGGTTTCCTTTTGGGCGGAGTTTCTCTACCTAGAAGACTGATTCTTATTCTAATCTAGTGGGCAGGATTGGCGTCACTTTTATGACTGATATTTTCTAATTTATTTGGAAGACTTTAGGTCTCTTGGGCAGAGTTATCTAGGCTGCCCCTTGAGGCAAGCCTCGCTGTTCTTCAAAGCAGATCTAGCAAGCATTTTATGAGCATTATGCAAGTTTATTTCCATGTATCATTAACAAGTTTGTTGAAGGTTTCATAGCCTTTTGTATCTAGACTTGGAAGAGGTATTTTTTTCCTTTTGAGAGAATTTATAAACCTCTCCAAGAGATTTCCTATTTTCTCATCCTCATTGTATAAGGGGATCCTCACTCTAATAAAAATAACACTTTTCTTGGGAGCTTGTGGATTTTTCCCCTTGGCATCCCACTCTTCCCCATTTGGGTAAGGTCTTCTTGTGATTGATTGAGTGGTTTGCTTTCATCACTTAAAACTAAGTAGATTATATCAACGCTAATTGCTTTCTGTTTCATTCACTTTTGGTTTTCATTTCATGCAATATAGTTCATATTCTCTAAACTTCACATGCAAAATATTTGGATGAGTCTTGTGAACTAGTTTAATTTATTTTAAGCATTTATTTTTCCTAGCATTCAACTATTGTTCATAACTTGATCTATTGCAATTTATTTTGCCTATTGGCTTTAAGTTCCTCATAAGTTGCTCTCGTTCATTTTATTGCAAAGCATCATCTATTTATGCAAGGAATCTTATCACAAGTTTGGAAATTGCGATCTTTTCACTTCCTTTCATTTATACAATTAATTTAGTTTAGTCTTTTAACTTGCTAGTTCTATTAGATTTGAGTTCATTTGCACTTAGAGAAGTTAACCTTCAGCTTAACTAGTTGTATAGCTTAATAGGGCCCCTTTTCACCCATTTCTTTTTCCAAGTTTGGAGACGGTAAACACTTGACTTGCTAAATCAGAATGGGGAAGCCCAATGCTAGATCTACTTGCGAGTGGGTTGACTTGAGAAATCAGATGGATACTCATTAATGAAGCTAGTATTCTCCACGTTGGATCTACTTGCAACCATCTTTATCTTTGCTTGGATAAAGTTTTGGAGGAAAAGTTTCACATTAGATTAGGTGCAATCTATCTAATTTATACTAACTCAAGAGACAACCTAATTAATTATAAAATCAACCAAGAGGAAATTCATCACACATTACATTTCGCATTGTGTACATGATATCATTGTTTTTTATTTTACAAGTTGGTTTAGAATCTCAAAGCACTTTATTTCAAATACTTTGCTTTCAATCATTTCATTCCAAGTACTTTATTTTTCTTTCGAGCACCTATTTGGATTAATGGCACTGGACTCTTATTAACCATATTTTTACATTGCTTAAGTATTTCATTCATTGGTTTGGCACTCTTATATATGTTTCTTCATGAATGACATATGATGCTATTGTACGTTTGAATGCATTTATTTCAAAGCACATGTGATGGTTTATCTTCTTAATGGTGAATTGTAAATTGGTTGAACTCATATTAACTCCTAGAACTTGTTTAGCATATCACTAATCAAGCCTTAGTTTTATCCTTTAGGGACTATCCCCCATGGCTTCTCTAGGAATTAGCCTAGACAGAGGAGTTGGGAATTGGGTGACAGCCCCAACTTGCAACTTGCACCCAAGTCAACACCAAGTGGAGTTAGAGACTTTCTCCGCAATAATCCCAGGTGTGGATTTAGGTGGCAACAATCTCTATGAGAAGATTTGTCCACTATTGACTTAATACACTCAACAATGTTCATACCTAGCTACGAATGGTCTCTTCGATGTGGCATCTCTAGTCTTGAAATTGAGTTTGAGATGAATGTGAAACCCTACGATTCAAAGCTCCCTCTCGAAATGGTCCAATCACTTGGATTGATCCACCTGCAAAATAAAAAGTCCAAATGGGGTTGCCCCCTAGTTTTCCCTTCCATGTGATTATGTAGCCCCCCAATGGCACGATCTATTAACCTTTGTGTAATCTTACTTATTATTCAGTTTATTAGATTAAACCCCAATAGCAACGCAATAAAAGAAATGTAAATGAAAAACCACTCGACACAATGTGTATATAATTATAGACAACAGTTTGCAAAAGTGAGCACTTTTATTAATAGATGGCACTAATATCATATGACAGCAGCGCAATGGAATCCAGACCAGCACAGATGTTGCGCAGTCATTGAGGAGGATCATCCGGGAGCTAAAGGAGTGAGGGAGATTTTGGAGGAGACTTGGTGGGGAGGCTTGGAGCTTCCTAACAGGGATTTTTCTTGGCATTTTGGAGACTTCCAGCAGCAAGGTTTACAGGAGGATCGATTCACCCAGCAGTTTAGAGAGCCAAGCCCAAGAGGGCCAATTTCCGGGGTCAAGGTTTGGGCGAACCCTTTCTAGGTTTTTCTGGGTTTATTGAGGAGAGGCCAACATTAATTTGGAAGAATTTTTTGGGTAGAATTGAGAGGCCAAACAGGGACTCCAACTTAGCCAGCAACTAGAGGAGCTAGGGGAAATTGGGCCAAAATCCTGAGGTTAACATTTGGCCAATTCCTTCGTGAGTAGCGTCTGGGGTTAAAGTCCTGGAATTTTCTGAGCAGCATAGCAGGCCCTAGCAGCATTTCATTCAGACCAGCAACAACATTTCTGGCTAGTGATAGCACAGATCAGGAGAAACAGCGGAAAGCCGAAGTCAGGCCTAAATAGCAGATCAACTGGAGTAGCAGCAGTATTTCTGGCCAGTGATAGCACAGAGCAAGAGTAGTAACGCAGAGAAGAAGTAACAACACAAAGCCGGAGTAGCAGCAGTATTTTTGGCCAATGACAACGCAGAGCTACAGCCAAGCAGTGTACCTTCAGAGGGGGATTTTGGCAGTATTTCAGAGGCTATCTCCATCTTGCCTTGAGCAAGCCCGGGTGCCTTCATTCCAACACCTCTATTGTACACATTTCCCACAAATTAATATAATGGCTCGGCTCAATTTTATGGCTCAATTTGTGTTCTAATGGCATGTTTATTTTTTATGTCTGCTTAATGTCTTTTGATGCATATTATAACTGTAATTTACCAATAGGAACATTACACTTGCCCTAGTCAACTTTGGCCCTACGCTCAGCTCGGCCCTGTGATCAATAGTCAATAGACTTGCGGTCAACTCGCACGTGTGGCTTTTTTACCGTCAAGCTTTCCATCAACTGCTCACACATGCAACTAGTTATATTGTTGGTCAAACTCGGCCTAGTAAATGCTAGTCAAACTCAACTTTCCTTCACATGTGCGGCCTCCTAAAAGGATAGTAAATGATTAAGAGAGATAAAGACTCACTCTCAATTAGAGTTCAAATGAGACGTCACACCATCTTATTTATACATGTCAAGGGGTTGTGACAACCCAAGGGACACGTCCCTTCACTAGCTAGCCAAATTGACTTTTTCTTAGGCTAACTTGTCTCAGTGAAATAAAAAATTTACATAATGCATTTAGGTTCGACTTGAAGACCCTTTAGTCATGCCAGAATACCTCCCAATGCTACACAAAAATCAACACTCCTTAGCAAGGGAGGTATTCTCCTTAGCTGAAAACATATTTCTCCTTAGTTTAAATTGCTCCTCTACTAGAAAATTTTATGAGCTTGCTATGTTGATGTAGTGTATCCTTACATGCACATCAATAGATATAGATCACTCCATCATAGAGCAGGTGTTGTGAGTATCTTGGGCCATTTACCCCCAGCCAAATCATCACGGCCCCATGGGTAAGTGTATCAATTTCCCCTAGTCAAATCAACATGAAACCATGGGAGATGTTTGCCCCTAAGCCATTTAACCCTGGGTAAATCAGCATGGGCCAACAAACTCAGCATAGCTCTTATGGAAGAATGTGTGTTGTATGCTGCAATTGCCATGGGCCATTCACCCCTAGTCAAATCAACATGGCTCCATGGGTGCATGTATCATTCCCCCACTAGTCAAATCAACATCACCCCGCATGAGAATATCTGCCAAATCCTGCAAAAACATCAACACTCCCTCTCAACGAGGGAGACATTCTACATCACGCCAAAGGGAGACATTCTACATCACACGAAGCTTGTCTCTAAAGAATACAAACTTTGCTCTAAACAAAGGTTTGGTGAGAATGTCCGGAATCTGCTCATCTATGGATATGTATTGGAGCTTCACTACTCCCCTTTTGCACCATGTCTAAGATGAAGTGATATTTGATCTTAATGTGCATAGACTTGTCATGAAATACTAGATTCTCTAAAATCTTAACACAGTTTTGAATATCACAATGTATCTAGGTCGTCTCAAGCTTGATCAAATAGCCCTACAAGTAGCTTCTGAACCCACGATGCTTCCTGACTTGTGGCACTAGCTACGATATACATTGCCTCTATTGTACCAAGTGCGGAAAAAATTTACTTCCTACTAAACTAGAATATAACAGTTGATCCCAAGTTGAAGCAGCACCCCAAGGTGCTCATTCTATCCTCTGCACTCCCAGCCCAATCCGAATCAGTATATCATTGCAGCCTCACTTCACCACCTAAGACATATCCAACTGTACCATGTAGGTACCTCAATACATGCTTCGCTACAACCCAATGTACCTGTCTCAGCTCAACAATATACTAGCTGAAGGTGTTCACTACAAAGCAAATATCAGGCCTAGTGTTAACCAGGTACATCAAGGATCCAATCAAATGCTTATACGTCGTGGGATCCACCAAATCTGAATCTTAAGTGGAATCACTCAGCTTCTTCAGATTTGTCACCATAAGTGTAGCAATGGACTTGCAATCCATCATACTGAATCTCCTCAAGATCTGAACTATGTACCTCCCTTGTCCAAGGAAGATCTCACCAGGTCTCTACCACACCTCCAATCCCAAGAAATAATTCATCAAGCCAAGATCCTACATCTCGAACTCCAAAGCCAACTCCCTCTCACACTCGATAAGGATTCTCTCTAACCTAGTAAGGAACAGATCATCAACATACATCACGAAGATCAAAGGATCACCAACAACAACCATGAAGTAAAGCTTAAGATCTGCATCACTCTCAGGAAAGCCCAAACTCATTATGTATCCATTAATCTTGGAATACCATGCCTCAGGTGCCTACTTGAGTCTGTACAAAACCTTCTTTAATCTGCAGACATGGTACTCCTTCCCATGTACCTCAAAGCCCTGAAGTTTCTCTATGTACACTTCCTCGTCAATCACAACATTGAGGAACACAATCTTTACATCCATTTGATGTATCTTCCAACCCATAAATAAAGCAATAGAAACAATAATCATGATAAAATTGTACTTAGCGACTGGAGTAAATGTCTACTCACGGTCCACTTCCTCTTTCTAGGAGAACCCTCTTGCATCATGTGGTACATTTTCCTGTTGAATGTGGCCATTTATGCTTTTACTTTTCTTTTTAGCTTCTTCAACCTCTAAGGCATCGTTCCAAGCTTGACCCAAGATGGGGGCAAGGGAATGGAGAGGCTAACCCTATGTGGACCCAGAGAGATAATGTGGACCTAGGTGGGTGAGATGATGAATGGCGGTATAGTGAATGGAATGGGAGTTGTATATGTGGATAAGGGAGCGAGACCACGCAACCAAAGACAGGGTTTCCCAAGTAGTACCATCCTAAAACCAAATGGTCAATAAAGGAGATCCCACGGAACTAAAATCCAAGGGTAACACCCAAAAGAGGTCAGGGGGACAAAAGCACAAACTAAGCCCACTCTTTCCGCCAAATCCCCCCAGCAATCCATGCCCAGAAGTGTCCATGATAAGTAAACCCAATACCCAATTACCAAATGACAAGACATACCTTTAGGTTCGGGAGGCCCACCTTCAAACATACGATCAATACAGATGGGTGAGGGACCCATGGATGGCTCAGGAGGCGGAAAAATGGTATAACGAGCTAGTTGAGGGTTGCAAGGGGTTGTTGGCTGCCGGTTGAGGTCCATCATGGAGAAAAAAATTTCTCCTAGTGATATCACCCACGAAGTGGTGGATAACATTTGGGTCCAACCAAGACGTGATCTCTCGAAGAGGTGGGAAAAGCTACTCAAACGAGAGGTCACGAGAACTCCAGCAATCTCTTGGTCACCGTAGACCTGTTATCTGCACATATCAACCATCAAAACCACGGGGCAGCATGTTATTCACGGTGTCTTATGATCACCCATGCTTAATGTCAGGCCATACAATTAACAAGTAATAAAAACATGCAATTTTTAATCTAAATGCAGCTAATCTATCATGAGAAATATCATATGAGATTAGTTCTGATGCAGAAGATCAACATGTGATGCATCCTACTCTAACATGCATAACATGCAATGTTAAGTATTAGGTATAATCATAGACCCAATGCAACCAACATGTTAATTGATCAATACAATAACGCATGCTTCCATGATTATTTTTGCAATGAACCTGACAATACAAATGGGAATGACGATATGAGGGGTTGCGAGGGTGGGAGGTGGGAAAACAAGAGACCCATATGCCATAGAAAGGAAAATTGGAAGAAGGAATAGACATCAGTCGAGAGGATTTAATTTGATCCTCCAACCAAGAAATGGAAATATCAACGACCAAGTATATGAATCTTTGATGAAGAACTATCTCAGGCCTATCATCCTTAGGGTAAGGAGTAAATGACTCAGACTTATTTAGGATGATACTATTTTGGTCATTGGGAAAACAAGAAGTGGACTCATCATTGTATTTGGGGAAACACCATGATTCTTGTTTTCTCGCAAAGGAAACTAGCTCTTCATCAAAACTAGGGGAACAAACCTTGTCACAAACACCCATCTCTGGGGCAGGGACATAACAAGGGGAGGAATGCTCAAACATGAAGAAAATCCTTGTATCGGTGGCATGGCTCAATGAAGCTTCTTCCTCAGTTTCCTTCACATTAGTCATCAGAAATACCCATAATTTCAAAAGGCTCCTCTTTGATCGAATCATCTTGGAACATAAAGAAGAGACCCTTCCAATCACTAGGGAGGGGTTCATAACGGCCAACATTGTTGTTCTGAAGGGGCGAAGTATCTTCTTCTTTCCTGAGTTCATTCTTATGGATTTGAGAGACTATGGGGTCTTCATTTTTATAGTCATACCCAATTCCCCAATCAACAGCCCAAAAGTCATTCATAGACTCTTCGTTTATTTGACCATCATGATCTTCCTTAGAATCATCCAATCCTTCACTACATATTTGGTGTTGGTTAGGATGCCATTCATTCTCTTCTTTAAACATGGAAGACCATTCCTCCTTCATTTGTTCCCGAAGAATGATATCCAAGGTATTTACTAAACGATTTTGATGGAATGCTTCAAGAAGAAGGTCATCAGTATGACTCCTTTTGTATTCATACTTCATGTTACAGAGTCTTTATAATTGCTCACAATAGTATGAGAAAATCTCTTGGGAGTTATATGTGGCCATCAACTGTCTGCAAGATTTCTCATATTCCATCATCCATTCCTGCAACACTAGAGGACTCTCAAGATCCAAAATTCCGTTATCAGCCTTGGAGGACATACCTCTTAATTCATGAGTTTCCTTTTCGGCACAATCCTCAAGGTCCAAATGAGTTTGGTTTTCCTTGCTCTCTTGATTAAGATTACTTTGGTTAGCTTGTTTCCTTATAAAGACATCCTTGAATTGATTAAAGTCTTCAATACTTTTTGGGTGGATATTGACAAACTAGTCCCTAGCCTTACCCTCAAGTGCGAATGCGAAGATCATCATGAAGATGTCATCGTCATCTTCATTAGGCATCCATAAGGCACATTCCCATATAAAATCAATCATATATTTCTCAACATCGACATTATTTCCAATCAAATTTGAGCAACCATTCATAATGCTTAGCAATTAATAGGTGCAGAGGAATGGAGGAGGCTCTAAAATTTAGTGCCTTAAATGAATTCAGGTGTTGAAAAACATCTTCAGCCACCTTTAGTTTGAGCTTCTCGTGTGCTAAGAAGTGGTTAACCAAGGTGAAAAAAGAAGAGATACTTTTAGGTTTGCATGATTTTTCAAGCTAGCCCCCGAGTGCAACCCCAATAGAGATGAGGAACTAATGAACCTGAACATCTTCATGAACAATGTTGGCCTTTGAAATATATGCCATGAAACTAGCCACTTGGTCAACTGCTGAAGACGAGTCATCATCAAATCTAGGCAAGATTTCCCCATGATTACAATTAGGGGCATTTGGGTATCCTGGGATCCCTTTAGTATCCAACGTTGGGTATCTTTCTACCCAATCCCACATGGTTTTGAATTTTCTATGGGAATCGTATGTGGAGTCACTAGGGTCATCGAAATTGCCTTCACAAATGCTTGCCTCACCCTACAAGCATTGACCTTAGAGATCAATGAAGAAGTAGGACTTCGTTCTTCCAATGGACTCACTTAGAATGATATATCAATATCGTCGTATGGAGAATAAGACACACGTCTCATCACCGGAAACGGTGCCAAAAATGTTACCACTCAAACCAGCAAGGGACCTAAAAGGGGTTCCTAAGAGGGCAACTGCTACGTTAAGGGCAACGATGGAGACTTAGCCCACCGTCACCGTAGCTAAGGCTCCCTGCTCTTTACGGACTTTCATTGATGGGAGGAGACCTGATGTTTTAGGAAGGCACTTATAGTGGATATATCAACAAATATAAGAGAAGTGACCCCTTAGACCCTTTTCCCTATGATAGGATGAAGAATGGAGCTTGCTTGCTCATCAAGCAAGGGACTTGGTTTTCTCGGGAGAGGGGATGAGAATTTGAGTGTTGTGGGAGAAGAATATGGCTTGCAAAGGAGTTTCTCAATCCCTAAAATCCCTTTGGAACTTGGATTCCAAGTAGTCCTTGATAAATAGTCTTTGGCGAAAAACGGAACCACATGAGGCCAAGTGGACCCAACCCAGGTTAGGAGATGGATTTTAGCAACCAATGATATTCTTAACCTAACCAAGGTGACGGCAAGGATCAAACAAGAATTTGCACCCAAAGATGTCAAAATGATCCTATTAGGTACTAGCCTTGGGAACACCAAGGAAAAACTTGATCCTAGACCTAGGGCTTGGGATATCCCGAGATTCCACCGTCGGATTTTGTTCAAATTCGGAGGAAACCTAGGGGACTCACCAGCGCAGTAGAGCCTAGGAGATCGAAGTTTTTCTATGGTCAGTTTCTTGGGAATTTGATTCCCTAGGTGACCTAATGAGGCTAGACCTAGGAAAGGGAGGAAAAAGGTGAAAATGGGGTTGAAATGATCACCCTTTGATGGACAAGTGCCTAATTCCACTTGGGGATATGGAGTCAAGGAGAATTGTGAAGATGGATTTTGTTTCTTGCTCAAGGAGGCTCCAAAAGTCAACTTCGTCCAATGTTAAAGGCAAGAAAAGAAAAGTGAATTTAAAGCATTTACACTTCGTTTCAAATGGTGAAGGCTTTTCAAGATAACACGATCTCTAGGACATTTCATTCATCCAACATGGCCCATACATAGAAGTAAGCTAAATAGACACATAATTCACATTAAACACATGAGCAATTAGCCCTAGTAATAGTGAGGTTCCAATGTATGCAGCAAAATGAAAAATAGTGTTAAACTTGCACTTACATGTCAGAGAATGTATCCAACCAACATCACATTTGCAATATAAGAAGCTCCAAGATAGAAAAGAACCCAATCCATACATCAAAATTCATCCATCATCCAAAAACATCCACCAAGGAAAAAATGTGAAGTTCTCTAATGAGAGAGAGAACCTAATCCAAGTGATAATACAAATGAATCCATCCAACTCATATTTATAGACTAATTAGGAGTTTGAATTACCTAGTGGGCCTACATTAGCCCCTAAAAATAAAATAATGAGCAAATTAACCAACTTTTGGTGACAAGCCCACCAAACTAGCTCATAAATGAAATAATAAGCCTCTCAAGAGGTCAAATAATAATCTATGCATGTCGTAGGGCCCTCCAAAAGGCTTGATGAGGTCCATAAGTGCCATAATGATGAATAAAATCCTCAAAAGTGATGGACAAGGGGGTAGCCCCTTGTTCTCCAAACAACAAACCTATGGTGCTCTCAGTGGGCATGGGGGCACGCCAATGACCTCATGAGTCTCCATTTGAGTCGAAGATGCCTGTAGACCATTTGCAAGGGCTTAAATGGTGGAATGAATGCTTCCATGTCATCGTACAAGCCTTGGGACACTTGCCAAGTATGTGGTGCACTTGTGGGGCCAGCTGGGCATAGTGTACCAAATGCATCTTCTTCGTCCAAGAGGTGGATCTCTAGCAATCTCTGAACACCTTTGGGGATCCATGGAGTGTTGACTACTATTGTGGAGGCCCATGGCTCTCTACACACACCCTATATGTGCCAATGTAGCCCTCTGGAAGGTTAGGACACCGTATAGGGAGACCAAACCCATATGGACACCATCTGCAATCCTGCATAAGATCTAATGCGTCCCCTAGCCTTCCAATATAACAAGTCATTAGAGCAATCGGGTAAAAGAGCTTACAAATCATGGACAACAAGTGGACACTTCATAATGGCATGCCCTTCCATAGTGAGCTTTAGCATGTGCTAATGTCTCTGCGCTCCAAAAGGGGTTAGCCAGGTACCTTATTAGGTGGTTTCTACCTTTAGAGGGGATAGATTGTCCAAGGTACATCCCTCAAATGGTGGTGGCATGTGATAAAGAGGTGAAATGGAATAGGGAAAGGGAGGGGCATCCCTGGGTCACATATCAGGGCACAAGGGTAGCTAGAAAAAGGGAATCTCGCGCCTGGGTATATAATGTGTAGGAGGGAACAATCGTGGTACATGAGGTGCCCCGGCCTTGATTTTTCCACCCTTCTTTATATGTCTTTTTCCTTTTATGATTTTTCTTTGATTAAATGCTTGGGGCTCAAAGGACAAGAGCATGATGTGTAAGATATAGCAGTGATTACCCCTTTTTTGGTATTGTGGTTCATTTCCCTCCAGGGCTTGGGACAATCATGGGTTCCTGAATGATAAAGGAGGCTCATCTAGGGCCTCTGGAACCAGGGTGATGAACATGGGTATGGGGTAGAGCTCATGTATTGGCTTTTTCCCACATGCTAATTATGTTTGTCCCAACCATCTTTTGCATCTTGTGGTACATTTTCCTGTTGAATGTGGCCATTTATGCTTTCACTTTGCTTTCTAGTTGCTTCAACCTCTGAGGCATTGTTCCAAGCCTAACCCAAGGTGGGGGGCAAGGGAATGGGGAGGCTAACCCTATGTGGACCCAGACTAATCCCACTCTTTCCGTCGAATGCCCCCATCAATCCATGCCCAAAAATGTCAATGATAAGTAAACCCAATACCCAATTACCAAATGACAAGACATACCTTTAGGTTCAGGAGGCCCACCTTCAAACATACGATCAACACAGATGGGTGAGGGACCACATGGCTGGCACAAGTGGTGGAGAAATGGCACAACGAGCTAGTTTAGGGCTGCAAGGGGTTGTTGGCTGCCAGCTGAGGTCCATCATGGAGAAAAAAAATTCTCCTAGGGATATCACCCACGAAGTGGTGGGCAACATGGTCGAAGGCCAAGGTAAAACCCAGAAATTCTTCCTTATCAGAGAGAGAGTGTGTGTGTGTTCAGAGTTCATTAATACATCAGACACAACATCAAGATAATAGCCAAACCAATAACCAATAACAAGAGAAATGCCAAGCCAAGTCCCATAGCCTTCCTTCAGATTTTTGGGCTCCTTTTTTGCCCCCCACTTCATTGGATCAGAGATAACCAAGACATAATTCGATGTACTAAATGAGGAGGAAGGATCTCCTTTATATAGACTTCAAAGGGGGTCGAATGGGTGCCTCTTGGGGGCCCAGCTAATAGGAGGTCGACTTGAATTATTCGAGGAAAATATAAATTTGAATTTTCCAATTTCTTCTAATGATGAAAATATCGACCATTGCTACCATATTTTCAACAAAACCAGCATATGAACCAACGCACAGAACTCCAAAGAAGCATACACAACCTTCAAGCAAATGCATAGAGAATATACCTCAAACAAACGCACAGTGTGGCAGAGCATACATGGTTGAACGCACCAAGATGTTGGGTATGCAGAGGAGTGTTACATAGATGAAATCAGTTGGGTTGCGTAGCAGGCAGTGATTTTAACATAGCAGAGGGGTTGATACAAATGTGTAGCAAGCAGCGCCCTTTACGAAGCAGAGTAGCATAGGTCGTAGGAGGTCACAGAATGGCAGATGGTCTGTCTTTGGAATCTAAGGAGAAGGATGAGACACTCAATTCTGCGTGGAGGTCTGGAATTTCACACTCAAATCTACGGACTAACAAACAGAGAACAAGTAGTGAAAAAACTTTTGAAATAGAGATTGAATAAGCTCTCATTCAATTGACATTATGGAGCGAATTAAATACTTGGTAGCAATGGACAATTCAAGTGACGGGCGAACGTTTTCTTGTCACATCGAGTTTGCACCATGTCGATCGGAGGAAAATGACATAGGTGTCAAGAAGAGTGTTTGATGCGATTAGCTGAGAGAGAGGAGTGTTTGATGGTTTGATGGGTGATATGATTATACCACACTAATAATTCTTCTGATTCATGGGCAAAGCAAAGTGGGTAGGTCTGTTGGACGGCAGTAGAACTGACAGGCAAAGAAAGGCCACAAAAAACCAGCGGCCCAAATTTGAGCAAGGAAGGAATTCACCCACTCCGATACCATGTTAAACACTCACAAATGATTGACAATACATAAGATAAACGTGAGATCCACTCTATTCACAAATATTTACATATTAATACAATGTCTTATGACCCTTGGTTTTCATTTTCAAAGTGGTCTCTTGAACTCCAATGATTTTTCACATTCCACACCATAACCCTTAGTAGAATAGGTGTCCAACAGTCTAATGTTGATATTAGTTTCTATAGCATCGAAGGTGTTCTGATCTTGAAACTTTGTCGAGAGGCTAAAACACAGGAGTTCTCCATAACCCAGAAATTGTTTTTGGAAATCCCACTTAGAAGTATCTCAATTAGATTATTAGCCTATTTTTAAATATTTCCTAAGCCTAGCTTAGGAAAAGAGGTTAATTAATCAGTATTGATTAAGAAAGAAAGGTGTGAATTATCTAGAAACTCACACGAATCGACTGGGAAATAATCTTAGCCCTTTATTAAGTTTTAATATTAGCCCTTCGAGGTCCAATGGAAGATTATAAGAAGTAGATTGGTAGATGGAGAATACACACACTTGAGATCAATTTCCTTGGAGAGTTCGATTTTCCAGAGCGCAGCAACAGTTGCCGGAAGAGTTCGAGCTTCAAAAAGGAAGAAGAGACAGAGAGGGGCAAGGGCAGTGAAGTCGGAGGAAGATTTTCTAGATCTAGTGAGTACTTTGTAGAGAGGCCGAGATTTTCTCCAGGAGGCTGCACAGAGGCAGCGCAGAGCCTCAAGTGAGTGGTTCGATTTTGCTAGAGGGGAAGACATGTTTAGTTCCAGAGGCCGGGAAGAGCTTCCAAAGGGTCGGAGAAGGGTTTTCCCAATCAGCAACAGGCAGGCCAGCTAGATTGGCAATCGATTCAGGAAGCACATGCGACAAGATGCACCAGAGTGACGGAGAGTTTGCACAGGCCAAGTTGGACGGCTAGCTTTTCAAAGGTCACACAGTGCAAAGATTGCTCAAAGTGAGGGTAATTTCCCTCAGAGAATTTTTGCAAGTATTTTCTCTTCAGAATTGACAGTTTTCAGCATCTAGATTGTACTTAGATTATTTCATTGTTGCATAATAATACAAAACCCTCAGTTGTTGCACGGGTTTTCCCAAGTTGGGTTTTTTCACGGACATTTGTCCAAAAATAATTGTGTCAATTTTTATGTGTGTTAGCATATTTCTCAGTTTTCTGCACTATTATTTCCCACGATATATTTGTGAGGATTGCAGTGAGTTTATTTCGCTTTTGTCGTAGCAATAAACTAAATAATTAATTTATCAGTTAGAAGAAATGATACTAGTTGCTGCGATAGGATTTCAGACTTGAAATTTTCACATCGTATCAGAGTGATTTTGATCAAGCGGGAAGCTTAGAACTGAAAGACAGAAACTGTCCAGATTCAAAGGGAGTCTGGCAGTATGATTTCCAGATCTGCATACAGGTTGTCTTAGAAGATCGAATTGTTGGGCAAAGAGTTCGATTTTTCCAGTGCAGGTGGCAGGAAAAATTCGCAAAGCCTAGGAGCAATTCTAGCAAGCAGAAAAGTAGCCGGAAAGCAGTTTTGGTGAAGCAGATCAAATTTTCGCTGAGTGGATTCCCTGCTTGGGCTCAAAAGGGTTTTGCAGCAGAAGAATCAGCGTCGGGTGGAAGAGAAAGGCACACCAGAGGGAAATTTCGCTCAGGGGATTTCGAGTTCCATAAATTTGATTTTCCAGCTGCAAATCGACAAAAGTTGTGAGCATAAATCTTCACTCCAAAAGGGAGTGTGAATAGCAGATTCAACAGTCGGGCAAAGGAAAAGAGGGAGATTTTCGGCCAGATTTAGAGATGGCCACAGCTAGGCATAGAGATCAGGATAGGTTGGAGAGAGCCTCTAGTTTTGTCATATGGAAGGGAAGGATGACCTTCCTTTTAGATGAACATGGCCTGAAATCCTATGTGGACAATGTGGTAATAGTACCCCAGCATGCAGATCAGCTAAAGGAGTACAAGAAGGAGATTGTGAAGGCGAAGAGATTGATCCTAGTTGGAGTTCGGGACCATGTAGTCTCACAAGTGGAAAAAAAAGGAATAGCCAAGGAAATGTGGGATGCTCTCATCCAGCTATATTGGAACACTTCCAGACAGCGGAAGATGTTCCTACAGGAGAAGTTGAGGAGCATTAGGATGATGAAGGGTGAAGGCATAGACTCCTTCCTCACCGAGATTCAAGAGCTCCGAGATCAGCTTGCAACCGTTGGGGAGGCACCTCAACCAACAGAGCTTGTAAGGTCGACACTGAATAATGTCTCAAAGGAATGGCAAGTGTTTGTCCAAAGTATTTTGGGAAGAGACACATTACCTAGATGGGACAGGATGTGGTCAAACCTACAACAAGAGGAGTTGAGGCAAGTTCTATTGAAGAGCACCATCAACGGCAGCAACAGCAAGGGCATGAAGGGTGAGAAGGAAAAGGAGAATGTGGCCCTAGCATCAAAGAGTAGATGGGAAAGGATGTGGTCAGACCTACAGCAAGAGGAGTTGAGGCGAGTTCTATTGAAGAGCACCATCAACGGGAGCAACGACAACGGCGTGAAGGGTGAGAAGGAAGAGGAGAATGTGGCCCTAACATCAAAGGATCCTAACCAAGGACAAGGGGAAAAGAAGAAGAAAAAGGACCTATCTAAGATCATGTGTTTCAGGTGTTGCGAGTTTTTCCACTACAGTACGCAATGTCCTCTCAGGAAGAAAGACAAGAAGGAGAAGCAGGACCAGGTGGCGGCATTTGTAGAGATAGACAAATTGTCCTCCAGGGTGGAGGAATATTTCGCTATGTTTGTAGGAGGTTCGAGATCAGCTTGCAATTGTTGGGGAGGCACCACAACCAACAAAGCTTGCACGGTCGGCACTGAACAATGTCTCAAAGGAATGGCAAGTGCTTGTCCAAAGTATCTTGGGACTAGATGGGACAGGATGTGGTTAGACCTACAGCAAGAGGAGTTGAGGCGAGTTCTATTGAAGAGCACCATCAGCAGGAGCAACAGTAAGCGCATAAGGGTGAGAAGGAAGAGGAGAATGTGGCCATAGCATCAAAGGTTAGATGGGACAGGATGTGGACAAACCAACAACAAGAGGAGTTGAGGCGAGTTTTATTGAAGAGCACCATTAGCGGGAGCAACAACAAGGGCATGAAGGGTGAGAAGGAAGAGGAGAATGTGGCCCTAACATCAAAGGGTCCCAACCAGAGACAGGGGGAGAAGAAGAATAAAAAGGACCTATCTAAGATCAAGTGTTTCAAGTGTTGCGAGCTTGGCCACTACAGTATGCAATGTCCTCTCAAGAAGAAGGACAAATAGCAGAAGCAGGACCAAGCAGCGACATCTGCAGAGATAGACAACTTGTCCTCCAGGCTATTGGAATATTTCGCTATGTTTCCAGCTATACCTCCAAGAGAGAGGTGGGGCGATATGGAGCTATAGTCCCAAACAAGCGTAGACATGGGCAAGATCCTTGCGGTGTCCTCATGGATCATTACCTAGCTACGGAGGCCCGCAGTATTCAATAGCAGGATGGATCAGTGTCAATGATGCAATCAGATTCCCGAGTGACAGTTCCAGACTAGTAGCATTCAGGTGTTGAGGAGCGCAGTGCAGTGTTGACAACAAAGCAGGAGGCTCAATAGCAGAGTCAGCAGTAGTGCAAATTCTTTAGTGGATAGTGTAGTGACTAATAGCAGTTAGATACTCAGGAGACATATACTGCAGACACAGTTGATTCAGTATTTAGGATGCTTCTCAGTTACATTTGTTGCAGTTGCTGTAGTTGCAGCAGCAACAGATGAGAGGGAGTTGTAGTGCAGATGCAGAGTTGGCAGCAGTATAGCAATGTCAGCAGCAACATGGATGCAACACCAAAGTTGCACAGTGATTGGTGGGCAGTGGCAGGCAGTCACAGTGCCCAGACATCAGCAGCATGACAGAGGGTGATACAGAGACAGGGTGTTGTAGCAATGGTGCATCACTAGAACACCTTCATCGCTAAGAGAGTGTTACTTTTTGTAGCATCGGAGGTGTTTTAATCTCGAAACTTTGTGGAGAGGGTAAAACGCAGGAGTTCTCCATAACCCAGAAATCGTTTCTGGAAATTCCACATAGAAGTGTCTCAATTAGATTATTAGTTTATTTTTAAATATATCCTAAGTCTAAACTTAGGAAAAGGGGTTAATTAATCAGCATTAATTAATAAATGTGTGAATTATCTAGACACTCGCACAGAACGACTGGAAAATAATCTTAGCCGTTGAATAGATTTTAATCTTGGTCGTTGGAGGACCAACAAAAGATTATAATAAGTCGATGGATAGATGGAGAATACACACACTTGAGATCGATTTTCTTGGAGAGTTCAATTTTCTAGATAGCAGCAACAGTCATGAGAAGAGTTCGAGCTTAAGAAGGGAAGCAGACACAGAGAGTGGCAGGGACAGTGAAGTCAGAGGAAGATTTTCCAAATCCGGTGAGTACTTTGCATAGGGGCTGAGATTTTCTCCAGGAGGCTACATAGAGGCAGTGTATAGCGTCAAGTGAGCAGTTTGATTTTGCTAAAGGGTAAGACGTTTTCAGTTCCAAAGGTCGGGAAGAGTTTCCAGAGGGTCAGAGAAGCGTTTTCCCAGTCAGCAACACGCAGGACGGCTAGTTTGGAAGTTGATTCAGGTAGCACGTGTGACAGGAAGCGCCAGAGTGACGCAAAACCTACACAGGCCAAGTTGGACGGCTAGCTTTTCGGAGGTCAGACTGTGTCGAGATTGCTTAGAGTGAGGGTAACCTCCCTTACATAATTTTTGCCAATATTTCCTTTGCAGGATTGTCAATTTTGGCATCCAGATTGTACTCAGATTATTTCACTGCTTCATAATAATACCAAATCCTGAGCTGCTGCACCGGTTTTCCCAAGTTGGGTTTTTCTAGGGACATTTGTCCAAAAATAATTGTGTCAATTTTTATGTGTGCGCTAACATATTTCTCAGTTTCCAGCACTATCATTTTCCGCTGTATTTTTGTGAAGATTGCAGTGTGTTTATTCGTTGTTGTCGTGGCAATAAACTGAATAATTAATTTATCAGTTAGAAGAAATAATACCAGCAGCTGCAATATGATTTCAGACTTGATATTTTCACAGTTGAGACCTCTGGATTTGATGATCTACATGCAACAATTTTGGATCTGCTTTTCTCTTCAAAGTCTAAGCTTTGATACCATGTTAATTTTTGAAAACCAGTGCTTAGGTAAACAGATTAGATCTAGATTTACACTACTGGAATTCTTTAACCAAATAAAGCAGCGGAAAAAACTTAGAAAAGCAAGAAAAAAACAAATCTCGTGCATGCACAATTTTTCTGATCTTCAACATTAGTTCATCATTCAAAATAACTTTTGAACATACAAGAACTCCCATGCTGGGAAAATGGCTCTGAGAAAGAAAATACAAATAAACCTAGCAAACCTGAATTTCCAGTTCTCGGAAATCTGCCCTGTGGATCACCTCTATGCTGGACCATATGGTCTATATGACCCGCAAATTAATGGCTTCCCTCCTCTTTGTTGCTGCTGCAATTCTTCTCCTTGCCCAGAAAATCAAAAAGTCCTTTTGATTTTCTCTCTCTTTCTCAAAATCCTTCTTGAGAAAATAATTGATGTGTCTTCTTTTTCACTTGCTACCTTTTATAATTTTGAGTTGGACCAAATCCCTAATCTCAACAGTCACATTAAATCTAATCTTGAGTTGAGATCAATGGTCCAAAATTCAATTTAAATCACTAGTCTTGAGTTGAGATCAATGGTCCAAAATTCAACTTAAATCACTAGTACCCAAACTTAGGCACTTTATTAAATGAAACTCACTTCATAAAAAAACATTCACTTTATTTATTAATTAATAAAATGAACTCCCAAGTCTAAGAGTCGTTCTTGGACATTTTTCTTTCACGGAAATCCCTGTCAGAGGTACAATCATCAACACTGCCATCATCAAAAAGTTCAATCCATACTTGCAAAACTCTGCATATATTACAAAAATTGCAGCCAAAACAAAGAAAATTGTTGTTGCACATTTTTATAATATTAATGGCTGAATATGTAGAAAGCGTAAAACAGACAATTTATTGCATTTTAAACTTTTGCTCAGGGGACTAATGTCTGGCTTGTTTTTTCTTCAATTTCTGTGTTTTTGTGGTGTATGTTTGCTTGTCCTGATTGGAGACATCACCTTTCCAAATAAAATATCAGGGTATGTCCCAGTTCACCCCAGAGGGTCACATCCCCAGTCGGACATATACAATATGGTGATGTACCATTCTGGATACTAACCCAGAGGTATGCATATCCATGCAATGTATAATGAAACTGTAGTGACCACAAACAGTACAGCTGACATCAAATAAGATCAGAAAAACTGGAACGCTGACCGAATCGCCATGACCATGAAATATGTCATTTCAAAAACAATACTTAAACTAAATAAACCATTTCAGAAAGAAAAGATGTATTAATACCTGAAGAAGGGTCAATTTATCCATCTTTGTCATGAGGCCCACTGTAACATCAGGACCCCCAGCACTATCTTCCATGTAGTTCATGTCTGTCAATCGTTATTGCCAACATTAGAGTTTGCCTTAGTTAGGCATTTAGACTCCCAAAAGCTAATATCTAAGCTACAATTAAGCCAATCTTTAAGATGAGCGAGTATGAACCAAGCAAAGGGGTGCTGTTCAGGTAGCCAGCAGCACACGATGTAACCAAATCACACATAGGAATGCCAGCATCAGCAATTGCCAAAGTTGCTGCATTAATACATGCAGATCTTGTTCCTGTAATATAACATACAAGGAAATGCAAATGATCAATATTCATAGTTTATGTCAGAGATATTAAAAAAAAAACTTTGAAACAGAGGAAAAAACAAACACAAACAGGAGCCACCAATAGACCCTTAGGAGTCATTGTGGCAACATTGACGACAAATTATGATCTAAAATTGGATGATGACAAGAATATCAAAGGTTGACAAGTAAAATACTATCTGACTGAATATTCAGTAATGCAAGTTTTTTGAGACCAATAAATAACAAGAGTACTACATCCTTCAATGCCATTTCAGACCTACCTATTTGGTGTATAGCACCTCTTTTCATTGGTTCCAACCAAGAATCAAACAAATTTGCCACATTAAAGTAGAAATATGTCTGGTTTTGAACCCACGTACTGATGACACTATTTACATAGGTTGCTCTCTAGAGACCAAACTATGGATGTATCTTGTTGAGACGGACCAGGTGTCACTTCTTATCCCTGGACTAGAATATTAAAGGGGAAATGAACACTGTAGGGATGTGAAATGCCAGTATGTTAACAAACCTGTGAGTCAACTTGCAAGTATCCAAGTTTGACTTTGCTCGCAAACCAAACAAGTCGAATTGACTCAATCAGGGTCATACTTGCATTCACCAAGTTTGACTCTGTTTACAAGAAAAACATGTCAAAATGACTCATGGAGAGTCATATTCCCCATTCACCAAATTTGACTCAAAGTCAAATGCATTTGACTATCAAACAAGTCTGACTTGGGAGTCAGTTTAGCTTTGACTAGCAAGTAATTGAGTCAAACTTGACCAACCCAAGTCAAACTCACCAATCTGACTATAAATGCCCAGAAACTGTCTTGCTCATTTTACTTTTTGTATTTGTCACACTTTTTCTGAGCCAACTCAAACTCTCAACTCCTCTGCCTTACCAAGCTTTCCCAAAGTCAAGTCTGCAAACAATGTGACTCAAAGCTACTGAGGACCATCATGGAGACAAGTTGCAGACATTATTGTTTCCTTCATAATTCTTATGGTTGTGATTAAGAAAAGAAGAAAATTTAGATTATGTTCTCTCAAGCTAAGTACAAAATCCAGGGCTATAAAGGACAGAAAACATGCTGATGGCACTCTACATAGACATCTCATTGGAAAATTCTCTAGATATATGGCTCATTCAATAACTTTTCAATGGAAAGCCATATGATTATTTCGGGTACAAGAAATAACTTTCGAAATAGTAAGAAGAGTAACAATATTTTCAATTGATCCATAAATAGCAGATGTTGAGCCTCTACACAATTGTCATAGTAGAGCATAGCTCGCAGAAAAAATTCTACAACTACTTCCAGTGTTTACACCACATATAAACAACTAGCATTTTCCTTGGACAGCATGAGATAAAAGTTGGAGAAATTAAAAAGAACACACCCGGAATTGTTAATAGCCGCAAACAAATAACAGAAAGGAATTAACCTAGAGAATGTTGGAAAAATTGTCATTGATGTCAAAGGGTGAATGGGCCAGCACTTGTTTGGTGATTTGTGTGCACAAGTTAGTGAATTTGGATGCAAGGACCTCTTAGTTTAGTAGTCTTTGTCTCGCCATTTCATTTGATAGGTGGCATTGTTGAAGATTGTAACTAGGTTCGGTCTTCATCAATTGTATTTGGGTCAATATTTAATGTACTTGTCCAAAGAATAAAGAAAAAATATATATATTATTATTAAATGACTTATTAAAGCATGGGTTTCATGCTTGGGTCATATTATTTTAGGTCAAAGTCCCCATTGTGGACTTCTAGGATTTATTCTGAGTTTATAAAGTCATTACAGATTTAAATTGACCCTTCTTGGGCTTTTGAATCATGTAAAAAGGTTTTGTATTGAGTCAAATATGATTTATGGAGCCTCCACACCAAGTCGACCTTAATGTTATCAAGTCGACCTCAACCCCAGGAATTCGAGCTCACCACAAGCCTATATATACAAGGAGATCGAACTCATTTGGAGCATTCTCTCTCACACACAGAAATTTCGATATCTACTGTTGCATTGGAGAAAATGTGAAGTCAAGGATTGATATCTACATGCTAAAGGATTGAAGCAAAATCGAAATTTTGGTGTCTCTCTCTCTCTCTCTCTCACGTGCCCTAGATTGGAAGATCGAAGTCCCTCATTGTTTTGTTGCTGCCAGTTGCTGCATGTTGTTGTTGCCAAGAGAAGAATAGGTTGAAGTTGCTTTTGTTGGATGTTGGTGCCTTGACAAGTTGTATTGGGTCAAAATCAAACTCCCAGAAGCAAGATTGAAGTCTTTTCAACAAGATCGAAGTCTCAGAAGCAAGGTCGAAGTTTTCAGCTCGAAGGAAGTGTTTCATAGTGTTGTTGCTGCCAGGTCAAAAGTAGGATCATGAAGAAGGTTGACTTGGTGCTGCCAGGTCAAAAGTAGGATCATGAAGAAGGTTGACTTGGTGTGGAGGAAGTGTGTGTGTCAAGGTCAAGAGTCTCAGGAAAACTATTGAAGGAAAAATTACTGACTGGGTTTTCCCCTAGAGTGGGGTTTTGCCCTGGCTGTTGGCCTATATCTGGTGTCCTTGATCTATGTGCTATTACTTTGATATTTGCTTGATGAACTAAGAAGGAAGAAGATAATAAGAAACCAATAAGAACTAGGAACATCACAAGTAAATTATCAAGAACAAGAAAATCTTTCTGCCTTTTCTATTTTCTAATAGGCATGCCCTATGGGTCCTCTTGGTTGGAGAGATATTGATTTTTGAAGTTTGATCAGTGTTCCATCAGGATGCGTCTCCCAAGGTGTGGGACGCACTTCCTCTCTCCCGAGATGAGGAAACTCCTTGGGAAACGTTTCCCCATGTCCCCTTTTTGGGAGAAACTCGAGGAAACTCCGGGGAGGCATTTTCTTAGTGACAAAACACATCTTTCTTGTAGGGGGGAACGAGGGCACACAGAGGGGACGCAAGAGGGACCCAATTTTTTTCACTAATAACAATCAAAAACGTATAAAAATTCAAAAAAATTACAGTTGCAGTGCACAGTGCCCTACGTCTTGCACACAGGAGGACACCAAATTATCGGATGGTACTAGCTACACAATGGGATGTGGATCTGAAGGAGGATCCACAAATAGATGAGGATGGCCCGAATGTGATATAGCATGGTTTAGTTAGTGCGCCATTGGTTACAAATGAGAGTGACTCAAACTCAATGACATTACCCATTGATGGTCCTGATGCCTTCATGCAAGATATGGATGTAGAGGACCAGTCACTGGAGCATCAACACACTTTATGGTGCTTATTAGTTATTTGATCATGATGTTCATTTCTTTAGATGCTTTTCATTGTTCTAGTTTTGAACTTTTGACACAAGACTGATGAATGAGTCCTTGACTCTTTTAGTATTTATTATTTAGTACTTTTGACAAATTTACTAGTATTTCACTACTTTCTATGTTTACTTTTAGTTTAGTAATCTATGGCTATTTTAGACTTCAGCATAATTTCATTGTCATATGATGAATTCACTTTTCGATGTGCATTGCGTAATTTCAATTTTCAAATGATGAATTTAATTTACATGTACCTTACATAATATTAATGCCCATTGCCAAATGATGAATTTAGATGGAACAATGCATAATTTCAAATGATGTATTCAATTTAATAATTTAATTTAAGATTTTAATTGATGATTGCGGAAATATCATAAGATAATTTTGGACATCTACAAAATACGTGTCCCAAGGCCAAAAAGAGCCACGAAGGAAGAAAAAACCAGAAAAGCAACCCAAAGGATGGAAATTTCCACAGCGTTTGCCCGACGACGAAGAGGATGAAGAAGAGATGGGTTCCCCTACCAATGAGGAAAACTAGAATACACAAGAAAGTGTAGAAAAGGAGGTAGCAAACCGTGAAACATCAGGAATCCCAGTCCCCATAGCGCAACCAGAGCAGATTCCCGAAGCAAAGGATTTGGGGGGCTCCAAACGTCACCATGTTTCAGAAATGTTAATTTTGGACAACTAGGTCCAAACTCCATGTAGTGATGCTCAGATGAAGATACCAATAATTTTCCTCTTTCGGAGAGGTGCAAGATCAATCTAAAGATCATCTTCATCCGATGAGCAAAACACTTAATTTGAATTTATTTTTAATCTATTCAAAATATGTGTAGGTCGGCCTTAAGGTTTTGTGCCCCAACAGATGTGTCACACACCCTCAATGATGGATATAAATAAGGTCAACAATGGAGGAAATTTCACTCATCTCATCCTCGCACATTCTCTCTCCTCATCTGATTGGTTCGATCACTTGGAGTCTCTTCTCTTCACACGTGTGAAAGTGTAGCAAGGAAGAAAATTGTTTTCGGATTTCTGTTTTCGCCTAGGGTTTCTGCAGCAACTTTGACCAGCGTTGACTTTGATCAACGCAAGGTCAAACAGACCTAAAACTTTCCTAAAATCTCGATTGCCCTAATCCACATTTTCTAGCACTATTTCCAAGGAAAAACGTTGATTTTGACTTTTCAGTGTTGACCTAGCTACTGCTGCTATTTGCGTTGACCTTCGACTGACAACGTTGACTTTTGGGTAGACTTTTGAGTTGACGGTTTGGTTGTCCTAGAGGGATGTATGACATTGCTGGTTGGATGACCATATTGAGATTTTGCTGGTTGAAGCATCTTGTTGACCGCCGTAACGCACCAACACAATTATATATTTCTGGCTTGTCTTCTGTCGATCTACTGGTATGTTCTATCAGAATTTTACTTTATTGTTTATGTGATTGATTTCTGATATTGAAAAGAAAGTAAAGTTGCATCAAGCATAGAACATCTACATAAATTTACATGGTATCAGAGCTGAGGTGAAGACAAAGCCCTAATTTGTAGCATTCACCAAAGAAGAGGATGGGTTCCTCAAACTACAACGGCTTCAAGGCTGATGACAAATTGACTGGGAAGGATGACTTCCATGCTTGGAAGATGACATTGGATCTTAACTTGGAAAACCAAGATGTCATGGACTATGTGCAGGGTAAAATTCAAGAGCCTCCATCCACTACTATTGTTGCTGCAAAAAACATAGTACAAGAAGGGGGAGATCAAAGCAAAGCTAATGATCAGGAACTCAATTCACAAGAGTCTGGTTGCCTACATCTCTGAGCTGGGCACATCCAAAGGGATGTACGATAATTTGGTCAACATGTTCAAGGCCAACAATGCGAATCAAGTCCTATTCTTCAAGAATCAATTGAAGAATCTAAAGAAAGGCATAGATGAGCAAGGATGAGTCTGTTCAATCATATTTTTTGAAGCTGACCGAGATCAGGAACAATCTGCTGGCTATTGGGGAGACAATAGTTGATCGAGAGATGGTACCCACCACACTTGGAGGGCTCTCATCCGAATGGCATGTGTTCAACACTACTATTCTCAATAATAATGTGATACCTGACTTTGACGAAGTACTATCAAGATGCGTTCAAGAAGAGACAAGAATGAAGGAGTGTGAAAATGAAGGAAATGCTGCCTACGCTGCTCATTCTAGAAAGAAGAACTTTGGTGGTCCAAAGAACAAAGGAAGAGCGGGGGGCCAAGTAAAGAAGGGCAAGTGTTACACTTGTCATAGGCCAGGTCACTATGCTAGAGAATGCCCTTTCAAGAAGGATTCTCCCGATGGTGATGACAACAACAACAACCAGAGGAATGGCAATCAAAGGAACAAAAGGTTCAAGGGAAAGAGGAAGGCTCCCTCTGGCGGAAATGGTCAACCTTTCAAAAGGTCGAGAAACTCCAGGTATGAGGAATCGAATGTTGTTGATAAAATAAATGAATTCATTCCTGTATCTGCCCTCTCTGCTGCATCTCCACCCGACACTATGGATGTCTGGTTGATAGATAGTGGTGCCTCAAGGCACATCACTAGGTTCAAGGAAGCACTCTCTGATATAGTTGAGAAGGATACTAATCTAGAAATTATCCTTAGAGATAATGCCACATATCCCGTGAAAGGGGCAAGGACTGTGACCCTCCACTTGTCTCAAGGTCAAGTCCTCCGCTTATGGGATGTACTCTATGTACCTAGTTTGAAGAAGAACCTTGTGTCTATATCGGCCATGGAAGACAAAGGTTTCAATGTGGCATTCATTGATGGAAAGGTGCGCATGTGGAAGAAGAGCTTCAATGAAGCTATCACGATTGGGTTTAGAGTTGATACACTCTACCAGGTTGGAGGAAGTCCACTGGGAGCGATGACATGTGATACTATCCAACAAACTGAACGATGGCACCGGAGGTTCGGACACCTTCACTACAAGGCCCTTCTCGAAGCAAGGAAGGTGGTGACGGGGATGCCCGAGTTCTCAAATAATCACGAAGGTGTATGTCAGGGTTGTGCCGAAGGAAAGCATACAAGGCGACCTTTCCCCTCAAGCGTCACAAAGACATCTGATGTCTTGCAATTAGTACATTCTGATTTGTCTAGTATGCTGCTAGTGACATCCTTGGGAGGATGTTCTTATTATATGACGTTCATAGATGACTTCTCTCGCAAAACCTGGATATACTTCTTGAAGAAGAAGGATGAGGCTTTCATGTGGTTCTATACCTTCAAAGCCTTGGTGGAAAATCTAACAAGGAAGAAGATCAAGATATTGAGGACCAATAATGGCACTGAATATGAGATGAACAAGTTCAAGAACTTTTGCAGAGAAGCTGGCATCAAGAGGGAGTCCACAACTGTCTATACTCTTGAGCATAATGTCATTGCTGAATGAAAGAACAGGACCATTGTGGAAGCTGCTCGTGCCATGCTGTGACCAGGGTCTACCAAAGTTTCTATGGGGAGAAGCTACAAACATACTGTGTACAAACAAAACCGATGCCCACATTCCGCAATGGACTCCAAAACTACCAAAGAGGTTTTCTTTGGTAAGAAACCTAACGTCTCACAATTTAGAGTTTTTGGATGTCCTGTTTATTTTCATGTGTCGAAAGAGAAGAGGAACAAGCTGGATGCTTATGGGAAGAAAGGAATGTTTGTGGGCTACAGCGAAACTTCGAAGGCCTATAGAGTCTATGTGCCTGGCCAAAGGGAAGTGGAGATATGCCACGGTGTCACCTTTGACGAAGATGCTTCCCTGAGGAAAGTAGTCAATCTTCCGTGATCTGAGGAATATCATGAAGCAAGGCCTGGAAATCAAGAAGAACCGAAGGATGAGACGATGCCCGATGTTGAAGGACCGATGGACCCGATTGATCCACCTCCTTCACTGGGGAAGAGACCATCATGGCTCAGGGACACTCTCGAGGATGCCGAGGGACATATGGCCCCAAGGGGGGCATTCCGTGAAAGCAAGAAACGAGTAGATACCAAGGGTATCTAGCAGCCATGAGTACTATTGTACAATCTGAGTCTAGATCTTTTGAGGAAGCCGTAAAGCATCAAGTCTAGAAGGATGCTATGCACGAAGAGTATGAGTCCATAATGAAGAATGATGTCTAGGATGTGGTTCCAAGACCGGAGGACAAAGCAGTTGTCACCTCGAAATGGCTCTACAAGATCAAGCAGGGATCTGATGGAAGTGCTGAAAAGTTCAAGGCAAGATTCGTTGCCTATGGCTTCTCTCAAAAGGAAGGCATAGACTATGATGACATATTTGCACTTGTGGCCCGATATACCACAATTCGATCTATCATAGCCCTTGCTACTACGCAAGGATGGAGTCTTCATCAGATGGATGTGAAGACCGCATTTCTGCATAGTGTGATAAAGGAAGAGGTGTATGTAGAGCAACCTCTAGGGTTCGAAGTCCAAGATCGGGACACCCGTGTCTGCAGGTTGAAGAAAGCCCTCTATGGGTTGAAGCAAGCACGTAGAGCTTGGTACGAGAGGATAGATAGCTACCTGATGAAGCTGGGCTTCACTCGTAGTAATGTTAATCCGAACCTTTACTTCAAGATTGATAGAGAGAAGCCTCTCATTCTGGTGCTGTATGTGGACGACCTCTTCCTGACAGGTGTTGACCCTCTCATTCATCAGTGCAAAGGGAGCTCGCTGCTGAGTTCGAGATGAAGGATCTAGGACTGATGCATTACTTCCTAGGCCTAGAGGTCTGGTAGAGACCTAGCGAGATTTTCCTTTCTCAAGGAAAATACATTGTGAAGCTTCTGGAAAGATTTGGTATGGTGGAGACAAATTATATGTTTTTCGAAGCGCTAATCCGAGTTCATCCTGAGGCTAAAACTAGAACTCTTATGAGGCACACTGTGATCTGTTTGAGGGTACTTTTTGGTCTGCTTTTAAGTTCTCTTCTAAGGCCAGTTTCAGCCCTCCTGAGGCCACTTCCTGTAGCTTATTGCGGTTGTTTCAGAGACCGAATTTCGGCCCCCTTCCTCAGGCTAAATATATGATCAAGGTTCGCGGTTCTAAGGCAACTTTTCAGTCTCATTTTGGCCTATCCTTCTCTGAGTATTTCAGGGTGATTTAAGTCAAATCTAAGATTGTTTCAGGGTTAAAACTGAGGCACAAATTCCAGTTCTTTTGCAGGCTGATGTAGGGTCCCACCTTGGAAAGGATAATTTTGTGACACTTGGAGAGGGTGATTTTGATGCAATGATATAAGATTATGCATGTCAGACTTATGTATATGCTTGTATACTATAGACCTAGTTTGGGTCACCTCGTTGTTGTGTGCTTATGATAATATTTATGTTTGTGTGTATAAGAATGATTTTGGTTAAGTACATATTATCAATATGTTTCTCTTTTGGTTTCCCACTTTTGAAATAGGTGTATGACATGGATGGTGATCCAAGATTGAGACACATAGATCCATGGATGATCATGGTTATGTGGAACATATGGTTGATTATGATCTATGGATGATACATGATTTGTATGATTATATATGATTAATTTTGTACTAAGAAGGATGTGGTAGGGAATTTGGTCATTGCCAACAAGGATGCTCGAGTTATAAATGATTGTGAAAGTCATTTCTCCAAAGCCAAAATGACTGTGGAAGGCATGCACAATCCTTGGTAAAATGTGAATAAGTTAATTATGAAATTCATTTGATTCCTTTGATCTATGAGATTGCGATGTGCGCAGGTCTTGGAACAAGACCTTACCAACAAACCATCAGGTGGGCATAAATCACAATCAGTACCTTAAGGTGAAATGCGGGGTTTCAAAGCAAAGTAGATGAGAAGTCGTGGAAATTAGGGCACGAAGTCCTAAATCCATGGAAGATAAAGACATGGAGTCTTGGATCTATAATAAAAGGATTAGGGCGCGAATTCCTAAATCCATGAAAGATAAAGACGTGGAGTCTTGGATCTCTAATAAAAGGATTAGGGTGTGGAGTCCTAAATCCATTAAAGATAAAGACATGGAGTCTTGGATCTATAATAAAAGTATTGGGACACGGAGTCCTAAGTATTTAAAAGATCAAGGTGTGGAATCTTAGATCCTTGGGAGTAGAGGAGGGCACGAAGTCCTCAATCTACCAAGGCATGGAGATGCATGTAATAGAGATGCGAAATCCCTATTCTACGGAAGAAAAATACCACTCATGACAATTCCACTCATGAATTTCCTTAATAACATATCATTTCTGACAATTCTGGAGTGACTTTCTAAAAATAGAAAGTCATGTCTAGCATCTCAAGTATGACTTTCCAAAACTAGTAAATCACCTTGCATAAATTGGTAATCAATTGTAGTTGAAGGAAAATCACTTAACTTATCATTAATCAATCCTAATAGTTCAATCTCGACTTAATCCTCAATCTTATTAATATTATTATTATTATTATTATCTTTTATGAGACTACGATTTATTATTAAAAGGGAATTATAAGTCACCTTCATCTCGTTGATCACTTCACACGTCTCTCCTTGATGATTCTCATGGCTCTATGTAACTCTCTCTCTCTTTTAATAATATATTACACTCTTTTATGCGCTCATCAAAGAATGGCATATTCCTCTTACACTCATCAAAGACATGACATAATAGATTCCTCTTACGCTCTCTTGAATGCATATGTTACACTCTTTTGAACTAAGGCATGCATACCTTTCCTTAATGGCATGAATTACACTCCTATAAATGGAATATGTTACTTTTCCTCAAGGAATGCATATTACTCCTCCTTTATGACAAGAATTTGTTCTTCTTCTTATATATGTGTCTCATGTCTTCTCACTTGAGGGGGGGAGGTGCATTGTGACACCAAGAGTTGGAGAGATATAAAAAAAAAATTGTGAGAGGGAGAGACGTGGAGAGCATCCAATTCCTTTCGAAATGAAATTGAAATTCCAAAACTAAATTACTAAGTAGCTCTACCTGGTGGAGTTGACCATGAGTGGTATTGGGAGGAAGTGAAACTTATCTTCCTCGGCTTGCGTTGTATGTCTCTCTACTACTATATTTTGGTATTTCTTGTGAGCTCTTACAAATTAGGGGTTCCAGGGGGAAAAGCTCTCTCTGGATATGGTTGGGTGGAAAACTGGATGGTTTATAATGATTTGGTAAGGATATTAGAGTTGGAGCATACTCTCATCTTGGAGCTATATATATACATTGTTAGGTATATCTATCAATGTGCTTGAAATTTTGGTTTCTTATTACATTTTAAAGTGTTGCGGAAAATTTAAATTGCTACTTTAAATTATTACAAAATTATGAATATTCATAAAGTTATTTCTGAGCTAACCAACAATGAGTTAACAGTTTCATGGCATCTATGTATGAGAAATTAAATGCAGGGGAATTAAAACAAGGATGTGTTGCCAATGTTTTTAAGTTCAGTTTATAATGAATTTTTGTCCATAGTAGGTTGCCAACTTATCTTCCTCGGTTTGCCTTGTATATCTCTCTACTGCTATATTTTGGTATTGCTTGTGAGCTCTTACAAATCTGGGGTTCCAGGGGGAAAAGTTCTCGCTGGATATGGTTGGCTAGAAAACGGATGGTTTATAATGATTTGGTAAGGATATTAGAGTTGGAGCATACTCTCATCTTTTTGGAGCTATATATATACATTGTCAGGTATATCTATCAATGTTCTTGATATTTTGGTTTCTTATTACGTTTTAAAGTGTTGCGGAAAATTTAAATTGCCACTTTAAATTATTACAAAATTATGAATATTCATAAAGTTATTTCTGAGCTAACCAACAATGAGTTAACAGTTTCATGGCATCTATGTATGAGAATGTACATGCAGGGGGATTAACACAAGGATGTGTTGCCAATGTTTTTAAGTTCAGTTTATAGTGAATTTTTGTCCATAGCAGGTTGCCATGAGTTTGATGAAAATATGATATATCATATTAGCATAAATTTGGGTTTTCCTTCTCCATGTACAGTTGTAGATGAAGTTTCCACAGTAAGTGTTTGATAAAAGTGATAAATGAGATAGTAGGAATTTTTTTGTTGTTATTTTAAAGAATCGCATTTCCAGGAATTTCTTTTGCCATTCAGCTCAACATCAGGGGGTATCTGTACTTTATGGGCATGTCACTCCCACTTTGATTCCAAAAAACAGGTTTTAAGACTCTGATTCTCTAATATGGGCGATTTAGCATATTTGTTGTTGCCTGTAAGGACAATCTATTGTCTGGTTTTGCTGATTTTTTTTTGGATTTACCTGGTGATCTATATTGATGACACTAACCTATTCCATGCACTTTGAAATTGTTGTTTTAAAGTCTCAATGGTTGTAGATTGCATGCTTGCAAAGTGTTTGACAAAATGCCTCAATGGTTGTAGATTGCATGCTTGCAAAGTGTTTGTCAAAAAACCTCAACAGCTGTAGATTGCATGCTTGCAAAAGCTCTGTCAAAAGCAATGTTACGAACATCATCAGGATAAAATCAGGAAGGGTTTGGAAAACAAAAAAATCGTAAAAATCGGTAAAATATCAGTAAAAATCGGCAAAAGTAAGATACCATAAAAATATCTTTAAAAATCAGCAAACATCGGCTAGGCCAAAAAATCGTGATTTCGAGATAAAATCAAGATTTTATCGAGATGTTCACAACACTAGTCAAAGGGCCTTAATGGTTGTGGATTGCATGCTTGCAAAGTGTTTCTCAAAAGGCCTCAATGGTTGTAGCTTTTGTGAATATAAATTGTTAGAGGAAATGTCTTACTGACTGTAATTTTTATGTACTAGAAATTTATGAATAGGTTATTTAATAGATGTAACTTCTTATGTTTGCAAGATTTTGTATGAATGTGAAAATGAGTTTAATAAGTTGTTGAAGTGTGAATAAAGAATAGGACAATTGTTATTTTTATTATACAAAGATATCATGAAAAAATAGGTTGTTGTTGGAAACAATTTTATAGTAACCAATTTTGTAGGTTTTAATTACTTGTGCAAGTGAGCATGATAAGTTGTCCAAGTTGCATGTATTCATAGGTGCAGTCTTATGCTTGAGTAGTTGTAGCAAACAACTAATTGTGCCTAATTTTGGCAAGTCCATTGATTTACATAGAACTCTTTGAAGAATAATATCCTTCTCAATTTGTAACAGTAGCTACTCGTGTTGTAACATTCATTATACAAGACTCGTGATTGAAATAATGCCATTCTGCAAACAAATGTTTTTCCTTAATACTTGGGAATGAGAATTTTTAGTTGATGAATTTGGAAACATTGTTGAGTCAATATATTTTGTGATTCCATTTCTCCATTTCATAAACATATCATTAGAATTTCTGATGAAAATAGGCATATTCCTCCTTCAATTACCTTGTTACAGGTAGATTAATAACCATGCCCTCATATGTGATTTTTGTAATAGAAGCAGGATATTTTAGGTTCCTGTGGCATACTTTGTGGTTATGATGTAAAGAGTCAATAAGTGGAATCTATTTAGCATAATCTAGGGGGTCAAATAGGTTGATTAATCTTAATGCTCACACATGGCATTATGATGGAATTTATTTCCAGTCTTACTTAGAACTCACATATAAGTATGAAAAGAGCACATGCTATCTTGTTTTAAACTTGAACTTGAGGAGAAATGCATTTTGGAATTGGTTTTAAGGGAAAGTTATCCCTGACTTCTTATGTTATATTCTTATATTGAAATAGATGAAGGAACATGATCTTCATGATAACCAAGTTAATCATATTATGAGTAAAAAAAATTAGTGATAGTGTTCAACGTAACCTTTACTTCTCTAAACTCTTGATGGTTGGTAAGGTGGGACCTTACCATTGATTCGAGGCAGAATGAGAGTTGTTTTCAATATCATCTTATGGCAAAACAAATATTTGCTTAATTTGAAGCATACCTTGAAGTCAATCTTAAGCAGGCACTGATGTCATTTTGAATAGACCTTGAAGTCATTCATGAACAGAACTTTAAGTCATCCTTGGCACATATAAAGCAATAGTTTGGGGGTATGACTATGAACGAGAACCAATTTGTTGCATTAGAGGTCATAATTACAATGGCAAACTTACTAGAGTAGTATTGGACGTTGAATCTATTCAGGTTGAGATAGCAGTGATTGTATATTGTTGTATATGGGTCATTATCCCTGGTACGGGAGCCCAAGAATTTTTTTGTTTCATCTTTTATTCTAAAGGGTGGCAGACTGGTACTAGGGAAAGAAGTTGTAGCTTTCTTCACGAGGTTGTCGCCTCCTCCCAATGGGAGTTGGTAAATATTGGGATTGTAGCCCTTCTAGTAGTAGTTGGTAAACTGAAAGTTGTACCTTCCCTCTAATATAAATAAATTGTTAATTGTTATATCTTATGTCCCTTTGAAGTGACGTTATTGGTTAATCCTTTTGATACTAAATTGTAAAAAAAAGTAAAATATTGATTCACTCTCCCTCTCAGTATTTCCAACAATTAGTATCAGAGAAGGTTACAGCTAGTAGTCTAATCAGTGGAGGGAAGATCGTAAACAAGCATGGATCATACAGAAGGCATATCTTCAACGATAATTCTGATATTTGATGTAAATGATTATCCACTATTGAGCAGTTGCATGGAAACCTACTTGAAGTCTATGGGAGTGGATGTTTGGCTCTCCATCACAAATGGCTACAAAGTTCCTAAAAATCCTCCAACTGATCGTGACAAGAAGAAGTTGTTCAATTGAAATTCAAAAGCTCTTCATCCCATCACAGGTGGATTTTCATGATTTGTTAAGACCAAGGTAATGACTTGCACAACAACCAAAGATGTTGGGGATAAACTTAAAACTCTCTATGAAGGTGATCATAAGGTCAAGCAGGTCAAACATGAAAAGTATAGAGCTCAATTTGAAAATCTGAAAATGGATGAAAAAAAAGATATTGTGACTTACTTACCTAGAGCAAATGAAGTTGTCAACCACATCAGAGGATTAGGAAAAGAAATTAAAGATCCCTTGATTGTACAAAAGGTACTAAGATCACCTCCCTTGAGATATGATACCAAGGTATCTGCCATGGAAGAAACCAAGGACTTGAACAAGATGACAATGGAGGAATTACATAGCACTCTTACAGCATACGAAATGAGAATAGATAACGAAGAAGGACAATCCAACAGAGAAGCATCCTTTAAATCCACAATGAAGACAAGAAACAAAGAACTCAAGCTAGAAGACACAGAAGGTTGTGAATCAGACAGAGAAGAAGCAAAATTCATCAGGAAGTTCAAAAGAGGAAGCTAAAAAACAAAGGTAAGTTACCTTTTAAATGTTTCAAATGTGGCAGAATAGTTCATTATCTTAAGAGATGTCCTTTTAGGGAAAAGAAAAACTCCCATAAGAAAAATATTTACTCTAAAGAAGATAGTAGTTCTTCAAGTGAAAGTGACACAGAAGAAGGGGATGCAAGAGTGACACCGAAGAAGGGGATGCAAGAGAAGTTCTCTTCATAACCCAAGAAAATAAAGATAACGATCATGATGATGAAGAGGTCAATGATTCAGATGAAGAAGAACCAAATATGAGAACAAATCCTTTTTGGGGACTCAAAAAAGATTCAGAGACAAAACGAGAAAATGATCTTCAAGAAAATTTGAAGAATAATGAAAAGGAAAATGCCAAGCTCAGAAACAAAAATAAATAATTGAAAAGCCTACTTGAAAAGAATGAGAAAGAAAATACCTCCTTAAAGGTCCAACTTGAAGAAGCAAAAAGAATTGAGGAAGTAATGAAGATCAAGACGAAGAAGAAAGAAGAAGATTGTAAGAAGCTTGAAGTTGTGTCATTGAGAGATGAATTTGATAAGCTTAATAAGAACTTGAACAACTCACTACTGTTGGATAACATTCTTAGTTGTCAAAGACCAGCAGACGATAAAATCGGTCTTCATTATACAGGTGCATCCTCATGCAAGGAAGACAAAAGCTCCAAGCCTCCAAAGGAAGAAACTAAAAGGGAGTCTAGAAATGTTGCTACTTTTGTCAATCAACAATGGATTGAACCTCCTCCAAGACAAAATAACTTCAAAAGATCATCCTACCCTCCCAAGTATGAGGCCATTTTTCTTGGCCATTGTTACTCTTGCAGAAATTTTGGACATAAAGCAATCCATTGTAAAATCAATACAAGATATAATTATGTACGAAGCAGGACTGATTATGAATTTGCAAGAAATGACCATAGTGTGAAAATTTATTAAACTTAAGAAACCCTACTCTTAAATCTTGATTTACTTCTCCTACTTACATAAGTTATTAATCTGAACATTCAGAATTAACATCGAAGTAAATATAGTTAACAGCCTACAAATACAGATCAAATACTGAATAACATGCTCATAGACAAAGTGACACACAAGGATTTTCAGGACAAATGTCCCTGGAAAAACCCAATGCAGGAAAACTGGTGTTGCTAGCTTCTGAAGGGTTTTTATTATTATGAAAATTCTAAGTACAACAATCTTGGGCACCAAAACAGGTTAACCCGACAGAGAAATATAAATGGCAGCAATGCCTCTATCCCAGAGATAGAAAAATATGACTGATTCACACCCTCAAGCGGGATTTACAGAACTCAACCCCTTTCCAGCCTCTGGAAACCCCAGCGCTACTCTAAAGCCCGCTGTGTCAGCATGACTGGCCTATGTCAGCCTCTTCATTGCTTAGGAAGGGCCTGTGTCAGCCTCTTCGTTGCTTAGGAAGGGCCTGCGTCACCCTAGAAAGTGTTATGCTACCCTTGTGCTGCCCTAACTGGGCTTGTGTCAACCTTGCTTAGCTCTTGTTGCCTCTGCGCTGCCCTGCTGGGCTCTTGGCTGGACTGCGTAGGTGTTGCCTACCCGTTGCTTTGGAATGCTCCTTCTCTACCCTCGCTATACTCTTGGCCTGGGATCAAACCATCCCGCTTGCCAATACTGCCCCTCGTTGCAGCCGAAACACTTCTGAAATTCTTAGAAAACCATGCCCTAGAATCTCAACTTAGCTTCAGTGCTCTGCCAGTGTGTGTGTCTCCATCTGACCCCAAGCCTTTCTCTTATACATTTCTCATTGGAAATCCAACAGTCGTGATCTAATCTCTAATCGGCGGTGAAGATTAGAAGCTGCTTGATCCGCGTCACTTAAGTCATTATCATCACATGTTTAATTTAATTCACTTTAATCTTTTAATTTTCCTAAGTTAGAATTAGGGTCCTTAATTAAAAAGATTAATTATTTGAATAAAACTTAAACCAAATGGAATTCTTCTAAACGCTTTATGGGTCTTGGAGATCTCATGTACTCTAGCTACTCCACAAATTTTGGGAGCTAGAGCACATCTGATGCTACCCCAACACCCCAAAATCTCAACACTCCCTCTTAACGAGTAATGTGCTCTAGCAATACACTTCACCCCGAAGTACTGCTCCGATCTTTGGTATTGTTCTCCGCACTGATGCTTGGCCTGCTACCCTACATCACTGCACTGTTGCTGCTCCCTGTACTGCTACTCATGACTCTGCCACCGTCACTGCTACATCCATACTGCATCTCCCTCTCAAGTTGTTGCATCGTGCTGCTAACTATTGCACTGCAACTCAGTTGCTGAGAGTAAGCAACTGAAGGACCCCTGCCCAATGAGAGACAAGTCAGTCAGGCTGCATCTCGTCACTGAAGCTCCATAGGCTGCTGCTCTACACTGTCCTCCTGAAGCCACTTAGTTGTTGCAGCTCTGCATTGTGTAAGCAGACCTCCTTTGCGTTGATGCCCTCTACGTTGTTGTCGCATCTACACTGTGTTGTTCCCTCTCCAGCGTCTCAACTTCTGCCTTTGCTTCATCTGTAATCTTTACATCCACTGCTCCAGTCATTCCTTGCTACTGTCTTAAGGCTCTCGTACCTCGGATGTGATCCAAGAGTTGGGCTACTCAAGGATCCCGCCACCACTCTGGAGCTGCTCTACAGATCAATATCGCCCCACCTCTGTGCTTCATGAGCGCTCATGGCTACGTCATCATCGGAGCCATCATCTGCTACAGCTGCCTTGGAACTAGAAGCTTCCTTGTCCTTCTTCCTTTGAGGACAATTGCTAGCATAGTGTCCAAGTTCGCCGCATTGGAAACATTTGATCTTTGACAGATCCCCGTGTTGCTTCTTTGATGCCAGGGCTGCATCTTCCTCTTCCTACTTCTTCACCTTGCCTACTCCGGTGTTGGTCTACCTCTTGGTCATTCAGCGAATCTCCTCTCGTCAGAGGATAGCCCACATATCGTCCCAGTTAGGAAGGTCCACTCTACCCAAAATCCTTTGGACAAATGTTTCCCAGTCCTCTGTGACTGCATTTAGAGCAATCCTCGCCATGACATCATCCTCCACCTTGACCCCCATGCCAGTCAGTTGATCCCGGATTGACTACAGTCTGAATAGGAAATGTTCGATTTCCTCTCCCTTAGATATCATAAATAACCTGAGTTGGTTCTCCAAAAGCATCTTCCTCTGGACGGACTTCCCCTGATACAATGTGGTTAAAGATTCCCACATCTCATGAGTCGTCTTCTTCTCGGCTATGTGTGGTACCACATGATCTTTAACCCCGTCCATGATGAAGCGCTTGGCATGTGTCGCTGCTTCATTATGCTCTACCAAGAGTTTCACATCGGTTGGTGTAGCCAAGACACTCTCTACATGCTCCCTCAAGCCGTATGCCTCCAGGATTACCAGGATTCTGGCCTTCCAGATAGAAAAGTTGGACAAGTTGTCCAACTTATCCTGATCACGCAATCCATGTGGCGCCATCTGCTCAGATCTCTGTCGAAACAGTTCTTCCTTTCCTCGCTTCTCAACAGAAGCTCAGATCTAGGGTCGTTGGCGAAAAAGGCACCCTCTGCTCCCTCTGACAACTGATTTCCTCCTTGGAAATCTGCCAAACACAACGAATCAGCTCTCTTCGATCACCCTACGACCAATCCTTAGATTTATTTTGGCAATGAAATCTGTTGAGCCGATGTTCTCCTCTCGCTCTTTGTCAACTTAGCTTAGGCTTAATTCTGCACTAGCAGTATCTTCACCCCACCAGCAATTGTTGAAGATCTGCAGCTCAGCTTATGGTTCACAGCACTCTACACATCAATCAATTACTAGACTACGTCACCCTGGCTGTGAGCAGACTGGCTCAGCGCAGCCTCTACGCAGCGACTGCGCAACGCAGGCTGCTCCTACGTCCCTCTAGAAGGCACTGCGTTGTCTCTGCGTCAGCCCCTGCGTGGCTCTTGTTGCCTCTACGTCCTTCTAGTGTTGTGTTGCCCTCTCCGATTTCTCTGCTGTTGCTACTTTCTGCAACACAGATTTCTTCAGCCTTCTTGTTGGAGATCCAGCTTGATCTGCGATCGCTTTGATACCATGTGAAAAATTCTTAAACTTAAGAAACCCTACTGTTAAATCTTGATTTACTTCTCCTACTTACATAAGTTATTAATCTAAATATTCCGAATTAACATTGAAGTAAATACAGTTAACAGCCTACACATATAGATCAAATACTGAATAACATGCTCATAGACAAAGTGACAAACAAGGATTTTCTGGACAAATGTCCCCAGAAAAACCCAATGCGGGAAAATCAGTGCTGCTAGCTTCTGGATGGTTTTTATTATTATGTAGATTCTAAGTACAACAATCCTGGGCACCAAAACTGGTTAACCCGACAGAGAAATATAAATAGAAGCAATACCTCTATCCCGGAGACAGAAAAATATGACTGATTCACACACTCAAATGGGATTTACAAAGCTCAACCCCTTTCCAGCCTCTCGAAACCCAAGCACTGCTCTGAAGCCCTATGCCACAGCCTGACTTCCTTGCGTCAGCCTCTGCATTTCTCAGGAAGGGCCTACGTCACCCTAGAAGGGGTTATGTTGCCCCTGCGCTGCCCTAACTAGGCCTGCGTCAGCCTTGCCTGGTTCATGCTACCTCTGCGCTGCCCTAACTGGCCCTGCGTAAGCCTTGCTTGGCTCATGTTGCCTCTGCGTTGCCGCTACTAGGCTCTTTTCTGGACTGCGTAGTTGTTGCCTCTACGCTGCTCTGGAATGCCCCTTCTCTGCCCTCATTGTACTCTTGGCCTGCGATCAAACAATCCCGCTTGCCAATACTGCCTCTCGCTGCAGCTGAAACACTTTTGAAATTCTTAGCAAACCACGCCCTAGAATCTCAGCTTAGCTTCAGTGCTCTGCCAGTGTGTGTATGTCTCCAACTGACCCCAAGCTTTTCTCTTATACTTTTCTTGTTGGAAATCCAACGGTCGTGATCTAATCTCTAATCGACGGCTAAGATTAGAAGCTGCTTAATCCACGTCATTTAAGTCATTCTCATCACATGTTTAATTTAATTCACTTTAATCTTTTAATTTTCCTAAGTTAGACTTAGGGTCCTCAATTAAAAAGATTAATTATTTGAATAAAACTTAAACCAGATGGAATTCTTCTAAACGCTTTCTAGGTCTTGGAGATCTCGAGTACTCTAGTTCCTCCACAAATTTTGGGAGCTAGAGCCCATCTGATGCTACCCCAACACCCCAAATCTCAACGCATAGATTAGGTACTATTAATGGATCTAACAACAGAAACTACAATCCAATCGAACCACTAATGAATCAGAATACTGTATGCTACAAGTGCAATAATGTTGGTGAGAAGGCATGGGATTGCAAGCTTGAAAATGCTCCAACCATAAAGACAGAGAAGGCAATTATGAAATGGGAAATGAAAAACAAGGAAAATTGCAATCTAGCATTGATTGTTGAAGACAAACAAGACGAGTGGTACATAGCCAGTAGATACTTGACACATATGACAAAAGATCAAAACAAATTTGCCAGCATAAAAGGAAAAGGTTACAGTGTTGCGTTTGGAGATAACTCCTCTGACAAGATAGTTGGAAAAGGTGTAGTAATTCTTGGAAATGAACATATGAAAGCAAAAACATTTTGTTGGTTAAGGATTTGAACCACAATCTTCTCAGTGTCGGCAAATTATTTAATCAGGGGTATAATCTCTTGTTTGACTCTTGAAAGTGTGAAATCAAAGAAGAAGATTCAGGAAGATTGGTTGCAACAGCCAAAAGAATACCAAACAACATATATATTCTAGATCAAGTAGAGTGAAAGAAAATTGCAGCCAAGCAAAAGAGTGGTAAGGACAACAAAGAAAGGAAGGATAGGAAGACAAAAGTCTTGTTGAGTGCCATATGTTCAAGGGAAGAAGCCCCAATGAAGTAAATCACCCTTTGTCATTGATGTCAAAGGGGGAGAGAAAATTAAGTGCAACATGGACACAAAGGAAGTGAAGCATGGAGACAGGGGGAGTATGATGACAGGGGAAGCATAAATGTTGACATCAATGACAAAGGGGGTGATTGTTGGAAAAATTGTCATTTATGTCAAAGGATGAATGGGACAGCACTTGTTTGGTGAATTTTGTGCACAAGTTAGTGAATTTGTGTCAAAAATTTTGATGTTCTATGTTGAAACAATTACATATTATGAAACTTCCTCTGCTGCAATGTCAATTAAGCAATTGTAAATAGAACATAAGCCATATAGATCAAAAGAAGACAGCCAAGAACACAACGAGACACGGAGAATTCAAGTCCAATGACAAGGTCAAAAACACAAGGGGAAAACCCAACCAGATTCTTCTTTTATTAGAAATCAATTGTTCAACAGAGAAACAAAATACAATGAAATATCAAGAGAATGAGTAAGTTCACCCAAATCTGAAATAGTTGTAGCAAGAAGATCTCTAATAGAAACAGTTGATGCAAACAATAAATCACTTTGTCTCACCAAGTTCTTCTCTTACTCGCCAAGTCTCTCTCTCTCTCTCACAATCCTTCTCTAGTCTCTCCAATTCTCTCGTCCACAAGTTCGAATTCTCCTTTCACAATGCACAAGTGAGGAGAGAGGATATGAGGCACATATATATATAGGAGGAGCAAGGAGTTTGAGGCATAAAGGAGGAGTAACACGCATGCCTTGAGGGAGAGTTACATATGCCAATTTAGGGAGAGGAGTTACGCATGCCATAAAGGAGAGAGTTACCCATGCCTTGTAACTCATGCCATAAAGTAGAGATGCTTTCCTTTGTAACTTATGTCATAAAGGAGAGATGCTTGCCTTTGTAACTCATGCCATAAAGAGGAGTATGTTTGCCTTGAAGGAAAGAGTGTAACATATGCATTGAAGGAGTGTGTAAGAGGAATCTTTTAGGATGAGTCTTTAATGCGCGAAAGAGAGTGTAAGAGGAATCTGACGAATCCATTAATAGAGAGGGAGTAACGCATAATTAAGTGAGAGAGAGAGGTATGAAGTGGCATGATTTGAGTGCCAAGTAGAAAAGATGACATGTATTTCCTTTTTAAAAATAATATTATAGTATCATAACGATAATAATAATATTCATGATTAACTAAATATTGAGCAATTAAAATTGATTAAGGATAAGTTAAGTGATTTTCCATCATCTATACTTGATTACCAATTGAAGCAGGGTTATTTTCTATTTTTGGAAAGTTGTGCTTGAAACGATAGACATGACTTTCTATTTTTAGAAAGTCACTCTAGAATAGTCAGAGATGAGATTTTATTCAAGGAAATTCATCCCTTAGCTGTCAATTTTCAACACTCCCTCTCAGCTAGGGAGGAATTTCTTTCTGAAACAAGGATCTCTACTTTGGAACAATGATGTTACAATCTAATGAAGAATAATCATCATAGGGGAGATTCATCCATCACCCTATATTCACTTGGGGGGATTACCACTTGCCAACACGTGAAAAGGATCTCGCACAATCAAGTTTGATCTGAGGCAGAATGAGAGTTGCTTTCTAGATCATCTTATGGTAAAACAAAACTCTACTTAGTCTAAAGCATACCTTCAAGTCATTCTTGAATAAATTCTTTAGCAGGAATTGAAGACATTTTGAATAGACCTTTCTTGAACAAAACTTTGATGTCATCCTTGGCACATCTGAAGCAGATGTTTGGAGGTATGAACTAGAATTAATTTGTAGCATTAGAGGTCAGAATTACAGTAGCAAACTTACTAGACAAGTATTGGTAGTTCAATTTGTTCAGGAAGATATGGCAGTGATTGTATATTGTTGTATTTGGGTCATTATCCCAGTACGGGAGCCCAAGAAGTTTTTCTTTTTTAACTTTTACTCTTAAAGTGTGGCAGGGTGGTGCTAGGGAAGGAAGTCATAGCATCCTTTAGGAAGTTGTCACCTCCTTCCAGTGGGAGATGCTAAATCTTGGGGTTGTATCCCTTTGAGTTATAACTAGTAAACTGAAAGTTGTAGCTTCCCTCTAATATAAATAAATTGTTCATTGATGTATCTTGCGTTCCTCTGATGCGATGTTATTGGTTAATTCTTTTGATATTAAATTGTAAAGAAAAGTGAAATATTGATTCGTGCCCCCCTCTAAGTATCACCAATAGGGAAGACCTCAATCAGAAAATGCTCTAGCATTACAATGCATTGTTTTATTACTCTCAAGAGATTACAAGATTGTGAACCACACTCTCCACATAAATATTTGTTGTGTGCTCATAATAAGCTAAAAAATACATTATGAAGGCTTCCCAATCGTTTACCCTACTGTGTATTCACCCTCCCACTATGTTCTTGATGTGTACTCTGGTCTACTACCTAGTACATTACGTCACACCAATGAACAACACAAATAACTCTAATTAAACCCATTATTGCACGTTTGACCTTTCAAACACAACAAACTTGGTGCTTATTCCATCCCTTCCTAATTATTAGCCCACTTCCTCCTCTTATCCATTCAGTATCATACCTGGCACTTGTTCCATTTCAAAGCACACCCCCCTACCACAATATTGTAGTCTTTTGAGTCCCACAAAAGCTCAGTTTGTAGAAGTTGTAAGCACATAAGTCCAGTGTTAGCATAATCAGATCAGAACTAGTTATACTAGCCATTTCGATCGTTTTCAGGCCCTAACAAATCCGACTGGTGGCACAAAACCAATAAAGGTCGGTTCGGGTTTCTGTACAAAACTAGCCAGCTCCATACAATGTAACTAAGGACCCTTGAAACAAAAATTTTTCCAAAAAATAATAATAATAATAATAATAATTTCCCCAAAATAATAATAATAATAATAATTTTCCCAAAAAAAATAATAATAATAATAATAATTTATAAGTAAAATAGTACACATCAGTAAAACAAAATTTCAATTTGGCATGTTAAGCTTTTTCTATTTTATTATAATGCTTAAAGGATGATATTGATGATGAGAATCCCAATATAGGCAATGATTTTAATAATATTTAGGTATTTGTTGAAGCATGAATTTTTTTGGACTCTAGAGGCTCTTTGTTTATGTATTTTGGTTCAAATATGGATTGCACATGGTGCTATTTTAGTTATATGCAACATTACTTGCTATATATATGAGAAAATTTGCATATTTGTGTCTAATGGATGAATTCATATGGAACCACATGAATATTTATGTTTTTTTTTTTTTTAATTTGTATATTTGTATTTTTTAGTCCACCAATTTTCTTTCCAATTCGCTTCCTGTTCGACTCTCAGTTTTTGTTGAGAAATCGAAAGAGGTGGCAGTTAAACAATTTCTCTTATTATGATATTACCTTGTGATGTTTTCATTATTCTTCTGTGTTATTTCGATTTAGCTTTTCTTATCATCAAGACTAATGCCAAGCAACAAATAGAAGAGGACACAAGATGTAGGCATGCTACCAGGGAAAAACCCCACTCTTTAGGGAAAACTCGGTCAAATTCTTCCTTCAATAGATTCAAGATGAGACGACCAAGACCCTATACTAGAGACTTCCTCCATCAAGTCATCATTGTTTTTTATTCCTTTCACTATGATAGCATACCAAGATCAATGTCACTGTGTTTGCACTTGAGACATCGTCATTGTAATTATTGTCATGACACTGAGATCTCCTCACTATAATATCCATGAGACCTCATCACTGTCATGACACCAATATCTCATCGTGACCTTCTCTCTGTGGTAGTATCAAGATTCACTCACTATAGGGACACCGAACTGTAAATATTGTGGTAGTACTGAATCTGAGATAGCATTTAACCATGGCTCCTATGGTGACATTGAGACCATCTCCTATTCAAGCTTTCTTCTTGAACTGACACCGAACATTATCTCTAAAATCCGAACTTGTCTTTGAACTATGATCCAAAATTTTGTGGTAGTTAGCACCGAAACTGTGGTATGTTGGCACCGAAACGATGGTAGCATGCTAGCATCGAATCCATGGTAGTACTAAACCTTAATCCGCATTAACTAAACTGATCCGAAGTCACCTTCCTGTGATTGCAACGAGAGATTTGTGATATCTGAATTTCATAGATCATCCTAATTGCTTGATTGTGTTTTCTGCGAAGTCCACACTTGTATTTATCGTTGTTTCCCCTTGAAATAGGTCGGCATGACTTCATGAATTGTTGTGTCTCTATTTAGGCCAACTTGAGTTCGTTTGATAATAATTCCTTTGAGGCCGACTTGAAGATGAAGAGGTTGACTTGAAGACAATGATAAAGAGGTCGAGTTGATGACTTCACTGAACAAGATGACTTGATGGAGGAGTCTTTTGACCAAACAATAAATAACTTTGAAAACAACCTAGAGCCTACAATGGAGGCTTGACCTATAATTGACCCAAGCATGAAACCCATGTTTTAATAAGTCAATAAAATAATAAATTATAATTGACAAATATATCAATAATGAAGATCGAACCTAGTTACATTCTTCAACAGTTTTGGGGTCGGCTAGTTTGATGGTCAATCTAGTTATGATAACATTGCATAGGCCACAGTGTTTTCCAGAAGTCCTCTTCCACAGCCTGTTTGAAGGTACTTCACTTTTGACTCATGTCGAGTAGATTCTTTCCCAAACTTGTTATCAAAGAAGCTTGATTCTTCCATTTTTGTCTTGATGAGATAGGTCCCACCGCTTTTGACCAAACAATATTTCCTTTCCATTCTAAAATAGTGGGTTTCTATTCTATAGAGAAGTATTGTCAAACATCACATCACATGTTCGATGTAGACCTACTTCACATTTCAACTCATCAACAAAATGATTGTTAAAGAAAAACTTAACATTACGAGGCCATATGATTCTCATATTAGAATTCTTTTGCAACCAGCTCAATGAACATGATTGCAAATGCTATGTCTCCAAACCAAGTTCACCGACTAATGTTGCAAAAATTAGATTGCATTGGGAACCACTACTACTAAGAGTATTTACCTTCATATTCTTCATTAGAACCTTAATCTAGAAGAGTGTGTTCCTTTACTAACTTACCCTTGGTTCATACAATTTAGCATGGACAAGATTCTCAACTTCATCAAAGTTGTCTCTATCTCTTGACCTTCCCTCTTGGTAGATGTCATTTCGCCTTTCTTGAACTTATACTATTTCGGATGCAATGTGAAATGAAGCTTCCAACACTTTCATATGTGTCCTTTCACATCAAAATGTTTGTAGTGCTTCTTAGGATCGTTTTCTTTTTAGACTGTGCCAACAACTTTCTTGCCTTTGTTTTTGGCACCTCTTCTTGATTCATCGTTGCCTTATTTTCATGCCATGTAGATATAGAGAGTTTTCTTCTTTGATTCATCGATATATGACCAATGTAGAACTACTTCACTAATCCCCCAAGTTCTACAAGTGAGATGCCTAATAGATAAAAGGAAAGAAGACAAAGTTGGTTATGTGGTTGGAAAGAAAAATGTAACGAGTTTATTTATTCAAAGGCCAAGAATCCAAGACGTAGGACAAAACAACTTTATTTATCCAAATCAATCATTGATTGACATAACTTAATGCACCAAAGAGTGGTACATGTCAAGAGATTTTCAATAAGCTAACTTAATGCACCTAGGAGTTGTACATGTCAAGAGCTTTTCAATAAGCTAAAGGGCTCTGAAAACAAACCATGTATGAGAAAATTATAACCTCTAAAATATAATCTATCTATGTGAACCACCTCGATACCAAGTGAAGGCCACATTAGCCATGATAATTAATACATTTGGAGCTAGACTTGTAAAAATTCTCAAGAATATCCCAAAGAAGGAGATTCTAAAATGGGTCAAGAAATCCTACACGCACAGATGTATGGACTCTCAAGGATATTTTATAGGACGTGATTTGAAATTGGTCGACGAGTACTTTTCATATCTATAGGTGTGTGTGTGTGTGTGTGTGTTTACACAAATAGGTTCACTCTTATACCCAATATGGGGTGGATGTGTCCCATTCATGTATATGTAACACCTTGTACAATGAATTAAAGACATTTAATATAAAGTTGGCTGAGAGATTATAGTGGTTGGATAAGTCCCTAATAGATTTATTAGCAAGGCACCTAAAAGATAGATTTAGTCAAGGTTGATCTCTTTATCATATTTGCACAATGTTTGAACAACTTTATAAAAGAAGAAAGAGAAATAAAAGGCACACAATTTGGGTGGATTATAATCCCAAAATTCTGTAAAGACAATGGAAGGGAATTGTTTTGACAACAAAACCACGATATGGCCATAATAATAGAATATGCCCACTATATAATTAAAATGAAATAATATAATAATAAGCGGTAGTTGTCATATACCCCAAAGAAAACCCACATGCAAGTACAAGTACTTGAGTATCATTCTATTAGAGATGTGTTGGATTATATTGCTTTATAGCAAGCATGGCTTCTGGAGTGATTCTTTCCATAACATGTACTTGACGGTGTTACCCTACCTTAAGGGTTCTTCTCTTTATATTCTTGTGATGATCATGGTGAATGTCCTAGCATCTTTGTAGTTTAGGGGTATACATCCAAAGTTTTATGGTTTATTCTCTCTTATATCTATCAAGGTTTTTTACAACTGGTATCAATGCACTTTCTTGGGCACAAAGTGGGAGAATTTTTTTCTTTTTGCATACTTTTGACCAAAAAAAGAATAAAAAATAAAAAGGATGGAAACATTGAAGTAAATTTTGAACTTTTATGTGAAAATATTGAAGAAACCATCTATATACATGAGTTCCATTTGAAAAAATACCCAATTTCAAGATAACAATCATCCAAAACAAAGTAAAAGAAGTAGAGATATCATTACTTAAAATCAGTTGGCTTCTTATCTTGACTATTGTAAATTTGGATATATTTTAATAGAGTACATGAATTTCAAACAAACCAATGCCAATAAAACTAGAGAAACCATGGTATTTCATAATTGCAATCACAATAGCCAATCCGAGAAGTATGGTAGAAGTTATGAACATTTTACATTTTCAACCTTAAACCCTAACTACATAAAGAAGCTCCATTGAAAAGTAAATGATTTTATTTAAAGTCTTATCAGTTCTATTTTTGTGTTTTCACAACAAGATGTATTTTACTAGCAAAGATGATGGTCCTAGTATTGAAGAATGCATAAAAAAATAAAGTCAATATGGCAAAAGAAGTGGAAAATTGCTCTTCGTAAATTTTTAGAAGACGGTGTGCCCATATGGTGGCATTCATTTAACCATGACAAGATGAAAGAACTTTTCGATTAAGAATATTGAGAAGTATTTTTATACAAGTGGTCTCATGTTGTGAAGAGCACTTGAGATTTATTTTCATATTACAGGTTCATGGATGTATTCAACAAGAGTCATTGTTTTTAACTTAGTTGCAAACATAATTTCATCAATGTTAACATTGCTAAAATATTACAAGTACCCGCAAAGAATATACAAAGCACACAAGTCAAGGGTCAAAATTATCAAATTTTAAATATTACCATGGATAAATATGTGTTGTCTTTATATTTCTGTGTTATAGATATGGAAGATGTGGATATTGTTTTGGGATGTCCTTGGATGGACTCAATAGGAACAATTAATATTAATGTGCAACGAAATCTATGAAGCATTGATACAAGAACAAAGAGATCACACTGCAAAATACATCTCTTAGCAACAAGAAGGGTCGACGAGCCACATGAAGAAGTCACTATTGAGAAAACAATTGCAATACATATTGACACATCGAATGAAGGGTCCAAGACTGAATTTGCTCAAGATTGGATCATTATATTACTTGTCATCCATCTTGATGCTTTTGGACTGCAAAAAGTGGAGGAATCAGCTTACAAGACCATTTTTACTCACAGGACCTTCTTTGACAAATTAGGGTTTGAAACCTTTCGAAAGCAGTTTGAGGCATCAAACAGCATTTTTTGGAAATAAAACTTGTCGCTTAAGGGCCATACCACCTAGTATTAATCTACACACAGATATCTTTCCAATAGCACAAGAATCGCCTCAAAGGGAGTCAATATGCAAAAGTTACACCAATTGAAAGTTGACCTTCTTATTTAACCACCATGATTCAAGAGGATGCCACGCCAACCCCCAATATTAATGGAAAAGGGGCTAGCCACATGATCATGATGAAGAACACTCTAGAAGAGTTGATATTGTAACTCTAGTTAAGAGTTGAACAAGTCAAACTTAACCACTAGTAGGCTATCAAGCTATGATATAACTATGCCACTATGAGAAAAAGAAGTTCCATTCTATTCGAGGGTTTGTGCACTATAACAACTCATGGGCCACAAATCTCACTTCTTTGTACTTACATCCATTTCTATTCAAGGAATGAGAGAGTAGAGCAGCCTCAACTTCCATTTGGATTTCTCCCGAAACGATTTCCCAAGTCATATCTTGTGTTACTATGGTAGTGAGTGATCGCATTTTCATTTGTTCTCTATTTTCTGTGTTTTCTATGTTACATGCATAAAACGAATAACTAATAAATTTAGAAGTTTAAGGAAATTAGCGCTCATAGTATAGATTTCAAATTTTCAGTTAAAAATTATCAGATCTATTGTGACGAATTGTGACGAATTGTCTAATGGAATATCTAGGGTACTTTACAAATTAGAATTAGGAGAACTTACAAAAACACTTGAAGAAAAGCCTCAAGAAGGGTATAAAAAGGAAGAAGAAGCTAATGACCCACATGTTGAAGAGTCAAAGAAAGAAGAATCAATAACTAAGGATGTTGAATATTGCCACCCACACAACCCAGAGAAACAATAGTCATCAAGGCAAGGGCATGAGCAATGGCAACCTTACTACAATGCAACATGGTACTACAAAGGAAACCGATATGTAGGCACATGGAGGAAGAAAAGCAGTGTTCCACGACAACACGTCCCCCAGGGTGGGGGACACGCCCCGACTCTCCCCCACGCTCTGGGGATGGGGAAACTCCTAGGGAAATATTTCCCCCACGTCCCCTTTTTGGGGAATCTTGGGGAAACTTTGAGGGGACGTTTTTCTGGCGACAAAACATGACTCGTTTCCACGGGGGATGGGGGGACGTCGAGGGGATGCAAGGGGGACGTAGGTGGGATGGGGGGACACAAGGGGGACGTATATGCGTCCCCCCATTTTTTTGTCTAATAATTTTTATAAAACATTAAAATTAAAAAATAAAAAATAAAAATAAAAAAATTTAAACATATGAAAAAATTTTAAAAAAAAACAAAAATTTAAAAAAAAAAAAAAAAAAATCAAACTATATTAAAACTTAAAACTTGTTAAAACTTTAAAAAAAATTAAAAAATAAATAAATAAATTATATTATATTATATTAAAATTTAAAACTTTAAACTTTAAAAAAATATATAACAAAAATAAAATAAAAAAGTTAAATTATATTAAAACTTAAAACACAAAAATTAATAAATTTAAAATAAAAAAACAAAAAAATTAATGTCAAATGATGAATTCAATTTAGTAATTTACTTTTAGATTTATAATGCAAAAATGGCAAATAATAATTCATAAATGATAATATTCTAATATGTAATGATGAACATATTTAGTCTTTAGATGTACATTTCATAGTTATTAACATCTTATATTTAGTTATTGACATATTTTTGGGATTTTATTTTTATATTTTTATATATTAAATTTTAATAATTTATAATTTTATAATTTTTATGACTTTGACGTCCCCTCGTTTCCCCGAAAATTCCCAAAATTTTGGGATTTCTTATGAGAATTAGTTCTTACTTTATCACTATTTATTTTCTTCTTTACACTCATAAGAACAAAGAGTTATTGTTGATCTTCTATAGCAAGGTTGATCACTCCCGTATAATATCTTAATTTTCTCTCTCCAACTATTTACTACACCACATTTTATTCTTACATTTTGATTGAATAATATTTTTATTTTGCAAAATAATCTAATAATGTGTTAAACAGTAACTCTCACCAAAGTAATAGGCAGAATTAATATAAACTTGTGAGATGCTTTCCATTCACAAAGATGTTCATATTAACAATGTCACTTGGTTCGAGTTTGAATTCAAGTTCGATGAGGATTAAATTCGATTTGAATTCTCATTTTCCAATATATAAAAAAATTTATATATTAATTTAGTATATATAGTTTTTATATAAATTAATTTATACATTTTTTAATTCTAATATTCTTTTAACCATATAAAATTTCTTACATCTTAAATATTATATTCATAAAACGATATTTAAATTCATAGTATAAATTTGTTAATTATTTAATTATTTATGGCTTTCAATAACAGCAAGACAATAACTTAATGTGTTTAAAACTTAAAAGATTGTTGCATGTGTATAATAAAACATTAAACTAATTCGTCTTTCCACCAGAGGGAATACTTGTTCACACTTCAACTTTGAGCTCGATATCTATAAACAAAGGGCCCATACCATGCCACCACCAATGGAATATTCAGCGGCCATGTATGCAAATATAGAGCACCAGTGATCCGATATATACACCATTGCAAATGGAAGGGTTTTAAACAACATGACAAGAAACAAACCAATCAGTTTTTACACATTGCTCGGTGTCTCCTTTTGCAGCGACTAAAACATATATTGAAAGTAAATTTTAAATAGTGGTTCAATGGATTAGCAGATTGATGGGTTAGAATTTTTTAATTTAAGTGACTCCTCTGTGAATGTGCACGACCTTTCAAGTTATAGGAGTGAAATGTGGATAGTGCAGCAATTTAGTAAACAAGATCTTGAACGAACCGAAACGATCTTGAACAATTTTTCTAAGGTTTGCCAAATTTCAAACTTCAAGTTTCAAATTTGATGAACCCTGTGACATAGCATATTAATACATTGTCTTATGATCCTTGGTTTTCATATTCAAGTGGTCTCTTGGACTTTTGTGGTTGTTCACATTCGCCCACACCAACCCTTAGCGGAATAGGTGTCCAACATTCCCACCCTTTATCCAAAGGCGTGTATATGAGTCCAAGAAGAAGTTTGCAATATAAAAATGCAAAAAATGCATCGTAGCAATTGGTTGAATGTGCTCTCTGAAATGATGGTATAAGGTGTATTAGAATAATGCTATTTTAGTGTTTACTGCTCATCTATGATTGTAATTAGCAGTTTCTTGTTAGAAACTTGTTGTTTCTATATTCTTAGTAGAAACTTGTTGTTTCTACTTTCTTAGTAGAAACTTGTTGTTTCTGTAAATACAGCTGTATTATTTATTGAGCTTCACTGCTCATTGTAAATCAATTCAATTCATTCATTGATTATGGTATCAGAGCTTAGGTATTTTTTCGAAATAATTCTTCATTATTTGAAAAATTTTGTGCTTCATTTCGAAACAGCTCTCTAGAAGTCTGAATTTTTTTTTTTTGGCGTCAAAATTTCTGAGCCTCCATTTCGATAAGAATTACAATTTATAAATCGGGCAGGGCCACTCTTTCTACGTTCAGATTGACGCAGACAGTGTGACAATATTAAATTGTCGTCTTATGAGGCATCTCTTCATCAAAAGCTACCCAGATTTCTTCCAGAATGTTGCTCGTTTCTCCTCACGATTGACGTATTGTAGTTCATGAAATACTGTTTTCGATACACTGATCTTTCAGATTGCAACTTTTCATCATTTGGGTAAATTTTTCTATCGCAGATCTCCGAGACTGCGCCTTCTATCTTGTTGTTTCTGCCACTTTCCTGCATGTCCTGTCATTTTGGTATTGCAGTAGTAATTGTGGTTAGTGAAATGTTGTTTTTGGGCATTGAATTTTAGTTGTATCAGATTTCTTCTGTTGTTCTTTTTTTTCGATTAGAAAAAGGATTGCTGACGTTTGGCTGATCATCCTTAATTTTTAGCTGAATTGTGGGGTTTATGGGTTTTGATCTGTATGTCGTGAATCTCCCTCTTATTCTGTTCATTTTTGAGGTTTCTGGGGTTTGATCCTGGACTTGTGCATCGAAGGAATCTCTGATCAGTGATCTAAGATATCCGACAATGGCCTTACTAACCAATCTGATGTTGGAAGGCAATCAACGCTTTAATGGCAACAATTATAACATCTGGAAACAGAGAATGTTGACCATTTTTGAATATAGGCGTCTTGACCAGCTCGTTTTGGGCAAAGAGCCTCGTCCTGGTACACCTGGTGCAGATCAAGATAAGTTTGATGATCAAAATCGAGAGGCTGTTATGCTTCTCAAACTCTCTGTAACTGATGATCAGTTACCACAGATCCCCTCAGGCAAGACAGCTGCCGAAATCTGAAAACATTTGAAGGAATTGCACCAGACATCCGACAAGAGCAGAGCTTTCTTTCTAAAGAATCAGTTGTTCTCAATCATGATGGACGAACATATGTCTTTACAGGAACATCTTAACAAGATTAAAGCCATTCGAGATCAGCTCGAAGCCATTGGTCGGACCATGGAGGAAGAAGATATGGTAGTCATCACCCTGAAAAGTCTACCAAAATCTTATGAACACTTTATAGAAACTCTCAACATTACCTCCACTAATGTTGATCTGAAGTTTCCAGAGCTATGCACCAAACTTCTGCAGCAGGATCGTTGGAAACAGCAGTTTGGTAGTGGTGCTTCATCAGCCTCCTCAGAAAATGCTTTTGCTGCCAAATATCAGTCCTCTCAGTCATTTCAGAAGACAGGTTCTTCTCAGTCTTATGATCCTGATAAGAAGAAAAATGTGCAGTGTAATTACTGTCACAAGTTTGGTCATTTGAAGAAAGATTGCCGACAAAGGATTGCTTCTGAACAGAAGAAGCAGGGAGGGTCTCATCAGCAAGCAAATGTTGCAGAACATTCCGAGCAGAAGGAATCTGCCTTTTATGCCTTTATGGCTAAAAGGTACTCAGATCACACCCCGTCATCTGCCTGGTACATTGACTCTGGTGCATCACTTCATTTCTCTCACAGGCGTGACTGGTTTATTGACTTCTCATCTTTCAGTGATTCCGTGGTCTTCGGCGGAGGTGAGGAGTACACGGTGGTTGGCAGAGGTACAGTTCAGATCCAGTCTGGAGGGCGCACACTCGTCTTCCTGAATGTGTACTATGTTCCTGGTATGGAAATTAATCTGCTGTCTGTCAGCCAGATTATGAGAAACTCTCCTCAGCTCGATGTGGTGTTCAGTGCGCACAAGTGCTCCATTATTGACAGGGACACTCGGCTTACAGTTGCTGTTGGCCTAGAGGATCATGGTCTATATAGGCTTCTTGACACTGGTGATTCCCCAGAAGTGGCTCTAGCAGCTCGTGTTCCATCAGCACTCTGTGGCATCAGAGATATGGGCATTTAAACATTCAGTATCTCTCTCAGCTATCTCGGGAGGGACTTGTGTCAGGGTTACTTGATATTCAGACACAGCATTTGGGAGTGTGCGGCGCCTATCAAGCTGGCAAGCAACATCGGTCTTCATTCAAGGATGGAGAATCTTGGCGAATAGTGGTTCAATGGATTAGCAGATTGATGGGTTAGAATTTTTTAATTTACGTGACTCCTCTGTGAATGTGCACGACCTTTCAAGTTATAGGAGTGAAATGTGGATAGTGCAGCAATTTAGTAAACATGATCTTGAACAATTTTTCTAAGGTTCGCCGAATTTCAAACTTCAAGTTTCAAATTTGATGAACCCTGTGACATAGCATATTAATACATTGTCTTATGACCCTTGGTTTTCATATTCAAGTGGACTCTTGGACTTTTGTGGTTGTTCACATTCGCCCACACCAACCCTTAGCGGAATAGGTGTCCAACATTCCCACCCTTTATCCAAAGGCGTGTATATGAGTCCAAGAAGAAATTTGCAATATAAAAATGCAAAAAAATGCATCGTAGCAATTGGTTGAATGTGCTCTCTGAAATGATGGTATAAGGTGGATGAATTCGAGGTCTCAACCAGTGGTGGTTTAAAGATTACCACCAACTCTAGAACGCTTGATGTAGTTCCTATAATAGTTCCAAATTTGGCTACAAGTTGAAGTCTTCTGTTGGTGGTGTTGTCGCACAGAATGTCTAGGCACCGCGACAAAGGCTCAGATCGGGGGCTGTCACCCTGATCCCCAATCTCTTTGTTTAAGTTGTGTAGACCCTATGGAAATGGAATGAAGGAGAACTACTTGGGAACCAACTAGTTCGGGAGACACAGTTAAACGACCAAATACTTGTATTAGATCTAGCAAGATTAAAGGATTCGATTGGATTTGAATGATTGATACCAGTCCCTTATGGATTCAACTATCTTGCTAAGAATTTAGGACCAAGTACTTGATGAGAAATTGTTGCTTGGATGAATAACTATCCTATATGCAATGCTAACTTAGAATGCAGAATGCAAGGAGAATGATTAGAAGATAGAGCGAGATGAAGGAAGCTACGAAAATGAGAGGTGATTTAGTGAAATGTGGTGTTAAAACCCAAAAGCACTTAGATTACAAATTATCCGATTCAACCACTAAGTACTTAAGCGAGAGTGTCAATTATGAAGATGCCAAAAATTACTCAATTAAAAGATATACAATTTGTCACAAATCCACAATAGAGTGCTCAAAAATATCGACCACAATCACTTGAAAGTTTCTCAAACTTAGATATTCAATAAAGGACAAATAATTCAAGTAAATGAAATGAGAGTTACTTGAACAATAGGCGATTTTAATTGATAACAAACATTTAAAAAATTCAGATGTCAATGATCATCAAACTCAATTGAAGCATATGAAAGTAATTAGCACTTAAATCTCAATAATTAATCATCAAGGAAAACCATAAAATTTGGATGCTAAATAAACACTTCGTCAAGCAATTTATGAATTAAATGATCTTCTAAATAATGATCCAAAACAAATTACTTTCTTCTATAGTCAGACTTAAGATGTTTAAAAATTTAAATCGCGTCAACTATAAGAATTTCTCCACACTTAAACATTTTCGTTCACGGCTTAGAATTTTATCATCTAAATGGCTCAAAACTGCAATGTCCCAAAGATTTTTTCCCAAAAACGAAAAAAAGAAAAAAGAAAAAAAAAATATTTTTAAGTATTATACAAAAAGAATTGAAAATAACTTTAACTATTGACTAATGTTAAAAAATTAATGAATTTTTTATTTTGTTTGATGTTAGTGGTTAATTAAAATTTGTTTGATTTCTATGAAAACTTAAAGCTAAACCCAAAATAAAACAAACTTTACCAAAAAAAAAACGAAATCGAAATGTTATGAGAAAAATACAATGTCAATTCCAAATGTTAAATCTAAATCGTATTTCATAAAAAAAAAAAAACAAAAGTGGAATGTTATGAATTGAGTTAGGTTAAGGGAGCGTAGAGGTCGAAAAGGAAGGGAGCTCGATGGGGCTCGAACGGGAGGAAGTCGTCGGCAAAATAACGCAGTGCGCAAAGGCTGAGGAGGATGGAGGCAGCGCGTGAGAAGGCTGCAGCAAGGATGGGGGAAGGGAATGCAGGTGGAAAGGAAAGTTGAGCAGAAGGGTACACAAGCAGAGAGAGATGCAGCAAGGTCAAGGGACGCGAAGAACAGCGTGAGGAAGCTGTCGCGGGTAAGGGAGAAGGAAGCAACGGCTAGGAAAAAATGCAGGGATGGCAGAGCGAAGGAAGGGAGCGAGCGAGCAGGTGCAGGGAGCAGCGAGAAAAAGGCAGCAAAGGCAGCCGACAAGGAGTGAAGGAAAGGCTACGTGAGAGGTGAGAGCGATGGCGTGGAGAGAAGGAAAAAGATGAAGCTCGAGGGCAGGAATGAAGGACACCGTCAGCGAAGGAGAATGGATAGCGTGAAGGGACTGTCGGGAAAGAGAGCTCAACAGCAACAAGCAAGGAAATTGCAGAAGAAAAACGCGGATTTGCAGGGAGGAGTTGCAGCAGATGAAGGCAGCCCACAAAAAATCACAGGCACGCTGGGACAACTGGTGCACTAAAAAAATTTCGAATTTTTCCTTTGCCCAGCAATTTAATTCACCCAATAAACTCAAATTTAAAATTTATATTTAAATATCCCTACAAAAATTCTAATCTTGAAATCAGATATTACCCTCCAAGGCCGAGATTTGTCTCAGATCTAAAAAAAAATCTATGAAAACTCTCAAATATCACCTGCACAAACCAGAAACAAGAAAACCCAAATACCCAACACCAATACAAAAATCAAAAATGAAACCCCGATACCGAGTTAGAAATCAAAAACTAAAAAAAAATCTAAATATTTACACAATTAAAATTACAAAACTATGCACAAAAGTTGCAGATCTGTCAGATCTGAGGAGTGTAAGTATGACTTCGCTCCCATATCTGAAGATCTAAGGCTCTTACTAGCGAGATCTAAATTTAAATTCAATAAAAGTTAAAATAATTTTTTTAATTAGGCATAAGCTCTAGAAAAACCCTGCAAGAAGAGAACTTAAGATAAGCTTTGGGAATTAGATCCGGAGGGCTCTTCAGATCTTATTTCCTTGGAAGTCAGTTGGTCCAGCCGAGGACTTCCTCAAACGCCCAATTCTAAATCCGAGAGATTTCTGCACACTTAAAGTTAAATTGTTAAATCAATAGAGAAATAAGATAAAAATAAATTTTTCAAGAATTAGAGATACCTGCTAATTCAATCCAGCTGAAATTCTTATCCTAAATATACCTATGTAATAGATTACTCTACAAGAGCTATTAATCAACAATTCATTAAAATAATTACCGGCGGAATATAAAGAACAGGTTTACCATAAAATGTCGAAGAGGAACATCACCATCAAATAAAACCCCAAAGACTTTGTTTGTATTATTCTAGGAAAGTAGCACGGGAAAGCTTCAAGAGCTAGTACATGATCAAAAGATCGGATGATTAAAAGACTGACATTGACCTCTAATTTATAGATAAATTCTCCAACGGCTAGTTCGCTTGATCCCCGTCAAAGTAATCTCGACCGTAAAAAAGGATTTGATTATCTTTGAATCTCGTTCGTCGAAATTATTATTTTTTGAGGAATTTCAAATTTTTTATTTAATTTCTTTTTAATTAACTCAAAAATATCAATTTTACCTCAAAATTTTGACTTTGACTTAACTACCAAGGCCCAAGGGTCCAAAATTTCTCAAAATTTACAATATTCCCTTGGCCCAGGACCTTTAAAATTTTATTTCTTAGAGACCCACGAATTTTGTCTTTGAAGAATTTAAATTTACCTAGGACATAAAATTAATTAAATTTCTAGCTTAAAATTTTTAATTTTATTTGGTCAGAAAATTTAATTAATTGACTTATGAGGGGATTAATTATTTTTCCAACACTCTTTACATATGATTAATACATTAAACCCATGAGGAGGAACACCCGTTCATAATAGACCCTCAATAATCTACCCAATTCTGCGACTCAAAGTATGATCTAGTAGACCTAGCAATCTGTAATCAAATGATCTAGCCCATTAGCTATGATCACTCCCAAATTACTTTTACAAAGACTCGATAAAAAACACTAGGGCTCACTAAGTATCTTGACGACAGAATCCACTCTAGCTTTGGGGTGAGGTTGGAGGGGAAAAACTCTGCCAATCAGTTGTGTCCAGAGACACAGATGAATCAGTGAGACGAAAAACCTCCTAGGATAGAAATCGTCATCAAAATACTAAGCTTACCTAGGTTGTTACATACATGATGGCCTTAATAGGATAATTTACATTATAAATATGCAGAATGGGTTTACATCAATTATAAACTGTCGACTGAATGATGAAATTTGAATGGCACGAACACTCGAGAATGATAGATCCCTTTTGCGAAAAAAGGGGTGCACTGCTATGGGTTCGTTGACACAGAGTGGTCAATAAGTGGAAGTGCTCCCTAATGTTCTAAAAACTTGGGAAACCATTGAGGTCTCAACCAGTTGTAGTTTAAGGCTGACCAAAAAATTTGGAACGCTTGATGCAGTTCTTGGAACAATTCCAAATATGGCTAGAAGTTGAAGTCTTCTACCAGTGGAAGTGCTTCCTGATAATGGTTTATAGATGACCACAAAATTGTGGAGGTGGTGGTTTAAGGAAGGCCACCAACCAAAAAGGATTACCATGGAGCATTACTCTGTAGCTAGCTACAACTTTGAATCTGGGTATGGTTGACTCTAGCTCTAGGCCCAGGCAGGAGGCTCGAGTTGTGGCTCAAACTCGCTTGATTTGGCTTCGAATCTCGTAATTGACCATGAACTCCCCCCTATCAGATACAAGGTGAGAAGATAAAAGAAATATCAACTATAAGACATGTCAATATTCGAGAATGTACTCTAAAGTGTGAACGAAATATCTTCTCGATCGTTGAAGCCCATTACCAAGAAGCAATCCATCCAACGTGAATTTCCGTTCTTTTAAGAGGCTTGTTTCTGGAACATTTGTTTGAAGAATTTGCTTCTAGAGTTTTATCCATGGTGATCAATTTCAATCGACGTTTCGAGTCCAAACGAAGACCCATCATCAAGATGTAAATTGCTGAGAGGAGTGGGAGAAGGGAATAAATAATAAAAAGGAAATAAGGAAGAAATTAAGCCGACACAAAGTAAACCCTAAAGCTAAAGTTTAAAAATATAATAGATGAAAGAAAAATATTTATTTAATAATAATGTATTGGAATTAATGACCCAATAATCTACTAGAATATTTTTTTTAAAGAAATAGAAGTATTATAGCTAATTATATTAAAATTAATACTATTTAAGAATAAAAGTATAGATTATATAAATTAAGGAACCATTAAATAATTATTAATATAAGAACATAATTAATAGTTATAGCCTAAAATTAATCTAATGATAGTGTAGATGTAATGTATAAATTAATATATTCCAATATATAATATATTAACCTAATGATAATGTAGATGTGAATGATATATATATATATATAATGTATTAATATATTACTATTATTAATATTATTAATAGTTATAGCATAACATTAATCTAATGATAATTAAGACGTAAATAATATAACTTTTAGAATTATTAATATTAATAATAAAGATAGCATAAGATTAATCTAATATAATGTAGATCTAAATAATATATTAATATATTATAAATAACCAATATCTTTAAATAAATAGAACAATGTACTTTATATTATTAATAAATTAGTACAAAAGTGTTTATTCATTAATAATAATACAGTACATTGATCTATTAGTAAAAATGTTAATAGACTATTATATAATTAAATATTAGTATTAATAATTTTTAATAAATGTTAATAGACTATTGGTTTATTTATCAATAAGCTAATAATTTGATATACTAAAATTAATGTCTTACGTTAATTAGTTTTAAAAATTAATGTAAAAAAGATAAATACCTAATAACCTAGCGCTAAGAGAGTACCGGGAGCCAACTTCTACTAACTTCGAGTCCGCCATCCCTATTGAGGTCGTTTGGATGTCTTAAAATCTCAAGAGCCTCTCTGAATCTCCTTTTGAAGTAGTGATCTTCCTTAGCAATGATAGAAGTGTTTTCCAAGTAGATGTGCTGCTTAGTGAGGAGGAAATGTTCTACAAGAGCAGAGGAGCGAGAGCATTGATTTTTATTGTCCACAAAATGTTCCTTTATTATTTTTTAAATGATCTCACGGTTTCACCAAAAAAGATTTTTCCACAAGAGAAATTAATTTTATAGACTCCTTTAAGTTGATGTTGATCAATTTTGTCCTTCACAGATTTCATTTTATGTCTTATTGTTTCAAATGGTTAAAAAAATGAACCAATATTCCTTTTTTTAGTAATTTAGCTATCCAGTCAGTTACACCACGTACGTATGGAAGGTGTGCTTTCTTGTTGGAAGATAGCAAAATTAGTTTATTTTTGTGACGGGATCTTATCTTTTGCTTTCTTGATAACTTTAGAAACATTTTTATCTTTGTATCCAATCCCTCTAAAAACATTACTAAGTTGGGTCCAACTCTCGATCCAAGTGATATTTATCGCATATCCTAACAGCTCTTAATGCCAATGTATTGAGGACCTAAATTTTTGAGCAAGGTAATGATGAGCTTGCATATAGGTAACTATTAATATGTGTCATTTTCTTAAATACTTGATGTCCCAAGGTCCCATTCTCATTTCTAGTAATCAATACGTCTAGGAAAGGAATACAATTATTGTGGTGGCAAATGGTGGTATAAGGAAGTTGTCTCTACAAATATTGAGGAAACATAGGTCATCCAGCCTTCTATTTATCTTTAATCTTAATTTTTCGAGTAGACGAACCTCATTCCAAGTTTCCCTTCCGTGTAGTGTAATGATTCTTGTTTGCAAGTTTCTGTGGTGGTAAGAATTTGAAGAATTTGCATTTAGATTTTTATGCACAGTGATCATTTTCAATCAACGTTTCAAGTCCAAAACAGGACCACCCATCATCAGGATGTAAATTGCTAAAACTCATTAAGGAAGAAAAAGTGGACAAGGGTGACTTAATCATTAGTTTTGATGTAGTTTCATTATGCACAAAGATTCCCTTAGAAGATGTTATCCAAGTTCTCTATGAGGTTATAGATCTTGAGACAGCTAAGCTCGTAAATGTTTTCCTATGCTCAACATCCTTTAGCTTCCAAGGAGAATACTATGAACAAGTCATAGGAGTTGCAATGGGCTCCCCCCTTTCTCCAATTGTAGCGAACCTCTACATGGAAAAATTTGAGCAGAAAGCAATTGACTCCTAATAGTTGAAACCTAGAAGATGGAAGAGATATGTTGATGATACTAATGTGAAATGGAAGCATGGTAAAGAAGAACTCAATAAATTCCCAAGGCATCTAAACGGAATATCAGATGACATAAATTTCACTATGGAACTAGAAGACAATAATTGTATTCCTTTCCTACACGTATTGATTACTAGAAATGACGACGGGACCTTGGGACATCAAGTATTCAAGAAAAAGACGCATACTGACATACTAACAGACATGCAAATTCTCACCATTACCCTACACAAAAATTTGGGATCCTCAATACATTGGCATTATGAGTTGTTATGATATGCAATAAAGCTCACTTGGATCAAGAGTTGAACCACCATAGTAATGTTTTCACAAGGATTGGATACAAAGATAAATACATTCCTAAAGTAATCAAGAAAGCAAAAGATAAAATCCTGTCACAAAAATCAAATAATTTGCTATCTTCCAACAAGAAAGTGCGCCTTCCATACATACGCAGTGTAACTAACAGAATAGCTAAAGTACTCAAAAAGGAATATTGGTTCAAATTTTAAACCATTTGAAACAATAAGAAATTAAATGAAATCTATTAAGGACAAAATTGATCAGCGTCAGCTTAAAGGAGCCTATAAAATTGATTGATCTTAATAAAAACCTATATTGGTGAAACCGGTAGATCATTTAAAACAAGAATAAACAACAATTTTGCTGACATTAAAAATCAATGCTCTCGCTCCTCTGCTCTAATAGAACATTCTCTCCTCACTAAGCATCACATTTGCTTGGAAAACACTTCTATCCTAAGTTGCAGGAAACGTGGGTCACACCCCTGTTTCTGCAGAAAAACGGAAACAGAAACACAGAAACCCGTACTATACGGCGAGGAAACGTGTTTCTGGCCGTACTGGTATGTTTCCCGTACGAGAAACGTTGCCAGTACGGCCGGAAACGCGTTTCCTCCCAAAATAGCGATTTAACTTGATTTTTTTTCTTTTCTCGATTTTTGTGCCATGTATTATTATTTTAAGTATTCTATTTGTCTCTTGGATGCTTCTAGATGGCTTTCTAAACTTATAAAAAGGTGATTCACCTCATTCTCTCATCACATGAATTGAGCAAGTCGTTTCACTTGGAGGAGCGATTTTGGCGAGGAGAAAGGTGGAAGAGAGTAGTGCTTCAACTTGGGTGCTTTAACCATTGAGCAAAGGAGATTTCAGTAGCAAGAGAAAGAGATTTGAAAAGGAAATTTGGAGTGTGAAGTTTCCAGCTACGTCATTCTTGGTTTTTGGCTTAGCTACAGCCATATTTCTCTTGTTTTTTTTGGCATTTTTGGGTAGCTTCAACTACAAAAAATTAATTTGGGTAAGAACCATTCAATTTCTTGGTCTCTTCCCATTGTTTTGTCTATTTTTCGAGGGTTTATGCTACCAAAATTATAAAAAACGTTTTTTATTTATAGATTTGCTTTTTTTATTTTTTTGCAACAATGGATTCTTCCATCCAAGGTTCAAGTGCAAACCCCAAGGCCAACCCAAGGGCTGAATATTATCCTCTTTGGAGGCATGTTAAGAAGTTGCAAAGATGTGGAGGTGGTGGCTCATGGGAATGGCGGTGTACTCTTTGCAATAATTCTTACAAGGGCTCTTACCCAAGAGTGAAGGCACATGTTTTGCATGGAGGAGGACAGGGGATTGTAGGTTGCATGAAAGCATCAGACCCTATGGCAAGGAGGAAATATCAAATAGAGCAAGATCAGGCTGATGGAATTAAAAGAAAGCATGATGATTTTAGTCAAGCTAAAAATCCAACAAACATTGAGCCAAGGATTGTAATTGAAGCAAGGAAGAGAAAGGGCACTCAACAACCAGAACAACCACCATCCATAGGGGTATCTGGTACAGTTCAAGATAGCAGAATTGCTAAACTGGTGAATGTGCAAGGAAGAAAAGAAGTTGATTCCAGAGTGGCTCGGTGCATCTATGCATGTGGTCTCCCATTCAATGTTGTTCGCTCTCCTTACTGGCAAGATATGATAAGGGCAGTTAACAAAGCTCCTCAAGGGTACAAGGGGGGCCCAACTATGAGAAAGTTAGAACTCAGCTTCTAAAAAAGGAGAAGGATCTTGTGGAGGATGTGTTATCACCAATTCGTTCTTCTTGGAGTAGCTCTGGGGTTACCATAGTCTCAGATGAATGGACAGATACAAGGTGTAGACCATTGATAAATATCATCGTCACTTCACCAAAAGGATCAATGTCTCTAAAGGCGGAAGACTGCTCGGGAGAGGTAAAAGATGCACAATTCATTGTTGATGTCATTATCAAATCTATTGAACAAGTTGGTCCTAACAAGGTGGTGCAAGTTATCACGGATAATGCATCGGTATGCAAAGCTTCAGGTTTGATTATTGAGGGGAGGTATGACCACATCTTTTGGACACCCTGCATTGTCCACAATCTGAATCTGATCTTAGAGGAGATCGACAATAAAGTTCCATGGATAAAGGAACTCACAAGAGAAGCAAGGGAAATTGTTAAATTCGTCACCAACCACCACCAGTCTCAAGCAATATTTTGAGACTACTCCAAATTGGAGTTGTTAAAAGTTGTTGAGACATGATATGCCTCAAACTTCATAATGTTGTGCCGCCTTGTTGAGGTTAAGCAAGCATTAATGTCTATGGTGGTCAGTCAGCTTTGGGCTAAGTGGAGACAGGCAGATTCAAAGCGGGGATCTACGGTGCATAGATTGTGCCTTGATGAGGATTGGTGGAGCAAGATAGATTTCTTGCTAATGTTCACAACCCATGCATTTGAGCTTCTTCAGAATGTTGACACCGACCAACCTTTCTTAGGAGAGGTATATGATGGCATGGATTCCATGGTTGAGAAAACTATGGAAATCGTTTCACAGGAGTCTCCACAGCTTTTGTTTGTAGATGGTCATTTTGCCGAATTAATCAAGAAAATCATTGTTGACAGGTGGAACAATTTCAACACTCCATTGCATGATTTAGCACATCCCTTGAACCCAAAATTTTATGATGAGGAACTTATTGCTCAAAGCAATGGGAAGAGGAAGGCACCCCATAAGGATAGAGAGGTGGCTAATGGGGTGAAAAAAGCCCTTATGAGAATTTTTCCAGCTCATCTACACAGGGAGGTGAAAGAAGAATTTGTCAATTTTGCTACAGGAATAGATGATTATTCAAATATATCATCTTTGGAGGAGAGAAGCACCATGAATCCAGTTAGGTGGTGGGTTTGTCATGGAGAAAATGGTGTACATTTGCAAAACCTTGCCATTCGCCTCCTTTCACAAGTGGTAAGCTCTTCATCAGTAGAAAGGAATTGGAGCACCTATGGTTTTATTCATTCTGTGAAGCGCAACAGGTTGGGATCACAGAACGCAGAGGATCTTGTTTATGTGCACTCCAACCTTCGGCTTGCATCTCGTAGGGGTCCAGAATATGGCAATGGTCCTTCTAAGGAATGGGATGTGGATCCAGAAAATCCTGATTTGGATCTCTCTCTTGTTGCCTTGAATATTGAGGACCAGGATCATAGAAGTGGAATTGGCCAAACATCTTCTTCAACTACACCATCCACTGTTGAGCATGCTTCTGCTGCTATATTTGATAAGGATTATGATAATGAGTATTAGTCTTTTGACTTTATTGTACTTGCAGCCTCATATATAATAAAGGTTGATTTTGAGATTTTGATTTATAAAAAAGGTTGGTTTTGAATATTCTGATATTGCTATTTTCATTATGTGTCTGTTATCAATGATCATTCATGAGTAAATGTGTTGTAACTTCTTAATTTGTAATAGTTTATGCTTTGAATTTATGATTTATCATGTATGTTTTAAACTTGTATGATTTCACATAACATTTCTTAAATGTCCTAAATTCTAATATAAATTTAAATTATATATATATATATATATATATATATATATATATATATATATATATATATATATATATATATATATATATATCGCGTTTCCCCGTTTCCAAAATTTGGGGAGGTCGCGTTTTGTATCGCTTCCCATTTCGGAAACTCGTTTATGTTTCCTGATTTCGTGCAACTTAGCTTTTATCATTGCTAAGGAATAGCACTCCTTCAAAAGGAGATTTAGAGAGGCTCTTGAGATTTTAAGACATCCAAACAACCTCAATAGGGATGGTGGACTCAAAGTTAGTAGAAGTTGGCTCCCAATACTCTCTCAACTCTAGGTTATTAGGTCTTTATCTTTTTACATTAAGTTTTAAAACTAATTTATTAACCTAATATATTAATTTTAGTGTATCAATTTATTAGCTTACTGATAAATAAACCAATAATCTATTAACATTTATTAATAATTATTAATACTAATATTTAATTATACAATAGTCATAGATCAAAGTACAATATTATTATTCATGAATCAAGACTTTTGTACTAATTCATTAATAATATAAAGTACATTAATCTATTTATTTAAAGATATTGGTTATCCATAATATATTAATATATTATTTACATCTACATTATATTAGATTAATATTATGCTATAATTATTATTAATATTAATATTATTAATAGTTATATTATTTAATCCCCAAGGGATAGCTCAGTTGGTTGAGTTCTCATTGCTTAGTACCTTGCCAATTGAGAGGTCACAGGATCAAATCTCCTCGACGTACTTGGGGTTAGGCCCAGCCAGATAAGTCGGCGAGTAGATCTGCCTAGATTAATACCCGTGGATGTAGAAGCCACTTTGTGACTGTGAAACAAAGTTGAAAAAAATAGTTATATTATTTACATCTTCATTGTCATTAAATTAATATTATGCTATAACTATTAATAATAGTAATATATTAATACATTATAATATTTAAAGTATATATACCACATCTACATTATCATTAGATTAATAAATTAAATATTAGAATAAATTAATTTATACATTACATCTACACTATCATTAGATTAAATTTAGGCTATAACTATTAATTATTTTAATATATTAATAATTTATTAATGGTTCCTTAATTTATATTATATCTATACTTTTATTCTTATATAGTATTAATTTTAATAAAATTAGTTCTAATACTTCTATTTCTTCTTTAAAAAAAATATTCTAGTAGATTATTAGGTCATTGATTCTAATACATTATTATTAAATAAATATTTTTATTTCATCTATTATATTTTTAAGCTTTAGCTTTTAGGGTTTACTTTGTGTCGGCTTAATTTCTTCCTTATTTCCTTTTTATTATTTATTCCTTTCTCCCTCTCCTCCTCTCAGCAATTTACATCCTGGTGATGGGTCTTGGTCTGGACTCGAAACGTCGATTGAAAATGATCACTATGGATAAAACTTCGGAAGCAAATTCTTCAAATTTTGACCACCACATAAACTTGCAAACAAGGAACATTTGTTTTAATGATGAATGTGCTTACCATAATACTTCACAAAGGTGAAGATCGAAACATTGGTCTTTCACAAGGCCAACTATATCACAATTTTGGCATCTGCAAATCTGTTCTGGCTCTAGAAGCGGAGCAATAGGTGAAGATGAATTGTCGTGAAGAAACCTAGCACTATGAAATTTGATGGTCTTAGAATAGTCTGGAATATGAAAGGACACATCCTTGTCATATCTGAGTCTGGCTCTATTTATGTTGTTAACAACTTCTTCCCAAGGTCTTATGATGGGCATAGGAAGAGTAGGCTGAACCTCTGCATCTTCAAGCAAATTTGCTCCTGAAATGGACACTTGATGTGAATCAACCTAGACCTTACTGATTTTATCACCTTCTATCTGTTGATGGGAGCCAACTTTAGACACAAAAAGGGAGTTGTTCTCAACAAGAACTAGTTCAAAATGACGGCTCTTCTGTTGTAGATCATCTCGTTGGAACTGAGATTCGAGTTGCAAAAACTCGATATTGTCTTGTGGATTTTGCAAGTAGATTCGAATGTTAGAGAGAGTACCCTTGCCGATTTTGACTGTAACATGAACAGTGCAGTGTATGAAAGTATTTAGCAACTTTAATAACTCAGAAATTTTGGCCATTTTATTAACAGCTCGTGTTTAGCAAATGAAAGGTGTTAGTGTCTACCAAAAATGCACCAATGAACTTACAAAAAGATAGATAACTAGAGAGTTAGAAGATTTGCAAATAATAACCTAGTCATATCTAGAGAGAGCTTGTTCTTTCAGCTTATATTTCAGGCAAACAACCAACATGGATGCCTTTGTAAGGGACAACTGAATCCTCTAGCGGCACCTTTAATGTGTCCCCCACCATCAGCCAAAGCTCAGAACAAGTTTGGAATTGAGTCAGAGGTTTATATCGAGTTATACCTTTTGTGTCAGATCACAGAAGCTACACATGACCAGACTAGAATTTGAATCAATTAAGCATTGTCCATATCTTCAAATCTTCCTCTTGAATGCCAATGCAGGGTCCACAAAGCAAAGGGTTATTGCGATGAGGGCGGCAATGCTTGAATGGCCTAAAACCTCAGCTACTCCTGTAACAATTTTTTATGAAAACAATGCAATACACAATCCCTCCAAAACTAGGCCACAATCAGCACTGTTGTCTCTTGGCAGTCACCAGCAGGGAATCCTTGGAGTCTCTCAGAATCGCATAGTTGAAAAGAATGTAGAATTCATAGATTTGAGTGCCTTTCGATTTTGCAACAATCCCAGCGAGGTCGCCTGTATTACACTCATCGTGTAGGTTGTCCCATTTTTCACTTTTCGTCTGGCTTCATATCGTTTTGCACCATGAATGTCATTGATCTGAATCGTGGAAAAGGAAATCTTACAGTTTGGAAATTGTTTCTTGAGCTGAGATTTCTTCTTTCATATCAGAGTTTTGCAATGAATGAGAACCTGCAGCTCAACAAGGACTATCAGCTCAAGTTCTACATATGATTTAAATATTTGCAGATCAAATTGACTTAATAAAACCACTTTTCCTATTGATCCCTTTATGAGTATGCCAATTTCACAAAGCCTTGGCCTCTTCCTCCAAACTGCACAAAAGTTGTAATGCAGGCAAAAATAAATGACTGTTAACTAATCTGCGAGCAAAGAAAGGAGTGGGAATGGTGATTTCCAAGTGCGAAATTATAAATAATCAATGTTTATTAAAGCAGGTACAGGGTCCATCCAATGAACTCGCCAGACACCAATATCTTTTCATCAGTGTTGTGAACATCTCGATAACATCCCGGTTTAATCTCGAAATAACGATTTTTTGGCCTAGCTGATGTTTGCTGATTTTTAAAGATATTTTTATGGTATCTTAATTTTGCCGATGTTTGCCGATTTTTTACCGATATTTTCCCGATTTTTACGATTTTTTGGTTTTCTGGACCTTGCCGATTTTATCCCGATACCGATGTTCACAACATTGTCTTTCATAATCTGAAGCATGGTATGGATCCTTGCTAGAAATAATAATATTAAACATACACGAAATTGAGAGGCATCGCTTCACTGGTCTGCAATATTTGGTAGAGTGTTAGGATTCTTCCAGTCCAAGTGAGCCAAAAACAAGGAAATGGCCATGCAGGACACAATATGAAATGTAAGACTATTGAAATTAAATTGGATAAATCTTGGGCAGCATATGCAGTGCTGGGAGGTCAGGTAATATAGGCACTAGGGAATACAGAGATGGTCGATAGAGAATGGCACAGATAGCCCTAAGAGAAGGAGCATTTATGCGTCAGAGGCATGCAACAATGAAATAGGCAGACATAGCAGAACTTACAGGAAAAGAAAAGCCACAACACTAGTGGCTCAAATTCAAGCAAGGCGAGAATTCGCTCACTCTTATACCATGTTAAACTCTCACCAAAGCAATAGGCAAAATTAAGATAAACTAGTCAGATGCTTTCTATTCACAAAGATGTACATATTAATGCATTGCCTTATGACCCTTGGTTTGCATATTCCAAGTGGTCTCTTAGACTTTCGTGGTCGTTCGCATTCATCCACACCAACCCTCAGCGGATTAGGTGTCCAACACAATGGAAGATATGGACCGAGTTAACAACAATTTCCTTCCAAGTAGTAGAGTGTACCCTTAAAACAGATCAATTTGCTAATTTTATAGAAGACTTGAAATCCACATTCAATCTTGAAGTACCAAATAGAAACTAAATGAGAAGAGCTTAAATTAACATTAAATCACCTCAATAGGAAGATATTTAACAAGTTGTAATCTCAATAGCCAATCAACAACAAATATAAGTGTGAGGTGGAACCTCTTTTATAAGGAGGCTTCAACATCCCTCTCAATACCAAAATCTTGTTCTCTCCTTGGATCTAGCCTACAAGATCCCGGAAAGACTTTCCCTCCAACTAAGTATGAGAAGAAGGTCAAAAATACATCAAATATCATAGTAATTCTGCCACATGTACAATATTCCCCCAAGAGAGAGAGAGACCCCACCAAAAATAGAAAAGTAGAGTCAAGGGAGGCCAATGTCCCTCCATGATGCATGGTAACAACCTCACGAGACTCCTCCAATGAAGATCAATCTACCAAATAGGCCAGCGACTATGCAAAAGAGAATAGAAGTACACAAGTCCAGCGGGTGGGAGGTTTCAAGAGGGGATGGCTCCTCCAAAATTGTTCCCACCATTCATAAGTGAGGTCTGCAATGTGTAACATGCACACAAAATAGTGGTAACCACATCCCTCTAGCCAAAGAGAGTCAAAATAGACCACATGTGCCAATTAGATGCGCAAACAACCAATGGATGCAACCTCCAAGGTCAACAGCTCCTTCAAAGGTGACATGTGCCTCCATAAATGTTGATCTGGTTGAGCACCCCTTGATATGTGCCATAGTTGGACACGAATAATGCATGTGCATGAAGAATAGCCCCAAAATATGTAGGGTGTTGTGAAAAAATGCCTAGGGCATTGTGAAGATGGGGTGCTCCAAGGTCTCTCCACATAGAAATATGTTGAAACCCATCATGAGGTGGTTCTACATGATCTCATGTGTTAAATATATGCCATGAGCCCTGAAGTGTTAGGGAGATGATCACTTAGGCAATAGTGTGACAAATACAAAGGTAGATTCATGATTAGGCAGTGTTGCAAACATCTCAATAACATCCCGATTTTATCTCAAAATCACGATTTTTTGGCCAAGCCGATGTTTGCCGATTTTTAAAAAAGGTTTTTATGCTATCTTAATTTTGCCGATGTTTTACCGATATTTTCCCGATTTTTACGATTTTTTGGTTTTTCGGACCCTTGCCAATTTTATCCCAATGCCGATGTTCGCAACATTGTGATTAGGTATAAAATAAGTGCACCCTTTAGTACAACGACCTTTAAAATACAACAGCAGCACTTTCACATAAGGGTATAGTGAAAATATCTGGGGTTCCCTAAGTCATGTGTCCTAATAGGTCCACTCCAAGACCCTTGCACACCCATCTCAACCATAAATAACCTCCATGAGATGGTTAGTAGCAGCCATAAGCGCAGGAACTATTTTGAAATGGGGACTAAGAAGATAGGCCATGACAACCAACAAGGGTCTAGAGCGACCAGCTAGATAAAAAGGATATTTTACATAGATCACTAAGCACGGTCTAGTACAATACATAAGATACAATGGTCACACTTTTGGTTGATCATGATACATAATAGAAATCATCGTGATGGCACTGATAATCATAGAACTCTAGGCTCTAACGTCATCTTAAGATATGCACAAGATCGGGTTATATGCTGGAACAAATCTAGTGAAGAAAATGAGGTACTCTAAAGTGAAACTGAGGGGTAACACCTCCAAAAGATTTACTCCTATAATAAGTAAATTATATTCAAAGTCTAATAAATCGGATTTTTCCCTTTAAAGTGCATATGAGAGCTCTTGATGAAAACTTCTTTGAATGGTCCCCAACTTAGATTCCAACACCTTTTTTTCCTTTAAAAGGTAACAAGAAACAGATTCATTCCACTCATATTTCTCTTTCATGGAATTAAGTTTTCTTACTAAGATTAACATTTTCAAGCCTCCGCTAAAATGACATTTAAGAATTTAAGGATTTGAATTCTTACCAGAAAATTATCTATGCTCTGATTAATTTAACAATAGATTTTGATGACAAAAGAAATTTTTCAATTATCATTGGAAAATGTTAGAAAATGCAAACTACTTCCCAGCACTGACCAGAATATTAAAAATTAACTCCAGCAAGTGTCAGAAAACAAATTACAATATTAACTGTTTATAAGGACAACCGATGAACCCCTAGAGGCTAGAACCAAAGGTTTCCTATTTTATTATACTTCATAAATTGCCAAAAATTCATTCTGCAATAGCTCTAATAGAGGTGACATGAACACAAAACATGTGAACTAAAAAGGAAAAATATAAGACAAAAAAGGCTTACAACAAATCAAAGGCTATAACCTAATTATGAGTCCCCTAATTAGAACAAGACACATACAGGCATATCCAGCTGAGCTAATTATAGGCTAACACAACAAAACATGAACCAAAGAACTGAAACGTTAACTATATATTACAATCCTAATACTATTATCATTCAGAAAAATTCATTGTCCATCAATAGATATTAACCAAAATCTGCGGAGTCTATGTTTATGATCTCAACAGGATCTTTATTTGCATAAGTACTCCTCCCAAAAACTAGCCCACACTTATATGCAACGTGAATTTAAAGATAATGTAAATATATCTATTCACAAATATTAGCAAATGACCACACTTTTCATATGATTTGTAGAGTTTTTCAAAGATGTTATCAGATTTATCATAATTTTTCCGATTCTACCAATATGAATATAGCCTAAACCTGAAGATCTTAATTTCTCAACCATAATCAGATTTTCAATTACCTCCATCAGCTTGAAGAACCTGAACAAATATGTCTATCTGCAACAAGGGAACAACTGTTACTCCTAAACTTACTCTAGATAAACAACTGCACAAGAATGGATTGCAAAGTTTTACTCAATTCATTCTAGAAAACAATTATGCATAAAATTTTATAAGAATTCAGAGAGATATCAATACACACACTACTTGAACATCAAACCCAATCATTACAACAAAGTACCCACCCTTTTTATATTTTATATTTCAACGACATGGGCAATAGGGAGGAAGCCATGCAGCAAATGAGCAAAAAGCAGAAATAATACTGCCATGCAAAGATGACAAGAACAAGAGTTAAGGAAAACCTGCCACATATAATATAGCACCACTCCTAGCAACAATTAGATATTATAGCCGCAAGTTTCCGAAGGTCAACCGTTCGAGAGCTGTTCCCACCAGATGTTGAATCCACCACAGATGGGGTGGATAGCCATGTATCTTTGGTGGGGCTGCTAAAGTCAACTTCAGAAAAGCAAGAACTATAGAGGCAGCCCAGAACATCCAGAGAACACTCCCACCATCCACACTCAAGCCATTGGGACAGAAACTAATAACCAGGGTGAAATAGCTGGACTGGTATGGGGAATAAAGCTCTACAAGAGAGTAGAGTTAGATTAGGTTTTGATTTACTGCTGTAGTTTCTGATGTGAATGCTAATTCAGGATGCAATCATTTCAATTCTTTAGAAAATAGTTATTGGTTGTTAATGTTGATTTTTCTACAAGGATGAATAGTAGAAACTAATTTTCTGATCTGATAATTACTTCCTAATGATCATTAACTAATTATCTTTCAAGCCACTGATATCAACAACAATACAGTGAAAAACAGTAGTATCAGAAAGAGACAGCCATGCACAATAGAGATAACAAATTTTCGCTGGGAAACCCAAACTTGGGAGAAAACCTAGCAACTTTTCTTCTAGGAGAAAATGTTCTTCAGCAAAGTTCACAATTACATAAAATGCCTACAAATCTGTGCCAAAAACCAAGCCCAAAATACCAGTCAAACCTGGTCAAATATCAGCCAGTCAAACCACTCAATAACAGAAAAGCCAACAGTGGTCAATTGTCAAAATTTCAGCCTGTGGTTAATCTGCGGTCAAAGTCTATGGTCAGAAATCCGTGCAATCAGCCTCGGTCAATGATCAGATTTCAGTCAACCATGCACTTGGTCAAACTCAGTAACACTTCAAATACTCTGCTCCTTTTTCTATTCACACATGCAGATATCTCGTGTAGAGGATGTTGTGATGATGGTGGTCGAAATGATGTTGGCTGTTGTGTATTTATACTTGTCAAGAGGGTTTGACCAAGGGTCACACCCATTCATGGTGGGGCTGACCTGTCAACCTGGAGCCTACATGAACCCCCCCAAAAAAAAAATCATAATTTTCCATGGCCGATTTGTGAGGCCTCTTAACATGCAGGAATACCTCCTGATGCTACACAAAAACTCAACAGTTAATAGACATCAATGGTTATATAATAAGCCCATATGCACTATACAAGATGCAGTTGACCTATATAATAAGTGGTGGCATGTATTTTCTTATATTGCATCAGAGCCGCAAAGTTAGTGATCTGTTACATCCAATTGATCATAATGGGAGAGGAGTGAGATAGGGGAGTCCGCTGGAACTCACTATTCTGTCATCCACAATACAGTTCATGGCATCAGTATGCTATGATCAAGAAGGGCAATCTGTAATGCCCCTTTCCAAATGATCACTCCAGAAGAATGACTTAGTAGCCTATTTGATTCTTGTAGCCTATAGTCAGTGGTTAATTTTGTGCAACTAGGTCCAAACTCCATGTTGTGATGCTCAGATGACGATGCCAATATTTTTATTGGATTCTTCTTTCGGAGAGGTGCAAGATCGATCTAAAGATCATCTTGATCGGATGAGCAGAACATGTATTTTGAATTTATTCCACATGTGTAAGGTCGACCAGATTTATCCCATATGCATAAGAGATGTGTCACACACACCCACAGATGACTATATATTGGAGAGACTTGGAGTTCATTTCACACACACATTTTTGGAGGCTCTCACAGATGGTGTTGTGTTTAGGGCTTCTTATGGTGATGCGGTTAGGGCTTCTTGGTGCAGCGCCTTGATGGAGCATTCTTGATGAGTAGTCTTGGGGTTGTGTGACACATTGGGTTGAAGCATGCTGCTGACCGTCGTAACGCCACCATTCTTTATCTCTGTTTTTGGCTTGTCTTCCATCGATTTATTGGTATGTTCTATCTGCATCTTACTTTCATGTGATTGAGCCCCAGAGGTCTAAAGTAAATTTGCATCTAGCATAGAACACCTTCAAAAATTTACATGGTATCAAAGCTAGGAGAAGACAAAGCCAATCTTGTTGAGAATCTAGGCCAGCGAGATAAGGATTGCTTTCAGGGCCAATAAGGGTGTCGTAAGCTACAACGAAGTTGTGTGGTAGGCAGCAGGCCATACCACCACAGAAAATGATTGTGTTGGCAGTTTTGGGGTTGTCTGGAGCCCTAATCTTTAGCGTGGAGGGAGATCCCTTCCCTAAAAGTCAACCGCAGTATTTAAGGACAATTCTAGACAGAAATTAAAGGGCAGCGTATGCACTTCTAAGTGTTGTAGGTGACAGCGTGGAGATTGAAGGGAAGCTTATGCACTTCTAAGTGTTGTGTGTTGAACTGCGTGGAGATTGAGAGTAGTGTGGCGTGCCCTAACCTAGGTGTTCACAAACGCAGAAGAAAACACCAATTCAACTTGTTTTTGGAGGTCTATCTCAGGGTCACTTTGAGGTCCAAATCGCTGTGAGCAGGAGGTCGAGATTGGTTTGGAGAAAGTCTGGGCTCATTTATTTCAGGTCCGAGTTTGAGCAGAGAGGAAGCCGCATTTGTTAAGGGCTATTTGATGATGTTTTGAGCATACTCTCGTGTGGGACCTCTCTTCAAATGTAAGCCGCAGTTGCTTCAGGTAGGCCTCAGTGCCTATATTCCTTGAAACAAAAAGCCAAGAGGTTGATTGGTATCACAGCTAGGCTGCAAGCCTAGTCTCCATAGATCAGGTGGACGGAAAGGCTTATTTGTCAGCTCAGAACAACTGATTGATGACGTTGGTATATCAGGGGTTTCTGGGCATGCAATTAGTGTTGTTGTGCAAGGTCGCAGGCCTTCGCACACAGCTGGAGCTGCGTAGAAGGTTGTCATAGGCAGCGTGGTCAAGAGAAGGTCAATCCATCCATGAAAGATTTTTAATCAAATCAGAGGCTCGAAGTCCTCTTATGGAGCAGCACATTAATGAAATGTTTTATTGGGACTATCGACCCTAAATCAACAACAAGGAGACCGCACTTCGAACTTCATTACAAGAGAACAACAACTGTATATAGATCTCAGCCTTCATTAGGGCCTGTATTGTAGGAAATAAAAAGGGTTATATTTGATTTGTGTTTAGGTTAGTGTTTGGACTTTTGGGGGTTGTTCCTAGTACAAGTGGAGGTTCTTTGTGACATAGATTTCTGAAGCAGGCACACATCTCGGCATCCATTGCAAGACTGTGTTAGACCTCAAATCAGTGAGTTCAGGACCAGAAAGAGAGTTGTTTGGATCATGTGAATTGCCAGGATTAGTCTGCCCTCTTTGTAGAGGAAAAGTTGAAGGGTGGACAGTTGTGCATTCCGTTCGCAAATATTTGAACGCCAAGGCAAGGAGTTGTGCTCTAGAATCCTGTTCATTTGTTGGAACTTATGTTGAGTTACGAAAACACGCAAAATGTGTGCATCCACATACCAGGCCATCTGATCTAGACCCTGATCAGCAGCGAAAGTGGCGAAGATTGGAACAGCAGCAGATTCATTGAAATTATAGTTATGTGGTATTGTCTGATTAAAGAAAGAGGTGGTATTTCAACTCAACCTACACATCATGCTTCTATGGAACAAGAAAATCATCAGACTATAGGTGTTGTTCACCATGACCTTGAGATGCAAGATGAACGTGATAAGCAAGTCATGTGTGATGCTGAACCTATGAGCCAAGATAGTAGTGGTAATGGTGCAACATTAGGTGAAAGCCTTCGCAGCTTGGAAGTGGAAATTGGAAGTACTGAAGGAATTGGAAACCTTGGACAGATTGATGCATCTAGAAATATGGAAGGTGTGCAAGATGAAAGCAGTAATAAAGGAACAGTCCAACCAGAAATTGTTTTTAGGAAGTTTGTCCTTGAAAGTTGAATAGGACTAAGTGATTTAAGGTCTAATGTATAGTGACCTTGTGGAGGAAAAATCGCGATGTTAAAACCCCTTATCTGAATCCTGTGATCAGTAACGTTGAAGCAGCATAATTATTATGTGAAGGCAGACTTGTTGAGCTGATATTTGAGCCTTAAGTACATTGCTTTGGAAATCTAATGTAAGAAGGCAGATGCATTGACAGACAAAAGAAGAGTTATGTAAAATTGATTCTTACATGAAAAGCTTGTTAAAGTATGTACGTTTTGAATATTGTTTAAGGAAATCTAAAGATAATATCTATGGTTGGTCGATGAGCCTTAGAATAGTGACACATGGCAGAATCTATATGATTTTGATCTGTGGTATCTCCAGTGGCATATGGAAAAATATATATGACCATGTACTACTGTATGGCAGTATGGCAATAATGAAGACGATAGTGATGTGTATGATAATATTATGGCAACATTGTAATCAGTATGACAGATGTATGGCAGTATATGGCTATGATTCTTGTATGGCCTTGACAGTGGGTGAGTATGATTCAGGCCTATGATTACAAAGCCCTTTCTGAAGCAAGGAAGTTGGTGTCTGGGATGCCCGAATCCAAAAATAATTTTGAAGGCATATGTCAGGATTGTGCTGAAGGAAAGCATAAAAGGGGACTTTCTTCATTCCTCAAGTGTCACAAACAATGTTGCGAAAACAACCTGGTCCACCCGCGCTCGAATCAAGGTTGCGCATGGAATCAGACGGGATTCAGATTGAACCGTTAGATCCGATTGAAACGCTGATCCCAAAAAATTTATGATTCTCGGCCTACGGACGCGACGGGATCCGCGACTACATTGCTGAATCCGCTGATCACGCTGATCGCCGATCGAACAATACGATTTCGGATCGACCAGACAGATCGCTGAATGTTTCAGACAAAGTTATCGCATTGATCCGACTAATGTAGGTCAAAAATGATTTTTTTGATTTTTTAATTTTTGTCTTGGTTGCTAGTAGCTTAGCAGTGGGTTAGGATAGAGGGAAAAAATATGTTTTTACCTCCTTAGATACTTTAGATAGCTTTGTAATAAAGTATTTAAAGTAAAGTTACCTTACTTAAATTTTTAACATTACCATGAAATGACTCAGGATGTTTGAGAGTGGTTCCAGCCTGATCGGACTTCATATGGAGAAAATAGAATTTCATATCCTATTCAAAATTCAGCAGACTTAATAGTTTTCAGGAATTCAGGATCAATGGTATGGTGGCATGTCATTAGATTATATCATGTATGAGGGTATGTGATTAGTATTTAATCAAGAGCACCAAGCCCTATATGTACCCTAGTGTTGGTGGTGTTAATTGTTGAACTCCTTTGTCATGTCGTTAGCAAAAAATTACATTTCAATCAAGTCAAAATAATCGATCACGCATGTTAAGTTCTTTCTACCATATTTTAAGGCTTGCATTAGGGTTTGATCAAAATTGGGCAATTTTGACTAATGTCCCTAGATAATCGAGGTAGAGGCAAAGGCTAGATAAGAGGAGAAGAATCTAGATTATAGATGGTTGATGCATCTATTCTAAATGGTTGATGCTCAAATAATTAATCATTAATGTACAATGGATGTCATATCTATCTTGATTTATGTACAAATATGCATGCTTCCATGTCTTCTACAATTAATTTGGTATTTTGGATATTTTTTTAATATAAATGCAAAAAAATAAAAATAAAAATATATATATATAGTAGACGTTTGCCTTGATTTTTAAAATGACGCTCAAGGTTCCTCGTCAGGTAAATATTGGTATTTCAAAGGAAGTGTTACTCGATTTATCTTGATATATTACGTGAAATCCTTTGGAGCGATGTTCTTATTTCATGACTTTTATAGATGACTTTCCGCAAAAGGAACCGCATTAAGAGGGGAGATCATTACCATGTATGCCCCGAGCAAAATGGCATTGCCGGGAAAGAAGAGAAGACCCTCCTCATGGTTTCGGGGATATTTTAATATCGAGGTCTGCAGGTCTTGTATACATTCGTAAAGCAAGGAGTCGAATAGATACCAAGAGCATCTAGTAGCCATGAGTACAATCGTACAATCTGAGCCTGGATCATTTGAAGAAGTCGTAAAGCATTAAGTCTGGAAGGATGCTATGCACAAAGAGTACGAGTCCATTATGTCTGGGATGTGGTTCCGAGACTAGAGGACAAAATTGTTGTCACCTTGAAATGGCTCTATAAGATCAAGCATGGATCTGATGGTAGTGTTGTAAAGTTCAAGGCAAGATTTGTTGCCTAAGGCTTATCTCAAAAGGAAGGCGTAGACTATGATGATATATTTACACCTGTGGCCTGATATACCACCATCCGATCTATCATAGCCCTTGTTGCTATGCAAGGATGGAATCTTCATCAGATGGATGTGAAGATCGCCTTTCTGCATGGTTCGATAAAGGAAGAGATGTATGTGGAGCAACCTCTGGAGTTCGAAGTCCAGGATAGAGACTCTCATGTATGCAGGTTGAAGAAAGCCCTCTATGGGTTGAAGCAAGCCCCTAGGGCTTGGTATGAGAGGATAGGTAACTACTTGATGAAGTTGGGCTTCACTCGAAGTAAAGTTGATCCGAATCTTTACTTTAAGGTTGATAGAGAAAAGCCTCTCATTCTGGTTCTCTATGTGGACGATCTCTTCCTGATAGGTGTTGACCCTCTCATTCATCAGTGTAAGAGGGAGCTCGCTTCTGAGTTCGAGATGAAGGACCTGGGACTGATGCATTACTTCCTAGGCGTGAAGGTCTGGCAGAGACCTGGCGAGATTTTCCTCTCTCAAAAAAAATACATTGTGAAGTTGCTGGAAAGATTTGGTATGGTGTACTGTAAGTCCATATCGACACTGATGGAACTCAACTTTAAGAAGTTGAGTGGAAACGTTGTTGGGCCCGTGCTAGCAAATCCTACCGAGTATCGACAACTCGTAGTGGCCTTGATGTTCTTGGGGAACATCCGTCCAGACGTATGTTGTGCAGTGAACACTTTGAGTCAACACATGGTTGATCCTCATAACATTCACTGGGTTGGTGCCAAGAAACTCTTGAGATATCTCTGGGGCACGATAGACCATGGGCTGAGATACACTGTCGGGAGTTTGAGACTTTGTGGATATACTGATGTCGATTGGGCCGACAATGTGGTGGATCACAAAAGCACATATGGATGCTGCTTCACACTTGGGTTTGCTTCGGGCAGGAAGCAGAAGTCGGTGGCTTTGAGCATCGCTAAGGCCGAATACATTGCAACGTGTATGGCCTGTTGTGAAGCTACTTGGTTGCGAAAGCTCTTCAGTGAGTTGTTCCCACGTGTTAGATACCACCGTTATCCTTTGTGATAACTAGAGGGGGATTCGTTTGTCAGAGAATCCCGTGTTCCACGATTGATCCAAGCATACTGATATCTGGTACCATTTTGTCCGGGATATGGTACAGCGAGGCGCCGTAAGGCTTGATCATATAGGAACTAATGAGTAGGTCGCGGATATTCTCACAAAACCCTTGGGGAAGGTCATGTTCCTAACCTTCCGTGAGAATCTTGGAATCGTGGAAACGACCCTCTTTGGAGGGTCATGTTGGATGATGAGCTCTGGGAGCTCCAAGGGGGCTTTGGGGATAGCTTCTTGGAGCTATAAGCAACCACAAGGCTAGGCTTGCCGAACCTTGTTGGTGTGCTTCCACCCCACCATGATGATATTGAGTTAGTTTACCTCTCTTTGATCTATGCCCCGTATGCATCCTACCCATGGAGCACCGAACTCATGGGGAGTACCTCTCATTTGGCCAATGAGGTGGGAAATGTGGATAGAGACCGATAGCAAGACCGATGGACGCATCGGAGATTGTCATACTCTCTATGTCTAGTATGGCACGTGTCCAACCACTTGATCTGGGATCAAGTCTAGTGACGTTTTAGACCTCCAACTGACTTCGGGTCAGTTAAACTAACTTCGGGTTAGTATATGACTCTTTTGAGTCCAAGTGAGGTTTTAGACCTCCAACTAACTTCGAGTCAGTTAAACTAACTTCGGGTTAGTATATGACTCTTTTGAGTCCAAGTGAGGTTTCGAACCTCTAACTTCGGGTCAGTTAAACTAACTTCGGGTTAGTATATGACTCCTTTGAGTCCTATAGAGGTTTCGAACCTCTGAGCTGATTTTGTCAGCCACGAGTGATGTCTTTGTGACTCACCCTTTGTTCTAAAATAAAGAGCCAGCAAAGCAAGTTACGGCGGGATCACGCACGATGTTTGGATGGCACTAGTGGATGGAGTCCTCCCTAGTTGAGAGGGAGTGTTAATTTTGGGCAACTAGGTCCAAACTCCATGTTGTGATGTTCAGATGACGATGCCAATATTTTTATTGGATTCCTCTTTCGGAGAGGTGCAAGATCGATCTAAAGATCATCTTGATCGGATGAGCAGAACATGTATTTTGAATTTATTCCACATGTGCAAGGTCGGCCAGATTTATCCCACATGCATAAGAGATGTGTCACACACCCCCACAGATGACTATATATTGGAGAGACGTGGAGTTCATTTCACACACACATTTTTGGAGGCTCTCACGGATGGTGTTGCGATTAGGGCTTCTCATGGTGATGCGGTTAGGGCTTCGTGGTGCAGCGTCTCGATGGAGCATTCTTGATGAGCAGTCTTGGGGTTGTGTGACACATTGGGTTTGCTGACCTTATGGAGACTTTGTTGGTTGAAGCATGTTGTTGACCGCCGTAACACCACCATTCTTTATCTCTGTTTTTGGCTTGTCTTCCATCGATCTATTGGTATGTTCTATCTGCATCTTACTTTCATGTGATTGAGCCCTAGAGGTCTAAAGTAAATTTGCATCTAGCATAGAACATCTTCATAAATTTACATCAATCAAAGGGAGATCAATTAATTTAATTATTAAAATGTATTTTGGGTAAGGAAAAGCAACATGTAAAGGCGACATTGAGTAATTGAATTCAAATATGATTATTAAGTGACTATGGGAGAAATAAGAAGGAAAACCTTATAAAGTCATCTTATATCATTCAATTGAGGGGGCAAAGGTGAAAAGGGATAAAATGGGAGGTTTGAGCTCATTCACTCATTAATAATTATGCATAGTCACTTCTCAAAAAATCGACTTGGAGAGCTCCCGTGGCTTTTGAATGTCAGGGATGAAACCCTAGGGCGAATTGGCTTCTGAGGTGAAACAATTCCACCCTAGATGATCAGAAGGAAGGATCACTCAAATATTTCATTGGTTTTCAATGCTTGTCAAGTGTGGGCACATCCAGAAATAGTGGGAGCCAGAAAAGTAAGGTTGTATCATACCTTGCTGGCTGTGGAAGTAAAAAGGGGGGTCGTACCACTCATTATCAGGTCGTGGGTTCTTCCAGGAAGGGTGTATCAGATTTTTATCAGCAATTTCAGGGGTTTGTGTGGGGCTTTCAGTTCATATTTTTTCATGCCTATGCCCAGTGCCATACCTCTCAGCAGATGGAGCCATTTTTTGCTAGTTTGTGGCATCTAAAGGGAGGATCAAACCAGCTCAGCAAGTCTGCCCAGCGTGGCTGTTTACAGCAGTTCCTAAAAGGATTTTACAGCACTGCCAATGTCCTCTATTTCCTTCACATCATGCCAACAGCCATGGTTGTTCATGGGTTCCCAGAAATCAATTTTTGTACCAAAAAGGGGTTGTCCCAGCATGTAATTCAAGGTCAAATTTAATAAATAGAGCATAATTTATTTGTTGATTTTAGTTGCTATGGTATTTTGCTTGTGGTATATTGGCTGAGTTGTTTGTCTAGCAAGAAGGGGTTTTACAATAGTATCAGAACCAGGGTTCCTGCCAGCCTGTGAGTGCATGCTATCTTAATGGTTCCGGAGGAAAGGGAATACATCACCTATAGGAAACAGACAAAGATGGATAACATTCTTCACACAGAATCAGAAGAAGAGGAAGAAATGGGGTCAGGAATGAACAGCCTGGAGGAAGCACTAGGAGTATTTTAAATGATCTTGCAAGAGGGCAGCAACAGTGGGTTCAGCTCATCACACAGCTTATAACAAATAATCAAGGGAACCAAAATAGTGGCGACAATAATGGCTCAAGGGGGTCAAATGGTAACATGGGAACCATGTTGAAGGGAGACACAACCATATTCTGGCTCAAAATGACCCTTGGACGGCAAGTAGAACGACTCCTAGACCTCTCTTACCTCAGTTCTTGGAAGAACAACCAGTGGGAAATCACGGCTAGTGAGGACAAGGCAAAGGGTTTTCTGATTATTTGAGGGAGAATCAAGCCCTTGGCAAAGAATTTCATGCAGCCATGTCCTTACAGGAATTTTGTACCGTTAAATATAAGAACATGCAAAGAGAGTACAAGTAGGGTGTTCAGAATTTTGATCTTCCATGGAACTTGGGGAAATTGGGCATATGTTCAAGACGCGAGTTGGCAAAGTAAGGCTTGGGGATGGCCAAATATACTGCAAAGATAGCATAAGTTCCGCCAGTGAACTCACACTTAGGGAGGTGGATGACACACTTTGGGCAGGACATTTCGAGGCGGTCTCTGAGCATGAGATACAGCAGATGACAAACCTCTCTTACAGGGGGGTTTCTAGGCACCACGCATTAATGGGGTGCGTCAGCAGATTTATCTGTGTGATCTGGCAGGAGCAAGACGGATTAGCAAGCACCAGGTTGATTATTGATACATGGGGTATCTATGTTGAGTGCATGTAGGGTTCAAAGTGGAGGCACTGATGGGTTCCAACAACTACCAATACTACGCAGCGTCAAAAACTAAAAATGGGAAGTTGTGAACTTTTGATTGGGCTGTGGAATCCAAGATTTCAGTTGGTTGATAAATCACTCCACCTCTTGATGAGCAAGGTTATAACATCGAGTGACCCAGTTGATTTTGGGGTCGACACACGGAGGATTGTTGAGGCCTTCACCCTATGGCGATGTGGATTTTCCCTGTTATTGCTCTGACCTTGCTAAGATGCCTTGGTAGGAGGTGCTTCATGGTTGTGGGTCTGGACCTTACAGATATTTTTGCGTGAGGCTCTAGATGATGAGGATTCAGTATGAGCACAATGGGCAGTTAGTCAAGTTGAGAGTGGCACAACGTCAGCCTAGCAGTCTCAATTTGAGATTAGCATGGGATCCTAGCATTACAGGGCTTGGCAGTTCATCTACCATTACGGATGAGTTGGGTTTCATAGCGGGGGGAGGGTGTTTCACTCCTCAGTGATTCGTTGATATTTTGGAGCGCCTCACTAGTATGGCAGGGTGATCAACAAGAGGAGGTCGTGGTTAGTTCACGTGAAGGGGGACCCTTCTCTGTAGAAGTTGGAATTTACCTTCAGGAATTCATTCTTGATGTACATGAGATTGGTTTTCCGATAGAGCAGCTTCTCGAGGAGATGGTCGGGATTTTGCATTTTCGAGATGCTCTACTTATTGGCAGAGTATGCAAAGGGTCTCTGGTGTCTATGCCTTGTTGGGGGGTGAGTGGAGCAAGGAATGCTTCACGATGATCAAGATGGTTTGGGATCCTGGTATTTGTTTGGATCAGCTTGTGAGGTGGCAGCATGCGATGAAATTGCTTGAGGACAAGCAATTTTGGGGAGGGAAGACTATTATGTCCCCAATTTTTGGATTGCCTTGTGAGGAGATTAGGAGGGATCTTTGGAGCTCATGTCAGCCAAGTCACAGGAGCAGGATTATATTATTAGTGGGCCCGAAGGGTTTGGAGGAGTTTTATAGGGTCTGAGTGGAATCGCTCGCCATATTTTATCATCAGGATCAATTCCGCACAGTACGCTCTTGGTTCCGTTGCATTTTCGAAGGTTCCCGTAAAACAGGGTATTAACAAGCATATTTTAATTATTTACACTTAAGGTACTATTTGGGTTTGATTACTCGGAGAAACACCTCAGCGTAATAGCTTGTTGGAATCGGGGCAAAAAGATCAAAAGGCGGAAATGATAAAAATAGGATTTGGATGGACAGTGCGACCACGGAGGAGAATTGAGCATTTTCCAACATTAAAAATGACTTTATTAGTTTATAAAAGTCACTTTATTAAATAAAGAAAGGAAAAGTGCTTTTAAATATTTAAGTGGAGGGAAAAAGTAAGTGAGTTATAAAAAGGGAAATAAGGGGGTCTCTCCTCATTCTTTCACTTGCATTTGTGAAAAGGAGCTCTAAGAGAGTTTTGGAGAAGAAGCTTAGGTTTTCAGAAACCCTAGCTGCCATAGCTAGCTTCGGTGTTGAAACTAAACACCCTAGTTGGTTCTAAAAGTGAAATCACTCAGATTCCACCACTGTGCTTTCATGGAGAAAAAGATTTGCAGCAGATATTGGTCTTGAAGAGGTTTTAACAGTAGATTATATTTCCTGAGTTCGTAATTTCTATATTTCTTCTCACAGGTGGAGAATCAAGCTAAATCAAAGGGAGCCATTGCCAAAGAAGAGGCCCTAGTTCAGCCATCTTTCTATGGGTCGCAGTTCACGCATTCAGGGATGAGTTTGTACAGCCAAAGAAATTGTGTGCTCTGTGACCATTTGAAATCGAAGTTCTGCTCTCAAGAGGATGAATCTCCTTCAGTTTAAAGGGTTGACTTATCCTCACCATTTGTTGGCCAAATTTATTTGTGCCCCTAGTCGAGTTCACTGCCAGAGAAAGAGGACAAGTTTATATGCTAATCCGCTGACTCAAGGCACTGTGGAAAGAGAACGAATAGCTGAACCTCAAGGTCGAATTTTGCTGTAGCTAAAGAGGCCAAGTTCTGAGTATAAAGTTACCAAGTTTGCTCACAAAGAGGGATCGAAACTCCATTGCTGTTGCTGGCCAAGAGTGCTGGGAAGAGACATTAAAGAAGGAAAGATTTATCCCTGTCTATACACGTGCTGTTGCATGCCCTGCTTCTGGAGCTGCGTACCCTGTCAAGGATGATTTCTGGGCTCTATGGTTGAAATGAATGTGGCTGAACTTAAAGAGAATGCTGGTCCGATAAACCAAGGTTATAAAACAGGTGCTACTGCTCCATTCTCATTGTAGACCTAGCTGCAAATTAATTCAAAGACTCTGTAATTCCCATAATTTATTTCCTTGTGATATTAAGTTAAATTCATTCTTTTCCATTATTATCTTCACCAGTGTTCAGATTTGTATCAGCTTTAAGTTTCTGGGCTTAATATAAATCAGATTTGGTGGTTATGAAGCATTTTCCAAGTTATATAATGGTCATTGTGCATGTTATTTGAATTAAAATTGTGAAAATTGCATCAACCGTAGTGTGTCACTAAACTGTTTGATAAAATGTCTCACTGAGAAAAACAGTTAAACTCAGAAATTACAGTGGTGTTTGGGGTATTTTCCTATCAGGAATCTTACAAATAGTTTAAACTTTATAATAATAATTGTAACAGTTAGAGTACTGTCTGGGCCATAAAAAAATTTCCCTTATTTGCGAAAGCTCTGGCTGCAAAGGTGGGTTGGAGGTTGATTTCTACAAACAGCCTTTGGTCTTCAGTTGTACACAGAAAGTATGGATATCCTAGTTCTGTTGAAGGATGGATTCCTTCTCCAGATAAGAAAATATCAAATATATTAGTCATTCGGAAAGTTGTTCTGTTATCTTTCTCCGTGATTGAAGGAGGACTTGCCTGGAAGGTTGGTAAGGGTGAAAAGATGAGGATTGATGCTGATCCGTGAGTTGGCTGTCGGGAAAACTTTCATCTCCCTTGTTACTTGGTAAAGTTTCTAAATAGCAATGGAAGGGTAACACTTAACCAACTGGCAGAAAATCTGCGCACATCCGTTTGGGCTCAAGGCTAGGTTGATGCATTCCAGTTGAATCTTCCGGAAGCTTTTGTGTAACAGTTGCAAAATTATACAGCTGGCCTAAATATATTGCATGTGTGGCTTGGAGATAGGGAGGATACATTATGTTGGATCCACTTTCCCTTCGAGGAGTACGCACCCAAAACTGGTTATCTTTATTTAATAAATGCCAGCAGGCTAGAGGCCCACAGGTTGTGGTGGAAGAAAATTTGGAAACTAAGATATCCAGCAAAGGCCCGGGATTTTATGTGGGGCCTTCTTGAAAACAAAATTCCCACTTGGGGCAATTTACAAACCAAGCAGCACAAAGGGAAAAATGTTGAAGAATTTGTGGCCCACCTCTTTTGTCATGCCCCTTCACATTGGGGTATGAGCAGATTTCAAAAATAAGATTGCCTTTGGAATAGTCTGGAAAGGGGAGTATTTTCCTGAAGCATGGAAACTCTGGTGGGAGCAAATAAGTCTAAAGCAGTACAGGAACACTCCCCCCACTTATCTAGTGGTGAGTGTGGATCGCCATAAACAAGTCTAGTTTCCAAGATAAGTTATCATCCTCTGATAGGGTGGTTACTCAGGTCCTTGCCATTTTCTCCCTTCTACCTTCTTCAGAAGTTTCACATGCTCCTCAAATTATAATAGCTGAAGCAAACAATACTTCCTCTCCTTGGGGCTTATTTTGACGGGGAATCCCTCGCTAGTGGTGAATGCGGGGAAGGGTTTGTGCTTTATCTTCCGGAACATCACTCTTTCAAACTTCAGATTGGTCTGGGGAGAGAATCAAATAACTATGCAAAGTTGTTAGCTCTAAAGTACCTCCAATTGTTTGCTATTGAAAAAGAATGCTGATCCTTACAGATTTTTAGAGACTCCATGGTTGTCATTAACTGGTTCAATGAGAAAGAGATGTCACAATCACACATTGTTGCCTATATTAGAAGAGATTCTTCACATAACATGTTTTTGCTTATGTCTCTTGTTGTCACATCTACAGGGTGTGCAACACAGCCGCAGACACCTTATCTAAGGAAGGTGCTGCTCAGGATATGGGAATTTGGAAAATCACTGAACAGATAGGTAAAGACACAGGAGTATTTTCACAGGGCATTCATTGCTGGCTTATGTTGAATTTCCACGATATTGGGTCTAGGATAGAATCTCAAAATCTCTGGCGCTACCAAACCAAGAATCTCAACAAAGCTACTTTGCACAGCGGAACAATATAAAGAAGTAAATCACACATGCACAAGTATAGACAACTTTTAACAAAATATTGTACAAATATGTACAACAACGCAATCTTCGTTATATTAAACCAACTGAATAATAAAGCAATCTAGGGCTTCCCATAAAGGGATAATGACCTTCAATTATCCACAAGTACAAGAATACAAGATACACTGACAATCTCGCCTCAACCTCTATGTCGTATCTTGTCCTGCCAGTCCTCCGTTCCTGTTCTGCTCTCTAGTTGCCCCTTACTCCATCAAAGGACAACACATAGAGTCTCCAGGAGGGCTACCACCTATCACTGCTGCAAGTCGCTTCTGCTACAATGAACACGGGCTTCTTTCGTCCATCAAAGAGCTACACATTAGGCTCAATCCTTCACCCAATGCACAGTTGTCAATGTCCTTGTCACACTGATCTAGGGCTACTTTGGTCACTTTCTTGTTGCCCTCCACCAACCACTAAGTGCCCAATACCTCCATTGTGAAATCTGCTCCAAGGAGAGGCTTCTAACCACCACTTTAAGCCTTCCAATTGGCTCCCACAGGCTGCAATCAATTTTGTCCACACTAGGACAGCCTTCCACCCAGCATCAAATCAACATGAGATCATCAACCAACCATGCTTTGACTGCTCTGAGTGCTCTCTGAACTGGTGTAGACTGCTGTTAATGAGGCTGCCTGACTAGGGCTTCCAACAGCCACCTGTCAGCCCACTCATATACCCTCAACTAGCCTCCTCCTTGCTGCTGTCAAACGCTGAGTTGTAGGGCTTAATTCATGCCACTGTTTACACAAAACGACTCACTCTTCACTAAGGAACAGATCTCGGCTCCCTAAGCAAACTCCTGCACCCAGCCACAGCCCTAAACAGAGATGATAATGCCACCAACTTACCTCTACACAGCCCAGACTTGTCCCTTGAGGCTTTGGCCTACTTCTATCCTTACTCAGCCTCTTGAAGAGCACAATTTCAGACCAAAATGGCTCTCCTTCTTCAACTTCGGCCTCCTTCCAGAACTTCGGCTACCTCAGATGATGATCTCCTATGATTTGATGCACATTGAATGATAAAATGACTTGACATCACCTATTATTTATACCAATCAAGAAGGCTCCACGAACTCATGAAGAGATATGACTTTTGGCTAATATCACTTCATGCCTACATGACTTGAACACCCAAAAAATTCATTGTCAACTTCAAAAATTTATATCTCATCAAGGACATCTCGGAATTCGACGATTTTTGAAGCGTTGGATTCTCCTCACTCTCCTCTATCATCTCCATCCATCACATGTCCAAAATGCCTCATGGTTTTGGCCCAAACATCGATGGGTGCAAAACCCCAACCTTGGGTTCCAATCCCACAAATAACTTTTGTGGCGCTTCACCCTCCAAACCTTGAACCCTAGGGCTTGGAGTACCTCCAAAGCTACTCAAAAATCAACACGCCCTCTTAGCGAGGGAGGTACTTGCAAGACTAGGAAGTAACTCATCATCATCATCTCTACTCGCAACACTCGCCTAAATCCTGGCGCTCACCACTGGAGAAATCCCTGTAGCATGAACTACGTCTCTCTCAGAAGTGTCGCCATCACTGGAAGCATCCTGCCTCTTCTTCTTCTCCTGGAATGTCTTCCACTCTCTCCATGATTCCTTCTTGGAAAATGTAGGAGCACCCTTGCTCCCCACTGACCACGCGCTCTTCTTGAACTGCAAAATCTCCCTCTGAATCTGTAAGCTCCCACTAGAACTCGACTCCCTATAAGCCTCAGGAACCTAGACCTTCTTCTATAGAACCTGTTACCCACCACTTCGTGGGTGATATCCCTAGGAGAAATTTTTTCTCCATGATGGACCTCAGCCGGTAGCCAGCGGCCCTCAAGTAGCTTGGTGTGCCATTTCTCTGCCACAGGAGCCAACCATGTGGTCCCTCACCCATCTATATTGATTGTATGTCTGAAGGTGGGCCTCCTGAATCTAAAGGTATGTCTTGTCATTTTGCAATTAAATATTGGGTTTACCTATCATGGACACTTCTGGGCATAGATTGATGGGGGGATTTGGCGGAAAGAGTGGGCTTAGTTTGTGCTCCTGTCCCCTTGATCTCTTTTGGATGTTACCCTTGGATCATTGTCCTGTGGTATCTCCTTTATTAACCATTTGGTTCTAAGGTGATACTACTTGGGAAACCTCGACTTTGGTTGTGTGGTCCCACTCCTTTATTTGCATATATTACTCCCTTTCCACTAACTATACCCCTATTCATCATTTCCTTCACTTGGGTCCACATAGGGTCGGCCTCCCTATCCCCTTGCCCCCACCTTGGATCAGACTTGGAACGATGCCTTGGAGGTTGAAGTAGCTAAAATAAAAAGTAAAAGCATAAATGGCCACATTCAATGGGAAATTGTACCACAAAATGCAAAAGATGGTCAGGGCAAAAACTAATTAACACGTGGGCAAAAGCCAATACATGAGCTCTACCCTATACCGATGGTCATCACCCTGGTTCCACTGGCCCAAGATGAGCCTCCTTTATCATTCAGGAACCCATGATTGTCCCAACCTCTGCAAGGAAATGAACCGCCCTACCTAAAAAGGGGTAATCACTGCTATATCATACACATTATGCTTTTGTCCTTTGAGCCCCGAGCAGTTAATTAAAGAAAATTGATAAAAGGCAAAAGGCATAAAAATAAGGGTGGAAAAATCAAGTTCGAGGCACCTCATGTACCACGATTGCTCCCTCCTGCACATTATACACCCAAGTTGTGAAAATTTCTGAATTACAAAAACCCTACTGCAGTATCTTGATTTACTTCTCCTACTTGTGATTTAATTATACAAGTTATTTTCAAAAAATATTCAAAAAATATCCAAGTAAACACAACTAGCAATCTACACAAATATAGATCATTTACTGAAGCATAGCACACATATGACAAAGGACACACATGATTTTTCGGACAAACGTCCACAGAAAAACCCAATGCGGGAAAACCAGTGCAGCAGCTCTTTGAGGGCTTTATTTATTAAGCAGAATATTTGAATACATCTAGGGCACCAGTAGTGGTTTGCCCCACAAATAAATTTCACGACAGTAATACCTTATCACTTGGAGACAGAAAATATGGTTGATTCAAACCCTTCCGAAATTACTAAATACGAGCCATTTCTGGCCCACTGGAACTCTCAGCGGAGCTCCTCCAACCTCTATGTCAGCCCCTCTAGCCCAGCGTAGCCTCTGCGCAGCACAGGCTGCCCCTGCGTCACTCTGAAGGCCTTTATGTTGCCTCTACGTCACCCTCTACGTGGTCTCTGCGTCAGCTTGGCTGAGTTGCGTCCCTCCTACTGGCCTCTGCGCTGCCTGGTATGTAACTACCTCTCTGACGTATGTATTCTCGGCCTCAGATCATAACATCCCTTGTCGATCTGCCCCTCACTAGCACTGGAATCTCACTCGAAAATTCTCAACAAACTGCGCCCCAAAATTTCGACTTAGCTCAAGTGTTCCTACTCTGTGTGTTTCCTCCAACTGACCCCAAGCCTTCCTTCAATACTTTTCTCGTTGAGAATGTGAAATTTTCAAACTGAAACACTACTGTAGTGATAGATTTCGCCTATTATTTTTTGATAAGTTATTTACAGACTCTTCAATAAATTCTGAAATAAACACAACTGCGGTATTCACTTAACCATAAGCAGAAAATAGAACAGAACGCATATAACGCAATAGAAACAATCACATGAACACAGTTATTTTTGGACAATTATACCTAGAAAAAACCAATGCGGGAAAACCGATGCAGCAGATGAGGGTTTGTATTATTCTTCAGCAAGGAAAATCATTTACAAGAATTTGATGAGCAGACTTCTAGAATACACTTGAGATAAATTCTCTGAATCCTTCGGGAGAATTTCTAACACCCGGGAGGCACCCTAGCTCCCTCTGCGTCACTCTGTGTGGTCTTATGTGTAGTCCCTGCGCTGGACTGCGTCACTCTGCGTGGGAACTCAGTGTTGTTGCTCAGCATTGTCCCCTCTGCGTCCTCCTCCTGCCTTTCTTTGCCTCTGCTGATTTCCCCTTCCTTCTTCTACCACTGCAACTCTACCTCTAAAACCTCTCCCTCTAAAATCGAATTCTATTCCTTCATAATTGAATTCCTTCGGGTACTGAGTGTGTGCCTGGCTTGCTTTCCAAATGACCCTCAAGCCTTCTCTTATAATCTTTTCGTTGATGAATCAACGACCTAGATTAGATCTCTAATCAATGGCTAAGATTAAAACATGACTTGATCTTCGTTTTCTAGAAGATTCTAACTCTGTTTTATTAATACCCATTAATTATTTAATTTCCCTAAGTTTAGACTTAGGGACCACATTAAAATAATTAATTATTTTAATAAAACATGAACCAAGTGGAATTTCCACAAACGGTTTTTGGGGTCTTTGGAAAACTGATGTCCAAGCCTCCTCACAAAATATGAGACTTGGAACACTTTCCAATGCTATAAAATCAATAGAGAAATCAACGATTGTGATCTAATCACTAATCAACGGCTAAGGTTAGAGAAAGCTTGATCCACGTCACTTAGAACATTCTCACCACATGTGTAAATTAATTCACTTTAATTTTTCAATTTCCCTAAGTTAGACTTAGGGTCCCCATTAAAATATTTAATTATTTGAATAAGTTTTAAACCAGGTGGAATTTCTCCAAACGATTTATGGGTCATGGATATCTCATGTGTTCAAGTCCCTCCAAAAAGTTTCGAAGCTAGAGGACATCCGATGCTACCCAAAATCTCAACACTCCCTCTTAACGAGGAATGTACTCTAGCAACACTTCGCAACTAAAGTATCACCCTGATCTGTGGCATCAGTGTCCACACTACTGATGCTTGGCCTGCTGCCCTCCATCCACTATGTTGCTGCTCTTTATACTGCTGCCCATGTCGCTGCCACTGACACTGCCACATCTGTACTACAGCTCCCTCTCAAATTGTTGTATCATGTTGCCTATAGCACTACCACTAGTAACTGCTGCACTACAACTCTTAGTTGTTGAGAAGTAAGCAATTGAAGAACATCACCCAACAACTGACAGACAAATCAGTTTGGCTACATCTCATCACTGAAGCATCCTCTGTTGCTGCTCTGCGATGTCCCTCTAGAGCCTTTGCATTGGTATTGCTCCACACTGCGTAATCATTACCCCTTTGCATTGTTGATGTCCCATTAGCCTCTGCGTTGTTGCTTCCACGCTGTTGTTGTTGCTGCTACACTGCATTGCGCTGCTCTACTCTCCAGCGTCCCAGCACTACCTCTGCTTCTCCATGATCTTCTGCACCCACTAACTCCAGTCATCTTGCTACTGTCTTTAGGCTCTCGTAGCTTGTATGTGATCCAAGAGCTTTAGCACCTTAAGGATCCTATCGCCTACCATCTGTAGCTCACTCTACAGATCTATGTCTCCCCACCTCTTCTCTCGAGGTACATGAGCACTCATGGCCACATCATCTTCGCTGCCACTGTCCCCTCTAGTTGTTACTGCCTTGGAATCTGAAGCTTCCTTGTCCTTCCTCTTAGGACAAGTACTGGCGAAGTGTCCAAGTTCGCCACATCTAAAGCACCGAACCTTGGATAGGTCCTTCTTCTTCTTGCCTTGTTGTCGTTGTCCCTTAGATGCTAGGGCTACATCTTCCTCGTCCTCCTTCCTTATCTTGACTCCTTTGCTGCTGAATTCCCTCTTGCTCACCCTCCGAATCTCCTCCTGTCGAAGGATTGCCCACATGTCTCCCCAATTTGGGAGTTGTGCTTTGCCCAAGATACTTTAGACAAAGCTCTCCCAGTCATTGGTGACTGCATTCAGGGCAGTCCTCATCATGAGCCCATCATCCAGAGTTGCCCCCATGGCAATCAACTGGTCTCGAATAGTCTGTAATCCGAAGAGGAAGGGATCGATCTCCTCTCCCTTGTGCATCTGGAACAAACGCATATAATTCTCCAAAAGCATCTTCCGCTGGATGGAGCTACCTTGATACAGTGTGGTCAGAGCATAGTTATTAAAACCGGCCGGTTTGAACCGGTAACCGGTCAAACCGGCCGGTCAGATCAGCTTCTGGTTACAACCGCCCTTGCAACCCGGTTTTGAGGGGTGTCTCACCTGAATTGGCCGGTTAACCGGACCTAACCGGCCGGTTAATGCATAAACCGGCCGGTTCCGTACCTAACCGGCCAGTTAGGTGTCCCTTCCTTGCGCGAACCCACCAGTGGCCAGCAACACAGCCTTAGGGCATATGTGGAGGTAAGGGGAGGGTTGTTTCCCTCCAAAAACACCCTCCCCAATCTTTTATAAGCAGGGGCAGCCTCTCCTTTGTCTAACACCAACTCATTTGTTGTTTGTGAGTTTGATTGAAAGCTTGGAGAGTGTTGAGTGTTTGTCGGAGCAGTGATCTTGGAGCCTTGGAGTTGGAGTTGGAGCTATCTTGGAGATAGTTTGGAGCTGTCAATAGCGTTGGCATCTTCAAGAGGACGCTAAGGAAGCTAGTTTGCATTGCCAGGTAAGAATTTTCACTTGAAAAATCCATCATTTCATTGCTATTCATGTATTTATTTTCTCATGTGTTTAGCTATTTTATTGCTCTCAAATCTCTAGTCCTATGCTATCAAATTTTGTATGTTTGAATGTGCATTTTGTTTCGTAAATTTAGCCTTAGTTGTCCATTTATCTTAGCTGCATTTTTTTTAAATGGCAGATTTATTTCCAAATTTCAATTATTTCAAGTCAAGATGCCTCCAAAAGCCAAGGACAGTGCATGGGCCCATTGTGATGTGGTTGAGGGAAAGATGGTATGCAAACTTTGTCAAAAATGTATTGGATGTGGGGGTATTCTTAGATTGAAACATCACTTGGCTGGGATAAGAGGCAATGTAACGCCATGTGATGCACCTAAAGTAGTGTTAGGTCCGGTTAGGGCAGAATACCTTGCCAAGCTTGAAAAGTTTGAGGAGACTAAGGCTAGGGAGAAGGCCATCCAAGATGAAATTGCAAGGAAGAGGGAAATAGTAGAAATGCTGAGAGAGAGTGGGTATGAAAATGATGAGTATGATATTCAAGACTCCACTTCTATCCCTTCCACCAATAATCCCTTTCACTATGTTCCTCCTGTTGGCAAAAGATCAAACCCAACAAAGAAACCCAACCTCATGAGTTATTTCTCATCCACTGCTAATCCCACAGCCACTGCCTCCATGTCCCAGCCAACTCCAAGTCATCAACCCACTTTGGATCAACATTGGAAAAAACAATGCAAAGAAGCTTCTTATCAGTACATTGCTAGATGGTGATATGATTCAAATATCCCATTTAATGTTGCTCGCTCACCTTATTACCAAGCTATGTGGGACTCTGTTTTTGTTGCAGGAAAGGGCTTCAAAGGCCCTACTGCGCATGACTTAAGGGGAGCTCTTTTGCAACAAGAGATTTCTAATATTGATGAGTATTTGGCTGAATATAAAGATTCATGGCTCAAAATAGGTTGTTGCATCATGTCAGATGGATGGATTGATGGAAAGAACAGTACTATCATTAACTTCCTTGTTGCTTGCCCTCGAGGAACAATGTTTTTGAGATCAGTTGATGCATCTGATAAGGTGAAGGATGCAACCCTTCTATTTGAGCTTTTGGATGAGATTATTCAAGAAGTGGGAGAGCAGAATGTTGTGCAAGTCATCACAGATAATGCCTCAAACTATGTTCTTGCTGGAAAGATGCTTGAGTCCAAGTATAATACCATATTTTGGACTCCATGTGCTGCACATTGCATAGACCTCATGCTTGAGGACATAGGAAAAGTGGATTGGGTAAAAAACATTGTAGAGCATGCCAAGTGCATTACAAAATACATTTACAACCACTCATGGGTATTGAGCCTAATGAGGAAAAACACTAGGGGCAAAGAGCTTGTTAGGCTTGCCATTACGAGATTTGCAACTCACTTCCTCACGTTGCAATGTCTCAATTCTCAACAGAAAAACCTGCAGAAAATGTTTTCTTCTGATGATTGGACTGAATCCCGGTGGGCTCGTAGACAAGATGGAAAAGACACCAAAAAGAAAGTCTTTGACATTAATTTTTGGAAAAGGTCTTCAAAGCTGGTAAAAATTACTAAGCCCCTTGTTAAGGTGCTAAGGATGGTGGATGGGGAAAAGATGGCAATGGGATACATTTATGAGGCTATGGATCAGGCCAAGGAGCAGATACGGGCAGCTTACAGGGACAGGTTAGCTAAATATGGCCAGATATGGGAGATCATTGATAACAGATGGAACAATCAACTCCATCGTCCTATACATGCAGCTGGGTATTTTTTGAACACAAAGTATCATTATAGAGCTTGGCTAGGAGATCAGTAGGATGGGGAGGTCAGATTTGGATTGATTGATAGCTTGGAGCGCATGGCCCCTAACCGTGCAGACCTTTTGGAAACACATAAACAACTTACTCATTTCAGTATGGCAGCCGGTACCTTTGGAAAGAACTTGGCAAAAATGGCAAGAGATGTGGATCAACCAGGTAAGCAATTCCAATTTGTTTTTCTTTTCAAGTTAAATTGTTTGTAAATAAGTAAAGAAATGAACTATGTTACTAATGAAAGTCTTTTTATTTGCAGCACATTGGTGGGAGTCATTTGGCGGCCAATGTCCTCAATTGCAAAAGTTTGCAATTAGAATCCTCAGCCAAACTTGCAGTGCTTCAGGTTGTGAGCGCAATTGGTCTGTTTTTGAGCGCATACACACAAAGAAGAGAAACCGTTTGGAACAGAAACAGTTAAATGATCTTTTGTTTGTGTAATACAACCTTCACTTGAGGCGGAACCAACTGATGAGAAAAACACTTGATCTAGATCCCATTGTGTTGGATGATATTGATCCAACATCAGAATGGGTGGAGGAGACTAAAAAACAGTGTTTGAGGCTGATTTTGATTTTGATGCAGCAGTAGCGGGGGGTGAATTTGAAGCAAATTTGGTGGCGCCATCAGATGCAGACCCAGGATTGGTAGCTGCATCAAGCAAAGGCAAACAACCAATGGACGACACTAGTCATGCACCTCGAGTAACTCGTGCTTCCATTAGGTCCATTTCTATTGTTATTGGTGGCAGGGGTACTGAGGTTGCAAATGAGCCTGAGGCTGAGGCATCCTCAGACTCTGATCCAGATGATGTCTATGTAGCAGCCGATGTTGATCCTGTGTCTAGTAGCAGTGATGAATTTGATGATTGATCATCATTCATGTGTAGTCTTGTATTAGGCCAATGGCCTCATAGCTTGTAGCATTGTTTTTGGACTTTATGGGCCATTTGGAGCCTCATCGCTTATGTATTTTTCGATGATATGTATTGCACTCGGTGCCATTTTGATATATTCACCTTTGCATGGTATATAAATGAGCAAACTTTGCATATTTTGTCTCTATTGGCTTGGAATCATGGTTGCAAATCTTTAAAATAGTTTTTTTATTAAAAAATAATTATTTAATGTATTTTTTTAAAGATTGGTTCGTTTAGACCTGACCAGTATCGGTTAGACCGCTTCCGGTCCGGTTACCGGTTCATTAGGTCCAATCGGTCCTGGGCCACCGGTTTCGGTTTAATAACGATGGGTCAAAGTTGTCCACACTTCATTTGTCGTTTTCCTGGCAAAGTGCAAGACCACATGATCATTTACTCCATCCATGATCAGCGTCAGTCTGCCAGCCGATTTTCAATGAATTTCTTCGCAGTATCCACATCGTCTAAGACAACGAGGACAATTTTTATTATCATTTCAGATAAGATAAGATAAAATTCATTTTTCTTATCTACAACATTGGATTCCTCATACCTGGAGTTTTTCGATCTCTTGGGAGGTCGACCATTTCCAAGTGCAGCGGGAGAATTTCTCTTTCCTTTGAACCTGTTATTCCTTTGATTTCCATTGCCCTTGAAATTGTTGTGGTTGTGGTTGTTATCATCATCTCGAGGTGTATCCTTCTTATTAGGACACTCTCTAGCATAGTGACCAAACCTGTTACAATTGAAGCATCTTCCCTTTCTTCCTTCTTTGAATCCCAGTCTTCCTTGACCTTGTTACTTTGGACCAACATTGTTCTTCCTTTTAGCATGGGTGGAGAATGCAGTGGGATCATTCCCATTTGAAGACATGTCTCTCTCCATCATCCTTGTCTCTTCTTCAGTGCATCTAGTCAACAATTCATCAAAACCTGGAATTCTATCATTGTTGAGGATAGTGGTATTGAATACATCCCATGCTCGGGGAAAACCTCCAAGGGCAATAAGAGTGAGCTCCTGGTCAGCAACAAATTCTCCAATAGATAGAAGATCATTTTTTATTTCAGTAATCCCCATGAAGTTCCACTCTATCCATCTTGATGTCCTTTAGCTTGATCTTGAGAAAGAGGATTCGGTTTGCATAGCTAGCCTTGATCATGCTAACCAACTTGTCATACATCTCCTTAGATGTGCCCAGCTTGGAAATGTAAGCAACCAAATGTTTTTGAATGGAATCCCTGATGATCTTATTGGCTTTGACCTCACCTTTCTTGTACTTTGTTTTAGTGGCAGTCGGTGCATTTGAAAGAGGCTTAGCAATCTTTCCCTGAACACAATTCACGACATCATTCTCTTCCAAAGTTAAGTCTAGAGACATCTTCCATGCATGATAATCATATTTATCATTGAGTTTGTCCTCAGATTTGAAGTAAGATGAGGAAGCCAATGACTCTTGTCCTTATCTAACAGATCTCAATGATTTCTTTTCTCACACTTGCTTGGGCTTTTTCTTCACCTAGGCTCTAATACCATGTTAATTTTAGGTAACAATGGTATGTTCTATGCTTAAGAATAATTTACTTCAAATTTCCTTATTAGCCCAATATCAAATTCCAATTTAGCAATCACATTAGCTTAATCACAATGATAGTAAATGATGATAGAACATAAACAAAATGCAGAAGACAAGCCAAGACAAGAGGACACAATATTTGGCGGATGCCAAGGAAAAACCCCAATGTGGGGAAAACCCTTTGATCAAATTCTTCTTATTATTCTTCAATAGTTCAGCAAAGATAGAGTACAAATATCAAAATAACTTTCCCAAAACAGTCTTGTCAAAATCAGCAGTCAACTACAGCCCTAACCAGAAAGTCAACGTTGGTCAAAGTGGCTCCAAAATGTCCTCCAAGCAGCTCGGTCAACAGCAGTCCAAGTCGGCCTTCCAAAAGGGTCAAAGACAACCCAAAACAGCCAAGTCAAACCTAGTCAACGTTGTAAAATCTGCGGTCAAACCCAAAGTCAACCTCGGTCAAACTACTCCAAATGCCTTGAAACCTGTGCCAATAAATGTGGCCTCCTGAAATCGGAATTTCTGCCCAAGCACTGAAGTCAACGAAGGTGTTTTGACACCTGGTCAACGCCCTAGTCAATGCCCTAGTCAACGTTGGTCAATTTCCTACAATTCGGCCTGCAATCTGACCTTGCCTCCTGATTCACATGTGCGAGGTAGAGAGAGAATTGCCCAAACTTGTACGAACCAATGAGGAGAGGGGAGAGAAGATGTGTGATGAGATGAGTGATGTTCAAATGAGGAGAAGGTCACTCCGACATTGACAATTTGCACGTGTGAATAATAAATTCAAAATCACACTTTTGCTCGTCCAAACAAGATGATCTTTAAATCAATCTTGCACCTCTCGAAAAGAGGAATCCAACAAAAATATCATCTCCATCATAAGAGTTGTCCAATGTGGAGTTTGGCCCTAGTTGCCAATTTTAACATGGAGGCCATTAAAATGGCCACTTTGTATTTAGAGGGAGAGGCACACTACTGGTGGTTTCATGGCTTGTCTACTTTGGGGCATGCCAACGTGACTTCCTATGAGGACTTCATGCGGAGAGTAGTGGAGAGTTTTGATCAGGGGGATCCGGAGACTCACTTCAGGGATTGACCCAGCTCAAGCATAGAGGACATCCTGAGCATTATATTTCAGTGTTCTTGCAAGTTTCAGTCATGGTGCCTGATTTGTCGGATGCTAGGAGGGTGTACATATTTGTAGAGGGATTGACGGAGCCATTGCGTGGACTGGTGAAGTCACACAAACCCTCCACTTTATTGGAGGTTGTGACTTGTACGAGGAATTTGCAGGGGGGCATCCACAAGACCCGGGCCTTTTCCATCATGCACTCCCTACTCTCCAAAAGGGGGTGACACTAGACCACCACCACGACAGAGAGCAACTCTAGGGAGAGGACAGTTGGATGATGAGACTAGGAGAGACCTCAGGAGGAGGAAGTCCTATTTTACATGTCGAGAACCGTGGGCACCAGGTCATCGGTGCACAGCAGGCAAAGCCCACTATATCAAGGTCTTCTCAAACAGTGATCAGGAGGATGATATGGAGTTGGAGTTCGATGGAGGAGACTGCGAGGGGCCATCAGAGAGAGCACCACCACCACCACCTCCACTGGGAGGAGCATCCTTTACACCATCTGGGGTATACCCAAATTTCTGACCATGAGGATCAGAGGCATAGTGCAGGAGCATCATGTCTCAGTCTTAGTTGACAGTGGGGCCACCCACAATTTTATTCATGTTCAGTTGGTCTAGAGGAGAGGCATTACCACTACAGAGTTTGAGGGCTTTTAAGTGTTAGTTTCGTGGGACAAGACCATGCAATGCAATCGATATGTTCCCGCTTTGACAGTGGCCATGGGGAACTATTCGATGACACATAATTTCTTTGTGGTGGATGTGCCAGTCACCAATGTGGTTTTGGGTGTCCAATGGTTGTATTCTCTTGGCCGAGTTACCACCAACTAGAGGCAGCTCGTGATGGAGTTTACCGGCTTGATGGTAAGCTAGTAGTTCTTCGAGGTATGCACCCATATCCCCCACAGACAGTTCATCTCATCGAATGGAGGTAGAGTTGAGGCATGGGGGCATAGCGTGGGCAGTGGAGCTGAGGGTTTCAGAGGTTGGGGGATAGACCAAGCCTCCACCACTAGACATACAGGATGTGTTGGACAAATATGCTACTTAGTCTTTGGAGATATACGATCCGGAGGACTGCCAGATAGGGGATTTGAGCATACCATAGAGATGGAGCCTCGTGTGCAGGTAGTCATCACTACCCCCTATAGGGATCCCAAAGATTATAAGGATAAGATTGAGTGGGCCATTTGGGAGTTGTTGGCGTTGGGCCACATTATGTTGATTTTTGTAGCATCAAAAAGTGATATATGTCTCAAAATTTGTGAGGAGTCTTGGACATCAACATTCTAAGGAACCCAGAAATTGTTTGCGGAAATTCCACTCAGTTTATGTTTTATTGAAATAATTAATTATTTTAATGAGGACTCTAAGTCTAAACTTAGGGAAATTAAATAATTAATGGGCATTAATAAAATAGAGTGTGAATCTTCAAGAGAACAAAGATCAAGTCAAGTTCTAATCTTAGCCATTGATTAGACTTCTAATTTGGGTTGTTGATTTGTCAATGAGAAAATTATAAAAGAAGACTTGAGGGCCATTTGGAAGATAAGTCGGGCATACACTCAGTAACCCGAGGGAAGTCGATTCTGAAAGAATAAGAATTCGATTTCAGAGGGAGAGTTGTAGGGCAAAGGAAGCAGAGGGCATCAGCAGTGGTAGGGCTCAAGGGAAGAAGGAAGCAGAAGGGCAAAGAGGCAGCACAGAGGAGCAGCGCAGAGGGCTCACGCAGTAGTGACGCAGTCTCACGCGGGCTCTGCGCAGAGAGACACGCAGGGGTGATGCAGCGAGGGCCAGTGAGTCCCTTAGGTGTAGAAAATTCTCCAGAGGTCTGGAGAGAATTTATCTCAGGTGTTTTCTGAAGAAGTTTCTTAATTTTTCTGCCATTCTTTCCTTGTTAAGAATTTGTTGCTGAAGATTAATATATAAACCCTCATCTGTTGCACCGGTTTTTCCACATTGGGTTTTTCCGGGGACAATTGCCCAAAAACAATTGTCATTGTGATTGATTCTTGTGCTTGCATTTTACTATTCTTTTCTCCATATGTACTTAGTGATAACTGCAGTAGTGTTTATTTCGAAATTTACTGGAAGGGTTTTGTAAATAACTTACTGTGAAAATAAGTAGGAGATATAAATCTATAACTGCAGTAGAATTTCAGAATTGAAATTTTTACATGGTATCAGAGCTGAGATTGAGTAACAAGAGTGGATACCCTGCAATGGAACAAAGTCCAGAAGCTGTTGCAGCAGCAACTTGGAAGGGTTCACGCAGTTCTCTAGAGAAAAGCATGAGAGAACAGATGGATCACGACATCTCTGTATTGGCTTCCAGACTAGAAGAAGAGTTCGCTTGCATATCAAGCTTTGCATCTCCAGAAGTCTGGTATATTGATAGTGGAGCTTCTGCTCATATGACAGGAGTACGGGAATGTTTCTCAAGCTACCGAGAAGAACAAATGAACTTTCAGATCACCATGGGCAATAAGACGAAGTGTACTCCTGTGGGAAGAGGTACCGTAGTATTTCAAACTGAAGCTGGCAATAAGCTTCGAGCCACCAATGTGCTGCATGTGCCTGGTTTGGGGATGAACTTACTCTCGATGTCTCGTCTACAAAACAAGGGCTATGACGTTGACTTCATTGGCAAAAGAGTATATGTCAAACACCCGAGTTGGAAGAAGAAGGCACAAATCGGAGTCAAGAGAAATAAATTGTATAAGTTGCATCTTGAATCTCCAATGGCACTGATAGGCAACAGCGATGAGAAGGATTTGAATGAACTATGGCACAAGAGAATGGGGCACTTACACCATGGGGCTTTGAGAATTCTCAAGAAGACTGTCACACGAGTTCCAAATTTGAGCACCAAGCGAGATGATGTTTGCAAAGGGTGCGTACTAGGAAAGTAAGCCAAGGTACCCTACCCCAAGAGCAGCAATAGGGCTAAGAGTGTGTTGGGATTAATACACTCGGACCTCTACGGACCAATGTCCACTAGAGCTCTTAGTGGTGCCGAATATTTCGTCACCTTCATTGATGACCATTTCAGGAAAACTTGGATCTACTTTTTGAAGACCACAGATGAAGTCTTTGATCGATTCAAGGAGTTTAAACCTCTGGTTGAGAATCTGACTGGAAAGCGGATAAAGATACTGCGATCAGACAATGGTAGAGAATACATTGATAAAGACTTCACAGAGTTCTACGCAATAGAAGGCATCAGAAGAGAGTGGACCGCTCTGTATAATCTAGAGCAGAATGGAATCACAGAAAGAAAGAATAGAACTATTGTGGAGGTTGCAAGGGCAATGTTGTATGATCAAGACATGCCCAAATTTCTGTGGGCTGAAGCTTGTAATACAGTTGTATATGTTCCAAACGGGATTCCTCACGCCGCATTGGGTAAGATCACTCCAGAAAGTGTCTTCACTGGCAGGAAGCCCGAAGTAAACCACTTCAGGATCTTTGACAGTGTGGCATACTGCCATGTACCCGAAGAGAAGAGAAAGGAATTGGATAAGACTGCGGAAAAGGGATATCTGGTGGGATATAGCGAGAATGCTAAGGCATATAGAATCTACATTCTTGATAGCAGGAAGATTGTAGTGTGGCGAGATGTAAAGTTCATGGAGGAAAGAGCTTTCAGAAAATCCCGTGAGACGCCTTCCACAACGCAGTTTGAAGATGATCTATTGGTCTAGCCACTACGACCAACAGAGGCTAGCACGAGTGCTTCTCCAAGGCACAAGGATCCAGGGGGTTCATCTACAGAAGGAGGAGCAGGTAGATCCACCCATTACCAATAGTAGGACAAGTAGGGAATTACGACAAATTCTGAGGGACGCAGAGGAACTTGTCGAAGCTCCTAGAAATGAGAAGAGGCAGCGCAGGCAACCGGACAGATACCAAGCCTTGGTAGCCCAGGTTGGGGAACCCTCTGGTTTTCAAGAGGCACCTCAACATCAGGTGTGGGTAGATGCAATGGTGGAAGAGTACAACTCCATGACGAATGATGTTTGGGAAGTGGTTCCTAGGCCTCATAACAGATCAGTTGTGGGTTCGAGATGGATCTACAAGATCAAATATGTTGCAGATGGTTGTGTAGAAAAATATAAATCCAAGTTCGTGGCTAAGGGGTATGCTCAAAAGGAAGGTATAGACTATGAATAAACTTTCGTCCCAATAGCCAGATATACTTCTATTAGATCCGTGATATCCCTTGCTACGCAGATGGAGTGGGAGATTCACCAGATGGATGTCAAGACTACGTTCTTGAATGGGGTGATAGAAGAAGTATATATTGAACAACCAGAGGGCTTCAAGACACATGAGCAGAAAACTCATGTGTATAGGCTTAAGAAAGCCTTGTATGGACTTAAGGAAGCCCCTAGAGCTTGGTATGGTCGAATTGATGGTTACTTGCAGAAGATGGGATTCGTCAAGAGCGACGCAGATCCCAATCTCTACTATCTGAAAGTAGGGAATGAGCCTCTAATACTAGTGTTGTACATAGATGACCTATCCCTAACAGGATCATCTAGGCTCATCAAGGACTGCAAGGAGAACCTAGCTGCAGAACTCGACATGAAAGACCTAGGGTTGATGCATTATTTTCTGGGGTTGGAAGTTTGGCAGCAGAAGGGCGAAATCTTCCTTGGTCAAGGGAGTTATGCTACAGAAATCTGGAAGAGATTCAAGATGCAGGATTGTAGACCCATGGCTACTCCAATGATCACAAACTAGAAGAAGATTGATACGTCCGAAGATGATGAGGTTGATCCTACCTTGTATAGATAGCTCATAGGGTCCCTGTTGTATCTGGTCAACACTAGGTCATACATTTTTTATGTTGTCAACACCCTCAGTCAGCTCATGGTGGAACCAAGGAGGGCACATTGGGCAGCAGCCAAGCATGTTCTCAGATACATGCAGGGAACAGTCGAGCTTGGACTGAGATACACCCGAGGCAATGACATCAGACTGAATGGGTTCATCGACGCAGATTGTGCTAGATATACAACTCGGAGGACCACCAGATCTGCGTCAGTGAACCAGATGTTGGCCATGTTGATTTAATAGGCTCAAGCATTTTGTCCACCTCCTTCTGTTTTAGGTTAAGACTATCTAGATTTAATAGCTCACATTTTTTCCAATTCTTTCTTGTGCCTACAAATCAACATGACCAACATCTTGGGATAGCATTAATATGGATGGACTTCATGGTAGCCTTCCTTGAACGGTCCAAGCTTGAGAAATCGCAAGTGATGCTGTTGACAATACAATGATGAATAAATATGGGCTGTGTGAGTTTTCATTAAAATTATTGAAGATGTAGGCACGATCTTCTGTGTGCAAATCATTACGATAATGCACTTGTTTGCAAGGTTGGGCCGGCATGATAGTGAAGCAACATAACATATATTTGGACACCTTGCCGTTGTCCATTCATTGGAACTTATGACCGAAGCTCTTGGCTCGATGTGCTTTTTGTTGGATTGGAAGCATTATTGAGGATGCACGTCATATTTGCAACTTTGTACAAAACCATACAAATGCCCTCACTATCTACAAGGAGTACATCAATCTATCATTGTTGAAGATTGTGGATACACGATTTGCCTCTTCATTCATCATGTTGAAGAGGTTGAGGGAGGTCAAGATTGCTCTTGGGGCCATGGTTATTTTAGAGTTTTTTTGGTCTTTTTGGAGAAAGATAGATCATACCTAAAAGAGGAAAAAAGAGGAAGGACATAGTGTTGGATGATGCCTAGCGGGAGAGAGTAGATCTTAACAACGCTTTAAAAACCTAATCTAAGCATAATGTCGAGGTAATGACTCCGCAGAATGACCGGACCCAGAATGACCTCACGATCAAGCCAATGACCTTGGCTAAAAAATACATTAAATATTAATTTTTTTTGTACAAAAACATAAATTTAAAGATTTTTATTCATGTTTCCAAACACAAAGCATTACAATAGAGATAAGTCACAAAAGACAACATATGATCAAAGTAGGCTCATGAATATATCCATTATATCAAAATTGCACCTAGTGCACTGTCCAATACAGGATGATGATATAGAGATCAAAACAAAAAACATAACCAATGTCACTAACATCATGTCATCAAGGTACATAGAGGGATTGGTGCTCTTGATTAAATACAAGTTCCATACCCTAATACATGACAAAATTCGATGGAAACATTGCAATAACCCAATCCTGAAATCCTAAAAAACTGATAAGTCTGCTGGATTTTGAATGAGATCTAAAATTCTACTTTCTCCATATGAAATCCAATGAGGTTGGAACCACTCTCAAACATCCTGAGTCATTTCATGGTAATGTTAAAAATTTAAGTAAAAGGATGAAAATGAAGATCCTTAATCTTCATTTTCATCCTTTTACTTTAAGAATTTAACATTACCATGAAGTTGCTCCAAAAACCAACTCCACAACTCTTCAGAAAACCTCAAACAAACCTAACAGCAGAATTAAATTCGGTTTCAAGTCCATAAAAATCGATTTTTAGCCCACCTCTACGGCTGCATCATTCTACTTAGTTATTGTCAATTGTGTCTTCGGTCGAATATCAAATAAACCGAAATGGGCCGAAGCAAGATAAAAGCTGGTTGGCTCGCAACAAACCGCCAACTGGGTTGCTTCGCGGCCTGGTCGGGACTGCTTCAATGGCTCCTACGACCAGTTCATCCGCATTCGGACCTACTGCTTTTTAAAACGAGTGATCTAATTATTCAGATCATGGACCCTACCTACTTCGTCGATATGATTCCATGCATCAATCCAGGCATCCTAGGAGAGGTTTATGAGGGATGGGATTCCATGATTGAGTCTGTGAGGAACATTATTTTACAGAGTGAGTGCCCCGAGTATGAGACATCACCAAAGGCCTTCTTCACCAACATATAGGATATTCTTGTCAGTAGATGGGACAAGAATTGCACACCTTTACATTGTTTGGCTCACTCCTTGAACCCAAAATACTATAGCCATGAGTGGCAGAATGGTGGAACTTCACGCAGATTCCCTCCTCACATGGATGGTGAACTTTCACAGAGGAGGAAAGATGCATTCAGGAGGATTTTTCAGGATAGGGCATCCCTTGATGAGGTGGAGGATGCCTTTGTAGAGTTTTCCACTGGCACTAGGCAATTTGCAGGCTATGATGTGCTTAGAGACAGGGGGGCTAAGAAGCCCTATTCTTGGTGGGCAACTCATGGGGCAACAAGCCCTCCTCTTCAACAGCCCTCCTCTACAACAGTTAGTCATGAGGCTCCTCTCAAGAGACTTCATCCTCTTGTTGCGAGAGGAATTGGAGCACATATGGGAATTTGTATAGTGTGAATAAGAGCAAGCTTGAGCAGTCCAGGGCAGAGATAATGGCGTATGTGCACACCAACCTTCGTCTTATTTACAGGCAGAGGAATGAGTGGTTGAAGGGAAAGACAAAGATGTGGGATGTCTTTCCTGATGATATGGGTCTAGACAGCAGCGTTGAGTTGGCATCGGCCAACTTGGATCTCAATGAGCCAATGCTAGAGCCTGTCACATTTCATGATGGAGATACTATAGAGGGGTCATCCTCCACACCAGCAGATGCAGAGATGACATTGGATACAGAGGAGGATGCAGCAGAGGAGAGTAGTGGTGACCATGATGATGACGACAGTAATGTTGATTATGATGATGAGGATTGATGACTCATGACTCACGAGCTACCTACTGCCTTGAGGCTTGTAGACTTGTAGTTGTTTTGTATTTGCTATTTCTATTTGGCATGCCATTTTCCATTGGCATTGTACTACCTATGTAATACATTTTGATTTTGATAACTTAATGAGAAAACTACAGTATCTTGTCTTTCTCCTATTGGATCATTGATGAATATGTATATTACTTTGTATGATTGTATGATGTATCATTGTATCTTTGTAAAACTTACATCTAGATGAAGATCTATGTTTGAATCAATGAATTTGTATGAATTTTTATGAGAAATGTCTAAGTTTTAATATATAATATATATATTTTTTAATAAAATAATATATAATATATATATTTTTTAATAAAATAATATATAACGTGTCCTGTTCCGGGGGGTCACCGTGTCCGTGTCCGACACTCGAATCCGTGTGTCCTTCGTGTCCCGTGTCCCCGTGTCAGGTGACTTAGGTACTAGCCTTGAGAGAAGGCCATGGTATGACCTTGTACTTCATTATTTGCTTATATATGAAGTTCCCATCGGTTTACATTTTGTCTCGTTTTCAGATTTGAATTTCAGCTACATATGTTCTTTATGCTTTTCTATTTACAGCAATTTACGTCTTGCTGACTGGACAAAAGTAAAAGGCAAATTGTTAAGTGATTTGACATCTAAGGAAGAATATAAGGGGCTGATTTTACTGTGGTAGTTACTGCTGTAAAAGTTCATTTTCAGGTATTATTATTGCTTGATAAGTTGCCCTAGAAAGGGCTGAAACATATCTCTTTGTTTAGTATCCTCTCCATGAAATGCCTGGAAGTTTGGGGCCCTTTGAAGCGAACTACTGTAAGCTTTCTTCTGTTGTTTTACACTCTAATTTACGGAAATCATAAAGGCTGAAAATTCTAGCTCTAAGATCCAGGAAACCTTCTAGGAGGTGAAATTTGAGTTTTGCATTAAGTGCGTGAGTGCATGAAATTTCCACAGAAATCTCCCGCAGATAGGTGGGAGCATATTCATCCTGTTGATTTCAATTCCCCGGTCTCTAGATGTAGCCCTTCCTTAACCAGCCCCTCCTGTGGTCTGCATGGTCGTTTTTTAGTCCTTTTGAGCTCAGGCTTCTGTTCTTTGATGTTTTTTATAGACGGTTTGCTCTTGACTCTATGGTTATGGCTGTTTTGGTTTAAGACAGCCCATTAGTTTCTATTTCTGGTAGCTTATGTTTGTGAACACTGCTTGCAAAACCCACCTTTGTATCTAAGCCCTATAAATATTGATTCTATTAATAGTCAAAGGAAGCTTTAATTCAAAATCATTGCTGTCATTGAATGTGCATAAGTACAACTGTTATTTATGTATTGCACAACTGCTACTTATTGTATAATGCTGCCTCTTTTGATACATAATACAACAACAAAGGATATGTATCCATTACACAAGAATCACAAGAGACATATCCTGAGCAGATCGTTTGACATTACCTAATAAAATGTGTATCTAGAGCCATATCCCTTTCCAATCAGCAGAAACATGATCTTGTACTCTAGAGTGCCAGATCCAGTATAAATTAAATCTAAATGTGCTCAAACTGTAGTACTAATGTTTTTTACACAACCAAGCTTTCTAAAGTGTCATATTTATACTAGTCTATTTGCACACTCTTCTAGGTCTTCCTAATAATAATTGCAACAATGTTGATTGTAATTGACACGAGTCAGTCTGCCATAAACACTGTAGCATGGCTTGCATATATGGATGAGCATGACCTGCATTTAAGAATATTATGGTCTGCAGTAAAAGAAGAGTATAGCCTGCAATTAATCAAAGGTATATATGTCATTTAGTGTTTGATATTGTCGTTAGTAAATATGCATAGTACAACGGTTATTAATGTAATGTACAGCTACTATATAGGGGGAGTAAGTTAATTAGTGGGCAAACTCAACATCTTTTCAATTGAAATTCTTCCCCAAATCAACTATAAATTTTGCCATGAGCTATAGTTCCACTTAATTGATGGAATCTTTGAAGTTTGACCATAGTACTTTGAACTTTTATGTTTTGGCCCATTTTAAAATAACCCAGACCATCAGATATTTGATAAAAATAAGTAGATTGATGTAGAACTTCGTTTCACCAGGAAAATATAAACTCACAGGAAAGGTTGAGTTTGTCCACTTATTAACCCGCTCCCTATTTATGCATAATACTGCCACCATTTACTACATAATTCAACAGTTAACAAATGGTATCAAGGCAGTCAATAATGATAAATTTGGCTGCCATATAAGGTACAAAAAACTTCATTCCTGTAAGAGTTTTGGGCACCCCAAATAAGTCAGCTTTTTTTTTTAAATTGGCTCTCTTGACGACTAAAACAGTTATATACCCAACAGACCAGCTATGTACTTCAGCAGAATCATGAATATTCCAACATTTCCAAACAGGAAAGAGATCTGGAAGGGATCTGTTCCACATAAACACATTCTAGAGTTTTGGATGCCAGATCTTAGCGAAAAAAATTCTCTATTCTCCTAGGAAAGTTTAATCTCTTTGTCGAAGGTTTCATTCTATCATTTCTCATCTTTCTCCATCTGCTCATATCATACAAACACGCTCATTGCTGTGAAATTAGAAACAAACAAATTATTCTGTACCATTTTTTCAAGGTATTATAAGAAAACTTCACCTAGGGAAACATGATACATCAAATCAGAAAGAACCTCCTGAGGGAAATTCATTTAATTATAAGGATAGATGATATATATCTGTAAGTGTGCCCAGTAATTCCCAGAAGATAATCTGACCTATGCAATTGTGTCACTGTACATTCTTCAAAGGTAATATATGTTAATTCAGAAGGGAAAGTCTTACAAACACGAAATAGCTATATAAGAGTAGTAATAGAAGTAGCATTACATTTAGTATGTATATACATCACCTGCAAATGGTTGACTCTAGTTCGTAAGTTTAACGATAGTTAAACTCATTATAGGGTTAGCATGTACACCACTCCTTAATTTATTTCCTAAGAGAAACTATAGCTACAATTTTCTTAGTGAGCATGGAAATGGTTAACCATGACTTGTACAATATCCGTAGTGGACCAACATAAATAGGCTGTTGAACTCAGCCATGGTAAACACACACAAATAGGGAAGAATAGACAGCAATGGAAAAGATAAGCATGAGTTGCATTAGCATTCACAAAGATACATATATATATAATACATTGGAGTGACCCTTGGTTTCACATTCCAAGTGGTCTCTTGGACTCCTTTTGTCCATTTGCCTTCTACACCTACCCATAGAGGATTAGGTGTCCAACATTCCCCCTTTAATCCGAAGGGGTATGTGTGAGTCCAAGAAGAGAGTTGTAATACAAATCTGCAAAGTATGCATGGCAACACTTAGGCTAAATGAGCTCTCTGAAATGTTGGCATAAAGAGGTGGTTTAAAGCAGTGAAACAGGAATCGGCGACTTAGCCGATTAGTCGCGATTACTAATCTGCTCGACAGCGAAACGATCCGATTTGCCTCTGCGCGAATCAAACTCGCGATGACCGAGTTTGACTCGTGGCCAACGCGAGTTTGACTCGCGCAGAGGCAATTATTCCGACTTTCCCGATTACTCGACTGTCCTGTCTTTCTAGGTTTTGTGTGCAAAGTGGTTTTTCCTGCCAGCGTGTTGTTTTATTTACACACCCGCTGTTTTATTTATACGCCCACTGTCTTAACATTCTGTCGCATTGCTGGTGCCGCCATCGCATTGTTGGTGCTGGTGTTGGAGCCGTCGCACTGCCGCTGCTGAGCTGTGCCGCCATTGCTGCCACTGGAGCTTGCTGGAGTTGTCGCAGTTGGAGTTGTGCTCGCTGTGCCGCCATCATCTTCAGTGTTCACACATTTCCGCCGTCAGGAGTTCACACATTGTCGTCGTCGAAGACACATTGCCGCCATCGTCAAAGACATTGCATCATTGCAGGAGTGTCAAATTGCCGCCACTGCTGGAGTGTCAAATTACTACCATCGTCGAAGAGTGCTGCCATCGCTGGAGTGTCAAATTGCATCGGGAGTTCAACAGTAAGTGTCAACTGTCAAGACTCAAGACTCAAATTTCAATAATAATATATATTTTTTTTAATTTTTTTTAATAAACTAAAATGAAAATCTAATACGATTCAATATTCATGGGACTACTGTGGCCCTCCACGCTAGTTCAATACAGAGAATAACCCAAAGAAACCCTTACTCAGATATAAACCTCAAAGTATTCCTTTGCATTCAGTCACCAGTGAAGAACTTGTTCAGAAATTGCTCCACAGGTCCGATATTGGCTGGACTACAAATGTCATCCCTCTATTGAAACTGCTATAAAATCAGTCTAAGACTCTAATTAGGCCTTACCGAGATACCTCAGTAACTGGATCGATCTTATCCTTGAATTTTGATGAGAATACTCTTCAGAGGAACTCACACTTATGCTTTGAACGTACCAAGTCTATTGTATTGGAATACTACTAGAGAACAATCACAGTTAGAACTCGGATGGGCTTAGATTTAATATGTTTTGTTAAGCTTTGGACAAATGTGGTTCCAACAGAACTCGGACTGTGATTTACTATATACCTATAAAATTATAAATTATAAAATTTAAATTGTTTTTTTTTGTAAATATAAAATTTAAATTGTAATTACTAAAGTCTAATACTATATAAAATAATAAATTATAGTTACAAACAGAAACAATAAAGTTAAATTATTTCAATTTTCAATAAACATAAAATTTAAAATTTAAACTTTGAAGTTATGCTAAACCCTGATTATTCTAAAATGATCATTTAAAAATTTAAAATTAAACTTTTGATTTATATCAGAGATTCAGATTCCAAAAAATAAATATCTCCTTTTTTTAATTTTTATTTTTGTTGCCTTCTTATTTTGCAGGAAGTTAGGAACCACAACAATGCCGAGGGAGAAGGATTTTGCTTGGACTTATTGTGACAAGATTCTCGGAAACCCCAAGCTCCTTTGTAAATTTTGCAAAACGGAATGTAGTGGAGGCATCTATAGATTCAAGTACCACCTTGCACAGATACCCGAGCATGATATAGGTCTCTACAAGAAGGTTGACGATAATGTCAAACACCAAGCAACCTTGGCCATTGACATGTTGAGGCAGCATAATGCTAAGAGAGCAAAGCAAAAACAAGAAATAGGAACTCTTGGAGCTGACGTTTCTTCTTCCAATACCCCCTTTTCATCTCCTTCTATTGAGTCCTCAATGCCATTCCCAAGTTTCTCACACATGACTCCAAGTCCAAGTCAAACTCAAGCCCAGATGAATCCTCTTGCATTCAACACTGGAGGTGGAAACATAAACACATTTTTTGCTCCCCGCACAAAACCTGGTTCCCAACCTACCTTGGATGCCACTGGTTGGAAAAAAAATATCCATAGTCAGGCAAGGAAGGCCTGATGCAGGGGCATTAGACACAACAAAATACTTTGTACATAAGTAGACATAGGGGGGTCTTATGTATTTAAATTCTCATGTAATTATTAGTCTTTTGAATAAAACAGTGAGGAATTGTAATGTGTTCTAACCATTCGAGAACATGAAAGGAAGATGATCAGTTAGGAATATGAAAAGACAAGCAGTTTCAGTTTGAGTCTAAATTTAGGATTTAGGAAGTTTAAGAGTCTGGGGCGAGCTGTTAGAGAACCTGAATCGATTCAGGTCACCATTCTGTATAAATGTAAGTATGAAAGATAGTGTAAGAGTTCACCCTTGTGCAGAGACAGAGCAGTGGAGGAAAAGGCCATTGAACTGAAAATCTGGCCAACCCAGAAGATTGTATGTGGATGTCCTTGTATTTTGATTTCATGTATATATGAAGGGATCGATGTTGAGTCATGTTGTTTCCATTTATTGAATTATGTATGTGTAAACTCTGCGTTAATGGTTGAATTGATGCCCTGTGTGAAATAAAAGGGTTAATATAATTTTGCATATATATTACCCAAGGAAGACCGATCACTAAATGGTCGATATTAGAGAATGGTTTGAGTCTCTGTGAGTAATTGTGTGTGAATAACCCCGCAGTAGAAATAAAGTAGAACCCTGTGTTAAGAATTTGATTTATGAACTGTATGCGTGAGGACTGTATGCGTGAGGAATGTTTGAGTTCCTGAGAGAGTGTGTATAAGACGCGTCTGTTGAAGTTCTGTGATTGAGGCCAATTAATTCGAATTATAAATTGCTGGGTTATAATAGAGAGGAAGTTGTTGTATTTGATACGTCTATTTGGAAACATTGGCAAGATCGAATTTATATATCTAAAACCTGTGTGAAGAAGGAATCAAGCAATCGCAATTACAGTCAAGGGAAATTGGTATATTGGTTGAAACAAATCTCTAGCATGGAATGTCGAAGACACAGTATTCAATTATTTGTTGAATTCTGGGGCTGTTGAACTTGGAATTGGCGCGAAACCAACAGAGTGAAGGCGGCACTGTGGAACAACACCATTATGAAAGTGAATGAGGTTTTGCGTTGATAGAACGCGGAACCACGGAATGAAGAAATAAGAACATCGGAACTTGAGTTGGAACGGAACCTTGTGTGGAGCAGAACCCTGAAGGAATAGTGAAACCGGAGTTGAAAACCCAACGGGTTCGCGTGATCGAAAAGTGGTTAGTTGAATTTGGAAAAAAAAACGCGATTCCATTAGATGGAGGACGCGTGGCAATAAGTGGTTTGTAAAAACCACTTTCATCGCGTGATTTCGAAGAATTATCCTCCGCGCACTTCCATAGCGCGATATCCGTCGGATGAGCGCTCAATTGGATCTTGGAGCACGACGTGTTGTGGACCGTTAGATCCGTTCGGCTATTAGTCGAGGTAAGTTAATTGTGGGACCCGAACCATTTATATATGTTGATGTTAGCGCTTGGGACGTAAAACTAAAGTCGAAGAGTTATTATAATGTTCCATAATGATTGATTTGGGGAAATATATATATATTGTTTCGTATGAGATTGGTATGATATATGGATCCGATTCATGAAACGGGTTTGGACCTTGGTTTATTTGGGTTTTATTTAAAATCCGAATGGTATTGGCGCTTTGACTGAATCAAAGTTGAAATATAAGAGTTCATTGAAGCATATTATAGGCTTTATGGGTTTCATAACCTTGGACAAAAGGTAGCTTCCGCATGTATGCCATTGCCAGATTTAAAGTTATTGGAGTAAAAAACTGGGAATGCATTTTATATGCACAAGAGTGTGTGAAAGTGGATTGAGCAGGTAGCCCATGCATCAAGTGGTATCAGAGCATAATACTTCTTTTTGAAAAAGTCCAAGTTTTGGTGAATGCATGTATGAAAAGAAATCAGACTTTTGAAAACTGAAGAAATGCATGTGTACTGAATTAGTGGAAAAAATTTGAAGTTTCGAATCTGTTTAAGAGTGACTACAGATTTGAAGAGAGATGCAGTGCATGTGATGAGAGAGGGAGGAAGATCAGATTCTGAAATCTGATATACAAAGATACACAGGATTGTAGTGAACAAGATTTGCAGAGAGTTGCAGAAGAACAAGATCAGGCAGGGATCTTGCAGGTAAATAATTTTAAATCTGATTTGAAATTGTAATTGCAGGATTATGGTTGCAGAACAATGAAGACAGAGTTTGATGATGATGGCAGTGAACCTGATATTCAGCTAAAGGTTGAATAGGGAGGACAATTGCAGTGTTCTCAGGAGAAGGTGAGTTAATGAGCAGTGTTTAACTCTGGTTTGAAGAATTGTTTGCAGAATTCAGATTGCAGGCAATTGAAGAAATCTCAACAAAGCAGATCACAGCTTTGAGAGCAGTGATAGAAGAGTCCAGCAAGGGATTCTGAGTGAAGAAGAAGTGTGGCAGAACCTGGAAGATTCCCAACAGAGGTTGGATGAGAGAAGAACAAATGTGTTCTTGAGAAGTTGCAGAGTGAAGCCTAGAGAGAGCAGAAGAGAGTGCTCCAAAGGTTCCAGCAGACAAGGGACCAGTACTTGCCAAGAGCCGGATCCGGAGGAAAGGATTGGTGAGGTAAGAGGCAGCAGGAAAGCTTGCTATTGCAGAGGCTTGGTGCAGCTGATGAGTGAGGAACTCATGGAGGAGAAGATGGCTACTAATAGTCATAGCAGAGATTGCAGAGGTTCTGAGAGAGGCCACAACAGAACAGAGAAAGAAGATGCCAAGGCAAATGGCATGAGGCAGAAATTGACTGATGCAGAGTATTGGAAAGAGATAGCTGAGATCAGTAAGCAGTTTTATAAACTGGAGAGGATGATAGAGGAAAACCAGAGAATTGGTTGGCTCATGAGGAAGATAGTGAAATGGCAACCATTACAGTGGAGGTTGAGGCAAAAGAAGATTGCCTTATTGAAAGAAGAACTTAGAGCAGCTGAGTTAAGGAAAGAAGATTTTGTTTGTGAAGCAGAACACAATACAGATGAAGAATGGAGATCTGCAAGAGATCTTGTGGGACATGATGAAGGTTTAAGGCAGCAAGAAATTTGTCTTGTTGAACAAAAAATCATTGATGATTTCCTGAGCTATTGGACAAGTCCAGATCAGCTGGATAGAGATTCTACAGAGGATGAGGAACTCAAAGTTCTTGAGTCAAAGATGGAATTTGAAGATTCCACATGCAGATCTGTTCAAAGGGAAATGCTTGAGAGTGCAACCAAGACTGAAAAAGTCTTGTGGTTTTAAAACTAAAGAGTTGTGTGTGTTTGCAGGTACACCACAGGGAGATGAGCAAGCTTTAAGGTTTGCTGAGGAGGAGAAATTGAATCTGAAATTTGTTCAGATCAATGCTGAGATAGCAAGATCTCAGGAGGAAGTGAAGACAGAAGAGTCTGATGAGAATATTCAGCAGAATATGGAAGCAGCGAGAGAAGGACCAGCAGATGATTGGTCAAGAACAAGCAGAGGTATAAAAGGTTGTGTGAGGTTCCCAAAATCTACTCCAATTGAAGTTGTTGAATTGTATAGAAGGTTGGATTTTCAAAGAAGAGAATTGGAGAAACAGAGGACCTATGCACAAGATGATTTGCTGAGGAAGCAAGGCAGGAAGGTCTTTATGGACAGTGTTCATGGAGCAGATGATGGAGAGAAGGAGAGACTAGCAGACAATCTGATGAAGGATGCAAACCAGCATACTGATGTGCTGACAGAGGATTTGGAAGAAAACTCAGAACAACATACTGATGTGTTGTTAGAGGAAGAAGAAGCATTGAGACCTTGTAATTTTAATGCTGCTGATTCATGTGTTAATAATGCAGGCAAGGAAGGATAGCCAATGAAAATTGTCAAAGAATTGAATGAAAGAGAAACTATGTTAGCTGAGAACATAGTGATTGGCACAATAAGAGTTGGGGGAAAAGCCAGTGAAGAATTTCTGAGTCTTGAAGAAGACTTAGAACTGCAGAAAGAAGTTTTGGTGACTGGACCAGCAAGTGAGACCATTGGGGCTTGTGATTTTGACACTGGCAGTTTGGTTGTGTTTACAGGTAATGCAGAAGACAATCCGTCATTTGGAATTGTCTTAAGGGAAGAAGAACTGTTGAAGAAAGAAGATGAGACAGTCATGTCTCATATGCAGAAAATTGTTACTGTTGGTAACAGGGAAGAACTGATTTGTTTGACTGATCAAGAGCAGACTGTAGGGCAGATTTTTAAAACTGGCACAGTGATGAAGAATCAGAATTCTATTCTGACAGAAGAAGATGAAAATGCAGAGTTGGATAAACTTGAGTTGATTACCAGAATCCATCAAGAGGATGAAAGGCAATTGCTAAAGATTGCCCAAGAAGAAGAAAAATATGCTGAAACTGAATTGCAGCATGCTGAAGATGTGAAACAAGTACAGAAGAGATCGCTGAAATGTTTGCTGGAAACATTGGAAGAAGAGAAAGAAATTGCAGACATTGAAGAAAAGATGCCTGAAGTTGTGAAGGAAGGAGGAGCAGATACTAGCTTGCAGAATTTAATTATGTTTACTAGTATGCTGGATGAGTATGTTACTACAGGAAGAAAATTAATTGATGACTTATTTTCTAAAAGTAAATTTGCAGGTGATGAGCAAAAGCATGTTGCAGAGGGACAGGAAGTTTGGGAGGCAGCCACAGAGGCAGCAACATGGAGGATGAGATCTGCAGGAGTAAAAACAATGACAGCAACAATTGAGGAGGCGGCACTGACTGAAGTGTTAAAGGCAACATTGACAGCAGCAACATCAATGTTGGTAGTAAGAAGGGCAGTGACAGCAGTAACAGCAAGGGCAGCAATATTGGCAGCAACAGGGATTGAAAGCAACAGCAGTGGGCAAAGAAATTTTCAGCTAGAAGATAAGCTGGACATGGAGATTGAAAACATCAGAAAACTGATGATGAATGTGTCTCAGAGGCAGCAGACAGCAGCAAGAAAGCAGGAGAAGTTTAGCAAGGGAAAGACAAAAGCAGATTGTGAAAGTATCGCTGGAGGTAAATTGCAGAACAGGATATGGAGACCTGGAGAAATGCAGATGAAGGATGATGCAGTTGCTAGACAGCAGCAAAACAAAGTTTGGGATCCAGGAGGCAGAGACTAAAAGCACATGATCAGGAGATCGTGATCAATTTGAACCTTGGGAGTCTGATGCAGAGGCATTAGACACAACAAAATACATTGTACATAAGTAGACATAGGGGGGTCTTATGTATTTAAATTCTCATGTAATTATTAGTCTTTTGAATAAAACAGTGAGGAATTGTAATGTTCTCTAACCATTGGAGAACATGAGAGGAAGATGATCAGTTAGGAATATGAAGAGATAAGCAGTTTCAGTTTGAGTCTAAATTTAGGATTTAGGAAGTTTAAGAGTCTGCGCCGAGCTGTTAGAGAACCTGAATCGATTCAGGTCACCATTCTGTATAAATGTAAGTATGAAAGATAGTGTAAGAGTTCACCCCTGTGCAGAGACAGAGCAGTGGAGGAAAAGGCCATTGAACTGAAAATCTGGCCAACCCAGAAGATTGTATGTGGATGTCCTTGTATTTTGATTTCATGTATATATGAAGGGATCGATGTTGAGTCATGTTGTTTCCATTTATTGAATTATGTATGTGTAAACTCTGCGTTAATGGTTGAATTGATGCCCTGTGTGAAATAAAAGGGTTAATATAATTTTGCATATATATTACCCAAGGAAGACCGATCACTGAATGGTCGATATTAGAGAATGGTTTGAGTCTCTGTGAGTAACTGTGTGTGAATAACCCCGCAGTAGAAATAAAGTAGAACCCTGTGTTAAGAATTTGATTTATGAACTGTATGCGTGAGCAATGTTTGAGTTCTTGAGAGAGAGTGTATAAGACGCGTCTGTTGAAGTTCTGTGATTGAGGCAGATTAATTCGAATTATAAATTGATGGGTTATAATAGAGAGGAAGTTGTTGTATTTGATACGTCTATCTGGAAACATTGGCAACATCGAATTTATATATCTAAAACCTGTGTGAAGAAGGAATCAAGCAATCAAAATTACAGTCAAGGGAAATTGGTATATTGGTTGAAACAAATCTTTGGCATGGAATGTCGAAGACACAGTATTCAATTATTTGTTGAATTCTGGGGCTGTTGAACTTGGAATTGGCGCGAAACCAACAGAGTGAAGGCGGAACCGTGGAACAACACCATTGTGAAAGTGAATGAGGTTTTGCGTTGATAGAATGCGGAACCACGGAATGAAGAAATAAGAACATCAGAACTTGAGTTGGAACGGAACCTTGTGTGGAGCGGAACCCTGAAGGAATAGTGAAACCGGAGTTGAAAACCCAGCAGGTTCACATGATCAAAAGGTGGTTAGTTGAATTTGGAAAAAAAACGCGATTCCATTAGATGGAGGACGTGTGGCAATAAGTGGTTTGTAAAAACCACTTTCATCACGTGATTTCGAAGAATTATCCTCCGCGCACTTCCATAGCGCAATATCCGTCGGATGAGCGCTCAGTTGGGTCTTGGAGCGCGACGTGTTGTGGACTGTTAGATCTGTTCGGCTATTAGTCGAGGTAAGTTAATTGTGGGACCCAAACCATTTATATATGCTGATATTAGCGCTTGGGACGTAAAACTAAAGTCGAAGAGTTATTATAATGTTCCATAACGATTGATTTGGGGAAATATATATATATATATATATATATATATATATATATTGTTTGGTACGAGATTGGTATGATATATGGATCCGATTCATGAAACGGGTTTGGACCTTGGTTTATTTGGGTTTTATTTAAAATCCGAATGGTAATGGCGCTTTGATTGAATCAAAGTTGCAATATAAGAGTTCGTTGAAGCATATTATAGGTTTTATGGGTTTCATAACCTTGGACAAAAGGTAGCTTCCGCATGTATGCCATTGCCAGATTTAAAGTTATTGGGGTAAAAAACTGGGAATGCATTTTATATGCACAAGAGTGTGTGAAAGTGGATTGAGCAGGTAACCCGGGCATCAAGGCCATTGCTAACTTTTGGTTCGATTCTGACATACCTTTCCACTGTGCCAGAAGTCCTTATTGGCAGGCTATGATTGATGCAGTCGTTGTTGCAGGTCCAGGATTCAAAGCCCCTACATCAGAGAGCCTTAGGACAGATTTGTTGTTAGAGAGTGTTGAAGATGTCATGCTTGTGCTAGCTGAGTTTCGTTCATCATGGGTAGAAACAAGGTGGACCATCATGAGTGATGGATGGACTGTTCAGAGGAATAGAACTTTAATAAATTTCCTTGTATCCTGTCCAGCAGGCACAATGTTTCTCAAATCAGTGGATGCCTCAGAAAAGGTTAAGACTGCCCAACTTATTTGTGAAATGATGGAGGAAGTTGTTCAAGAAGTGGGAGAAGAACATGTTGTACAAATTGTCACCGACAATGCAGCTAATTATATGGCTGCTGGTAGACTTTTTGAGATTAGGCACCCCACTATTTTTTGGACCTCTTGTGTTGCCCATTGCATAGATTTAATGCTTGAGGACATTGGTAAGCTTCATTGGATACATGAGGTTGTGGAGAAGGCAAAATCCATAACCAAATACCTGTACAACCACACTATTGTCCTAAATACCATGAGAAAATACACTGAAGGTAAAGAAATTGTTCGACCTGCAGTGACTAGATTTGCAACAAATTTCATATCTTTGCAATCTGTGGTTGAGCAAAAGATAAATCTGAAGAGGATGTTCTTGGGACCTGAGTGGATGGCATCTAAACATTCCAAGGCCCTTGAAGGCATTGAAATTGTTGCACTTGTGTTTAATGACGGTTTTTGGAAAGATGCCAAAGAGATTATTGTTGTGACAGAGTCCCTTGTCAGAGTTCTCAGGTACTTCAAGTCTTTTAACTTTTTCATTTTTTAAATTTCATTTCAAGCTTCTTTTTATTTTCAAAGTTTCATATTTCATTAAATTTGAAAGCTTGAACTTTCAGAATGGTTGATGGTGACAAACCTGCTATGGGTTACATTTATGAGGCGATGGATCTCGCAAAGGAGGCCATCAAAAGAAAATATGGCGATGAGGAGGCAAAGTATTTGCCTCTTTGGGATATTATTGATGCACGTTGGGATAGGCAATTGCATTCCCCCTTACATGCTGCTGGGTACTTCTTAAACCCAGTAGTATTTTTATGATAAGAGCAAATTTAATGAAGATGGGGAGGTTGGCAGAGGACTTATGACATACCTTGAAAGGTGCTCCCCTGATCCAGAATTTCAAAGTCGTGTCTTTTCCCAACCACAGGATTATAGGACGCCAACCAAATTATTTGCCTATACCAGTGCTATACGAGAAAGGACTAAGATGTTTCCAGGTACCCTGAAGGCTTCATCAATTCATTAAATTTGTTTAAAATTTATTTTGTATGTTAAATGTTTTATTAAATTTTGTTTTCTTTTTAAGTTTTTACTATTTAGTATTTAGTACTTACTACTCACAAACACTTGGCATTTTCTAGGTCTTTGGTGGCAAAATTTTGGTAGTGATACGCTAGAGTTGAAGAGATTCGCCATTCTAATCTTAAACCAATCATGCAGTGCTTCAGGTTGTGAGCGCAACTGGAGCATGTTTGAGAAAATACATTCTAAGAAGCGCAATCGATTGACACAAAAGCGCTTAAATGACCTTGTATTTGTCCATTACAATCTACGACTTCGCAACAAGTAAATACTAGGTGAGAGCCTGAATTTGAAGTTTTTATAATTTGATTTGCACTTTAAAATTTAAACTTTAAAGTTCAAACTTTAATTTACATTTCAATGTCTCATGATAATGATAGGTTTGGATCATTCACCAATCGACCTTGAGGAGATAGATCTGCAAACTACAAATGCATCAGATTGGGTCCAATTAGAGGAGGAGCCCCCTCTTTTAAGTCTACATGACTTGGAGAACTTAGAGAGTCAAGCAAGCAAAGGAGTGGGAGGAATCGTTTCTAGTTCTCAGTCTCACTCTTAGAGTCTTAGACTCTCAGTTATTGATTTTTTAGTATTTACTGATTTGCTTAGCAATATTTTGTAAACTTTTAGAAGCATATGCTTCTGGTTCTATGTAGTCACTGGTTAGGACTCAGTACTTCGGATCATGTTTGGACTCATAAAATATATGAGATACTTATTCATTCATGATATTTTGGACATCTATTGATATTATGCATTGTTTGGACATGGCTTTATTGAATATCAATGAAAAATAGTTGTTTTAATTCAATATATGTGTATATCTTTATTTATTGAATTTGCCGATTTTTTCCCGATTTTATTCCGATCTGATTCAAACTCTTCGCTCTTTTGCCTCACCGATTTATTGTCGATTCTGAGTCTGGTAACATTGGTTTAAAGATGACCACCAACACTGAACGCTTAGTGCAGTTCCCGAAACTCTTCCAAATCTGGCAAGAAGCTGAGGTCTTCTGCTAGAGGAAGTGCTCCTCATATTTTGAAGAGGGAGACCTTCAACCTGGAAGAAGGGAGGTCTACAACCTGCGATGGTTTAAGGATGACCACCAACTCTGGAATGCTTGATGCATTTCCTGGAACTCTACCAAAACTGGCAAGAAGTTGAGGTCTTCTGCTAGAGGAAGTGTTCCTCATATTTTGAAGAGGGAGACCTTAAACCTAGAAGAAGGGAGGTCTACAACCTGCAATGCTTTAAGGATGACCACCAACTCTGGAATGCTTGATGCATTTCCTGGAACTCTTCCAAAAATGGCAAGAAGCTGAAGTTTTCTGCTAGAGGAAGTGTCATGAATTCTTTGAAGAGGAAGAATATCAACCTCGCATAGATGGTTTAAGGCTGACCACCAACCAAAGGCATGCTCATGGACATATGTGTCTCTGGCTACAACTATGAATCTGGAATGACAGATTGTGGCTCAGGCTCGCTTGAACTACTGTGTCTCTGGCTACAACTCTGAATCTGGAATGACAGGTTGTGGCTCAAGCTCGATTGAACTGTTGTGTCTCTGGCTACAACTCTGAATGTGGAATGACAGGTTGTGGCTCAGGCTCGCTTGATGTGGCTTCGAAGCTTGTAGATGACCATCATTTTCCCCCCTGTCAGATACAAGGTGAGATGATGGTGAAAACTCAACTGCAAGACCTTTTAATATTCTAGAAGAAATTATGTCATATGACTGAAACATCTTCTTGGTTGTTGATGCCCATTGCCAAGAAGCGATCCATCCAAGATGAATCTTTGTTTTTGCAGGAGGCTTGTTTCTGAAGCATCTGTGTGAAGAATGGGTGTGCCGACCACAGTGCTTGCATGGGTGAAGATCGAAATAGTGATCTTTCATATGGCCAACTCAATCACAGTGTTGGCATTTTATAATCTGTTGTTGTTGCTGTGGAAGAGGAACAGGATCTGGAACAGCTGAAGGTGAGCTATCATGAAGAAAACTGGCACTCTGAAATTTGATGGGCTTGGAGTAGTTCAGAATATGAAAGGACAACTCCTTGTCATATCCAAGACCAATTTTGTGCTTGCTTTGGAAAAGCTCTTCCCAAGGTTTGATGATGGGCTTGGGAACTGCAGGCTGGATGTTTGCTTCTGCATGCAAATCTGCTCTTGTACTGGGCTCAACGATCTGAATAGATTCTTGTTGCTGATGAGAGTTTGTCTCTGTGTTCTGAACAAAAACAAGTTTAGAATGACAACTCTTTTGCTGAAGCTCATCTTGCTGAAGCTCTGACTCAAGCTGCAAAAATTCAATCTTGTCGAGTGCATCATGTAAACAAGTTCTAATATCAGATAGACAATTCTTGCTTATTTTCATTGTATCATAATCAATGGAATGTCTTAGAGCTTTAAGGAACTCTAATACCTCAGTAATTCTCGTCATTTTCTCTATCAAATAAGACTTCTCTATGAACAAAAGTTTCCCACAACAAGCTTAATACAGAAGGGAAGTGCTCTAGTATAATTTTTGTTTTTGATCTTTTGAATAACATGCATTGCTCACCAAATCCAACCACTTTGCTCCAAAGCTCATATGTTGTGCCACTCATGCACAAAACATTTTAATACATGCAAAAGGGAAATGTCCCAATTTAAAACCAGCCAAACCAGGCACTATCAGTAACTCTTTACCAATCCCTCTCTTTTTTTATGATATATATTCCATATATCAAAAGATATATTCATACCAAATTATGATGGGCTAGACAACTTTTCCAATAACCTAATGGGACAATACTTGTACTATGATTTTTGGTCCACTATTCAACCCGACAGAAAGGCATCTGGCTACCATACTTGTAGACCGTGAAAGGTCTCTCAAAATTTTGAAGCTTCAGTAAGGACGATAATGCAAAATTCTCTGATCTACATAAGACAATTTCACTTTGCTTCTCTATGGCCTTACATGTGCATGAACATGATTTTACAACTATACATTTAATATACACTCATTCCATTACCATTATGAATAAATTTCTAGTTGCAATCGATAATGTGCTGCATTAAATCTGCTATATGATATCCGTGAACTTTGGATGTCACAACAATCTCTCAGATTGAGAATGGAGAATGCGTTGGAGTGGACAGAGGGTAGAGGATGTGAGGCAACAGTTAGAGCTGATTTGGGGCGAGCTGGTTCGTGTATTTGGAGAAGGCTTGGAGTCCACAAAATGAGGACGGGGATAAGAAGAGACCTCCAAGATGCCCCGTTTTCCGAATTTGAAGGAATTGGAAGCAAAATCGGTCGCATGTCTCTTTCTCGAACTACAACCAACTGTATGGAATCTCACCCAGGAAAGGACCACAGTCTGGATCTATGGCCAATAGTAGGGAATCTCACCCGGAAAAAGTTTGCAAGGACCGTGGCAAGAGTAGGGCATGGCCAGATGTTATGCCACTAAAAATATCCAAAAAATACCAAATAATTTTGGTTACATGTAATCAATGAATGAATTGATTTACAATGAGCAGTGAAGCTCAATAAATAATACAACTGTAGAAACAGCAACAGCAAGTTTCTACTAAGAAAGTAGAAACAGCAAGTTTCTAACAAGAAACTGCTAATTACAAACTAAGAAAGTAGAAACAGCAAGTTTCTACTAAGAATATAGAAACAGCAAGTTTCTAACAAGAAACTGCTAATTACAATCATAGATGAGCATTAAACTCTAAAATAGCATTATTCTAATACCCTCCCTTAGTGCTCAATCTATTTACAACACCGATAGACCCTCTGAATTTTACAAACTTATCAGGACCAAGAGGCTTGGTGAAGATGTCTGTTGGTTGCTCCTTTGTGGGAACATATAGTAACTGAATGGATCCGTCTTCAACAAGCTGGCGAATGTAGTGACAATGAATTTCCACATGCTTTGTTCGTTCATGGAAGACTGGATTCTTGGCGAGTTTGAGCACTCCCTGATTATCACAGAACAAGGGAGTAGGACCTGCCTGGGAAACATGCATATCCGCAAGCATACGTCGAAGCCAAACTGCCTCGCAAGATGCCTTAACTGCTTCCCGATATTCTGCTTCTGTCGAGGAGAGAGCCACTACCTACTGCTTCTTACTAGCCCATGTGATAGCGCCAGATCCCAGATTAAACACATACCCAGTTGTAGATTTACAGTCATCAACCGAACCAGCCCAGTCTGAATTTGTGTAACCACTGAGTGTAGGATCTGAACTCCGAGTGTACAGAAGTCCATAATCAAGGGTTCCTCTTACATAACGCAGCACACGCTTTGCTGCTATCCAATGATCAGCTTTAGGAGCTGACATGAAGCGTGAAATGTAGCTCACTACAAAACTGATATCAGGTCGAGTGGCAGTAAGGTAGATGAGGCTGCCCACTAACTGCCTGAATAAAGTTTCATCCACAAGTGGTAAGGATGACTGAGTTGAAAGTTTGAGCCCTGGTTCCATAGGAGTCGTGGTAGGTTTGCAATACTGCATTCTAAACCTTTCCACAAGATTTCTGGCATACTTGGACTGAGAGAGAAAGTTGTTGTTCTCAGTCTGCCAGACTTCCACCCTTAAATAGTAATGAAGAAGGCCCAAATCTATCATATCAAAAGTGCTGCACAAATCCTGTTTGATCCCATGGATCAAATGTGCTGAACTGCCAGTAATAATAAGATCATCCACATAGACAACCACAAACAGAATATCATCACCAGTATGTTTCATATACAAGTTTGCATCAGATGGACTCCGCTGAAAACCATGATATGTTAGGTACTTATCAATTTTCATGTACCAAGCCCGAGGGGCTTGTTTCAGACCATAGAGTGCTTTTACTAATCTACAAACTTTCTGTGATTGATTGGCAACCTTGAATCCTGGAGGCTGCGTCATGTAGACTTCTTCCTGTAAGTCACCATTCAGAAAAGCACTCTTTACATCCATCTGATGGACTGTCCAATTGAACTGAGCTGCTAAGGCAAGGACAAGCCGTATGGTACTCATATTGGCTTTAGGAGCAAAGGTCTCCTCATAGTCTATGCCTTCTTTCTGTGAGAATCCTCGAGAAACAAGACGAGCCTTATACTTGTCGAGGGTTCCGTCAGCTTTGTATTTCACTTTATACACTCATTTGCAGCTAATGGGTGTTTTCCATTCAGGAAGATCAGAAAGGGTCCAAGCGTGATTCTTTTGAAGACTCTAGAATTCAGCCTCCATACCCTGTTCCCTCTCAGGGATGCCCTTAGCCTCTGAATAGGTTTGAGGCTCAAAAACACTGTGTATGTTAGCCATAAGAGCAAAATTTACTGTAGGCCGTTGTTTGCTCTTATTTCTGGAAGTTCTACCTTCAAGGAGTTCATTATCCCGAAGATCACCAATAGTTTTAGCCCACCATTTAGGCCGGAGAGTAGAAGACCCAATATCTGGAGGAGGTGGAGGATGCTCAGGAACAATAGGAGCAGCAAGAGGAGGATTATTTTCCGGAGGAAGCTCAGGGAGTGCATCATCAAAGACTGATGCTGCGTCATCCCTCCCTTCAAGTGGACCTAACGGAAGAAAAACACTGTGAGGTTGATCCTCAGAACACTGCTCAGAAGGAAGGGACTGAAAGAACCCTCTGTCTTCATCAAATACCACGTCCCGACTGAAGATAAGACGATCAGTGTCTATATCTATCAGCCTATAGGCCTTGTGGTGATCACTATACCCTGTCATCATGAGTTTCTGGCTTTTGGAATCCAACTTAGAGCGCTTAGCACCGGGAATCCTAACATATGCAACTGAGCCAAAAACTTTGAGATGGCTGATCTTAGGCTTTCGACCAAACCAAACCTCTTCTGGAGACTTCCCTTTAACACCCTGAGTAGGTGATCGATTAAGAAGATAGACTGCAGTAAACACTGCTTCCACCCAAAATTTGTTCGGAACACTCCTATGTTGTAACATAGAATGAGCCATTTCAACAACCGTATGGTTGCGACGTTCTACAACACTGTTCTGCTGAGGAGTGTAGGGTGTGGTTAATTGGCGTTTGATGCCATGGGTATCACAGAAGTTGGAGAAAGCAGAACAACAAAATTCCCCCCTGTTATCTATCCTAAGAGTTATGATATTACAGCCAGACTCTTTTTCAACTAAAGACTTAAACTTCTGAAAGATACTAAATACATCAGCTTTATGTTTTAGAAAGGACACCCACATTTTTCTACTGAAATCATCTACAATGAGCAAAAAATATTTGCAACCCGTAACTGAAGATGTATTCATAGGACCACAAATATCAGCATGAATTAACTGGAGTACCTTAGATGCGCGCCAAGATTCTCCATCTTTGAATGAAGACCGATGTTGCTTGCCAGCTTGACAGGCGCCGCACACTCCCAAATGTTGTGTCTGAATATCAAGTAACCCTGACACAAGTCCCTCCCGAGATAGCTGAGAGAGATACTGAATGTTTAAATGCCCATATCTCTGATGCCACAGAGTGCTGATGGGAGAAACACGAGCTGCTAGAGCCACTTCTGGGGAATCACCAGTGTCAAGAAGCCTATATAGACCATGATCCTCTAGGCCAACAACAACCGTAAGCCGAATGTCCCTGTCAATAATGGAGCACTTATGCGCACTGAACACCACATCGAGCTGAGGAGAGTTTCTCATAATCTGGCTGACAGACAGCAGATTAATTTCCATACCAGGAACATAGTACACATTCAGGAAGATGAGTGTGCGCCCACCAGACTGGATCTGAACTGTACCTCTGCCAACCACTGTGTACTCCTCACCTCCGCCAAAGACCACGGAATCACTGAAAGATGAGAAGTCAATAAACCAGTCACGCCTGTGAGAGAAATGACGTGATGCACCAAAGTCAATGTACCAGGCAGATGACGGGGCGTGATCTGAGCACCTTTTAGCCATAAAGGCATAAAAGGCAAATTCCTTCTGCTCGGAATGTTCTGCGACATTCACTTGCTGATGAGACCCTCCCTGCTTCTTCTGTTCAGAAGTAATCCTCTGTCGGCAATCTTTCTTCAAATGACCAAACTTGTGACAGTAATTACACTGCACATTTTTCTTCTTAGCAGGATCATAAGACTGAGAAGAACCTGTCTTCTGAAATGACTGAGAGGACTGATATTTGGCAGCAAAAGCATTTTTTGAGGAGGCTGATGAAGCATCACTACCAAATTGTTGTTTCCAACGATCCTGCTGCAGGAGTTTGGTGCATAGCTCTGGAAAATTCAGATCAACATTAGTGGAGGTAATGTTGAGAGTTTCTATAAAGTGTTCATAAGATTTTGGTAGACTTTTCAGGGTGATGACTACCATATCTTCTTCCTCCATGGTCCGGCCAATAGCTTCGAGCTGATCTCGAATGGCTTTAATCTTGTTAAGATGTTCCTGTAAAGATATATGTTCGTCCATCATGATGGAGAACCACTGATTCTTTAGAAAAAAAGCTCTGCTCTTGTCGGATGTCTCGTGCAATTCCTTCAAATGTTTCCAAATTTCGGCAGTTGTCTTGCCGAAAGGGATCTATGGTAACTGATCATTAGTTACAGAGAGTTTTCGAAGCATAACAACCTCTCGATTTCAATCATCAAACTTATCTTGATCTGCACCAGGTGTACCAGGACGAAGCTCTGTGCCCAAAACGAGCTGGTCAAGACGCCTATATTCAAAAATGGTCAACATTCTCTGTTTCCAGATGTTATAATTGTTGCCATTAAAGCGTTGATTGCCTTCCAACATCAGATTGGTTAGTGAGGCCATCTGCACGTTTCCCAAGACACGCAAAACGACCAAGGAGTCTGGCACGAATTTTAATGCCGATGGCGGCTGATCTGGACAAAAAACTACTGGAAATTTAAATGCTCATCCAGCCACAAAAAAAAAATGGGTGCATACCTCGATTCTGCCAAAATAGCAGTCTGGAATTCAATCTACTATAGAAAAACAATACCTAGCTCAGCCTTTAATAACTCGTCCCAGTCATATGCAAATTGCACCAGCAGCTTCCACGTTCAACCAGCAAGATGGACTGATATTGGACAGAAATTTAACACATTGGACCAGCAACCAAGCTCAGCAGCACGTACAAGATAGATATGATTGATAGGAGTCTTTATCCCACGAAATACTCAGCAGCAAAGGACCCACCAAAGAAAGAATCGCAAAGAAAAAAAACGGCGGCTCAAAAATTGTGACGCCAAAAAAAATTTCAAACTTCTAGAGCTCTGTTTCGAAATGAAGCACAGAATTTTTCAAATATTGAAGAATTATTTCGAAAAAAATACCTGAGCTCTAATACCATAATCAATGAATGAATTGATTTACAATGAGCAGTGAAGCTCAATAAATAATACAACTGTAGAAACAGCAACAGCAAGTTTCTACTAAGAAAGTAGAAACAGCAAGTTTCTAACAAGAAACTGCTAATTACAAACTAAGAAAGTAGAAACAGTAAGTTTCTACTAAGAATATAGAAACAGCAAGTTTCTAACAAGAAACTGCTAATTACAATCATAGATGAGCAGTAAACTCTAAAATAGCATTATTCTAATAACCTGCGCTCGAGAGTCTTGTCATCGTTTCGTGTGGCTCCTCCGGCTCCGCTGCGTGGAGGTGGCAGCGTGGGAGAGAGGGAGGGGGAGGGAGTGGAGGGGAGTGTTGCGCGGAGGTGGCAACGTGGGAGGTGAGTGCAGAGCGAAGGGGAGGGGGCGTGGGATGTATTGGGCAGAGGGAGGTGTGAGGTGGGAGGTGAAAGGTCGTCGGGGGAGCGAGAACGTGAGGGAGGGGGAAGGGTAGCGTAGGGAGCTACGGGAGTGGTGAGGGTAGTATAGTGGAGGGAGAGTGTAATTGGGGGAGGGTCGTAGCTGGGGAGCGCACTGGTGTGAGGCAGTGTATGAGGGCACGCAGGTGGGAGGCTGAACAGCCGACTATGGGGAGGTGCCACGGAGGGCTAAGGGTGCAGGAGGTGCGAAGGCAGGGGAAGCGACGGGAGGGCCAGAGCAGTGGAAGCCAGCGGTGGAGGGGAAGGACCAACGGCGGAGGGAGGCCCGAGCAGAGGTGTGAGTTGGCAGTGGAGGGAGAACCAAGAGGCCGAGGGGGCCACGTAGTAGTAGCAAGGAAGGCCGAGGCCGAGTTGCAGTGTGGAGGTTGAGCAGCAGTATGAGGGTCGGATGAGGGATGGTAAAGGCAAGCCTTCGAACTTGTATTTTGGGCCTTCGTGTCAGAGCCTCGACGCTATGGAGCCATAGTGGAAGTGCGAGCCAAGGAGAGGCAGCATTGTATGAAGGCACCGTATGGGGGGGACTCCGCAGTCCAGAGCGTGCAGCGACCAGGGCAACCAAGGCGGAAAGGAACCACAATGAGGAGCTCCTAATTCAATCTCCCAGTTCTAAGCGTAGGGCACTACATACACCGCATCTCCAGGAAGTGCAGCAACTGGATTCTTCAACACAACACAACGCACAATCTAAAAAGGGTTGACATACCATTCATTGCATATTGCAGAAATATGAGAGCATAGGAATATGGCAGACTGTAGAAATGGCAGAAAGGAATTACAAGGGCATAAATCCTAAAAATGGAGCTGGCTCTGATACCATGTTGAACTCAGCCATGGTAAACACACACAAATAGGGAAGAATAGACAACAATGGAAAAGATAAGCATGAGTTACATTAGCATTCACAAAGATGGATATATATATAATACATTGGAGTGACCCTTGGTTTCACATTCCAAGTGGTCTCTTGGACTCCTTTTGTCCATTCGCCTTCTACACCTACCCATAGAGGATTAGGTGTCCAACATAGGCTACAAGAGATCGTGACAAGTACAAATGGGGGTCTCCTATAAATGATATGTGACACCATATGACACTAAGGTTCATCAAATATTTTTCCTTTTCGACACCATATGATATGGATGTTCATCAAATCTTTTCCCTTTTTGTGGTTTTTTCATTCTTTGTTGAAAAAAACCTTTATCCAAGAGCAAAAGATTGCATTAATATGCATTTTGATATTATTAAGGTTCTTCTATCGGTTACTCCTCATACATGGTCAAATAATTTCTGCTTAATACATGTTTTGTTGCCTTCATAGTTATCATAAATTCATTAACATAAGCCCTAGGTAGGGTCATTGTGTTTGTCACAGAACTACCTCAATTTTTGGCATCCTAGTGGTGGTTTTGTGCTAAATAACATCTGTGAATGTCAAATTTCGTTTGATTAAGACATGCTCATGCAATTTGTAATGTTCTTTTTTCTAGTGTTCCTTATGACATGCTTAGGATGGACTTTCAGAGTTGGGGGCACGCAGGTCACAGGTGCAGGTTAGTGTCATATGCAGGCCCAGGGGCTTTTGGAGGGGTTTTGAGGTCTGATGGCATTTGCTTGGTATATTCCATCATTCGCACAGTTTGCCTTCCGTTCCGACGCATTCCGACAACTTTCAGAAAACAAAGTTATTATTGGGTCTAACTCAATTAATTACTCTTAAGGTGGCATTTTGGGAGGAATACTTGAAAGACCACCTTAGTGTAATAGCTCGTTGGAGCCGGAACAAGAAGATCTACATGATGGGATGGTTAGATGAGTTTCAGTGACCTGAGGAGACATGGTGGCCAATTTACCCATTTCCCGCATTAAAAATAATATTTTAATTGAGATAAAATAGGGAACAGTGCTGCATAATTAAAATAATAATAAAATACGAGGTTCTAGAGAAGTCCAGATCTATAAAAGAGGAGGAGGAGGCCATTGGAGAACATCTTGGATTTATGATTTCTTCTTGTGGGGAGGTTTGAGAACTCGGTTCTCTACTTCAGCAGTAGCCATAGGACGGAAACCCTCGGGTGATCTTTGTGAGAGTGGACGAAAACCCACCTTGTCTCCTTGGTGGATTCAGCCAGAATTCATAGGTGCAGTGATTGATTTCAGTTCAGTTTTGGGAGGGTCCGCTTCAGCATCAGAGCAGATCAGTTTTGGAGACCAGAATGTCTGTTTCAGATATTTCAGCTATATCATCATGTACACTCTTTCAGCTTTTTATTACAATGAAGTCTGAGATTATTTCTGCTCAATGTGTTATTGAAATTGCGTGTGCTCTATTGTTTTATATTAATTACATGGCAATCTTCTGTGAAATGAATGATAATTTTATGGAAAATTTCTGGTTAAATGAATTTCTACAAATTAGGTAAAATATCCCGTTTGGAACATTACACAATTAGAGATCAAAAGCATATGGATTCTGCAGTAAAAGGCATTGCTGAACATGCAATTTACAACTCCAGCTTGAAGAAAACCCTTATGTCATATTTCATTTCACATAGGGCCAAAATTTGACTTTCCTTATTTTAAAATGCATCCTTGTTTCCAAAGATTAAAGAGAAGTAAATCATACATATTTTCAAGCAGTAGAATTTATAACAATAAGTATTATGTCTCAAAGACATAAATCACACTGTCTTTATATTACTTCTAGATCGAAAATCTTAGAAGATGGCACATGAGGTAAAGACATCACTATCGCATTATAAAATAAAAGGCAAGAAACAACATAAAACAATTTTGAAAACAGTAAAATTTTATTATTAGTGTACCATGAATTATAATTTCCCTGCAAGCAAATATGGCAATGATACAAAATAAAAACTGAACAAAGATTCAAGTACCTCCCAATCCATTGTCACTTGAAAAGAGATAAACAAGAAGCACAGAAGGGGAAAACAAAACTACAGTTATGAGAGGAATACATCAGCTGAAAGTCTTAGACATAGTAAATCAGCTCTTTACATTATTTTATATAAAAGCATTTGATTTAATCTTTGGGTAAGCAGGTATTCAGTAAAATTAAATTGGTTATAGTAAATGCTCAAACAACAACAAGACCTGTGTCCGTGGCATTAAATGTGTCAAAATGGCTGCTTCCATTGTTTGACGTATGACTAGGGATATCTCAGTTGCCCGCCTGCAAAGGATACACGGCAGACAACCATAAATTTACATAGTTAATTAAACAAAAGAATATAAACAAGCAACACAACCTGTATGGTTAAGCAAATGATTATGAAACAATATAAACAAGGCACACAACCTATATAGCTAACTAGATGACACAATAAAAACAAGCCAAGCGACCATTTAACAAGCTCAAAGCCAAGACATTATCGTAATTATGAACACTCACTCTTTAACCACACTAATTTGTAACTCATAAAGGAATGGGAAAACAAAGAAATGGGTATCTGTCCTGCAGGGTCGTGGCACACCTCTGCGATGGGGGGAAAGCTAGCAAAACATTTAACCACACCCCCATTTTGCAAAGCTTGTTGAAACAAACAGTGAAACATTTCACCAATGTGAGGGACACATTTCACAAAATGGGGTTCTTAATGGCATATCACACAAATCTGCATTCACAAACCTGCATGACACTTTTATAAAGTCAACCCTGCCACGGCTGAAAGTCTCTCCATTTGGAATGGTGTTTTCCAGTCTCAGGGGGGTATCCCAAATATATTATCACCTTAATGTTTTTGCTTACTTCCATTAAAGATCATGCAAGAAACAAATCTGTGCCTCAAGTGAAATTATAAAAAAAAAAAACAAGTGCACAATTGCATAAAAATTTCTTTAATTGCCTCCAATACATTCAAAGAGTTTGAATTGTTGAAAAAACCACATACAAGCTAATAACCCCTTGTAGTCATTTCATGAAACACTTAGCTATACTCTGATTTCTGACTCCAATAAATGTTTAGCAGTAACGTATTAGATTCGCATGCATTCAACATCTAGTTATGTGCAGAAACACAAATAACTAAGTCTGAAAATCATTTGCAGCGGAAATGAACAGCAAGAAGTCACACCATTTGACGCAGTATTTTTGGACAATGGCCATGGAAAAACCCCGAAGGGAAAACTAGTGAGAGAGGGAGAAATTTAATTTCTTATTAGAGAATTTTAGAGCATTAAATAACAGCAATACAGCCTCAAAAAACAGTGCTCAGCCACCCTCGAACAGCCTCAGATTTCGTGCCTCCTCTCTGCAATATATGCACAACAACCTTCTGCTACAAGTTTGCTGCCCAATCACTGTGGAAACTGTCATTGGTTTAGGGCCTCTAACCACAAGGTTTGCCCCTCCTCTTTGACTTCCACAGGCTGCCCTATCAAACTGATCCTAAACTAGGATCCAATAACACACCAAAATACTGTTGCACACGTGTTTGTCTCTTGTTGTTCATGACACCTGGTAAGGGCAAGTTCATGTTGCAACCAACCCTTACACAGTCACCTAACAGCCTCCTTCTAGCTGCGGCCTAGGCAAGGAAGCTTCCCCTTCATGCAAGCTCCTGTTCTGGGCACGTTACAGCCCAAGAACCCTTCACATTGCCCTGTTTTGGGAGGCTAGGCCTGCGGCCTACCTGAGCTGGCTGCGGTCCTCCAACAGCCCACCAAAACAGGCCTCCCTTGCTGCAGTTTTAGCCTCCAAACATCCTACAAACAATAGTGTCTTGTATCTCTGCTCCTCGGCCAACTAGCCCAGCAAATTGCCCCTTAAGATAGCCCTTCTCGGATCTGTTTTGTCCCTCGAACATTCCTCCAATCAATCCACAATCAGCCCAGCACTTCGGCCTAACACACAGACCTTTCTCACGCTAATCCTTGGCCTTCAACACAGATTGTTCCCATGTTGTCCTAACCCTATCTTGCTGCGGCTAGGGCATCCAAATTTCAGAGCTTCCTTGAGGTGTATTGCCCACACAATGGATGAGGAAATGTCCTCTCACTCACCTTTTATATATACCTATAAACAAGGGCTCCAAAACATCATCCTAGGGGTTGTCCAGCTATCACATGCCTAAAATAACCTTAGGCCAACCTTGACACTTATGGTATCAACCCCAACCATAACTTCACTTCTAGAGCTCCGATTTGAGTGATCTTCGAAGCATTGGAATCGGCACGCCAAGCTCTATCACCTCAAATTTTCTCATGCTCAAACTCCTCATGGTCTTGGCGCAAATCCCGATGGATGAAAAACCCCCAAGCTTGGATCTCAAGCCCACAAGCCCATTTGTGGCGCTTTGACCTCCAACCCTCGAACACCAGGTCTTGGAGTACCTCCCAAGCTACACAAAAATCAACAGTTTAGGCATACAAAGCTCAAAGTTGTAGCGCACCATTGGGAGGATGTATCTCCCCACGTTTGATGGGTCATCCAAGTGCATGGCTAGAGCATGGGTGGAAAAACTAGACATTTATTTCCAGCTTAGTCGGATAACAAAGGTGGAAGCCATTAAAATGGCTACCTTGCATTTGGAGGGGGAAGCACATGATTGGTGGTTTCACAGATTGACTACTCTAGGGCATGTGGGTGTAACCTCCTATGAGGACTTTACACGAAGGCTAAGTTGCACGAAACGGGGAAACGGAAACGAATTTCCGAAACGGGAAGCAATACAAAACGCGACCTCCCCAAATTTTGAAAACGGGGAAACACAATATATATATATATATATATATGTTCTAATTCAAATTTATATTAGAATTTATGACATATAAGAAATGTTATGTGAAATCATAAAACATACATGATAAATTCAAAGCATAAACTATTACAAGTTACAAGACATTTACTCATGAATGATCATTGATAACAGACACATAATAAAAATAGCAATATCCAAATATCCAAAACTAGCCTTTATTATATATCAAAATCTCAAAATCAGCCCTTATTATATATATGAGGCTGCAAGTACAATAAAAACTATGGGCATGTCAAGTCAAGGTTTTGTATGAGTGATGGGTACATTTTTAGTAGGGTCATGATAGAGGAGTTTGACAACCAATGTCACTAACATCAAGGTACATAGAGGGATTGGTGCTCTTGATTAAATATGAGTTCCATACCCTAATACATGACAAAATTCGATGGAAACATTGCAATCACCCAATCCTGAAATCCTGAAAAACTGATAAGTCTGTTGGATTTTGAATGAGATCTAAAATTCTACTTTCTCCATATGAAATCCAATGAGGTCGAAACCACTCTCAAACATCCTGAGTCATTTCATGGTAATGTTAAAAATTTAAGTAAAAGGATGATCCTTTTACTTTAAGAATTTAACATTACCATGAATCGCATATAAATACTAGGGCCATAGGCTTGATCATTAGAAGCAAGAGTCTTTTTATAAGTTGAGAGAGCCATCTAGATGCAACAAAAGACACTTTCCACAATTACAAAAATAATAAAACACACGAACACCAAAAAGAAGCAAAAAAAATTAAGTTAAAACGACGGAAACGCGCTCGTATGGCCTGGAAACGCATTTTCGTCCGTACTGGGCGTTTCATGGCGGAAACAGACCCCTACCCTACGTTTCCTGCAACTTAGCACGAAGGGCTGTGGAGTAATTTGATGGGATGGATCCTGAGGCCTATTTCAGATAGCTAACCCAGCTCAAGCAGACCGACAACCCAGAGCATTACATAGCATAGTTTTTTAGGGTGTCTGTGATGGTGCCAAACTTGTCAGAGGCCAGAAGGGTTTATACATTTGTGGAGGGCTTGGTTGAGCCTTTGCGTGGGCTAGTGAGATCGAGCAGGCCCACTACGCTTCAGGAGGCAGTGAACCACACACGGGATTTGCAAGATGCAATTCCCAGTACGAGATCCCCAGTGCCACCGAGAGGCCGAGACACTAGACCCTCACCACCGAGAGATGTTCAGGGGCGTGGCCATAGTATTAAAAACCGGTGACCGGACCGGTGGACTTAATGAACCGGTAACCGGACCGGAACCAATCTAACCGGTACTGGTCAGGTCTAAACGAACCCGTTTTTAAAAAAATACATTAAATAATTATTTTTTAATAAAAAAAACTATTTTTAAGATTTGCAACGATGATTCCAAGCCAATAGAGACAAAATATGCAAAGTTTTCTCATTTATATACCATGTAAAGGTGAATATATCAAAATGGCACCGAGTGCAATACATATCATCGAAAAAATACATAAGCAATGAGGCTCCAAATGACCCATAAAGTCCAAAAACAATGCTACAAGCTATGAGCATTGAGGCCATTGGCCTACATAGTACAGTGACAATCTACTACAAATCTACATATATGATATTACTAAATTCTAATTAATGATCAACATTATCACTTGAAAGTTGAAACTTCTAATCATGATCAAAGTTCAAACTCAGTTGGTTGAACTTGAGTCTCCCGACTCTCGACTGCCAAACTTTGCAACTACTCCAGTCACAAACTTCTCTATTGGTTCAGTGACTTGAGTCTCAAACTTCTGAAGGTATTCTGCCCTAATATGCCCTATTACTTCATTTGGTGCTCCACATGGCTTTACATGGCCTCCTATCCCAGCCAAGTGTTGCTTGAACCTGTAAATACCCCCTCCTGCAATAGATTTTTGGCAATATTTGCAAATCATTTTGCCATCAATCATATCACAATGAGCCCATGCAGTATCCTTGCCTTTTGGAGGCATGATGGCGACTACTTAGCTCAAGCGGCAACCCTCAAACTCTATGTTGTTCTAACTTCCACTACTCCAGCAAAAACTCAACACTCTCCAAGCTCTCAATCAAACTCACAAAATCTCCAAATGAGATGGTGTGAGACAAATGAGAGGTTGCCCCTGCTTATAAAGGATTGGAGAGGGTCTCCAAGATAGCTCCAACTCCAACTCCAAGCCTCCAAGATCATTGCTCCAGCAAAAACTCAACACTCTCCAAGCTCTCAATCAAACTCACAAACTGCAAATGAGATGGTGTGAGACAAAGGAGAGGCTGCCCCTGCTTATAAAGGATTGGGGAGGGTGTTTTTGGAGGGAAACAACCCTCCCCTTCCCTCCAAATCAGCCCTAAACATCCTTGTTGGCCGTCCGTGCGCCCCTACAGCAACTTAGGTGTTGACCGGTCAGTTAAGGACGAAACCGGCTGGTTTATGGATAAATCGGTCGGTCAGCACCGGTTAACCGGATATTTTAGGTGAAGTGCAAGGTAAAACCGGGTTTTGCAACCGGTTTGGACTGGCCAATGGTCTAACCAGCTGGTTTGACCGGTTTCCAGTTTAGACCGGTCGGTTTTTAACACTATGGGCATGGCTAGCTGGATGATGAATCATGAAACTACAAAAGACTTCCGTAGGAGAAAGCTGTGCTTCACTTGTCAAGAGCCATGGGCACCTAGGCATAGGTGCACCAAGGGCAAGGCCCATTACATAGAGGTGTTCTCGGACAACAAGCCGGAGGATGACATTGAGCAAGAGGCTGATGTAGGAGGCAGTGAGTTGCAAACTATTGGAGGAGGTGGAGGAGGAGGAGCACCACCCCAACCTAATGGAGGTCCTTTTAGACCCACTCGAGGGGTCATCGCTTCACTAAGGGAAGTCCCCAAGTACTTAAAAGTTAACATTGAGGATCAGAGGCACAGTGCAGGGACAACGTGTAGAGGTTTTGGTGGACAGTGAGGCTACCCACAACTTCATTGATACGCAAATGGTGGAGCAGAGAGGCATTCAAACAAAGGGCTTTGAGTGTTTTTCAGTTTTGGTACCAGGAGACAAGACTATTCAGCGTACCAGGTATGTCCCTAGTCTAACAGTGACTATGGGAAATTACTCAGTGACTGATCACTTTTTTGTGGTCGAAGTTCCGAACACCAATGTGGTGATGGGAGTTCAGTGGCTTTACTCTCTTGGGTGTGTCACCACCGATTGGAGGAAGTTGGAGATGGAGTTCACAGGATCAGATGGGAAGTTGGTTGTGTTGAGGGGCATGCACTCGTATCCACCACAAAGAGTGTCAGCACATAGGATGGAGGTGGATTTGAGACGTGGGGATATAGAGTGGGCGATAGAGCTCAGGATTTTAGATGCAGGGGATAAGCCACGGCCACCACATCCATATATTCAAGCCATCTTAGACATGTACCCTGTAGTGTTTGGGGACATTCCACCAGGACGACCACCTGAATGAGGATTTGAGGACACTATTGAGCTAGAGGAGGGTGTAAACGTTGTGATCACCACACCATATAGGCATCCCAACGACTATCAGGATGAGATTGAGTGGGCTATCTAGGAGTTGTTGAGATTGGGGCACATCAGACCCAATTCTAGTCCTTTTGCTTCTTTGGTGGTGTTGGTGAAGAAGAAGGAAGAGACCCTTCATATGTGTATTGACTACAGAGCTCTAAACAAGAGGACCCTGAAGAATCAATACCCGATTCCATGCATAAATGAGTTGATGGATGAGCTTAGGGGGGGCCAAATTCTTCACCAAGATAAACCTGTGCTCGGAGTACCATCAGATTTGGGTGAGAGAGTAGGACATCCTGAAGACCACCTTCAGGTGTCACTATGGACACTTCGAGTCTTTGGTTATGCCCTTTGGGGTAACCAACGCACCAGCTACCTTCCAATCTTGCATGAACCACGTGTTCTGCAAGCAGCTACACAGTTATGTCTTGGTATTCTTTGACAACATTCTAATCTACAAAAGGACCCAGGAGGAGCATTTGTAGCATGTCGAGGAGGTACTATTCATCTTAGAGGAGCAGCAGTTGTATGCCAAGATGTCCAAATGTGAGTTTAGGCTGACAAAGATGTTATACCTTGGCCACATCATCGGAGAGGATGGGGTGCAAGTACATCAGGAGAAGATTCAGGCTATTATGAATTGGCCCACACCCAAGAATGTGACGGAGTTAAGGGATTCCTAGGCATTTTCATCTATTACAAGAAGTTCATGAGGGGATTCTCCCAGTTGGCCGCTCCCTTGACTTATTTGACGAAGAAGGGAATGTTTGGATGGATAGAGGGGTCGAAGGAGGCTTTTGAGCGCCTCACGCAGGTGATGAGCAATTGTCCGATGCTGGCACTACCAGATTTCACACAGCCTTTTGTACTGGAGTGTGATGCCTCTAGGGAGGGCATCGGGACGGGTTTTGATGCAGGATGGACATCCTATTACTTTCGAGAGTCAGAAGTTGTAGCCCCATGAGAAGTTGTATCCCATTTATGACAAGGAAATGTTGGCCATCATGGATGCATTGGCCAAGTTTCGACAGTATTTGGTAGGCAACAGGTTCAAGGTAAAGACTAACCAGAACAATCTTAGATTCTTTTTGGTGCAGAAGCAGTTGCAGGGGAGACAGCAAAAGTGGGTGAGCAAGATTCAAGCACATGACTTTGACATAGAGTATGTCAAGGGACGACAGAACGTTGTGGCAGATGTGTTGTCAAGGAGGCATGCTACCCTCTAACTTATGAGCATTACCCCAGATTGGAGGGCACAGCATTCGAGAACCTTAATGGCAAGGTAGAGGATGATCGGTACTGAGTGATGGATGAGGTGATCTATTACAAAAACCAGATTTATTTGGTGCCAAGATCCCAGTTGAGGGAGAAGATTATACAAGTTGCACATGACTCTCCAATGGCAGGACATCGGGCATTCCTTAAGACATACAAGGCCATTATAAAGTGTTTTAAATAGAGGGGCCTCAAGGAGGACGTCTTGAGGCATGTACGAGAGTGTGATACATGTCAGAGGAACAAGGGTGAGCAGACACACCCTGCAGGATTATTGCAACCCCTCCCTATTCCTGAGAGGAAATGGGAGAGTATCTCCATGGACTTTGTCACAGGGCTACCCGCAGTGCAAGGCAAGGATTGCATTTATGTGGTGGTCGACATGTTGACCAAGTTTACCCATTTCTTTGCTATTTCCACTCAGTGCTCAGCTTCGTAGGTAGCAAAGTTATCTTTCACAAAGTTGTTCAAGCTGCATGGTCTACCAAAGACCATTGTCAATGACCGGGACAGCAAATTTATGGGCGGTTTCTGGTAGGAGTTATTTCGGCTAGTGGGTACTGAGCTCACCCCCTAGTACTAGCTATCACCCGCAGACCGAACGACAGACAGAGATTGTGAAGTGGCTGGAGGGCTACTTGCACAATTATGTGACGGGGCAGCAGCGTGCGTGTGTACGGTGGTTGCATCTTGGCGAGTAATGTTGTAATACTACCAACCACATGTCCATAGGTATGTCTCCATTTTGAGCTTTGTATGGTTATAATGCACTAAATTTTCTTGACATGACTTTTGGAGAAAGCAGGGCCACAAGGGCCACAGATTGGATACAAGAGAGTCAGGATATCCTTAAAGCTCTCAAGGATAATCTGTAGATTGTTCAAAACCAGTTGTGGTTGTATGCAGACAATGGCAGAGTAGAGAGGCATTTTTAGGTTGGGGACCTAGTCTTCTTTAGGCTCCAACCATACAAGCAGTCCACTCTCAAACAAAGAGAGGGAGAGAAGCTTAAGCCCCATTTTTATCGGCCTTACAGGGTCAGCAGGTGAGTTCGCGAGGCAGTATATGTGTTGGAACTTCGCCCGTGAAGCAAGGTCCACAACATATTTCATGTTTCCTGCCTAAAAAAGGCCTTGGGGCAGCAAGTAACAACAGCTACAGAGCTACCGCCTTTGGAGGATTAGGGGCACTTGATCCTAGTGCTTGAGGCTATTTTGGAGACTAGAGAGAAGAAGTTAAGGAACAGGGTCATCAGGGAATTTCTGGTACAATGGAAAGGCCTGCCAGTTGAGGATGCTACATGGGAGGGTGAACAGATTTTACAGTGCCCAGCTTTACAGTTGCTTGAGGACAAGCAACATTTGGGAGGGGAGGACTGTGATGTCCCCTCTAATTAAAATTAATAAGCAGACTCACTAATTTTGCAATTTTGGTTAGACGGACACATTTTTGGCTTAAGACTTCAGAAAAGTGGATAGAGTGGGCCACTTAATTTTGGGAGAGGGGAAAGGACACAACAATGGGAGAAAGGGAAAAATCGTGGTGCTAGTGGAAGGTGGGGGGCACTCCATGTGGAATACGCACCCCCTTGCAAATTAGACTTGGAGGGGAAACGAAGAAAGAGGAGATTCGATGGGTGGAGCCCACAAGGAGGGAGGGAGCTGGAAATTATAAATAGGAGATGGAACTCTCATTTTCAAGCTTTTTCATCATTTGACAATTGACCCTTGGTTTGCTTGTGTTGTTCAGCACAAGAGGTTTCCAAGCGGGAATCTCACCCTACCTTCAGTGGACCTTGAGTGCTATCCCTAGGAGGAAATTCCTGCATCATTGAAGGGTTGTTCTGGGAAGTATTGCAGGTGATCACGGTGGGTTTCTAGGGCAGACTTGGCATAGAGGCAAAATTCGCACCCCCTTTAGAGGAGCAGCTATAACGCAGATCTCTTGTCGGGTTTTTGAAAGGGAGTCCTTACTCATATTTTGCATGTGAATTGGAGTGAGAGTCTGGACAAATTCTGTGGAAAACTTGCAGAGCTAGCACCTGCTTTCCAGGGCCTGCGCAGAGGCCTTCCTAGGCAAATTTGTGGGAGCTAGGGAGCAGAGTTCTTGGGCAAAAAAAGAGCAGGGTTTTCTAAGAGGATTTTGTGGGAGTTTGGGCAAACATTTGCTGGTGATTTTTTGGTGGATTGAGGGGCTTTGGAAGCATTTCTCCAGCAGTGCGTACAGCTAGTATCACTAGGCAATTCACACTTTTTGGTGGGTCTTGGGGTGGATGTTCAAGTGGACAAGCCCTTTCTAGGTTTTGGTGGATATATGGTGGGGAGGCTACAGCTGAATTTATAGAATTTTCTGAGCCCTTTTGGAGGGTCAAACACTCGTTCCTTTCCATCCAGCAGTAGCAGAATTTACTGGGCCAGCGCAAAGACTTAGGAGAGTAGTTTCCAGCACTTGGGCAGCTCCATTTTCATCTGGGACTTACCTAGCTTGTTGTAGCAATCCCAGGTTCCTCTTCTTCATTTATGTGTACCTTGTTTTCTCAGTTAATAAAATGGCTCAGCACTTCGTACAATTTCTGGTGCAATTTTCATTATGTTGGTGTGTTAGTTTTAGGGGTGCATGTCTATGTTTTATTGTTGTTATCATTTAATATTTCCCACTAAGAATATTACAGAATGGAGAGCTGAAATGTGTAAAACAGAGCCTCAATCACTAAAGATGCATAGAGGAACCATTCGTGCGGTCATCATATCTGAGAAAGAATGCATCAAAGTGCCTTACAATGTATTATGTTAATGGAAATAGGATGGCCTTCCAAGGCTTAAAGAAAAGCAGGGCGACCCAATTCTTAAACGGATTTGACAGCAAATTCAGTGTCTCATGCAGTGCAAGGAATGGCTATGAAAATTGCGAAGGGCAGAGATCTCTGCTTGGACTACTTTCACCTGTACAGCCACTTCAAGAAATTGACATAATAACGAGCAGATAGAACACGGAGTGTTCTGTTTAATCAGGTCAATTACATCAAAATGAAGGAGGTTGATTTATGTATACACTGTAATGAGTTATGCAAAGCTGACCTGCACATGAGAAACTTGGGGTTGACCCCTTGGTTGAGTTGAAACTTAAAATTTCTTAAATTTTATCTTGAAAGGAGTTATCATGGTGGTGAGGTTTCTTGTTGTTGTAGAGCGGCTAATGTGTTCACATTGTAGGGTTTTTTCAGCCTTTTCCATGATATGTTTGAAAGTTTTGTGTACCTGTTGAAGGCTTGCTTTCTTTTGGAGATCCATGAGTCAACATATGAAGGGAGACTTTGGGGTCCACCATACATGTGAAAATTTCTACTGTGAAATTCTACTGCAGTTACTGATTTATTTCTCCTACTTATTTTCACAATAAGTTATTTATGAAAAACCCTTCAGTAAATTTCGAAATAAATTCTACTGCAGCTATCACATTTATACATATAAAGAAAAGAACAAAAGAATACAAGCACAAGAACCAATCACATCAACACAGCTATTTTTGGACAATTGTCTCCAGAAAAACCCAATGTGGGAAAACCGGTGCAGCAAATGAGGGTTTATATATTAATCTTCAGCATCAATTTCTTTACAAGGAATGACTGGCAGAATAACTGAGAAACTGCAGTAAGACACCTGAGATAATTTTTCTCTTGACCTCAGGAGAACTTCTGACACCCGAGAGACACTCTATCCCTCACTGCGTCACCTCTGCGTGAGACTGCGTCACTACTGCGCTATCCCTTTGTGCTGCCTCTCTATTGTTCTGCTTCCTTCTTCCTCGAGTTTTGACTGCTGTTGAAGCCTTCTGCTTCCTCCGCCCTGCAACTCTCCCTCTGAAATCGAATTCTATGCTCTGAGAATTGACTTCCATCGAGCTACTCAGTGTTTGCCCGGCTTACTTTTCAAATGACCCTTAAGCCTTCTTTTATAATCTTCTCATTGACAAATCAACGGCCCATATTAAAAGTCTAATCAATGACTAAGATTAAATCTTAACTTGATCTTCATTCTCTAGAAGATCCACACTTTGCTTTATTAATATCCATTAATTATTTAATTTCCCTACGTAGAGACTTAGGGTCCCCACTAAAATAATTAATTATTTTAATAAAACATAAACCGAGTGGAATTTCTACAAACGGTTTATGGGTTCTTTGGAATGTTGTTGTCCAAGCCTCCTCACCAAATTTGAGACTTAGATCACTTTTTGATGCTACAAAAATCAACAATACACACTTTGAAGGTCATGAGTGCCACCTTGGAAGCCCATTCCCACATATGGAGTGTGAAAAATCCACGATTGCAATAAACTAGAAATTATTCGTCTAATTGATGCAGTTTATTTCTCTTATATTTTTTAATTAATGACAAATAACGAATAGCTCACTACTGCAATTTGCACAATTAAAATAAACGTTGCGGAAAATAAACGGGAAATTACAATATAATGCAGACACATAAAATGACACCAATGATTTGAATTTTGGACTAACGTCCCTGGAAAAACCCCGAAGGGAAAACCAGTGTAGCAAATGAGGGATTATATTTTATTATCTTTAGCAAATTAGAGAGTACATAGATCTGCTTTCCAAAAACACTAACAAAGCTCCGGAAAATTATCTCCACCACTCCAACTAGTAGATCGACCTAGAAACCCTCAGTTTCCCTTGCAAAATCATACTCGACCTTCTCCCGTAAATGCGCACAAAAAACGCTACTGCGGGAAATACACACTTGTTGGAAACTGAGATCTTTTGATCTTGCACTCCTTTCGGTGATCTTGCACTCGCACTAGGCAACTGTCTATCCTCGGAATCTGATCTTGGCAACTCGCATGGCCTTCCTGCCGGTAAACTTGGCCTCTTCAAATTTCAATGGAAACTTTCCATGGAAACCCTCTCTCCAATTTCTGTTGATCCTCTCACTGATGCTCTGTTGGCTTGAACTCTTCCCTCATTGAATGCAACGACCTGGGAAGTTTGCACTAACCTGCTCTCTTGCTCAGTCGAAGTGTCTTCTCCAAGCCCCATCGACTTGCTCTTATAATTCTCTCATTGGAGCGCAACGGCCAAGATCTAATCGTGATCGATGACTCAAATCATCTTAGACTTCATCAAATTACTTTTGAGAAGTCTCTAGAGAAAAAGTCGATTTCCTTAATTAATACAATTTAATTAACTAGTTTTCCTAAGTTGGACTCAGGAAATTTTAATTATCCGGTCAATTAATTTAATTAACATGTTTTGGAGTCATATCTCACGAAACCATTTCTAGGTAACCAAAAACTACCATGGAAGAGACTTGGAGTTCATGTTTACATGTTTATGGAGGTACGGATGGGGGAAACCCCTGTTGATGGAGGTGTCCCATCTTTGGAACACGTGTTCATATTTGGAGTGCTTTTGGATGCCACTATGGTGCTTTTGAAGTCTTTCAATACTTAGAGGAGATGTCATACCCTTTAGGGGCTTGTGTGCTCATTTTGGAGGGCTTCATTGCATATTCAAAAACTAATTGAAGGATATTTGCACATTTAAGGGCCTATGGAGGCTGGATGCTCTGCCAAAATGCCCCTTTTACTCTTCATTCATGGAGATGGGTCACTTTTGGAGGACTTGTGCCCCTTTGCTTCATACATGTGACGTGAATGCCCCTTATTTTATGTAATTTAAATTAATTAATTGAAGAAGAGCGCATTTTTCCCCTCCATATGCTAGACTAGGGACTCTTAGCAGAGGAAATTAATATTTTAATGTAAAGGAAGTTGAGCACCTTTTGATAACCAAACCTAGATCACGAGTTAAATAATTTAGAAAACTTGGAATATAAAAATATTCATTTAGGATCAAATATATTATATTGAATAATATATGAAGAATTGATATTGATTGTACAATGACGGCCTCGTATATATACCTATGCATGATTCCCTTTCATGAATAATCATGTCTCAGTCTCATAGGACCTCTCTGTTTTAAAAATCGGCCTGACCGAAACCGACCAGGCCTGGTTGACCGAGCCGGTAGGGTGGCCGGTCCGACCAGGTTGAAAACTAGCCAGGTTGGCCGGTTTTTGTAATGACTCGGCCGGCTCGGTAATAACCCGGTCAACCAGGCCGAGCCATAACTTCCGGCCGGTGGATTCAATTGGAGATCTGACTTTATCCTCAACATCCAAATTTGAAAGAAATTTTGTACTAATCAAGTGATTTTAGTGCAAGTTTCTTCACTTATGTTTTGTCTTGTGCATGTATGCTCTAAAATCTGACAGAAGTTACCATATAATCACAATTTGTACAAAGATTTCAAAGAAATATATGCCATTACAATTTGTCATGAGAGTTTTTTACTAATTAGCTTACTCTAGAGTCTATAGAAGTGGAATACTCTTTAATAAATTGTCTGCAAGCCAGTATTGGCATTCTTCATTCAATCTATATAGTTTATTTCATCTGCATTTATTGTGGTCTACTGGTGACTGGGTGTCACTCCTGCCAATGCAATATTGTGTTGACTGTACTACAGCAGTACACTTTGTAATTTTCTCATTGATGATTGCTAATTTCAAAATCGCATGCTAAACTAGGTCACTGAGACATCAAAGATCCTTCTCCCAACACTAAGAAGCGTGTTGAGGAAACACGCAAACCATTCCAGAGGAAAAACTGTCCTTTTGAGGCTTGTCCTTTAATTATGCTACTAGGCCAATGCTTATCTGAGTTGGAACTTTTATCCTTTTCCCATTATATATACGCTTGTTGACATTCCTGGGAAAATTTAAAACATGGCCACAGGCTCTGGTGAATACACGCCATTTGTTTTAAGTTTTAACACATATATATAGCATATACCCTACTTTGCATGAGTGGTGTGCCATTGGCAAAAAACTCTTCATGGGTGTTACTGTTGCCAGAAATTCCTTTGCATGGATAATTAGACCCACCAAACACCATAAATCAGTCCATGATTTTCAGTTAACGAAATGCACGTGAAGCTAACATCTAACAATCAAGACTTTGCATCCTAAAAAGTTCAAACTTCACAGATAAAAATCCTTCACCAAATTTTCAGGGCAAGCTTCAAGACTTACCCAACAAAATAGCATATTTTCTTTTAAATCTCCGAATATGAAATCTACCAGCTTGTCAACATTATGTCTGGGTAGCAAAAACAGAAACTAAACAAAATCAATCAACACCCATTAACTAGTTTTATACACACTAAAGACAAGATCAGGCCACACAGAAACATACTGTTGAGCAGATGACCATATTCCTACAACAAAATTCTGAAAGCAGAACTCAATGAACTCATGGATATATTCATGAGCCTACTTTTATCATATGTTGTCTTTTGTCTATATTGTAATGCTTTGTGTTTGGAAACATGAATAAAAATCTTTAAATTTATGTTTTTGTACAAAAAAATTAATATTTAATGTATTTTTTACAAAAATCGAGTCATTACCGAGTCATTGAAACCTGGTCGACCGAGTCATTACCGATTCCGAGTCATTACCGAGTCATTACCTCGACACAGTAAGTGACAGTCCGATTTTCATATATTTACTGAATGTACCCCTTCATTATACTAATTATCATTAATTATTATTAAATATTTATGAATTATTTATATATTTATGTTCATAGCATTGCCTTCCCCTTGAGAAATGCTTTGTCCTCAAAGCATATTGATGAAAACGCGTGTTATATTTTTCTTTGTCTTGTAATCTATTCGCACCTTTGCAAATTTTGGGAACTATTATCTTTGAAGATACATGACGATATGAACTTCTAAGTGCAAAGCAAAATTGTGAACTGAAGAATGATCTAACCATCCCAATTCGATCTTTTGTGGAACCCTACACTTACTTGATATCAATAATGAATTGTTATCATAAAATTTAATTGTGCTGACATCAATATTCTTCATAACATAGGTCAATTTGTTTCATCCTAAGTGATCTGGATAGTTAGACTGGCTGAGATGTATGCTCTTATGATTTGGATGTCAATAAGGAGTTCGGTGACCTGATTTTCTATTACCATATTTGTGGTGATTTCTTGAGTTTCTTCGAGTATATGATCACCTTCATGTAGAAATGTTGCTTGGTAGATTGTCGAATCTTCACATGGCATTTCTGTCATTTGTACGGCAACATCCAACTATTTCTTCATTTTGATTTGGTGGGAATCCTTTTCACTCGTAATATTATTCAAATCGGTATTTGTACCTTTTTTCATCTTGAACCTTTTTACCTGACATTGTGTCAGGATAAGTTGTTCTACACTATTTTCTAGCAATTGCTGACCAATCTTAAGCTTAATTTTAGTTAGTAGATTTTGGTTATGATGCCAAAGACATTAAATTTCCTCAACTTCTGATTCATCGACTTTTTTTTTAATGTTCTAATTTCTTCCAACAACTTTTGATTAAGGCTTTTAAGCGAGAATTTTCTTCATCTTCTTCTAAAAAATTCCATTGAGTTTCTTCTTGAGAGCTTGCTTTTCTTGATCTAATTTATGCTTCGTAGCTTTAGACTCCTTGAATTGTGCAAGTAGTTTCTGACCATGATCTTTTAAGAGAGAAATTTCTCCATTTTCATTGGAGATAACTTCATTAAATTTTTGTTGCATCCTTGATAATGACTTTTGACTTTCCTAGCGGATTACCTTTGATAAAAGTCAAAAACTAGTAGTGGTTATGGCCTCCAAAGAGCTATAGATGAGATAAGGGTAGTGGTCACTTCTCGCTAAAGAGTTTGCAAATCGTCGAACTCAATGCAATAGGGAAACTATACCTAAATAATGGCATCGGAATAGTCCCCTTGCATCATATGATGGAATGAAGCATGAAAACATTAACTCTCTTAGCCATGGCCCAGTCAAACTCCAACAACTAGGCCCCTAGACCTCTGAACCATAAAGAGTTGTGGATCTAATGAGGTTGCCTATGAGGTCCACCTTGAACTAAATATCCTTAAAATGGTTTTGGAAACAATGACACTCAAGAAGAGAGCACAAGTTATATCCCTTTTTCATTTAGGGTTGGAGGGTTATCCTCAAAACAAATCTAAGCACTAAAAACTGAACACCCAGGTAAGTGTAAGTTGTGGTTATCTTGTTACCGATTCACCATGGTAAAAAAATAAAAAGTTAAATAAAAATAAAATAAAATAAAATAAAGTTTGGGTGATCTTGACCTCCACATCCCTGAAATTAAAATGATACTATCAAAGAACATGCTTTGACACAATGAAGATCATGACCTTGGTCTTTCCCAACTTGATCGCCAATTAATGAAGATCGCAAAATCTAGACAAGGTGGCAAGTTAGAGAACAAGGGATCTATGTCATCCACTAAAAATAGGATAGGGATCAAAAATTGGTGAACCCGTCACCCATCACTTGGTTGAATATGTGCCTTGAGAAAAAACTTTGTCTCGCCATTGTATATCCCAAACAATGTAAGTGAATGAGAGCAACCCTGCTTCAAACTAATGGTGCACAAATGAAGTATGGAACTCCATGAACTACATGGAGTTAGCCAAGGACAAACTCATAGAGATGCATAATGGTTGTGATAAGAATATCTAAGATGAGGATATTGTTGAAAAATGTGTGACTAGGTTCGGTTTTCATAAATATGAAATGTATTTTTTATTCTTGTATATTGTAAAATGAAAGAAAATTATTATTATTATTATTGGAGCATGGGTTTCATGCTCAAGGTCTTTTATTTTATAGGTCAAGCACCCATTGAGTGCTTCTAGGGTTTGTCCTAGGTCAAGAAGTCAAAAGAGTCATTGTCATAAGTTGAAGACACCATCGGGCACATTGTAACTTGTAAAGAAAATTATTTTTGTCCTTAAAAGTGTCAAAATACCTTTCAAGACGAAGTTGGCCTGGCAAATGGCAAGTCAGCCTAAATTAAGGAGTTGTGTCCACCTTGAGAAGCCTATATAAAGCAATGTTCCACCAAGACTCTGGTGCGAGGAGACGCACAGGGGGCATGTGGGAGTATGCTCAAATTTTAGGGAAATTTCAGGGGTGCAGGGGGTCGTCGAAGGTATATAATTTTTAAATATATATATATATATATAATTCAAGTTCATATTCATTATTCAATAATGAAAGCATAAATATTAAATAGACTAATAGTTATACGGATACCAATACATTGAAAATTGAAATTTGATCCACACATAAAATTTAAATTCATAATTGAATTAAATAATGACATACATTGATCCATCTGCATCCTATGTGTAAGATGTAGAGAACTGTGCATTGTAACTAGCTTCTCTTCTTTCCTTTGAGGGGGGACGCCCAGACGCACCCCTTTTGGGCAGTCTCACCCCCCACACTGGGGAAACACACCCCCTTGCGTCTCCCTAAGACTCCCCAATAGACTCCCCATCCCGGGTGTGTGGAGTGCGAGGGGTGCGTGCACCCAACCCTAGGGGACGCATCCCCGTGGAACACTGATATAAAGGAGGAGACCCGACCTCCTTGTAACACATTCATCACTCACTCATTCAAGCGAAGGAGGAAGAAGAACAAGGTAGCAAAGAAGGAGGAGGACGAAGAAAAACTTGTCTTTGGGCTATTTCTCTCTCACATGTGCGAAGGAAGGCTAGGGTTTCTACAGCTAGTTTAGGGTTTTCTTCTACAAGTTTGATCTTGAAAAAGGAAGGGAAAGAAGGTCAACGAAAGTCACAATATGCCATCCTCAAGCACCAGAAGGAAGAGAAAAGCCAAGTGAAGGTTTGAGGAAGCCTTGAGAGGCCAGATGAAGCTCACACATGTGGAAGCAACTGTTGCAAGAGGGCCAAAAATTTCAGACCTACAGTAGAGGCTGAAATTCTGTTGTTGAAGGTCAAAGTTGTGTAACTAGAAGAGATTTGATTGGGTTTGGCTTAAACAAAAGGAAGAACATCATCCGGAAGGGTTGGACTTGGTCTAGAAGGGTATTGGTATTGGTCTAGAGGTCTTTGAATTCGTCAATTGAAGAATCTATGAGAGAAGAGTTTTGTGGGTTTTCCTCTCAAGTGGAGAGGTTTTGGCACTGGCTTGCATCCTATATTTTCTGTTATTGTTCTTCTTGTTCTGGTAGTTGTTTGATGATACACAAATATAATAATAAGTATAGAAGTTGAATAAGTAAGAAAAGTAAAAAGACATCACGAGCAATTATAAATAAAAGAGAAATCACTTTAATCATTGCCCTATATATTTCTAAACAGATATTTCTAAGCCTCTGGAAGAAGGCCTCCCTCGAAATTGAGTCAAACGCCTTCAAAATTTGACAAAGCAGCAAAAGACTTTTAATGAGCAATGTCTCGTCTCTTCAATGTTGGCTTAAAGAGTGATTTTATGATCAATGGTCTAGCGCTCTGGCCTAAGGACTGCTTGTCTCTAGCCCGAAGATGTTCCTCTTAATCAATGGTCGTTGTATATAGCATATAGAAACTGTGGCCCACCATGATTGTTTGGAAATGTTTGTGTCGAAGCTAGTTCTCGATTTATCAATTAGGTGAATGATATGTTGGGAAAAACCCAAACAAATAACAAGGTTAAATAAATCAATGATGAGATCAAGAATTGTTGGTCTTGTTGAGATTTTGTGTATTTGGGGTGGCATCAGTTGTGCTCTAGCTCCCAAATTTTGTGGAGGGACTAGAGTAAACTTAATCTACAAGACCCGGGAATTGATTTGGGAAATTTCATCTGGTTTAGGAGATATTAAATTAATTAATTATTTTAATGTATTTCCTAAGTTAAAGCTTAGGGAACTTAAATAATTAAAGTGAATTTAATTAAACATGTGATGAAATTGTCTTAAGTCACACGGATCAAGCTTTCTTTTAATCTTAGCCATTGATTCAAGATTTGATCATGGCCATTGGTTTCCCAACGAGAAAAGTATAAAGGAAAGGCTTGGGGTCATTTGTAAAGACACACAGAGGCAGAGCACTGAAGCTAAGCTGAGATTCTAGGGCAGGGTTTGCTAAGAATACTCAGAAGTGTTTCAGCTGCAGAGAGGGGAATTTAGACCAAGGGGATGATCTGATCCCGAGGTCTAGAATACACAAGAGGTAGAGATCAGCTCAAGGACAACGAGAAGAGGTGAGCGGCGACGGCGAAGGGACGAGCGCGGTCCCTCCAAGGAAAGCATGATTTTTAAAGCGGGAAACCCTTAGAGGTTACGCGGGGAACCCTAAGGGCGGCGTAGTGGCTTGCGTCACCCGGTTTGAGATGCTAGCAATCTCTTTGAAACAAGCCGGCATTGAGGTTTTGAGGGGCTTCAAAGGCTAACGAGACTTTCGGGGGCAACGCTAAGAGTTTCTAGGCCTAATCTTGGGCTAAGTTCGTAAAATCCCATTTGAGGGTGTAGATCAGTCATTATTTTGGCCCTAGATCGGCAGGTAGAGTTTGTAGATCTAGTATATTCTCTGTCGGGTTTTCCAGATCTTGAACCCAGATTTGTGTATTCAGAAAAAATCTTAATAATAAAACTCTCCAGCAACCAGAGACCGGTTTTCCCACATTGGGTTTTTTCCAGGGACTATTTGTCTAGAAATAACTGTGTCACTTTGTCTATGTGTACATGAACTTGTTCTAGATTGGTAGAGATCTGTTATGTGTTTTGCTTCAATTCTAACTTGAATTTATTCAGTTAATAACTTGTCTAAGTAGGAGGAGCTTTACCAGATTAACAGTAATAATTTCTGCACAAAGTGTAAAGATTCAGAAATTTCTACATGGAATCAGAGCAATTGCAAATCTAGGAGGGTCACCAGCAGGAGAGACTGAAGGTTCTAGCTGCAGAAAGCAATTGGAAAAGCAACAGAAACGCAGATCTGAAGGGACAGCGCAGTTTTTAGAGGCAGATCCACACAGAGGGAAGGGTGACGTTGTTTAGCATTGTCTCCTAGCAAGCCCACGCAATTACTACGCAAAGGCAGCTCAAAAACAGCATTGGATTGGTCTGAAGCCAGCCAATGTGATTCAGATCTGCATCTGTCAGATCCAGAAAAGACTGCAGAAATTCAGAAGAGCTGGTGGGGTTAAAATTCCGAAGTTTTCAGATTTTTAGCCTTAGCACAAGTGATAAAGAGCGGGAGGAGATCAGCTTCTCAGAGGGTTTCTAACCAAAGGAAACTTGCAGTTTGATTAGAGGATCAAAGAAGAAGCTAAATAATAGTTGATTTGGTAGATTTCCAAGGAGGGAAATCAGTTGTCAGAGGGAGCAGAAGGTGCCTGCTTCACCAAGGGCCTTAGATCCATTTCTCTAGCAAAGAGAAAAGGAAGTTCCGACACATTCTGAGCAAATGGTTTCTCATGGACTGCGAGATCAGGATAGGCTGGATGGCCTCACAAACTTTTCAGTTTGGAAGCCAAGGATCCTGATAATCCTTGAGGCATACAATCTTAGAGACCATGCAGAGCAAACTCTAGCCACATCGACAGATCCAGATCTCCTTCGGAAGCATAAGGAGGTTGTTGGGCATGCCAAGTGGCTGATTATGGGTGGTATCAAGGACCATATTGTACCACACGTAGCTGAGAAGAAGACAACTAACGAGATGTGGAAGGCCTTGACTTCCCTATATGAGGGAAAGTCTATCCAAAGAAAAATGTTGTTGGAGACTCAGATGAGGTCATTCATGATGACCAAGGGAGAAGACATGGAGCATTTCCTCTTCAAATTGCAGTCAATCAGAGATTAGCTGACTGCAAGTTGCAACGGGTGCAACGGTGGATGATGTTGTGATAGTCAAGATTGCCCTCAATGCAGTCACGGATGAGTGGGAAACCTTTGTCCAAAGTATCTTGGGCAAAGCGGACCTCCCAGATTGGGACAGCTTGTGGTCAATTTTGCATCAAGAAGAACTCCGCAGATTCACCAAGGGGCAGCACAGCCCTGGATTGAGAAAAGTGAAGAAGGAAGATGAGGAAGAAGCAGCCTTGGCATCGAAGAAGCAGCCAAAGAAGAAGAAGGATCTTTCAAAGATCAAGTGCTTCCAGTGTGGTGAAATGGGACATTTTTCCAGTAATTGTCCTGAGAAGAAAAGGGACAAGGAAGCATCTTCTTCCAAAGCAGCTGCGGCAGATGATGGGTTAGGAGATGATGCAGCCATGAGTGCTCATGAACCACAGAGGTGGGGTGACATGGACATGTACAGGAGCTACATGGAAGTGAGGCGAGATCCTTGAGCAGATCATCTCTTGGATCACAAGCGAGCTACATCAACCGTAAGACAGTAGCGGGACAAGTGGAGCAGTGGGTGCATAGATCAAAGATGAAGCAGGCAAAGGCAGATCTGAAGACTGGAAAGAGCAGCGCAGAAAAAATGCGAAACTTCTGCTTGACTTAAACTTTTACAACAATGCGAAGTGATGTGACTTGACAGCCCATGACGAAGAACACTTATGCGGTGCATAGTTAGGCTTGATCTGAGAAAGCTTTAGAGAGCAGAGAGTGCAGCAGTCGCGTGATAGATTTCAGACAATGGGGTGATGTGACTTTTAATGCCGGAGAGTGTCGATTACATAGGCGAGTATGTTGTGCATCGTTCTTTAGATGCAAGCACAGATCTGTAGCCTATGGAGCTTCAGTGATGAGGATGCAGCCCATCTGACTTGTTTGTCAAGATTGGGCAGGAGATTCAGTTGTTTCTCTCAGCAATTGAAGTTGCAATGCAGTAGATCAGCAGTGGCAATGCTATGAGCAGCACAGATGCAGCATATTGAAAGGGAGTTGCAGTACAAAAGTTGCAGTGGTAGTGGCAGAGTCATGGGCAGCAGTACAGAATGGCAACGACAATGCAAAGTTGAGTGGCAACAGGCCAAGCTTCAGCAGCACAGAACCAGTGCCCAAAATCATGTAATGCATAGTGTGATTTATTGCTAGAGCACACCCTTGATACTAAGAGGGAGTGTTGAGATTTTATGTATTTGGGGTAGCATAAATTGTGCTCTAGCTCCCAAATTTTGTGGAGGGACTAGAGTACACTTGATTTACAAGACCCGGAAATTGATTTGGGAAATTTCATCTAGTTTAGGAGATATTAAATTAATTAATTATTTTAATGTATTTCATAAGTTAAAACTTAAGGAACTTAAAATAATTAAAGTGAATTTAATTAAACATGTGATGAACTGGTCTTAAGTCACACAAATCAAGCTTTCTTTTAATCTTAGCCATTGATTCAAGATTTGATCATGGCCGTTGGTTTTCCAACGAGAAAAGTATAAAGGAAAGGCTTGGGGTCATTTGTAAAGACACATAGAGGCAGAGCACTGAAGCTAAGCTAAGATTCTAGGGCAGGGTTTGCTAAGAATACCCAGAAGTGTTTCAGCTGCAGAGAGGGGAATTTAGGCCAAGGGGATGATCTGATCCCGGGGTCTAGAATACACAAGAGGCAGAGATCAGCTCAAGGACAGCGCAGAAGAGGAGAGCAGCAGCAGCGGCAAGGACAGCGCAGTCCCTCCAAAGACAACGTGATTTTAAGCAAGAAACCCTCAGAGGGTTACGCAGAGACCCTAAGGGGTAGCGTAGTGACTACGTCACCCAGTCTGGGGTAATGTAGTCTCTTCCGGAGCAGCGCTGAGAGTTTGAGGGGCTTCAGAGGCTGACGCAGAGGCTTTCAGGGGCAGCGCTAGGGTTTCTAGGCCCTAATCTTGGCTGAGTTCTATAAATCCCGTTTGAGGGTGTGGATCAGTGATTATTTTGGACCTAGATCAACCAGTGAGCTGTAGATCTAGTATATTCTCTGTCGGGTTTTCCAAATCTAGAACCCAGATTTGTGTATTCAAAAAAATTCTTAATAATAAAACCCTCCAGCAGCCAGAGACCGGTTTTCCTGCATTAGGTTTTTTCCAGGGACTATTTGTCCAGAAATAGCTGTGTCACTTTGTCTATGTGTGCATGAACTTGTTCTAGATCTGGATTGGTAGAGACCTGTTATGTGTTTTGCTTCGATTAACTTGAATTTATTCAGTTAATAACTTGTCTAAGTAGGAGGAGCATTACCAGATTAACAGTAATAATTTCTGCATAAAGTGTAAAGATTCAGAAATTTCTACAAGTCTACCATGTTTGAAAAGCTCAACAAGGAACCTATCCACATTTGTCACTCTATTGATGTTCATCTCCCAAATGGCCTCATGGATGTCCATGTAAAAGAATAAGTGACAAGGACCTGCAGGCGGCGACGACAATCAAAATAGAGGGATGTTGAGGCACATTGTAAGGGGTATTCATATGGATGAACATGGAGTCGACGTTAAGATCATAAAGGAAAATGGAGTTTCGAAGAAAGACAATGCACCAAAAGGTTCTCAAGGAATGACAAATGGCTACAGAAACTTTACATCTCCTATGAGAGATAAAGAAATGTTTCTTGTGGTGCAAAAGACGACGATAAGTTTTGTTGAGTATAGGGTAGGAGGTGGGATTATGGAGTAGAGCATGACAAACCTATCTATGATGGTTTTTGCAATCATCATCATACCATCAATTCATAGGGTTGGACTCGTGGCACACGATGCAAGAGGAAGCACCAGTAGTGTGAGGAGCTTAGCACAACATCCCAAATAACAGAGAAGAGGTAAGGATACTAGGAGATCAAACCAAGAGACGAAAAACTAGAAAGCAAAGGAAGCAACCGTTGAATCTCTATTATCAAACAACAAAGTGGTGCAAGAGGGACTAGGTGGGTTTTCTTTTTCTTTTTTTTTTCTTTTTTTTAAATTTAATTTTATTTTGCGGGTGGGGGAGTAATGGAGAGGCCTACCTTGAGGGAGAAGGATAGGAGAGAATGATAAAATAACACGATGGGGGTGACAAAATATTCATGTATAAAGGGGAGGCAGCCCTACTTGGCCAAGATATAATCGACAATGGAAGCCAACCCCCACCCCCCCAAACCACGATAAGATTTATTGAGGATGGGGTAGGAGGTGGGATTATGTAGTAAATCATAACAAACCTATCTATGGTGGGTTTTGCAATCATCATAATAAAGTAGAGGTAGCATATTTAATGAAATATTGTATGTGAAGAAAATCACATGTAAAATCGTATTTACAAAAATGCCCAAAATCAAAGGACAGAAATCTCATTTGTGAGAGCTAAAACAAAAGCTTTGCATTTGATGCCACATCAAACTAGAGGTAGCATATGATATCAAAAAGAAGATGCTAAGAAACAAAAGAAAATGGATAACTTACAACTAGGCAGCATACCAACTTTATCTCCCATTATTTGCTCCTAATGGTACCTCCCACTCATAAAATCATCTATTATGAGGTGTCACTATATAGTAATAGAATTTTATGAGGTGTCACTATATAGTAATAGAATTTGCCACTTGTTGTCAATGCATACGTAAAAAAATGTTATTTATTAATGACATTACAAATGTAGAATGGCTCTCATGTATCTAAATCTCACTCAAGTGATTGAGTGTGGAATGAGAAGTTTCTAAACATTTAGTCAATTAGGTCTAGCTTGGGTGGTTAAGAGGAGAATTTATTATCCTCCCCACCCAAGTTCAAATCCCACTTGTGAGATGTATGCCCCTTGTGTTTTAATTCGGGATGACAAGGTACCAGCAATTTCGCTCTCATTCAATTACTTAAAGCTGGGATGAGATATTACATACATTTAAGCCCTAGGCATTGGATCAAAAAATTGTCACGGATGTTGTTGGGAATTTGGTTAGCTCATTGTCAATAGGTGCCTCATTTGAATCCTCCTAGGTGAGATGCCCTAGTTTACGTTGACAGATTCACTAGGAATGCCATTGCAAATGTGATGAAGCATCCCTATGGTTTCCCCACAATATCTTCGTTGGGGAAAAAAATCAAACCATACAAGTGTTGAGATCATAAGAGATAGTAGATCCATGATGATTTCTTTAGCAAACATTAACCCAACAAGAAGAAATGTAACGGTGCATAACATCAACAAGATGTTCACATACCATGACTTTATCAAGATAATTTATCCATAACCAAAAGAGACACCTCAAATAGAGGAAAATAGTACGACTACCCGTAGGTAAAAGAACAAATGACTTCACTTGAATGAGATAAATCATAATACAATGAGCGCTTAAATTGTGTATATATACACAACTCAATTGATGTGTCCCATCAAAAAAGGAAATTTCCCTTCATGAGGGAGTTTTTGCCACACGAAACAACAGTAAACATACCAAGAATGTTATTGAGTGTACAAATCAAGTTTAAATAGGTCAGCCTTAAGTACAAACTATAATATGTGGGGTTAACTAACCAGATGTCGGCCCACAAAAGGCCACAACTAACCACATAGTTAGTTGGCATGTGACTACAAGTGATAATTACACCCATATTCTCAACAACATGATAGTAAGAGAGATCACTGTACCTGTCACCTTTTGAGCGTCTTGGACGATCTCCTGTGCTAAAATTTGCCATGCTGTACTCACAACGAACCTGAAAATGGATTATCAAGACTCAAGCAATTATATAACATAATAAATAACCAACCACAAAGCTCAGATGGACATGGTTTTTATGAGCAAGGAACATAATATTAATATTATATTGCTTAGGAAAAAAAAGTATTTACTGCAGCAGACCTATTTTATCCTGTTCTCTTCGTGTGTAAAAGAAAAACCTAACCAGGAAGAGATTAAAATAAAATTTATGTCCTTTTAAATATTGCCAACATATCCAACATAAACATAAATCTCATTACATAAATTTAAGACTGTGTGCAGCAATTTACTGCCTCACTTAAAGACTTATCCTGAATTATATATGATACACAATATAAAGCCAGCAAGTATCTCTATTGCAAACCCAATGGTAAAGCAATTGAAAAATAACCTACAAAGATGAAACCACAACCTGTACAAAATTCAAGTAGTCAAAACGCACAGGCGCAAATAACCAGTGGAAAATGATATCATGAATAAGCATAACTGAGATATAAATCATCTATTGAAGTTTTAAACTTATCATGACTATGTTAATACAAAAGGACGGAAACCCCTATCTAAGGGATGACAGAACATCAGTCTAAATTTATATTTGTTGCATGCAAATACAATTGTGATCTTATTTTTAGCAAACCAGGAAAACTCAAATTTCTATTTTTTCTCCAGCACACAAGGATTTATCCCAAATACTTGTTTATTATGTCAAAAAAATATAGAGCATCACAATGACTTAAGGTAGTGAAGCCACTAGATGCATAATCACTATTGGATTCACCACTCATTTTGTCCCAATCAATCTCAACCTCATCTTTGTTAGCTTTCTGGATTACTCCAAAAGTGTATAGACCATGCTCAGGGGTGCTTCATGTAATGTGGAGTGTGCTGTGTATGGATGAACACCGGTTGTTCCTTGTGCATATGCATGTGGAGGTGGTTTCCTCTATGATTACATAACATTGTATGGATGTTTTTGTGGCTTATTTCCTTGGGTCATTGGAGGCCTTCAGACAACATCGTGACATTATTCATAGTTGCCACACGATGGTTGTTTGTTTGTTTGTGAGGAAGCCTTGCTTTGGAGGAGCACTTGCCATTCTAGAGGAGGGGATTCCTAGATGACATGAGCATACTTCAATCACTACCATGAAAGCTTGTACTTGAATTATGCTAGCATGGTGGAGTGGGCCCAGAGGATGCACACGACTTAGGAGATGCCTTGGATCCCTTCAAGGAGAAGGGTTAGACCTTGGTTGATCAGCGCTCATGCCCTAGAGCTTTGCTTGTTGACAACATCAACTTGGAGCTAGACATGTGTCCTTTTAGAACGCAGCACTTCAGATGTGTAGACCTACTTGATAGAGAGAGGTTGCATGCAAGGGTTTAGGCCCACCTTATGTTGTTGGCCTCTCTTATCTCTCACATAAATAGTGTTAAAATTGGCAACCAGGGCCAAATTCCACTTTGGTCTCCTCAGTTGATGGAGATAATAATTCCATTGAATTCCTCTTTTCGAGAGGACCAAAATCAATATAAAGATTGTCTAATTTGGATAAGGAAAAATATCTATTTATTCAAAAGAAATTCTATAAGTCATGATTTGGTTTAGGCGGAAAAATTTTAAATTTGAATTTTAAATTTGCCTCCAAAAGTTAAAATCAGTTTCACCAAATCATCATGTCTAAAGTGTATATAAGGAACCTTTCCATACCTCATTTGACACATTCATCATCAAGGATGTCTCTGCGATTTGGTCAGCCAATTGGGTGCACCGTGATCAGGAAATCTATGAGGCAGCGTGGGTGGAAATGTATTGTTTTGGTTCTGAATTCCACAGGTCCGAGTTCAGTAGAAAACTGCGCTAGGGTTTAGGGCATATCTGAAGAGGGTTATGATTCGTTTGGTATGGGGTTCTCTTTCAGCGAGCAGACCGCAGTAAGGAGACTCCTTTACTGTTGAACCGCAGGCCTAAAGACCACAATTCAGATGACCGAGTTGCTGTAACAAACTGCTGACATTATCTCCTAGCCATCTGGTGATTGCTGAAAGTATTTTCAGACTATGTCACACAGTTCGGGTTCAAATTCTAGTTCGGCAACGATTAAGTTCGATTCGAATTCGAATTTTCCGATGAGGTTCGCATGAGGTTCGACATTAAATTCGTCTATACATATTTTTCAGCATATATATATATGACATAAAATAATAAAAAATCAAAATCAATCAATAAAGTTATATGAATAGCAATGAGCACCCACGAGTCACAAATCACAACCACTATTCACTTCACGCTCCGAGAGGCGGGGACAAGCAGCGTCTAGAAATTGAATTCAGGAAATTGCAAAGAATACAACACTGAGCACAATAGAGCGAGTACACTCAAACTGAAGTTGGCTTGTGAAAATCTATTGACAACCATGGTAAATAAAGACAAACCAGCGGCCACTGCGGGAAACTAATTGGCGGGAAGCATAACAAGAGAAAACCATGTGATGCGCATGGTTTTTCTCATAAACCTTAAAACAACTGACAAAAACTGCTTGAACTCTAACCTCAAACCCCAAAAAAAAATTCTAAAATTATAAAATTCGGCTTCAGGTTCGCCTTTAGGTTCACCTTCAGGTTCGATTTTGTTCGCCGAACCTGAACGAATTTGAAATCTTTTTTTGGGTTCGCCGAATTTCGAACCATAAGGTTCAAATTCGGCGAACCCTGTGACATAGTTTTCAGATATCTTAAAGGAGGACTGAACATCAATATCCTTGCAGCTGCAGTGTTTTGAAGTCCTTCTTGTATTGAAGCTAGGCTGAAGGTGCATGTCTCTGAAACCCAATCCAAAGTCCATCATGATAAAGATATCAATGATTTCTATATGATCTCACATCAGCTACTAGAGCTTGCTAAGGAAAGTTTATGAAGAATAAGGAGGGACACAGTTGAAAGAATGTGAGTGGAACATTGTTTGTTGAGATCAGGTGTTGCCCTAAATCAGATCCATTAGTGATGTACAATTGCCCTAATCTCCAGATTGATCAAGTCCAAGAGCATTATTGTTGAATCTTAATATCGGCAAGTTATTCTGATCCCATCATTGTACTCTCTCTCTCTGCTGAAAACTTGATACTTGATAATAAGATGAATTGATCAAGGGTTTTCTCCATCTTGGGGTTTTTCCATGGCTTGAGCCATATCTTTGTGTTGCCTTGTCTTGGCTTGTCTTCCGCACTTTCATTCAATGTTCTTTCATTAGTTACTGTCATGATTAAGATGATTGCTAATGGTCTAATGGAATTGATAATGGACTAATTAAGTAACTAACTCAAGCAAAGAACATGTTAACTCAAAACTAACATGGTATCAGAGCACAGGTGAGGATAAGCCCAAGCAAGTGAAAGGAAGAAAGCAATCATCTTATGAAGTTATCTTCTGAGGCCAGTCACAGGATGATTGCTCTTATGAGGATGAGCTTGTATCTTTAAAGGTGCCTATGGTTAGATTTACTCTCTGAGGGGGCAGCTCAATTTCCCAGTCAAGGCTATGAGCATAGCGAGTTTTCCTTTCCTCATGAGCTCCGTATCAGCTGATGGTTTGTGTGTATGGATTGTCGGGGTGAAGCATTACTACAGGCAGAACATTTTTGGCATGAAACTAATTTCTTAGAGGCCATCTTCTATTCCTGTACTTGACCATAAATTCTGGAAGTCTTTCTAAGATGAACGAAGATCCTTCTTGTTCATTCCAATGTTGTTGTAGCTTCTCTGTTGGAACTGTGTGTTATCTCAGGGACAAACCTTATGTGGTTTGATGGTGATCCAAGCGTCGTTATGAAGTGTTGTATCTGCATATCAATTTCTGGGCAGACTCTAAGACTTTACTTAGAGTGGCCTATAAAACAATCAGGTTCCATCTTTCTAAATCCCCTCACTGTGTGTTCAATTTTTGAATGAAGAAACGACTTTTTGTGGGTATTATTGGTCTTCTGGATCAACAAAAATCGCACTGGATATTCTACTGAGTTTATAGAGATTTATTGGGCTCATTCTCATTGTAGATGATAGACTTAAGTTCTATGAACCGGACTACCATGAACTACTTATTTTTTGCCTACCCTGAGGATCTATAATTGTTACTTACAATAGTCATCCCTGCACTTGACATTATCCCTCAGATCTGATGACATTGGCATCATAGTAATATCGATCTGCAGTATTGATATCCATATCACAATACCTCAGCACATCGGCATCTCAGTGAAGCAGTTATTACGATGGTATGGAAACTTAGAAACCTTGCTGAAGGTGTCATCACTGTTAGGTTTGGTCTCTGACAAGTTGGCATTACATATGGTCTACTGCACTTGGATTTACATCTCTCCTATGTAATTATGTGAAGATCAGTTTGGATACTTGTCAAATCTATTTAGTTACAATTCAAGTCTTGGATAGCTTAATTCATGAGACCTTGTACTTTGTATCTTTCTGATGAATTTTTGGTGACATCTAATTGAAGAAGAGCAAGATATGGTGCAGGAAGGATCATTTGAAGTCAAGCTCTATTCATTGTGGATCCTTCTCTCAGTACAACTCCTCTTAGCATATATACCCTCAGTATACCGACCAATATCGGCACTAACAAAAGAAGAATTCATTGTTCTCTCTGAAATCAAGTATGGCCTTAAGGAACTTTAAACGATTTGGCAATCAGACAAACTTTGAAAAGCCTTATGGGCTTGTAGTTTACTTCTTTTTTTGAGGATTTCATTGAGCACATTTACAGGTGGTTCTGAGGTAATTTATATGTTATAAATGTGTTAATTCCATCAAAGGTTATACTCCATCTGTAACTTTTCGACTTTCTAAGACAGTTCAAAATTCCTGGAAAAGGCTCGACCCTCCTCTCACTGTTCTATGTATGGCGGCTGGCCATCCTCTTCGCTTGATATTACTATGATTATACCATCTTAGTGATTGACCCTTGCCATTCTCATCTCGGATTACAATAACATGGTTGACTTCTTATGTAAGATGGCATCACAACTGTGAGTATGGAAGCTCTCTCACTTCATTTCAGTTCAATAATTTGTACTTTTCATCAACAGTGATATTATTCAGAAACTCTAACATCAAGCATGGAAGGTCATCAATGACAGCAGCATTAACCATGGATCTTGTTCACAATTGAAGTTGTGAACAAGATGTGTAAGTTCTAGACAGTCTGATGAAAGGACAGATCTATTCCAGCACCTTGTCCTTGACATCTTGCACAAAGGACTCTTTACAGAAGTAGTTGTGTGACAAGTTTTCGAAGGTATACAACATAAAGGAATATCGTGGTTAGGAAAGGTTTCAGAAAATCACTCATCTCAGCAGATGATTTGAAATTGGAGATCCTTGATATAGCAGCACTATTTATTCCTCGTACAATAGTTGATGTTATACTTCCTCAATTCAACGGAAGATGATGAAATTCAGAAGGCAGAGAAAAGTCACTTGTCATAGTCAAGTGAATACAAATGCTTGAGGATCATTCTTATGAAGTAGTTTCATGCACATGGCAGGAATCATTTAGCAGTCTCATCATTGAAGGCTAAATTACCATCTGACGTATGGTCTCAGAGGGAGCCACAGATTATTTCAAGAGAGATTACCATGTCAAAGGGTGTTGATTCATGATAGCTAATTATAATATGATATCTGATGACTCTAAAGATGATATCCCTGTTACTTAAGAGGCAGGATAATTGACTGACTTTGGTGTACAGACTGGAGGATGAATAGCAGGGTGCAGATAGCTTGATGGATATGCTCCAAACAAGCATACTTTTCCGATGTTTAGAGGGAGCCATGAGACTTTATGAGATCCTCTCAAAAAAGAGGAAACTGAGATCTTCCTTTAAAGAAAGGGTGGAGGTCAAAGATTTTCTTTATTATTTATTCAGTACATTGGAGAGCCACCAAGACTCATCATTATTGATTGAGTAAGCAGCTCACTATTGTCTTGGTAAGATCAAGATCATCTTTCTTCAGAAAGGAGACTGGGAGTCATGAATAGACCCTACTATGAGTATCTCGTCTATTCATTAAAAGACCAGTAAGAAGGAGGAAGATCAGCATGTGCAAGAAGCTGAGGATTGTTAAGTATATACATTTGTAATGCTTCTGTACAGCTCCTATTGATCTAAGTTTGATTTTCAAAAAGTAGCTTGGCTCTATTCCCTATATGAATGGATTCTTGACTGAAGATTGAGCTTCGGGAGCTCTTGGGAGGCTTGGGGTACTTATTGAGCTACGAGCGACCATAGGGTGAGTGGTTCACCTTCCCGTGATACCCCATGTGTGAAAAATTTTTAATACAAAATTACAGAAATCCTACTGCAGTATCTTGATTTACTTCTCCTACTTGTGATTTAATTATACAAGTTATTTTCAGAAAATACCGAAGTAAACACAACTAGCAGCCTACACACATATAGATCATTACGGTCATTTGACAAAGTGACACATATTTTTCAGACAAATGTCCCCGGAAAAACCCAATGCAGGAAAACCAGCGCAGCAGATATGCGGGTTTATTATTATTAAGCAGCAGTTTCTGAGTACATCTAGGGTGCCATAAACTCGACAAACCCAACAGAGAAAACCTCGACAATCAGAGAAAATGTAAGATATACCTCACTCTCGCAAGTCCTGGCTGATCCGGATGAGCAATTGGTGAAACCCCCGCTGGCTCTGCGCAGCAACTGCATAAGCATGCGTAGCCTAGCTGAAGAACTGCGTCACCCTAGCTCTGCGTAGATCTGCCTCTCCCATATCTCGATTTCAGCCCTCCTGGCTCAAAAACCCTTTTCCCGACAAAATTCAGGACTTTTCCTTGGAGATGTTGCGTTGCCTCTGCGTGGGCCTGCATCACCCTCTTGAGGGACTGCGTAACTCCCTCTGATGGCTGCATTGCCTCCACTGCATCTCTGTTGCCCTTGCTCTGCACTGTACTCTTGGCCCTCCTGACCAATCATTGCATCTGCCCCTCGTTGTAACTCTGAGTCACTCAGATCTGATCTTCGTTTGAGCACTGCTCTGTCAAAAGAATTCAATCTCTTAGACTCTGTGTGTGTCTCCAACTGACCCCAAGCCTTTCCTTTATACTTTTCTCATTGACACATCAACGGTCGTGATTTAATCTCTTATCGATGGCTTAGATTAAAAGGTTGCTTGATCCGTGTCACTTAGAACAATTCATCACATGTGTTTAATTAATTCACTTTAATTTTTCTAATTCCCTAAGTTAGACTTAGGGTCCTCATTAAGAAAAATTAATGATTTTAATATCTCACACACCAAATGAAATTTCTCCAAACGCTTTCTGGGTTTTGGAGGACTTGTGTGTCTTAGCCCCTCCACAAAATTTCAGGGCTAGAGCACACCCGATGCTACCTCAAATTCTCAACACCATGATGGTTGACATGTGTGTTCACCTTCCCCTATGGGGGATGAGATATGCATAGGATGAGTGGTTCACCTTCTCCTATGGCATATGAGCAGGATGAGTGGTTCACCTTCTCCTGCGGATACCCCAATAAGAGATGCATATAGACATCTGGTTACATGTCAATGGGACGTGGTTCATCCTTTCCCCGCATGTAGGATGCTCATTCCCTACGATTGATGGTTGACATGTCGGTGGGATGTGGTTCGTCCTTTCCCCACGTGTAGGATCCTTTCTACTATTGATGGTTTTTGCATGCGTGTAGGAGGTGGTTCATCCTTTCCCTATTGTCGGTGTTTTTGCATGCATGTAGGAGGTGGTTCATCCTTTCCCTATTATCGGTGTTTTTGAATGCGTGTACGAGGTGGTCCATCCTTTCCCTACTGACGGTGTTTTTGCATGCGTGTAGGAGGTGGTTCATACTTTCCCTACATGTGATTGTGATGTGTGTTTGTAGGATGTGGTTTCTCCTTTCCCTACGTATGATTATGAGCAGGATGTTCGTTCCCTACTGGTGTTTCTGCATCATCCTACCCATGTAGTCTAGGACACATGGGAAGTACCTCTCATCTGGCAAATGAGTTGGGAAATGAGGATAGAGACCATAGCACTACCGATGGACACATCGTGTACTGTTGTACTCTCTATGCTAGGATGCATGGTGTTTATCTACTTGATCTGGGATCAATTGAGGTTCTACCTCAAGTCTGACTTTTGTCAGTGGAGAATGGCAAGGTCTTGTGACTCACTCTCAAACAATTCATCTTTATTATTCACATCAGTGTTCAATAGAGCAGAGCAGAGATGACACAGATGACTCATGATAACAGAGGTGGTTCATGACAGCGAATGGATTTGCAAGTGGAATTCTCCCTAGTTGAGAGGGAGTGTTAAAATTGGAAACTAGGGCCAAATTCCACTTTGGTCTCCTAAGTTAATGGAGATAATAATTCCATTGAATTCCTCTTTTCAAGAGGACCAAAATCGATATAAAGGTTGTCTAATTTGGATAAGGAAAAATATTTATTTATTCAAAACAGACGCTATAAGTCATGATTTGGTTTAGGCGAGAAAAATTGAAATTTGAATTTTAAATTTGCCTCCAAAAGTTAAAATCAATTTCACCAAATCATCATGTCTAAAGTGTATATAACGAAACTCTCCATACCTCATTTGACACATTGACCATCAAGGATGTCTCTGCGATTTGGTCAGTGAATTGGGTGCACCGAGGTCAGGACATCTCTGAGGCAGCGTGGGTGGAAGTGAATTGTTTGGGTTCTGAATTCCACGGGTCCGAGTTCAGACTAATCAGTACAAAACTGCGCTAGGGTTTAGGGCATATCTGAAGAGGGTTATGATTCGTTTGGTATGGGGTTCTCTTTCAGCTAGCAGACCGCAGTAAGGAGACTCCTTTACTGTTGAACCACAGGCCTAAAGACCACCCATTCAAATGACCGAGTTGTTGTAAAAAACTGCTGACATTATCTCCTAGCCATCTGGTGATTGTTGAAAGTATTTTCAGATATCTTAAAGGAGGACTGAACATTAGTATCCTTGCAGCCACATTGTTTTGAAGGCCTTCGTGTATTGAAGCTAGGATGCAGGTGCATGTCTCTGAAACCCAATCTAAAGTCCATCATGATAAAGCTATCAATTATTTCTATATGATCTCAGATCAGCTACTACAGCTTGCTAAGGAAAGCTTATAAAGAATATGGAGGGATGCAGTTGAAAGAATGTGTGTTGAAATTTGTTTGTTGAGATCAGTTGTTGCCCTAAATCAGATCCATCAATGATGTACAGTTGCCCTAATCTCCGGATTAATCAAGTCCAAGAGCAATGTTGTTGAATCTTAATATCGGCAAGTTATTTTGATCCCATCATTGTACTCTCTCTCTCTCTCTGTTGAACACTTGATAATTGATAATAAGATAAATTGATCAAGGGTTTTCCCCATCTTGGGGTTTTTCCCTAGCTTGAGCCATATCTGTGTTTCCTTGTCTCGGCTTGTCTTTTGCACTTTCATTCAATGTTCTTTCATTAGTTACTGTCATGATTAATATGATTGCTAATGGTCTAATGGAATTGATAATGGGCTAATGAAGTAACTAACTCAAGAAAAGAACATGTTAACTCAAAACTAACATAGAGGAAGTAGAGATTCCTTTCATTCATTCGTAATGTGGTGTAAGATATGTAAGGAATGGAGTGTCTCCCATGCCCCATGCACCCTCCCCCCACTCTTCTCTAATGTATTCTCTCACTTTTCTCAAAGCATTATGTTTCTTGAAGCACTCAATGAAATTATAGGCTTATGGTTTCTCCCTAAGGAAACAAATAAGACTAGGGATTGTTAAAACCTTAAGGGGAGAAGAAGCATGGTTGAGGAGGAGAACAGAATGAGATACCTTGCACTTCTGAGATAGGTGTTGAAGACAAATAGGACTTGCTTGTGTTGATACTTGCTTCCTGGAGATCTTTGGTGGAGGCCAGGGTTATCTTGGCATACCTAGCTAGGGCTTTGATGAGCCTGATGAATTGTACCAACTTGTCATAAGCTATGAGTATGTACATGTATCCCTTTTCTATCATATATCTAAGAAGTTTTCAGCTGTCTAAATTTGATTTTCAGCTTGCATTATTTTGTTTATTGGGTAATTTCCAACACTTGTTGTTCATGTTGATTTGGCATAAAATCTGAAAGTGCCAAGTGATTTAAGTTTTAACACATCGTAAAGAAAATAGAGCATATTTACCACTGTCAAAGTGATTTTTTATCTGATTTACGCTTGTAAAAGTGTACCCCGGGGGCTGGAACTTGTTGACATATGTTTGTTATCTTTTCTCCTGAGCTGCCTACTGCGTAGGGTTGAAATGAGATGATATATTGTCCATTGTTTGTCGATGTAAATTAGTGTTTCAGACCAAACCTAAGGTTGAAGTTCACAGAGACAACATTAAGGAAACCTCCAGAAAGAGGTGAAACTTCCATTTCGCATTGATTGCCCTAGACTGAAATTTCTACAACCTTAATCATCTAATCGATCGGGAACATGTTCGAACATGGAAAGGAAGCATTAGATGAATCTTTAGACATATTGTTTATTTCCAACCACAAGTGAATGTAAACATAAACAAGATCTTCAAATTCTTCAAATAATAACTAATCTCTTTTCTTGGAATGAGTATGGTTGAAGTTGGTCCAATTCCTTTCACAAGTTGATGTGCTTCATCCCTAGCTCAAGGCACGAATTCTAATACCTTGCAATTTTGATGTTTTTTGTCCACAAAATTTTCACCATACTCCAGGAATGCTTCTGTCACCATACTCCAGGAATGCTTCTAAGCTTATCACCCTTAACTGATTTGCTTCCAAATATTCCTTCTTGTAACATATATTACCTAGGTTGGGCTCTTACCAAAGTTTCAATTTTTATATCCAAATTTGGCCTCTTAATAGCTTCATAAAGTCCACTCATGGTTTCTCTATATTTGTCTTGCTATCCCAAACAATCTAGGGTACAAAAAGAATGTTTTTGCATGTAAAGAGCTATGCATCATCTTCCATGTTCCATCAACTACCTTCCACATCTCCCTGTAATCATCTTTCACCTTATCAAAAACATTTACAACAGCTTCCTTGCAAAACGGCCCATGCCCTCCTCATAAACAAAATCCATAAGGGAGTGTCACCATCAACCATGCGAAGCACATCAACAATCAGATCACATTCCAAAAACTTGGGTAACATTTTCTCATAAGTTACCGCATAAAATTATTTCTTCCCCCCGCTTTGCCTTTGATCCATTTGAAAGGCCTCCCCTGTCTCATACTACAAACAACAAATCTGGGGTTTTCTTTTCTTCTACAACCCTTTTCAAGTAATATAGAATGTGAGGAACCTTGTATTGTAAGATGTCAACAACTCTCTAGATGCATTTTTCCTATATAGTCTCAGTGAGACGGTTATTATTGATGAAATTTGCAATTGTTTTTCCTCTGCATGTTGTCTCAATGACCTAAGGAAATTTGGCTAGGTTATGCAACAATAAAGAAGGTGATCAGATGCCCAAGGGATCCAATAAATACTTTGGTACTTCTTCTTAAGCATATTTCCAGCAACAACACAAATTATAACATTATTGATAACAAGTTTGACCAAATTTTCTTCCCCAACTTCATGAATTTTTTCCTCCAAAATTTGGAAAATACACTCCAATATATTCACCTAATCAACTGCATTGGTTGTCTTAAACAATAACACCCTTTGAGGGTTTTAAACCAACACATTAATCAATAATCAATGAGATGTATAACGAACCATTTGTCAATTGGGATTAGCTCAGGTGCTTAACTACTTTGACTTAACTACCAAGGTCCAAGGGTCCAAGATTTCTTAAAATTTTCAATATTCCCTTGGACCTTTAAAAATTTATTTTTTCAAGACCCGCGAACTTTGCCTTTGGAGAATTTAATTTTCCTTAGGACATAAAAATACTTAAATTTCAGGCTTAGGATTTTTAATTTAATTTTGGCCAGAAAATTAAATTAATTGACTTATGAGGGGATTAATTATTTTTCCAACCCTCTAATACTTAGCCATGGTGTTTAATTATGAGGGACCATGCACTAAATATTTTTTACATCAAGATTTTACATTTTAATACATGAAGGGGGAAAACCCGTTCGTTATAAACCCTCAAAAAATACCCACTTTTGTGACACAATATAATCCAGTAAACCAAATGGCTTGTAATAAAATAATCTAGCCAACTAGCTAGGATTAAATCACTTTTACATAGATTTGATCTAAAACACAAAGACTCGCCTAAGATCTTAATGAGAAAATCCACTCTAGCTTTTGGGGTAAGAGTGGAGGGAAAAACTATGTCGATCATTTGTGTCTAGAGACACAGATGAATCAATGAGACAAAAAACCTCCTAGAACGGAGATCGTCACCAAAACCATAGGTTTACCAAAACATACAGACGCGGTCATACTGAAATTATTTACATTTTACAAATGCAAAATGCGTTGACATATTCATAAAATTGTCGGCTGATGATGAAGTCTGAATGGCACGGACACTCGAACATGATGGATCCCTTTTGCGAAAAAATGGGTGTACTGCTATGGGGTCGTTGACACAGAGTGGTCAACATTTGGCTCTACTTAGGGACACATTGCTTCATTGGAGGAATGTGAGAATCCAATCTCTGCATCCAAGCAACACACAAGATTATATAAGTAGGGTCCATCCAAAATTCATCATATAACATTAAGCACATGAAAATAGAAGCTCTTCCTTTATTAACTATTCTACTAACATGAAAATATAAATTTAATCTAACTACAAAGTGAAAATGTTGAAATAACAGGGTGTAAGGTTAGAGATACAATAAAAAGGATGCCTTGTGGCATCAGATGTGTTCAATATAGTGCATACTGAGCATTTGCCTACTTTCAGGAAAATCTGTGTTGTTTTTCGGATGTGCCATGTCCAATCCTACATATGGTAGGACATTGTCTTATCCGAAATCGAGCTGCTCGTGGCTTTTTATCAAGATGCATCAAACCGCTTCCTTATTCTTTTTCTTTTTTGCTTCAGGCTTTTCTTCATCGCAAGCTGTATTGTTGATGATGCGGAACATTTTGCTTTAGAACTTTCGGACGAAGTATTTAAGATATTTGTGACATGCCTCTCTTCATTCTGCATCTGTTCTAGATCTTTTTCAATTTCTTCTCTAATCATGTCATCCTCAGCTAAATCTCCGTTAATGGAGTCAACCACTTTTTCAGGATATTCACAACAAGATGGGACCTGCTTTAATGAATTGGGAGAGTTATGATTTGTTGAAAGCTCCTTGATTTTCTGCCATCTATCATCTGGATCAAGCTGAAACTTTTGTACCTGTGATTTCCTTTCTCCCAACCTCTTATGTATGCAACTCATTTCCTTGGCATGCCTTACTATTAATTTCGTTTGATTGAGCTCAGTTTTCACGAATCTATCTTGCAGAGTGATATGATTGGCCTCCAAAGTTTGTGCTTTACTTCCATTGCAATCATATGATTTTGAATAATGGACATCTTATTAGAATGATTAATTTCCATTATCTTTAATATGTTTTCAATGGTATCCATTTCTCCCATATTTAAAACACCTGGTGCTTGTTTTTTTCTCTATGGCCAATAATCTATTCTGAAGAGATATTTGACCAACTTCCATGCAATGTTATCGGAATCGAACCGGTCATCGAACCGGAAAACCTTGTGGACCGGGAACCGGTCGGAACCGGACCGGAACCGGAAAAAAAAAACCGGTTTACCAAAAACACATAAAATATTCATATTTTAAAGAAAAAACAAATATATTCATGTGCATCCATATGAATCCAAACCATTTATACACAAATATGCAAAAGTTCTCATTTATATAGCAAGTAATAGTGAATACAACCAAAATAGCACTTAGTGCAAAACATCGTTGAACTTAAAATGTTACAAACATCAAGAAGCAGGCTCTAAAAGGCCTTTATAGTCCAAAATAACATCATAGATAATATTATTATACTACAATCTACAATACTACAAGCTACAGCTACAACAAATCAATAATCAAATCATCAATCATCATCCTGATCATCCTCCTTATCCTCATCTGAAGAATGAGTAGCATCCAAGTCTACAATGGGATTATGGCTTTATTCCCATGGCCCTTGATTACCCTCCAAAATTTTGGAGAAAATTAGCTCCAAAATCTTTTGAAATCAACTATGTAGCAACCCCAACAAAATAAAAAAAATCTTCCACCAATTACAAAAACCACTGAAGAAAACCCAAAGATCTTTGGGAAAAAAAAATCTTTGAAGTATCTCAAAAATCTGCCAACCCAACAACTCTGCAAGACTCCAATCAGCTCTTCAAATCTGCAAAAAAAACTCCCTTAGAACAACCCTTAAAAAACTCTCTGAATTCTCCTCACCGAACTCAGCTCAAGAATTGCAAGAGACTCGAATGAATAGCGTGAGTGAAATAGAGGGGGTGGGGGTGTTTAAGTAGCTTTAGGGGGGGTCTAGGGTAGCATTAGTAACTAGTAAAAATAATAATTTCAAAAAAAAAAAAAAAAATTAATGCCCAGCCTTGTGAACCGGTGGAACCGGTCTCTGAACCGGCCGGTCCGGTGATGGAACCGACCGGTTTGGTACCGAACCGGTCATTTCCGGTTCGGAGGGCCGGTTTGGAAAGGTTTTGCCTCCAAACCAGTCGAACCGGCCGGTTTTTCAGAACCGGTTCGGTTCTGAAAACACTGCTTCCATGTCCTTTATAATTTTATAATTCTTCGCTTTCATGCCCAGGAAGCAATTTTGCATATAGTTTATCTCTTTCTTATGATTTGCTTGCATGGTAGCTAACTGATTTTTGTGATCAAATTCCATGATGGCCATTTCTCCATCATGCCTTTCTTCCATGGCAGTCAATTGATTGGAGTGATTGAATTCCATGATTGTTGTCTTTTCCTCTAAGGCTAACAACTTGTTCTATATAGAATCAATTTCCCTGGTATGATTAGTTGTTAATCTTGTTAGGTTAAGTTCCATATCTTTAATAAGTTGAGCCTGATTAACCTTTGTATTCTTGATTACTTGAGCTTGATTCAATTGTATATCATTAACCATCTGAATTAATTCCTTAACGAGATGCTTATCATTGTCAACACTGATTTGATAACTTGTTTCTGCTTCTTCACTATCATGGATTTGTCTTGCAATGGTACAAGTAGATTCATCATGAGAATTGTCTTGAAATCTTCTATTGATAGTTGAGTTCTTTACAAGATCACTTTCACTCTTTTGCATAGTACTAGGGGCACAAGGCAAGCCACCTTGTTTCATATATATATATATATATATATATATATATATATATATCCTTAAAAGAATCGATGATGTATTGTAAAGAAGTGAAAGAATCCTCAGGACAATTACGAAACCAATCCATAGCATCACCTTCTAAGGAAAAGGAAAAGAGACGTATCTTGACATATTCATGATTATATATCGAAGGAAGACAATAACTGGTTATTGTATGAGCAACCTTGAAGAGATGCTTTCCAGCAATGGCTGAATCACCACCCGAGAACAAAGGCAATTTATGAATAGCCTCTTCCGGCATATCATGAAGAGTATCAGTAAAACGACACAGGGAAAACAAGTTATCCATGATAACTTGCTTAAAGGGGGGAAAGGGAACAACCAAATGGATGCTAGAGAGATAGATCTTTGCTCAAGAAAATCAAAAAGATCCACAAGAAGCAAGCTTCTAGCGGAAATTCTTATAAGAAATGAAAGAAATGGAGCCGCCACTTGAGCATGAATCTAGCTTTAAAATTCCAGAGGAAGAAACCGAAAGGTCAGTCGAGAGAAGCAGATGGATATCACGGAGCGTTTCTTGTCTCAGAGTAAATGGATGAATAAGTGGAGTCGCCACCCAAACAAGAAATCAACCGAAATGTCCAGGTGCTAAAGGTGCAGATAGAGAAGATGAAAGGATTAGTGAGATGACGAAAGATAAGTTGATGAAAGGATGAAGAAATACAATCGCGCCAGGAAATGTGGCATTGATGAAAATATGAGAAATGAGAAAATGATGATGATTAAGACAAATGTCGCAAAACCAAGGCCCAATAAATTGGTCCCTGACAATGACACCAAATGTTAGGTCGTTTGACGAGCTAATGAATGGCGGAAAATATTAGGTGATTTAGAAAAATGTCGTTGAAGCGCCGAGAAAAAAAAACTCCATCCCCAGCAACGGCACCAAAAAATGTTGTCACACAGAATGTCTAGGCACGGCGACAATGGCTCAGATCGAGGGGTTGTCACTCTGATCCCCAATCTCTCCATTTAAGTTGTCTCCCTACAGCAGACTAAGGGGGGTAGACCCTCCGGAAATGGAATGAAGGAGAACTGGTTGGGAACCAACCAGTTCGGGAGACAAAGTTACGCGACCAAATACTCGTATTAGATCTAGCAAGATTTAAAGGATTTGATTAGATTTAGACGATTGATGCTAATGCCTTATGGAGTCAACTATCATGGTAAGAAATTTGGGACCAAGTAATTGATTGAGCAACTGTTGTTTGGATGAACAACTATCTTATACGTAATGCAGATCCTAATATTAATGTGAAATGCAAGTGTCTTGGTTAATTTTAATGAAATGCCTATTCTAAGTTTGGACCCTTCAATCATTTCTATATCGAGTCTAATTTCGTAGTAAGTGGCAGATAGGAGATAAGGTGAAGCACACTAAGGTGTGATTAACGATACCTCTCCTTAAAATCTAACGTACCCAGTGCCTCCGGCGCTGTAAAGAGTTGTGGCTCTGACGACTACAAGGTCGTCATTTTAAGTACTATTAAAACCAGGCTTCTCAAGCAAAGATGGGTACCTATCTTTCTATCGACCAAGCTTATGCTTGGAAGTAAATTTTAATTATGTGAGACTAACTTAAAATGCAGAATGCAAGGAGAATTAAAAGATGTCTTAAAAAAAACGTGATGTGAAAAAACCCAAAGCACATAGGTTACGATTTATTCTGATTAAAACACTAAGCACTTTAGCGAAAATGTCAAATATGTAAATGCTCAATCGAAAGATATACAATTGTCACAGTTCCACGATAGAAAAAATGTCGATCCCAATTTACTAGAAAAAAATTCCCAATATTAAATATTCAACAAATATCTAAAATTCAAGTAAAAACCATGCTTAGAGTCAATTTCTCTTTAAAACAATAGGTGATCTCAAATTATATCAAACATTAAAATATTTAAATCCAATGCCAACGATCATGAAATTTAACTGAAGCATATAAATTTCGACGATTTAATATCTAGGATAACAATGAAATCCAGATGCCAATTAATGTCAAAACACCTCTTCGAATAATTCTGGAAACTTTTTAAATTTTCTAATGTTTCATATCCAAAAAGAAAAAGAAAAAATTGAATCCTATAGTCAAGCTTAGGATATTAAAAAATTTAAATCACGTCAACTATAAGAATCTTTTAGATTTATTTTCCATCATCAAATTCTTTCTCAAGCTTAGAGAGTTTAAACAATTATATAGCCCGAAAATCCTTATGTCAAAAATAAACTTCAAAATTTGATTGCCAAAATTTCATATACAAAAAAGAATTAGTATTTAAAAAATTTACTAATGGTAAAATATTTAAAAGTCAAGTTTTTAATTTTTAAGTTTTTTAATGAAAAAATTAAAATTTTAAAACAAAAATAAATAAATAAAATATATTATTCAATTTTTTTGTTAAAAAGTAAATGTTAATAAAAGAATGAATGTTAAATTGGTAAAATATTTAAAAGTCAAGTTTTTAATTTTTAAGTTTTTTAATGAAAAAATTAAAATTTTAAAACAAAAATAAATAAATAAAATATATTATTCAATTTTTTTGTTAAAAAGTAAATGTTAATAAAAGAATGAATGTTAAATTAAATCGAAATAGGTTGTGACTGGGATAAAGCCTATTAACAAAAGTTAACAAAAAAAATTATTTTCATGGAGATCTAAAAGCCAAACCCAAAAAATAAAAATCGAACTTATTAAATCGAAATGCTTTTTTTATTGCTTTGGTAAAGGTCAAAAAAAAATTGATTTTTTTTGTGTGTTTTAGGTTTGAAGCGAAAAGATGAGGAGCAGGCAGCGGCAAGGCAGCAGAAGGAGGCAGCTGGCAGGGAATGAAGGCGTGAGGGAGACGGAGCACGTAGCAAGAAACAAAGAGGAAGGGCACCACGCAGAGAAGACAGGAGGGTCAAGGGTAAGGAGCGAGGGAATGGAAGCCCGAAGAAGAGAGCTAAGGCAGTGCGGAGGTATTGGAAAAGAGTTGGGAGCTCGGGGCAGCAGGGGGAAGAAGGGATGGAGAGAAAACGCAGCGGAAAGGAGCTGGACAGGCCTACGTGAGGCTAGAAGGAGGATGCGGCGAGGTGGCAGTTGCGTGAGGGAGAAAAAAATGCAGGGAAGAGGAGATCGAAACGAAAGTGCAGAAAAAACGTTGCTACAAGCAGCATATAGGGAAGGAAATTTCACCGAAGAGGAGTTGGGCTCGAGCAGGCAGCAAGGAGACTTTGAGGGTCAAAAAAAAACTCGATAAATTTCTTGCCCATAAATTAAAATTTTCACTCCAAAAAATTAATTTAAATCACTTCAGGATTTTTATGAGAAACTCCAGATCTGAAGCGAGATTTAAATGATTGAAAATAAATTAAAAATTTTACTCCAAAAATTTACTTTAAATCACTTCGGGATTTTTATGAGAAATTCCAGATTTGAAGCCAGATTTAAATGATTGAAAAATATCCCTGCAAACAAATGTATTATGAAACGAGATCTTGCCCTCCAGGACCTAGATCTGTCTTAAGACCTTGAGAACTCCTTTGAAAACCTCCTGATCCAAACTTGTACAAACAACAGACAAAAAACCCAAACACCCAATACATATACAAAAAATCTGAAAATAAAACCCAATCCCAAGTTAGAAAATCCTCAGATCTACACAAAATATTTACAAATCTATGCACAAGAGTTGCAGATCAGCCAGATCTGAGGAGTATGAGTCCAACTCCGCTCCCAGATCTGAAGATCTAAGGCTCTTACTACCCAGATCTATCAATTTTTCCACAAAATATTTAAAAGATTTTGGTTTTTTAGAGAAATATAGCCCAAAAACTTCATGCATAAAAATTTAACCTTTAGAGAAATCTTGAAGTTATTATGAAGTAGGTTCTTCAAAAAATATATGTTGAGAGTCGATTGGTCCAACCGAAGATTATCCCCAAATGCTCAATGAAAAACCTTAGAGATCTTCTACAAGCACTAGATCAGTCGTCAAACCAAGTAGAGAAATAGAATAAAAATAAAATTCTGAAGAAACAGAGATATCTGCTAATTCAATCAAAATTAAAAATGTTACCCTGGATCCAACAAACTGAATAAGATGCATGTATTCAAATTATTCTAAGAGAGCTATTGTTTTGCGATTTTCAAATAATATTTGCAGAAATTAAAACAACGTTACCATAGATTCATGAAGAGGAACACCACCGCAAGTTGAAACACCAAAGAATTTTGCATTTATTCCAATAAATATACAAGAGAGCTTGAGAGCTTAATACACGATCCAAAGATCGAATCAAAAAATAGATTGACACCGACCTCTAATTTATAGATCAATTCTCCAATGGCTAGTTCGCTTGATCCTCGTCAAAGTAATCTCAACTGTTGAAAAAGATTTGATTATCTTTTAATCTTGTCCGTCGAAATTATTTACCTTTTGAGGAATTTCGAATTTTTCATTTAACTTTTTTTAATTAACTCAAAAATAATAATTTTGAGTTAATTACCTCAAAAAATTCACTTAGACTTAACTACCAAGGTCCAAGGGTCCAAGGTTTCTTAAATTTTTCAATATTCCCTTGGCCTGGGACCTTTAAAAAATTATTTTTTTAAGACCCACGAATTTTACCTTTGGAGAATTTTAATTTACTTAGGACATAAAATTAATTAAATTTCTGGCCTAGGATTTTTAATTTAATTTGGCCAGAAAAATTAATTAATTGACTTATGAAGGGATTAATTATGTTTCCAACCCTCTAATACTTAGCCATTGTGTCTAATTATGAGGGACCATGCACTAAATATTTTTTACATCAATATTTTACATTTTAATACATGAAGGGGGAAACCGCGTTCGTTATAGACCCTCAAAAAACACCCACTTCTGCGACACAAAATATAATCCAGTATACCAAGTGACTCGCAATAAAATAATCTAGCCAATTAGCTAGGATTAAATCACTTTTACATAGACTCGATTTAAAACAGAATGACTCGCCTAAGATCTTAGCGACAAAATCCACTCTAGCTTTGGGGTAAGAGTGGAGGGAAAAACTTTGCCGATCATTTGTATCCAGAGGCACAGATGAATCATTAAGACAAAAAACCTCCTAGAATGGAGATTGTCACCAAAACCATAGATTTACCTAGGTTGTTACATATAGACGCAGTCATACTAAGATTATTTACATTTTACATATGCGAGAATGGGTTGACATATTCATAAAATTGTCCACTGATGATGAAGTCCTAATGGCACGAACACTCGAACATGATGGATCCCTTTTGCGAAAAAAGGGGTGTACTGCTATGGGGTCATTGACACAGAGAGGTCAACAGGCCTCACTTAGCATCCCTACTAAGTCATGTGCACAAAGCCTATGCCACCTACTTTACACTAGGTACCATCCACAAAATGAGAGGGGGTGCTCGAGAGTTTTCCAAGGATCTATACTCAAAGGTAAGAAAATAAATTCTATTAAGGACAAATTATGTGGTAACTTAAGAAAATACTAAAACGTCAACCTCACAAAAGGACAAGTCTATCAAGCAGAGGACGACTTCACCTTATAATACTCTTTTCTTTCTTTCGATCATAAAATTGAACAATGATTTCTACAAACTAAAACCATAAATTTTTAACATGTGACACTCTCCACAGGTGCTCTACAACTATCCACCCCTTCAAACTCAAATTATCTAGCTCTCAAAGGCAATAATTGCTCTAATACCATGTTGGTTTATCAAAGCACACACGAAAGAAGAAGAAAAAAAATTGAGACTATAATCAATCACTTTTTTATTGCATATGAATTCATATTTATAGTACAAAATTGCTGCACAATTATGTGTTGAATTGAGCAAAAACTGAAGTCAACCTCAAACAAGGATTGGCCTATCAAGCAGGGGTCGACGTCGCCTTATAATATTGTTTTCTTTCTTTTTATCATAAAAATTAGACAGTCACTTCAAACTAAAACTGCCCTTGTTAGGTGTGATGCCTCCACAAATGCTCTGCATCCACCCACCCTTCAAAATCAAGTTCTCTAGCTCTCAAACACAATAATTGATTTAATACCATGCTGACTTTTCAATAATTTCCCTGATACCATGTTAGTCAATTTTTCATATTAAAAGTGAATTCATATTTATGGTGCAAAGTTTGTTCCAAAATATAACAGATAACAATAAGGATTATCCTCCAACCAAAAGTAGCTCACACTAGATTAGTCAAATCATATCTCTAATCTCTTTATCCTAGCCTATCATAACTTTTAATTTACAAAAGTAAGGTGTTGAACTAAAAAGAGATATTACATATTTAACAAGTTCAAAAAGTTTGGTCGTAGCATATTTCTCACACAGATTATAAAATAGGAGTGTTCACAAGGGTGTACGGTGCATCATGATAAATAACTATATTTGAAATAATTTTCAAGTAATAGCGGCCTCATTATGATTAGGAAAGAAGATAATTTACCAGTGCTTGATCAGGAAGTTGTTGATTCTTGCTCTGAACCTATTAATTTTGGGCAACTAGGTCCAAACTCCATGTTGCACTGCTCATATGACGATGGTCATATTTTGGTTGGATTCCTCTTTCGGAGAGGTGCAAGATTGATCTAAATATCATCTTGATCGGATGAGCAAAACATTGATTTTGAATTTATTTTCCACATGTGCAGGGTCGGCCAAATTTATCCCACATGCCTAAGAGATGTGTCACACACCATCATTGATGAATATAAATTGGAGAGACTTAGAGGTCATTTTCTCATCATCTCATCACACATTCTCTCATTGTGGTCTGATTGGTTTGATAGCCTTTGGAGGCCTTTTTCCCATCACACGTGTGGAGCGAAGCTATTGTTTTCTGCGTTGATCTGTTTAGGGCTTTCTGTTTTCTGCACTGATTTGTTTAGGGCTTTTCTGTTGCAGCGTTGACCGTGGTCAACCCTTGGTCGTTTGACCTCAATCTTCTACAGAAATTTCGATTTTAGGAGGTCGTACCACTGAGCACTAAAATCGAGGAATTTTGGGCTGTTTGACCAAAGCCCTAGTTTGCTACGTTGACTTTTCTGAAGTTGCCTACGTTGACATTTCTGCGATGTCCCTGGTTTGAATTGCGTTGACTTGTGATGAGTTGCCTTTGAGGGTTGTGGGTGTGACACATGAAAGTGTTGGCTGACCGAGAAAGACTTTGTTGGTTGAAGCATCTTGCTGACCGCCGTAATGCAACAATATCTCATATCTTTGTTGGACATAAGGAATTGTAAATCTGATCTATATTTGGCTTGTCTTCTATTGATCTATTATTGTGTTCTATCAGCATTTTACTTTCAAGTTTATATGATTGCTATTTTGTATTGGGCCTAAGAAAGATTGAAGTAAAAGTGCATCAAGCATTGAACACCATTGTGATCTAAATTTAACATGGAATCAGAGCTGAGGTGAAGACAAAGTCCAAGAGTCCAAGTTGGTGTTAGAAGCTATCTCTGAAGGAAGAAGTCCCATCAAGGACAAATGGCCTCCTCAACCTACAAGGGTTTCAAGGCTGATGATAAATTGACTGATAAGTCTGATTATCATGCATGGAAGATGTGCTTAGATTTGGCGCTAGAAGATCAAGATGTCATGGACTATGTATAGGGGAATATTCAAGAGCCTCCATCAAATGTAGTTGCTGCCACGAAGACGAAGTATAGAAAAGGGGGAATCAAAGCAAAGATGATTATCCGGGATTCTATTCATAAGCACTTGGTTGCTTACATTTCTGAGCTGAAGACATCTAAGGAGATGTATGATAAGCTGGTGAGCATGTTCAGGGCTAGCAATGCTAATCAAATCCTCTTCTTCAAGAATCAATTGAAGAATATCAGGAAGCGTAAGGACGAATCTATTCAATACTATTTTATGAGGCTCACTGAAATCAGGAATAACCTCCTAGCTATTGGGGAAGCAATATCTGATCGATAGATGGTTCTTATTGCACTTGGAGGTCTCCCCCGTGATTGGCATGTATTCAATACCACTATACTCAATAATAATGTGAATCTTGATTTTGATGAAATATTGACGAGATGCACTCAAGAGGAAACAAGAATGATGGAGTATGCCTCTAATGGTAATGGAAGTGACCCTACTGCCTTCGCCGCTCATGCAAAGAAGAAGAACCATGGTGGCTCCGGAAATTAAAACCATGGTAGAGCGGGGCCCTGAGGAAAGAAGGGAAGAGGTTACACTTGTAGCAAGACTGGTCACTATGCAAGAGAGTGCCCTAATATAAGGGACTCTCCCAAGGATGATGACAACAACAACTCGAGAAAGAATGGCAGGAACAACAGGTTCCAAGGAAAAAGGAAGGCTCCCTCTGATCGTAATGGAAATGGGAAACCTTTCAAGAGGTCAAGAAAATCCAGGTACGATGAGTCTAATGTTGTTGATAATAAGGGAATTGATTTTATTCTTGTATTTGCCCTTTCTGTTGCATCTCCACCCGACACCTTGGATGTCTGGTTGATTGATAGTGGTGCTTCAAGGCACCTCATTGGTTATAAAGAAGCCCTCTCTGATTTGGTTGAGAAGGATACTAATCTGGAAATTATCCTTGGAGATAATACCACCTATCCCGTGAAAGGGGCAGGGACTGTGACCCTCCATCTATCTCAAGGCTAAGTCCTCCGACTACAAGATGTGTTGTACGTACCTGATTTGAAAAAGAACCTTGTGTCCATTTCAGCAATGGAGGACAAAGGATTCAAGGTGGCATTCATTGATGGAAAGGTACGTATCTGGAAGAAGAACTTCAAGGAAGCTCTTACTATTGGTTTTAGAGTTGATACACTCTACCAGGTTGGAGGAAGTCCACAGGGGGCTATGTCATGTAACACAATTCTTCAAACAGAGTTATGGCACTGGAGAAAGCCCTTCCCGAAGCAAGGAAGGTGGTGACAGGGATGCCTGAATATTAAAAATGAATTTGAAGACACTTGCAGAGAAGCTGGCATTAAGAGGGAGACCACACCTGCGTACACTCCTCAGCAAAATGGTGTTGCTGAAAGAAATAACAGGACCATTGTGGAAGCTACCCGTGCCATGCTATGTGACCAAGGTCTTCCAAAGTTTCTATGGGGAGAAGCTGCGAACACTGCTGTGTATGTTCAAAATAGATGCCCGCATTCCGCTCTGGCCTCCAAAACTCCCAAAGAAGTTTTCTCTGGTAAGAAACCTGAAGTTTCTCATTTTAGAGTTTTTGGTTGTCCTATTTACTTTCATGTGCCAAACGAAAAGAGAAGCAAGCTGGATGCTTCTGGAAAGAAGGGAATGTTTGTGGGCTACTGTGAAACTTCGAAGGCATATAGAATCTATGTGTCTGGTCAAAGAGAAGTGGAGATATGCCACGATGTCACCTTTGATGAAGATGTTGCCCTCAAGAAAGTGAGAAATCTTCCTAGCTCCAAGGAAAACAAAGAAGATGAAGAAGCAGGGAAACTGGAAAAGTCGAAGGATGACCTAATGTCCGATGTTGAAGGACCTATGGATCCCATTGATCCACATCCTTCAAATAAGAGAAGGCCCTCATGGCTTAGGGATACTCTCGAAGATGCCGAGAGACATATTGCCCCAAGGGGGGCATTCCGTGAAAGCAAGAAGCCGAAGAGATACCAAAGGTATCTAGCAGACATGAGTACGATAGTACAATCTGAGTCTGGAACATTTGAAGAAGCTGTAAAGCATCAAGTTTGGAAGGATGCTATGCACGAAGCAATATGAGTCCATTATGAAGAATGATGTCTGGGAAGTGGTCCCAAGACCAGAGGAAAAATATGTTCTCACCTCGAAATGGCTCTATAAGATCAAGCATGGATCTGATGGAAGTGCTTAAAAGTACAAGGCAAGATTTGTGGGCTGAGGCTTCTCTCAAAAAGAAGGCATAGATTATGATGATATATTTGCACCTATCGCCCGTTATACCACAATCCAATCTATCATTGCCCTTGCTGCAATGTAAGGATGGAGTCTCCATCAGATGGATGTGAAGACCGCTTTTCTACATGGTTCTATAAAGGAAGAGGTGTATGTGGAGCAACCTTTGGGGTTAAAAGTCCGAGATAGAGACACCCATGTATGTAGGTTGAAGAAAGCCCTCTATGGGTTGAAGCAAGCCCCCAGGGCTTGGTACGAGAGGATGGATAGCTACTTGATGAAGTTGGGCTTCACTCAAAGTAATGCTGATCTGAACCTTTATTTTAAGGTTGAGAGAGAAAGGCCTCTCATTTTTTGTTCTCTATGTGGACAATCTCTTCGTGACAGGTGTTGACCCTCTCATTCATCAGTGTAAGAGGGAGCTAGCTTCCGAGTTTGAGATGAAAGACCTAGGATTGATGCACTACTTCCTAGGCTTGGAGGTCTGGCAGAGGCGAGGCGAGATTTTCCTTTCTCAAGGAAAATATGTCGTGAAGTTGCTGGAGAGATTTGATATGGTGGACTGTAAGTCTGTGTCGACGCCGATGGAACTCAACTTCAAGTTGTGTGGAAACGTTGTTGGGCCAGTTCTAGCAAATCCTACCGACTATCGACAACTCGTGGGGGCCCTGATGTTCTTAGTGAACTCTCGTCTGGACGTATGTTTTGCAGTGAACACTTTGAGTCAACATATGGTTGATCCTCATCACATTCACTGGATTGGTACCAAGAACCTGTTGAGATATCTTCGAGGCACAATCAACCATGGGCTGAGATACATTGCCGAGAGTTTGAGACTCCATCGATATACTGATGTCGATTGTGCTAGCAGTGTAGTGGATCGTAAGAGCACATATGGATGTTCCTTCACCTTGGGTTCTGCTTCGATATCTTGGATGAGCAGGAAGCATAATTCGGTGGCTTTGAGCACCGCTGATTTTGAATACATTGCAGCGAGTATGGCCTGTTGTGAAGTTGTTTGGTTGTGAAAGATCTTCAGTGCGTTGTTCGGGCAAGTGCTAGATACCATCATTATCCTTTGTGATAACCAGAGTGGGATTCGTCTTTCTGAGAATCCCGTACTCCACGATCTATCCAAGCATATTAGGTACCACTTTGTCGGGGACATGGTACAGCGAGGCGCCGTAAGGCTCGATCATATAGGAACTGATGAGCAGGTCGCATATATTCTCACGCAACCCCTAGGGAAGGTCAAGTTCCTAACCTTCCATGAAAAGCTTGGAATCGTGGAAAGACCCTATTCTGAGGGTCGTGCTTGAGTTGGACTATGAGCTCTGGGAGCTCCAAGGGGCTTGGGGATAGCTTCTTGAAGCTATAAGCACATACGGGGCTAGGCTTGTCGAACCTTGTTGTGCTTCTGCCCCACCGATTATATTGAGTTGGTTCGCCTCTCTCTGATCTGTGCCCTGCACGCATCCTACCCATGGAGTTTCGGACTCATCGGAAGTAGCTCTCATTTGGCCAATGAGGTGGGAAATGTGGATAGAGACCATAGCAAGACCGATGGACACATCGAAGATTGTCGTACTCTCTATGTCTAGGATGGCATGTGTCCAACACCTTGATCTGGGATCAAGTATGATGAGGTTCTTACCTCTAAACTGACTTCGGGTTAGTAAACTAACTTCAGGTTAGTATGTGACTCTTTTGAGTCTATTGAGGTTTTATCCTCTAAAGTGACTTTGGGTCAGTAAACTAACTTCGAATTAGTATGAGACTCTTTTGAGTCCAAGAAAGGTTCTTACCTCTAAGTTGACTTCGGGTCAATTGAGTGTCATGTCTTTGTGACTCACCTTTTGTTCTAAAATAAAGAGCCAGTAAAGCAAGTTACGGCGAGATGTCGCACGATGTTTGGTTTGGAATACGATGGTACATGATGGATGGCACTTGTGGACAGATGGAGTTCTCCCTAGTTGAGAGGGAGTGTTAATTTTGGGCAACTAGGTCCAAACTCCATGTTACACTGCTCATATGACGATGGTCATATTTTTGTTGGATTCCTCTTTCGGAGAGGTGCAAGATTTATCTAAAGATCATCTTGATCGGATGAGCAGAACATTGATTTTGAATTTATTTTCCACATGTGCAAGGTCGGCCAGATTTATCCCACATGATGTGTCACACACCCTCATTGATGGATATAAATTGGAGAGACTTGGAGATCATTTTCTCATCATCTCATCACACATTCTCTCATTGTGATCTGATTGGTTTGATAACCTTTGGAGGCCTTTTTCCCCTCACACGTGTGGAGCGAAGCTGCGGTTTTCTGAGCTGATCTGTTTAGGGGTTTCTGTTTTTTGTGCTGATCTATTTAGGGCTTTTCTGCTGCAGCGTTGACCATGGTCAACCCTTGGTCGTTTGACCTCAATCTTCTGCAGAAATCCCGATTTTAGGAGGCCGTATAGTTGAGCACTAAAATCGAGGAATTTTGGGCTGTTTGACCGAAGCCCTAGTTTTCTGCGTTGACTTTTCTGAAGCTACATGCATTGACTTTTCTGGCATGTCCCTGGTTTGACTTGCTTTGACTTGTGATGAGCTGCCTTTGAGGGTTGTGGGTGTGACACATGAAAGTGCTAGCTGACCGAGAAAGACTTTGCTAGTTGAAGCATCCTGTTGACGGCCGTAACGCAACAATATCTCATATCTTTGCTGGACATAAGGAATTGTAAATCTGATCTATATTTGGCTTGTCTTCTATTGATCTATTATTGTGTTCTATCAGCATTTTACTTTCAAGTTTATACGATTGCTATTTTGTATTGGGCCTAAGAAAGAATGAAGTAAAAGTGCATCAAGCATAGAACACCGTTGTTATCTAAATTTAACAATATTTATGGTGCAAAGTTTGTTCCAAAATATAACAGATAACAATAAGGATTATCCTCCAACCAAAAGCAGCTCACACTAGATTAGTCAAATCATATCTCTAATCTCTTTATCCTAGCCTATCATAACTTTTAATTTACAAAAGTAAGGTGCTGAACTAAAAAGAGATATTACATCTTTAACAAGTTCAAAAAGTTTGGTCGTAATATATTGCTCACACAGATTATAAAACAGGAGTGTTCACAAGGGTGTACAGTGCATCATGATAAATAACTATATTTGAAATAATTTTCAAGTAATAGTGGCCTCAATATGGTTAGGAAAGAAGATAATTTACCAGTGCCTGATCAGGAAGCTGCTGATTCTTGCTCTGAACCTGTAAACATTAAATACGCAATTCCTTCAATTTTACTCTCAGTGCACTCATTCATATAGAATAACCAATGCCAAGTCTTGATAAATCATAATACAACAACCGAGAAATTGTTCAAGTTTAAATCACCTGCATACACACAGAAATGACAACCAAGGCAATTACATGTTAGTTATAGGGATGCCAAAGTCATCTTCTGCCAGCAAATCCACTACCAGAACAAAGCCCAATTTTATTTTTGTATCACTACTATTCCGTTGCAGATAATGCTAGGTAAAATGAAGTAACAACAAAGCCTCTATAATACAAATGTTATCAAATAAGCTAAAGCATACATAGGAATCTAGTGCTCAAGAAAGATTCAAATATTAATGGAGAAGAATGACCAAATACTGGAATAATAAATATGCATAATGAAAGGATTGTATATTTTCATACAGCTTTTGTCCACTCGCAACATGCATTATTATAACCAGTAGCATAAATTTAATTATCCCTACTCTGATTTAAATCTAATTTGAAATTCATTGTCCAAAACCTCAGCTTGCAAGTTTTTCCACAAAAATCTCTTGCTGTTATTGGATCACTGCATGTGCCAAACATTTCTAAATGTAACTATGATGCCAACGCGCTAACTACAGACTTCATGCTGAACAGTATCTTCCCTTGGATTAGTCTTGGTCTGTGTGAAATCTCAAAATGAATCAATATCCCGATTTTGAAATTCCCTACTTAAGTAGTTTATATGTATTAGAATCACCAAGTGATAATCATCAGAAACAAAGGGCAAGCAAAAATGTTGCAAATTCAAACACTTTCAATCCTAAAGGTATCCATTCCCTAAGCAGATGCCTAAAGGCTACATGCTACATGCATATGCAAACAACAACTAAGAGACATAAAATGTTATGACTCTTAACCAATGTTGATAACCTCAGCAATTATAATTGTAGTAAGCCAGTGTTGAGTGAGTTTTAACTATTATAAGTGTTAAAATTATTCTAAGAAGTATAAAGACTCCATAACCGTACTCTAGAGTTAGAGTGAGCTTAATTGTTTAATGTTAAAATTATGATAAGAAGACTTAATAAATAACCCACATAACCTATAGGTATTGAAGTCGATTCTCCCATTGCTATTTTATAAGGATAAATGGAGCATATGGATTCAACGCACAGTTTGTTTAGTTGTATTTTGTTCTATGAGTGCTTCAAGCTATGCATTTTCTTCTCTCTAGGTATATAAAGCTTTGACTTGTTATGCAACTGATGAAAATAGTAGCGAGAAAGGTCCTTCTTTGACTTGTGCCTTAGTCAAAGAGACCACAACCACTTTTTCCTTAGCATGCACAAGTTCTTAAAAGTTAGTGCGAGTTCCTATAATTTAGGACAGTTCATGAAGCAGTTTGACTGATGCACTAGAGTGAGAGGCTCAGTTTGTTGTCTCCTAGTGAGATTTAGTTTTGGAAATTGACATGCGAAGAGTCTCAGTTCTATATTGGGTCTAGACGAGTTACAAGAGTCAGTTTGACTCAGTTAACTCATCAATCACTAGTTCGACTTCCAAAAATAAAACTTGCCAGATTTAGCCTATTCGAAAAGCTTATAAGGAGGATGAAGGCACAGAATTGATTCATTGTTTTGTGAGCACGAGTTGGTGAGACAAGGCAATAGAGAGCATAAGTTTGTGTGCAGAAGCTTGTATGTGGGAATGGCGTACTAAGGAGAAACCTGTGCACAGTTGATAGAAGAGAATTTCCTTGAGGCTTGTGCAAGGAAATACGGAAGCAGGATCAGGGTTCTTGCAAGGTGTTTCAGCTTAGGACAAGCAGGGAGAACAGAACTGTTTTTCTATTGAAACAAGGTTGTATTGTAAGAGATCTATTGCTCAAAATTCTATCAATAAAATTCACCAACAAGCAGAGGGTTTTCCCAGTTGGGTTCCCTGAAAATACTGTGTTTTTTGTCATTGTGTGACCGTTTATTTCTGTTACTATTCCGCTGCAAACAAGTAGAGAAATTATGTGTCTTAATGAAAAGAAACTAGTTTTCAGATTTCTCATTAGAGCAGTTGCAGAATTTCATGGATTTTCTGCATGGTATCAGAGCATGAATAAACACATTCATCACAACTGTGAATTCATCATAGAAGAAGGATATCTGATCTGAAGTAGCTGCAGCCACTATAGGAGTTTTTTCAAAAGGAAGAGGGCGAGTTGTTTTGGGTTCTTTCTGTGCTTCAAGAAGACCGAGTTTAGGGCAGTTGCAGGCATACATTAAGGGCATATCTGTGCATAGTCTTGGGTACCAATTCTCTCAAGAGCTGACCGCAGGTTCTGTGCAAATTTTGGGAAGAGGCCAAGCTCCTGTAGCCTAGTATTGGAGGGCCGTAAAGTCTAACTAGGATCTGGAACAGGGGCCAAGTAAGTCTCAAGGTCAGCGCAGTAGGGCTAGGTAGAAGAGATGACCGGACAGTTCTGAAGTTGGATTGGAGGCTGAGCAGGCAGGTTGTAGCAACTGCTACAGGTAGACTTAATCAGGGTCGTAATTCACAGAAGCTGGTGCACAGGCCGAGGTGTTTCAGAGAGGAAAATAAGTCTTCTTTCAAAAGGTATGTACGTCCTTCCGTGTTGATGGTTTGCTAGATTGACGGTGTCCAGTTTGGGACAGGTTTGGTGGCAGCTTAAAAGCAGATTGGAGGGCTACTAAAAGGTGTCTATTGAGCCCTAAGTTCAGTCCTTATGAAGGACTGCAAGACTGATAGGAGAGGCAGAATTATTGGAGCTGAACTTTGAAGGACTAAAGGGCAGCCAAGAGGGCTACTGAATCAGCCCTAGTTCACAGGTGCTGGAGAGCTCTCTAGGAAGCAGGATAGAGTTACAAGGTTAGAGATCAGACCATTGTTTAGAGGGAGCATCGAACTTCGTCCCATGGAAAGGGAGGATCATGGGTTTGGAAAGTTCGTCAAGAATGCTATACCACCACCACAAGATCCCCAACAGTTGACCCAACATACTAAGAATGGTATCAAGGCAAGGAGGATTATTCTAGAAGGGGTCAAAGATCATACAGTTCCTCATATCCATGAGAAGAAGACAGCTTATGAGATGTTCAAAACTGTTTTAGAACTATATAAGAGCTCCAGTGATACCTAGAAGTTTGCTCTTAAGGAGAAGCTGAGGAGCATCAAGATGAGAAAAGAAGAGCCCATAACCACATATCTTGCGAGGTTCACTGTTATGAGTTAAATATTCATAACTATATATATATATATGATAAAATATTAAAATAATAATAAATAAATATTAAATAATAATTAGTAAATAAATTAAATAAATAAAACTAAGTTACCAATTAGTTTTGGAAAGGCATTAGTTCAAAAGGACGTGTCTTTAGTCTCGTGGCTAGTCAATTCCTATAAAGGAGAACCGCCCTAGCCTTGTAAAATCATCATCTAATATTAATAAAAAAATATAAATTGTTTATACACATCAATGTGTCTAAGATTGGTGAACTCCAGTGAACAAGTTGATTGTTCCAGTGGTATCAGAGCTACCAATCTCCCGCCCATGTTGTCACTCTGCCCTCTGTCTCTACGTACCCACTGTTCCATTGCCCACACACCGGCCTCCACTCCCATCGCATACACATCGACTGCTCTGCAAACAGTCCGTTGTGCCCCCACTCCCGCATACAGTTCCGCATACAACGTTGTGCAATCCACGTACTACAGATCGGACATTGTCTGACTGCCAACGAGGGAGCAACAACTGTGTCGTTGTTCTGCATAAGTCAACGTATTATTGTGCCCACACTAAAAACATTGTCGTCCACCCGCCACCGTCAAAAGGCATGCCTCGGTCGAAAGGTCAATACACCGTGGCAGTCACGATAGCCACATACACCGAGTCAATATATAAATCGGTTCGTTGGTTATACAGTTGGACTCAATATATATATTACTGTAATATTCCAAATACGAAATTTTGGGGTTTTCTTGAATTTTTTTAACTCAAACAATACTTCAGATAATTTCTCATTCATAACAGAAGATTGCCATGTAAAATTTGACCAATAAGTTCAGCAACACAACAACAACATAATAACAAAAAATGATCTCAACTTTTATTATAATGGATAAACTGGTGTTACATGCAAGTACAACCAAAATAGCTGAGATAAGATGCTGGCCTCTGAGATAATCTGATGCACTGCTACGTTGGCCCTCCAACTACAGAATTGCCACTGCTAAGCTATCCTATGAATCTAGATGAATTCATCAAGGGGAGATGGGTGCTCGCCCAATCTCTCTAAATCACCCGAGGGTTTTCGTCCTGGGGCTACCAATGGAGTAGAGAACCAGGTTCTCAACCTCACATACAAGAAGCAATATCAAATCCAAGATTTTATCTAATGGCCCTTCCTCCTCTTTTTATAAATCTGGAGGACTCCTCTAGAAGCTCTTATTTTATTATTATTTTAATCATTGAGCACATTTCCCTTAATTATGTTGAGAATTTGGAGGGTTGTAAGTTAATACAAATTCTCTTCTTGATAATTACTTGTGATCTTACTTGTAATACTTATGTCTTCTCTTTTTTTAGTTTAGTTAGTCTTTCATCAAGTCAATTATCAAATGGCACAAGACACAAAAGTTAGGCTCCTAGAGCCAGGGAAAAACCTCTCCCTCTTGGAGAGGAAAACCCACGAGAAATTCTTCTTATAGACTTTCAGATGACAAGTACCATGACAAGTGCAAGCACCACTGTAGTCTTCTCCTAGTTCCTGCAGTTGATCAGAGATTGCTTCTCCTGCAATACTCACAGAGAATAGCTCTACTAATTTCTTATATACTCCTTTTGATGATTTTAGATTTGGTACATAGGAAATAATAGGGTATTTTGTGGATTCTATAAGAATCTTTTGGGCTCTTATATCTCCCTTCATGAATTTGGCATGACTTGATTTTCCTTGTCTTCTATGGAAAGTTTGAAACCCCAAACAATTCGTTTCTTTCTTTTCAAAGGAGACATTTTAATAGATTCATATAAAGTCATAGATATACTTACCTGAATAGATGCTTTTCTTCTTCTATCAGCTTGATTACTTTGAAGATGGTTGAAGCTTCCTTTGAATGGTGATTGATGAGGATATTTTGTTGCTTCCTTGAAAGATCAAGGATGATAGGTAACTTGCCTTGAAGCTTTTGATGGAAATACTTTGAGATAGCAATGATCTGTTGGCACATTTAAGATGGTTCCATAATACTGCCTTATTTCTTTAACTGTGGAAGGCTGACCTTCCTTCTAATCAAATCCTTGCTTTGATACCCTCCATGAAATCTGATCCTTGAGTGTCTCTATGCCCTTTCTAGCACCTTAGCTCCCATACCATGTTGGGAATTTGGAGGGTTGCAGGTTAATACAAATTCTCTTCTTGATAATTACTTGTAATACTTATGTCTTCTCTTCTTTTAGTTTAGTTAGTCTTTCATCAATTCAATTATCAAATGGCACAAGACACAAAAGTTAGGCTCCTAGAGCTAGGGAAAAACCTCTCCCTCTTGGAGAGGAAAACCCATGAGAAATTCTTCTTATAGACTTTCAGATGACAAGTACCATGACCAAGACTCAGACCCTTGACCCTTGTATGCCTCCAAGACCTTGTCACTGCTTCTTCATTCACTTCTTTAAGCTGATCCTTCTTTTCTGCACCGTCTTGCACTTTTCTACACCAGGACTAGAGAGCTCGGTCTCTAACTGTATTTCCCTACTCCGACTGTATGTGATCCTTACTTAGATATCAGCACCTTGTTATAGAATGTCCTGTGCACACCTTGCACCTTCACTTCACCTTGTTGGTTGGTCTTCAACGTACACACATATCTTGTTTCCTTTTCGATGAACAGTCCACCCTTTTCATACTCTAATGATACCCTTACTTGTACTGCATTACTTCACTGAGCACACTTATTATACTTAGCACTTCACAGTCCTATAACTACTAGACACAATCCTGTAACTTCGCATATATATAACAGATTTACTTTTGATTACTTCGTTGTTCCACCTCTAATTTTGCACTTTGTTTCTGTCCTAACCTTCACATTAAATCACAGAATTGTTCCTGAAGTCACCGTAGATTTTGTTGCTGAGATTTTGTCCGAAAATCTCAGAGTCGATTTCTGTTTTGTCACAGTTCTGCGCAGCACAGTGGGCTATTTATAGTGGTCAGGCCCTATAATAAGCCGACCTGACCATGAAGAGATGTGACGGTTTGTGAGCCGACTCTGCTTGTTGTTTATAGGCCAACTTGTAGAGGAGTTCTTCCAACGAATTGTTGGATGCCTTGAGGAGTATTTACATCAAGTAGTATCATCATTCTTGAGCCATGTCTTCAAGCTTATTTGACAAGGTCCTGAGGCATACCATCATTGACTTTACTTCATATACATGACTATATTTATGACAAGATGACAAATCCTTAAAAGACATCAAGAAGACGTCTTTTGACCTATAATAAAAATCCTTGCTCATGAAACCCATGAAGCAAGCTTAACAAAAATACATTTTATTATCTTTGTCTTCTTCTTTACATAAATACATAATTACATAGTCAACATGAAGACCAACCTAGTTACACTTTTCAACAAACTAAAATATTCTTTTTAATGTGGGAAAATGGTCAATTGGCCACCATGCCTCCTCAGGTCAATGAAAATCCCTCCTAGCCATCCCATCCTGTAGATTTTCAAGTTCTGGTTCCAACGAGTTATTACACTAAGGTGTTCTGCCAAGAATTCCTCCCGAAATGCTACCTTAGGCGTAATTAATTGAGTTAGGCCCATTAATAACTCAATTTTCGGAAATTTGTCGGAATGCAACGGAACGAAAGGCGAACTGTGCGGATGGTGGAATATACCAACCGAATACCATCGGACCTCATAAGAACTCCTCAAAAGCCCTCCAGAAGCGCCCAGGGCCCACTGATGACGCCAACCTGCACCTATGACCTATCTACCCCCAACTATGAAAGTCCATCCTATCCACGTCATAAGGGATACCAGAACAAAATAAAAAATAAAAAATAAAATAATTACAAAACCTCCGCCCCAAGATTGCTTGCCCTCAAGCAATCCAAATATGTGGACCAGTCTATTGGCCCGATGCAACTGAGACCCAATGCCAGGATCCCATACAATTCGTTGGGTGATACTATGCCTCTGTGTCATCCCACCAAGAACAGACCCCTCAATACCCGGATCCCGGACCAATCTCTGACTGAACATGTCATCAACAAATCCTCCTGAATCCCAATGCCACCAAGAACAAGTATCAGTGCTCTACGGCTCCTGCTGCGCTATTACTCTGGATGAGAATGTTGGCCCACTGACTGCGTACCAACTCATCCCTCTCTCCAGTCCAACCCTTGACTCAATCCAGTGCTAATCCCGCTCTCCTGATGCCGAGACAAAATGCTGAAGAGTTGTCGATCTGTATCCCACTGCCAACTAAAACCTGTAGTACCCGTCATGTCTAAGGGTACCTGCTCAACTATGCTCCTGACTAAGAAGATTGTACCATCAATAGGATACCAACACATGATCTCCCGCCAATCTAATGTATGGACACCTGTACAAGGAATATGTCTACTAAGCTGATACTGGTCCATGCTCAACTCCTGATGCTCTGCCCGATCAACCAACAAAATTTGTCCAAGAAATCCCGCCACTCTACCTCTAATGGACCCAGGTGGGCAAGCTGGGTTGCTAGCCCTATCTATGTACCCCTGGAGAGGGTTGTTGCTCGAAAATGTTGCAACTTTGTTGGCTGCCACTACATCTGCTTGCACCTCATCAATGGGTAGAACCAAAGATGGATGCAATGTTGTCTCCCTCGTCTGATAGGAAACTCCTCGCTCCTGCCGTCTACTAGCTTGCTGTGAAACTGCCCTATCAGCCTCCAACACCGCCTGAGGACAAGTGTCTGCAAATACTGCCACCCTACTAGTTGCATGTGCATATTTCTACTCCTAATTAAAGGCTGACCCCAAGGGCGACCGCTCATCCTCCTCCATCACGGCCTCAATGTGATCCTCTCACTGGCCCTCCATAAAAGGCTCAACATGCATATTGTGCATATCATCCTCCTCAACTGACTCATGCTCCACTATATGTTGCTCACGTTGAATCATCATGGGTGACTCATCATCCTGAATGGCTCCCACTGGGTCCACTGGCTCACTATATAAATATGGTCTGTTGTCAACAACTCTACATGACTCATGCGCCTCAGAGGTAACCTTGTATGAGCACACAGACTCGTCCAAAGAAGAATCCTCACTCTGAGAATCGAAAGGAATCTCCTCCTGCTCTACCTCTATCATCTCCTCAGTGTCGCTCAAGCATGAGTGATCAGGTCCCCAAGGTCCCCTGCAGATGAAGCAAAGTCCCTGCCTCCTCAGCTCATTCTTGCTGCCTGACCCACCAAACTGGAGCAGCTCCTCCCTAGTCAACTGTCTCCTGAACAGCCTAATGTTTTTCTCAACCAACCTTTCGACTAGCTCATAAGCAGCAAGTGAGACTAATTGTTCTCTCCTCCAAATTCTCAACAATCTAGTCTGCAGCTCCCGGCAAATGGCATCACAGCCTCTCATACATGATGACAAGATGGACTGCATGTGTGCTATGACTACGTTAGGATAATGGCTCCTAATGTTGAAGAAGCATTGGAACATCTGCAGAATCAAGCCATCACACTCAAGATCAAACATGATCTCATAAGTCCTGCTCAAGGGCCATGAATTCTAAAACCTCAAGCTTCTTCCCAAAGGTAGAGCCTGCATTGTTATCCAAGTCCTAGAAAGTCTCTACTATATGTCTAAAAACTCTCCTCATAACATCATTATTGTAAGGAGCTATAGGGGTGGTTAGTCTCATGGTGTTAATGAGACAAGATGCAACTGGAAGTATAACCCCTTCACACGGTTCTTCCAAAAACTTGTGTTGTATGAGAGCAAGCAAAGCTGGTTTTAGAGCCCAAATTAGTTTCTTCCCTTCTAACTGGCTCACTTTGGAAAAGAGTTCATCTACTTCATCAAGTTTGAAAAGAACTTTCCATGTGAATTTCATATGTTTCAAATCTGTTCCAAGTGCAAATATTTTGTGTCCTATAATCTATTTCCTTCCCCTTCTGCACATCTCTTGGTGGTTCTTTTAAAAGAACGGCATAGATCCTTTTAGACAAAGGTCTGTTGTTCAATTTTGTTTTCTAGTCTAATGTTGCATGCTGGTTCAAGGAACCAATTTCTGTGGTTAACCTTCTCAATCTGTTTAGTAGTTTCTCCATGGTTTAGACCAATGATTTTCTGAGTGTATTTGGTGTAATTCCTTTGGGAGGTTTTGTCAAACAGTTAGGTAGCAAGCATGTTGTAGTTGACTATCATTATTTTTTATTTCTAGAACAATTCATACAGTGCTCAACATATTCCCAAAAGACTTCAAAGAAAACTCAACAGACTCAGATATCGACATACAATTGATCAACATAGACAGTCTCTTAAAATGAATGTATAGTGAGCAGGTAAGAGTGATATAACCTAGTAAATAGACCAGCAAACTACCCACTGTTGCAGCCTTCAACCCAGTCCAGAATGCATGCATAACATCAGACTTTAATAGCTGTGTCTCTACGACTTTCGCACAAACTTGTCCAGCAACTAATAGGAAGTTCAACCTCCTTAAATATGTTCCAACTTTGGCCCTATATAAGACTAATAACTCGGCTTCCAAAGAGAAATCTTCCACAGGACTGATGCAAAATTCGGTCCTTTCAGGAGCCAATGGACTTGACTGTGACTTGGCCTAGAAAATGAACAGCACACGTCCAGACTTAGCAATGAGGATAATACTGAACTTTAAGCTCGGTTTATCAGTCATGCCTTGTCTTCAATGCTTAGTCATGAAACCACCAGCAATACGTCCCAGAAAAGGTGCTTGCATTGTTGTCTATACGCCCAGGAAGAATGATGGAGCTCGACCTTCAAGAAACGACCAGCAACAGATACAAGCCCAAAATGACTGTATATCTTTGAACTTAACCCACTGAAACTTCAAATGACCATTACGTCCCCAACAAACACAGGAAATTCGGCCAGCAAGGAGTATAGGTATCAGACTTCAAATCTTTTCAGCTCAGACTCTGTTGGTTATAAGAGAATTTCGCCCAGAAATGCAAATGGCATTTGTCTTGGCCTCTTAACTACAGTTTTTCGACTCCTTTAGCGACCAAACTCAGAACCGAAACGCTACAGCTCGTGCCTCCTTCAAAACAATGCTCCTCACCCTTGCAAATATATCTCCGTTGAAAGGATAATCAGCCCAGATAATTCGCCCTTGGCAATGGAAATGATTTTCCTCTAAAGGAATTATTGGCCCAAGTCAATAATTATGCGAAGCAACTGAATTAATTTAGCCTATTTTATATGTTGGGCCCCTTTAATTTTGGCAAAATAATTTGGCCCACCAAGGCCATGGCATAATTAACGTGGTTCCTTAATAAAATTTCACGGCCCCACAAAATCACATGCTCCTCTTGCTGAAATTTGACACAGCACTCAAGCTTTCACAAAATGTTTTGACCAAACCTAATATATGTTGCCTTCTAAAAATTCAGGGTCTCTTTGATTTGCGATTATGACTGGTAATGTGTCACCCAGTTTTGATGGTGGCTCTCACAAAACGAACACGGGCCTTTAAAATAATACGCCCTTTAAAATAAATCATTGACCAAAAATAATTTCAACCTTTGGCCAAATAAAAATTTGAGATGCAGTGGTGAACGGCTTTTCACGTTTCCGACTTTTGAAATGGCATCTGGGCTCTCAATTGCGGCTTGATCTACGACCACGTATTACACAGCTGCTCCATGATTCAGATGTGTTACATTTATCCGTCCTTAGTTACTTTGGCCAATCACAACCCGTGATTACTTGAAAACGCATGCACAGGTGTACTCTGGATCTTAAGGCTGGATTGTGGTCAACAATGTCGGATCCAAGCAATGGAAAGACGCTAGATGGGGTTATCCGATCCTCAGAAATTAATCCCTTTGACACGGTCAATTTGGTCACTTTCCTTACGAATTTTGGCACCCACAGCAGACTCGATCTTTTGCAATAATAATTTGAACCATAGCTGGGATAATTATTTCGGGTATTTGGAGAACAGACAGCAAAAACAATGTTGCATCCGGAAAATAGTATTTGGCACATTCAGAGTAAAACCTCGAACAACCTCAATCAAAAATTGAAAACCTGTAGGTTGAGCCAAGTTCGATGCTCTGATACCACTGTAATATTCCAAATACGAAATTTTGGGGTTTTCTTGAATTTTTTTTAACTCAAACAACACTTCAGATAATTTCTCATTCATAACATAAGATTGCCATGTAAAATATGACCAATAAGTTCAGCAACATAATAACAGAAAATGATCTCAGCTTTTATTATAATGGATAAACTGGGGTTACATGCAAGTACAACCAAAATAGCCGAGATAAGATGCTGGCCTCTAAGATAATCTACTACGTTGGCCTTCGAATTGAACTGAACTGCCACTGCTAAGCTCTCCTGTGAATTCTGGATGAATTCACCAAGGGAAGATGGGTGCTCGCCAAATCTCTCTAAATCACCCAAGGGTTTCCGACCTGGGGCTACCAATGGAGTAGAGAACCAGGTTCTCAACCTCACATACAAGAAGCGATATCAAATCCAAGATGTTCTCTAATTTATAGATCTGATGGACTCCTCTAGAAGCTCTTATTTATTATATTTTAATCATTGAGCACATTTCCCTTAATTAAAATATTCTTTTTAATGCGTGAAAATGGTCAATTGGCCACCATGCCTCCTCGGGTCAATGAAAATCACTCCTAGCCATCCCATCCTGTAGATCTTCTCATTCTGGTTCCAACGAGCTATTACACTAAGGTGTTTAGCCAAGAATTCCTCCCGAAATGCCACCTTAGGCGTAAGTAATTGAGTTAGGCCCATTAATAACTCAATTTTCTGAAAGTTGTCGGAATGCAACGGAACGAAAGGCGAATTGTGCAGATGGTGGAATATACCAAGCGAATATCATCGGACCTCATAAGAACTCCTCAAAACCCCTCCAAAATCCCCCAGGGCCCGTCGATGACGCCAAGCTACACCTGCGACCTGTCTGTCGCCAACTCTGAAAGTACATCCTAACCATGTCATAAGGGATACTAGAAAAAGGAATATTACAATTACGCTTAATACATGTGATCAACATACAGTTGGACTCGATACATTACATTATAAACTAAATATACGGTCGTGGCTCGATACACGTTATAAGTGTTGGTCAATATACAGTACGTTACATAGTATAGTTACATTATCGACTATCTTAACATAATTTAATTAATTAAAATGATTTAATTAACAAACAAAAAAAGTTTCTAATAAGAAAAAGAAAAGAAAAAATGGGGAGTATTAGTGACGATGCGAATTCAAATAAGTTTCAATACGAACTTGATAGAATGTGCAAGCGCCTTGACAATGTCGAGAAGATAGTTCGTAATCAACACCAAATGGCAGAGGATATCAAAGAATTGAAGAGCATGATGAGCCAATTTATGGGAGGAGCCAATCCACCCTAAGCCACACAAAGTCCCAAGACTCTGAAACACGTAAATTTTCTCAAGTCATGAATTCCCAGTGCACAAATACCGCATATACAATTCGAAGGAAGTCAGTACCATAGAAAGTTTCCCAAAAGAGACTACCTTAAAATTAAAAGAGAATTACCTAAATACGATGGTAAGGACCATAAGGGTGTTATTATATGGGTAAATAAAATGGACGCCATTTTCGGAGCAAACCCGCCAATAGGTGAACAAAAGAAGGTCGTGACCGCATCTAACAACCTGGAAGCTGAAGCATATGAAGAAACTAGACACGCAACAATAAACCAAACACCATTGAAGAACTAGACATGCAGCAATAATTATTGAGCGAAAATATAAGCTCCATAAAACGCCATATGCCAGTAATGAAAAATAAAACAACTACTCAAAAAGCAAGTCAAGTTGTCTTCAGAAAACACTGGTAAGTATGTTCCACCACCAATGCGCGATGGAGGAAAACAACAGTCTAATTTCGAACAAAAAAGGGATGGCAAGTGTTGGACATGCGAAGATAAATATTCCCCAAGGCAAAGGTGCACTACGCAAAAACTCTACAATTGCGAAGCAGAACAAGAAGAAGAATCTTCAGAGAATAGCTCTAACGAAGAAAACAATAAAGAAAACGAGACCCCTAATCCAGATCCAGATTCCAGAAGAAGAGAATATGCCAAGAATTTCTCTAGCAACTATCACAGGGATAGCTCAACCACAAACATTGAAGCTTAAAGGACATATTAAGAAACAAAACGTTATCATTTTAATATATTCAAGAAGTACGCACAACTTTATAGATGTAAATGTTGCAAAAAGACTGAACATTTTTGCCTATCCAGTAGCAAAATTAAAAGTTATGGTGGCAGATGGGAAACAAATAGATGGAGTAGGAAAGTGTCATAAAGTTAAAATGCAATTGAACAAATACGAATGGAGTCTAGTTTCTATATGGTCCCTAAGGAGTAGACGTCGTATTAGGAGTACAATGGTTGCAAACACTAGGGACGTATTTGGCAAATCACCAAAAACAATGCATTAAGTTCAAAATGGATGGAAGGAAGTATAAGTTATTCGGATTCCAAGCCCCACCTACCCAAGTCATTTATGCTCAGCAAATGAAAAAGCTTATTCGCAAGGGAGCCTCGGTATTCTTTCCACAATGTCAACATTCAGAGTTATTATCGATGGAAGGGGTTCACCAACAGTCTGAAGTTTCATCCCTAATCCAGAAATATGAAAAGGTTTTCCAAGATCTACCGATGAAATTGCCCCCTGAAAGGAAAATTGAACATATCATTTAAGTCAAACCAGATTCAACACCAGTAAATGTAAAGCCATATTTCTACCCCCATCATCATAAAACAGAAATAGAACAATTAATACAAGATCTGTTAAAGCATGTAGTCATTACGAAAAGTAGCAATCCATACGTTGCACTAGTAGTATTGGCCAGGAAGAAAGATGGATCTTTCCGGTTGTGTATAGATTACAGAGGATTAAACAAAATTACTATTTAACACAAATTTCCGATGACATTCATTGATGAGATGCTAGACGAACTCCATGGCACAGAATATTTCTCAAAATTAGATTTGAGATCAGGTTACTATCAAATTCAAGTGAGATTAGAAGACGTCGAAAAGACTGCATTCAAAACTCACGAAGGGCACTATGAGTTTAAGGTAATGCCATTTGGGTTAACAAATACACCAGCCACCTTCCAAGCAACCATGAACAAACTCTTCCACCCATACTTGCGAAATTTTGTATAAGTCTTCTTCGACGATATTCTCGTTTACAGTAAGACGTGGAAGGGACATCTCAAGCATCTACAGGAAGTACTTTTCGTATTAGAAAAGAATCAATTTTACGCCAAGTTATCAAAATGTACCTTTGGGCAAAGGGAAGTTGAATACCTAGGACACGTTATATTAAGGGAAGGATTCAAAATGGACCCCAACAACATCAAAGCAATTAAAGAATGACCCAAACCCAAGAACATATCAAAACTAAGAGTATTTCTAGGTTTAATTAGGTATTACAGAAGGTTCATAAAAAACTATGTGCATTTAACGGCGCCCCTAACAAACTTGTTAAAAAAGAACGCTTTTCAATGGAATAACCAGGCAAACGAATGCTTCGAGAATCTAAAAGAAGTGATGTCAACTACACCGGTACTTGCAAGTTGCAACTCCAGACTTCTCCAAACCATTTATAGTCGAGTGTGATGCTTCAGGGTTCGGAATTGGAGCAGTATTAATGCAAAACAACCACCTTATAGCCTTTGAAAGCAGGAGCTTAACAAATGGAAAAGCTTGAAATCAACTTACCAAAAGGAGATGCTTGCCATCATACATCTTTAACTAAATGGCGACAGTACCTACTTGGGAGTAAGTTCTCAATCCAAACCGATCACAATAGTCTTCAATTCCTATTTCAACAAAAAACATTACCAACAGAATAGCAAAAGTGGAGGGAGAAACTTTCACCATTCGACCTAGAAATACTACACAAAAATGGAAGGGAAAATGTCGTAGTTGATGCACTCTCACGAAAGGATGATGACAACACTACATGCGTCGCCTTGGTAGTTTTCTTGACTGGTTAGACGAAATATGAGCTGAGTATGCCAAAGATGTGGACTGTGGCTCGAAAATTCTAAAGGAATCTTACAATTCTCCTGCAGCTGGGCATTTCAGATTCTTCAATACTTACTACAACATTTGGAAATCATTCTATTGGAAGGGGATGAGTAAGGAAATCCAAAAATATGTCATGGAATGTGATGTTTGTCAGAGAAATAAGATTGAAAATATCCCAAGTCCTCGTTTACTACACCCATTACATATTCGAAATCAAAAATGGGAGGAAATCTCAATGGATTTCATTGAAGGACTACCTATGTCTGATGGCAAGGACAAGATATTTGTCATAGTCGACAGACTCACCAAATATGTCCACTTCATGGCAATAAAAAAAACTAACACAACTAAGCAAATTGCAAATGTGTTTTGTAAAAATGTTTACAAACTACATGGTTTTCCCAAGGTTATCGTCAGTGATAGAAACGCAAAATTTAAAAGGCAACTTTTGGAAAGACATCTGCCACCAAGCAGGAATATCTCTCAACATTAGTTCAGCTTATCACCCCTAGACAGATGGTCAAACTGAAGTTGTAAATAAATGTTTAGAAACATATCTTCGTTGTTTCGTCACCGACAAACAAAACAAATGGTCTCAGTGGCTACACCTAGCAGAATGGTGGTACAATACCACCTATCATACTTCAACTAAAATGACTCCTTTCCAAGCCCTACATGGCTATGAACCACCCAAGTGGAAGGATTTTGTGCTACACGATTCCAAGTTACAAGCAATAAAGAACCACTTAGAAGAAAACCAAAGAATTATTAACTTGTTAAAAGAAAATCTAATAGTGGCACGTAATAGAATGAAGCAACATGCCAACCAGCACCGCACCGAAAGAGAGTTCGAAGAAGGAGATTGGGTCTTTGTTAGACTTAAGCCCTATAAGCAGTTATCGTTAAAACAAGGACGGAAAAATAAGTTATCTCCTAAATATTATGGACCATTCCATGTATCAAGTCTCAAAAAAGTACTAGGGAAAAATCAAACAACTCAAACAGAGATACCCGAGACTAACGAAGAAGGAAGGATCATCTTAGAACCTGAAGGCATCCTCACTACAAGAGAGAAGGTACTACGATCCAAGACTATTAAGGAGTACCTTATCAAATGGAAAAAACAACCAGAGGAAGACTCATCATGGGAGACAGAACGTTTTCTGCAACAACACCCAACATTGCCTATGCTTTTAGGACAAAGCATTTTTAAGGGAGAGGCAATGTTATGAATTAAATATTCATAACTATCTATATAATAAAATAAATGATAAAATATTAAAATAATAATAAATAAATATTAAATAATAATTAGTAAATAAATTAAATAAAACTAAGTTACCAATTAGTTTTGAAAAGGCATTAGTTCAAAAGGACGTGTCTTTAGGCTCGTGGCCAATTAACTCCTATAAAGGAGAACCGCCTTAGCCTTGTAAAATCATCATCTAATATTAATAAAAAAAATATAAATTGTTTATACACATCAATGTGTCTAAGATTGGTGAACTCCAGTGAACAAGTTGATTGTTCCATTCACTTAGGTTTGAGATGAGCTAGGTGGTGTGGATGAAGCTGTATCTGATCATGACCTTGTGAATTTGGCCTTACTAGGACTTTACAAGTCTTGGTATGGCTTCCAGGATGTTGTTAGTGATAGAGAGAATTTTCCCCATTGGGAAAGGTTTTGGACTAGATGCGTTCAAGAAGAGATCCGAAGAGGGACCAGATATGGTAGATTGATGAAGAGAGGGGACGAGGAGAACTTTTCCTTGGCAAGCAAAGGTAAGGCCAAGTGTAAGGAGGGCCAAGCATAAGGAGGGCCAAGGAGTGGCCGAGTACAGTTAGAAAGGCAAGAAGAAGGATCTAAGCAAGATCAAGTACTTCCATTGCCATGAGTTTGGACACTATGCAACTAAGTGTCCTAATCGGAAGAAGGGTTCCAGTAAGGATCATGTAGCTGCATCAGCAGAGCTAGTTGCATTTTCTGCCCAGTTTGAGAAAGGTTTCTCATTGATTGCTTGTATGGAAAGCTCAGCAGATAGCAGTATATGATATATTGATTTAGGAGCATCCTTCCACATGACCGGGAACAGGAAGAGTTTCAGCCATGTGAAGGAGAAGGACATGCAGTTTCAGATTGAGCTAGGAGATGATGGTCAGTATGCAGCTAGAGGAGTTGGTACTGTAAGTTTTCAGAGAAAGTCAGGTAATCCTCTTCATCTCAAAGATGTTTTCTATGTTCAAGCATTGAGGCAAAATATTGTTTCGGTAGCTGCCCTTGAGGACAAGGGATATGATATCATCTTCAACGGAGGTAACGCGTACCTCCAACACTTGCTTCTGGATGTAAGAAGCAGATAGGTGTTGTTGGGTGCCAGTTGTTGAAATTTGGTTACCGGAGAACAGGTGGTTCCCTAAGGCTTTGATCTTTGACCTAGGGAAAAGTGTCCAAAAGAATTTAATTTTTCTCCTAAAGTGACTTTATAAAGTTATAAAGTCAAATCTAATTTAAAAGTGACTTTAAGTGATAAAGTTACTAAGTCTAATTTTAAAGTGACTTTAATAAAGTCAATGTGAAATTAGAAAGGGAAAAGTGATTTTGGAAATAAATGACTAAGTGGGTCTTTATAAAAGTGGGGTGAATTAAAAAATAGAAAGTGAGATTTCAATGAGCATTTAATCTCAGCCCAAGATCTAAAGCTATCTCAGCCATTAGATTTAGGGATTCCCCAAAAGTCACTTAGGGTTAGGTTAAAGGAGGAAAAGGAGGGAAAAAGTCATTCATTCTTTCATGAGCAGATTGAGAGAGGAGAAGAGAAAGCTGAAGAGAAATTTTTGAGCGGAGGGGAGCAGCAAAAGACACACAGCAAATCCGTACAGCAGAAGTCACACTTTCCAAGGCAGAAAATCCGTACAACAGCATTTATTGGCACGATTACCGAGGCAGAAAATCCATACATCCGTTTGCACGCATTTCGAGGAAAGGACAACGTTGTTTTCAAGGAGCAAAATCAACATTTAAGGGCACGATTTTCGAGGCAGATTTTTTGGGCACGAAAATCGAGGAAGGGACTGATGTCATGTTCGTACAGTTTCGTACATGCAGTTTCTGGCATGTTTTTCGAGGCAGCAAGTACAGCATTTATTGCTATAATTTTTCCAATAATTTTATGTTTGCTGTTTGGCACGATTTTCAAGGTGGAAGGTGGCACGAAAATCGAGATAAGTGGTTTTTAGTGTTTGCTGTAATTTTTACTGTGTATTGTTGTTCACTATAAAAGCATTTATTAGAAATAAGAAGAAGCTTTTGAACTGGTTTTCCCCAAGAGTTGTAGGGAGTTTTTCCAGAGTCAAGTTGACCAAAAATCAGCGTGTCAATTTTCTGTGTGTGGCTGATTTAATTTTCTAAGTTTTTATTTCTGCATTTCAGCACTGTGAAATTTCCAGAATTTGTGTTTTCAGAAAATATTTATTTTTCCAGCTTGTTGAATGTATTGCTATAGGAATGGGCATTTAACTTTATCGGAGAAATAAGGAGAAACTGAAAACCGGGGTTGGGTTGTCAAATTTCTACATGGTATCAGAGGTATTTTGTTGAAAAGTGCAATTTGGAACAGCAAGAAGAAAAATTACAGTGAGCTAATTTTTCACACAGAAATCAGTACCTTTACTACAGCAGTGTTATTTTCAGTTTATTAGGACAGCAAGCATGTCTTTGGGCTTGAGGGTGAAGGATAGGTTGGATGGGCATAGTAACTACAGTGTTTGGAAGGAGAGAATGCAAAGCATCTTTGAGGAGGCAGAAGTATGGGATATCATGGTGCATACCGCACAGAACCCTGTTAATATGCCCACTGATGTTGTTCAGTTGGCAGCATTTAATAAAAAGAATAACAAGGGTAAGCGACTAATTCTGGATGGAATCAAAGACCATTGCATTCCTCATGTGAGAGAGGAAAGAGATATGCTCATGAGATGTGGACAACATTGACCAATCTCTACCAGAGTACCAATGAGAACAGGAAAATGGTCCTAAGGGAGAAGCTGAAGACCATTAAGGTGGGTAAGACTGATAGTACAGCTGGATATCTCACAAAGATTACTAATGTGAGAGATGCAATGGCAGCAGTTGGAGAGGTCATTCCACCCACTGAGTTGGTGCGGATTGCAGTGAATGGCCTTCCCAGTTCATGGCTGAACTTTGCTGATGGGGTTTGTGCACGTGAGACCCTTCCCACTTGGGAGAGGTTCTGGGATGATTGCATACAAACAGAAATCAGAAAGAGTCAGCTTGGGGTAGCCAAACCAATTGAGCAGGATGAAGATGTAGCACTGTTGGCAGGAGGCAAGAAAGGCAAGGGAAAGAAGCAAGCTTCCACAAGTGTTGGTGGGGGCAAACGCAAAGGTAAAGGTAAACAGGGGAACACGCAAAAGGACTATTCCAAGGTGAAGTGTTGGAATTGTTAGAAGATGGGACACTATGAAGTTGTGTGTCCGGAGAAGAAGAAGAAGGGGAAGAACCAGAGCATGGCAGCATCAGCAAAGATAGAGGACTTTACAGATAGCTTTGACCGGGAGTTTGGGTTCATTGCTTGTGAGTCCACTAGTGCAGGATCACCTGCCACGGAGGTTGAGAGGGAGTATGCATTTCCCTCCACTAGTGAAGCATCTTCAAGTATCTGGTATGTTGACAGTGGGGCTTCACATCATATGACAGGAGTCTGTGAGTACTTCTCAAAGCTTTCAGAGAGTGGCACTGATATAGAGATAGTACTCGAAGATGACAGCATTGTTAGAGCAGTCGGTGTGGGGGCATTGACATTTGATAGGGAACCCAAACCTCCCTTGAAGGTGTCAGATGTTCTATATGTGCCAGGGATGAGGAAGAACCTCATATCCATCTCAGCATTGGAAGACAGAGGATATGAGATATTGTTCGGGAGAGGACAGGTGCTTATATATCCCAGGGGCGCTCCAGCTGATTCAGCTAGAGTGATTGGTGTACGCCATGCAAAGGTGTACAAGTTTGCATTTCAACCCCTTTTGGCATTGAATAGTAGTACCGACAACAGAGCTAGTAGTTCAGAGCTGTGCGAGATTTGGCACCGCAGGATGGGGCACATGTATCATGGAGCCTTGAGGACATTGCGGGAGATCACTACAGGTGTGCCAGATTTCAGTACTGATCACTTTGATACATGCAGAGGATGTGCTATGGGCAAGTTTTCCAAATCCCCTTTTCCCATCAGTGACAGCAAATCGACTAGGATACTTGATTTGATTCATTCCGATGTGAGCGGTCGGATGTCTCATGTTTCCTTGAGTGCATATGAGTATTATGTTTTATTCATTGATGATCACTCTAGGAGGACTTGGATTTATTTCTTGAAGACCAAGAGTGAGGTCTTCAAGCGGTTTCAAGAGTTCGGAGCTCTTGTGGAGACTCAGACAGGTCAGAAGATCAAGTCCTTGAGGTCGGACAATGGAGGGGAGTACACCCTTGGTGAGTTTGTTGAGTATTGTGCGGAGGCAGACATTAGGAGGGAGTTCATAGTTCCTTACAACTCCCAGCAGAACGAGGTTGCGGAGAGGAAGAACATATCCATCGTTGGGGCTGCCAAAGCAATGTTACATGATCAGGGGTTACCATTGTTTTTGTGGGCAGAGGCCTGCAACACTGTTGTATATTTGCAGAATGGGAGTCTGCATCGTGCCTTGGGGCATGTGACTTCGGAGGAGGATTTTTCTGGGAAAAAGCCTGATGTTGGTTACTTCTGTATCTTTGGGTGTATTACATACTCCTACGTACCCAAGGAGAAGAGGACCAAGCTAGAGCCCACCGCAAAGAAGGGTATCTTTGTGGGCTACAGTGAGACCTCGAAGGCCTTTCGGATTTATATTCCCGCACAGAGGAGAGTTGTTGTCAGGCAGGATGTGAAGTTCGAGGAGGACAGGGCTTTCAAGAGGTCATGGGAGATAGAGTATCTGGATCGGCCAGACCCTCGGGAGTAGCTGAGTCAGGCACAGGGATCCAGTGGGTAGGAATCAGGAGGATCCGGAGGTACATCGATTACGGTGTCAAGTCAATCAGTGAGCAGTGGCTCACAGAGTCAGAGGGGTGGTGCTTTGGGCAGCATGCAGAGTAGTCCGCAGAGCAGTTCACTAGGGAGTCCACTGATGGACAGTTCACACAGTACTTTAGCGTCTACAGGTTCAGGTTTAGGCGGGAGGACAGCAGACAGACAGTCAGGAGTTTAGGCTCCTGATGAGGAGGAGGACTTTCATTCTCCGGTGGGAGAAGTGTGCTCAGGGAAGAGGAAGCCCAAGTGGCTTCAGGATACCTTGAGAGAGGCCACATTTGTTGCTGGGCCAAAGAGGCCGGTCAGAGAGAGCAGACCACTTGATAGGTTTTGTAGCTATATGGCAATGGTTTCCAACATCATTGACTCTGAGCCTTCTAGCTATGAGGAGGCAGCTAGCCAACAGGTCTGGAGAGAGGCCATGCAGGAGGAGTATTCTTCTATCATGAAGAATGATGTTTGGGAGGTGGTGCCGAGGCCTAAGGGCAAATCCGTGGTTACTTCCAAATGGCTTTACAAGGTAAAGCATGTTGCAGATGGCAGCATTGAGAAATTCAAGGCAAGGTTTTGGCTAGAGGGTTCTCCCAGGTAGAGGGAGTTGATTATGAGGAGACCTTCGCTCCCGTGGCTCGATATACTTCGATTCGCTCCATCATATCGATAGCAGCAGAGATGGGTTGGAAGATCCACCAGATGGATGTGAAGACCGCATTTCTCAATGGCTTCATACAGGAGGAGGTGTACATTGAGCAACCACAGGGCTTTGAGGTGCATGGGAAGGAGTCCCATGTGTGCAGACTGAAGAAGGCCCTTTATGGCTTGAAGCAAGCTCCCAGAGCTTGGTACTCCAGGATAGATACTTACTTGCAGAAGATGGTTTCACAAAGAGTGAGGCAGATCCGAACCTTTACTATATTGTGATAGGTGAGGAGCCTCTCATTCTGGTGCTGTATGTGGATGACTTAGTCATTACACGTGCAGAGAGACTCATAGAGCACTGCAAGAGAGATCTTGCGGCGGAGTTTGAGATGAAGGACATCGGCTTGATGCATTACTTTTTGGGTTTGGAGGTGTGGCAGGAGGAGGGGCATTTCTTCTTGGGACAGGGGAAGTATATTGTGGACATCCTTGGCAGATTCCACATGGAGGATTGTAGACCCATGTCGACACCGATGATCACCAACTGGAAGAAGCTTCATGCTTCAGATTCCGAGTTGGTGGATCCCACATTGTATAGACAGTTGATTGGTTCCTTGATGTATTTGGTCAACACCAGACCAGATATATGTTTTGCAGTCAACACGATGAGCCAGTTCATGTGTGGCTCGTGAGGGCGTACTCCAGTTGTCGCAAAACACCTTATGGCATCACAGGGACAAAGTGATTATGGTCCGGATTATGTGCAGGGATGGAGGAGATTGCGAAAGTTTTGACTTCATCACAAAGAAGCCCCCGATAGGAAGACAATTTTTGCAGTGTTGTTTTGAAGGTTCAAGAAAGGGTGTCAAGCCCACCCTAAAGCAGCAGTCAGTAGCATTGAGTTCAGCGGAAGCAGAGTACATGGCAGCCAGTCTAGCTAGTTGTGAGGCCATATGGCTTCGCAAGATGTTGTTTGGCTTATTTGGTCAACCGTTGAGACCTTCAGTGATACTCTGTGATAATCAGAGTTGCATTAAACTCACGAAGAATCCAGTGTTTCATGACATGTCAAAGCATATCAGCATCAAATATCACTTCATCAGATACTATGTTCAGAAGGGAGCTGTGAAGCTTGAGTATATTCCCACTGATGAGCAGGTTGTAGATATTCTTACCAAAGCCTTACCATGGGGCAACCATGTCTACTTCAGAGACAAGATGGGTGTGGTGAGGAACACCTTCCTCGGTAAGAGGGAGTGTTGAAATTTGGTTACTGGAGGACAGGTGATTCCCTAAAGCTTTGATCTTTGGCCTAGGGAAAAGTATCCAAAAGAATTTAATTTTTCTCCTAAAGTGACTTTATAAAGTTATAAAGTCAAATCTAATTTAAAAGTGACTTTAAGTGATAAAGTTACTAAGTCTAATTTTAAAGTGACTTTAATAAAGTCAATGTGAAATTAGAAAGGGAAAAGTGACTTTGGAAATAAATGACTAAGTGGGTCTTTATTAAAGTGGGGTGAATTAAAAAATAGAAAGTAAGATTTAAATGAGCATTTCATCTCAGTCCTAGATCTAAAGCTATCTCAGCCATTAGATTTAGAGATTCTCCAAAAGTCACTTAGGGTTAGGTTAAAGGAGGAATAGGAGGGAAAAGGTCATTCATTCTTTCATGAGCAGATTGAGAGAGGAGGAGAGAAAGCTGAAGAGAAATTTCTGAGCAGAGGGAGAGCAGCAAAAGACACACAGCAACTCCGTACAGCAGGAGGGCACACTTCCTAAGGCAGAAAATCCGTACAGCAGCGTTTATTGCCATAGTTACCGAGGCAGAAAATCCATACAGTAGTTTGCAAGCATTTCGAGGAAAGGATAGCATTGTTTTCGAGCAGAATCAACAATTAAGGACACGATTTTCGAGGCAGATTTTATGGGCACGAAAATCAAGGAAGGGACTGTTGTCATGTTTGTACAGTTTCGTACATGTTGTTTCTGGCACGTTTTTCGAGGCAACAAGTACAGCATTTATTGCTGTAATTTTTTCCTATAATTTTCTGTTTGCTGTTTGGCACGATTTTCAAGGTGGAAGGTGGCACGAAAATGGAGATAAGTGGTTTTTAGTGTTCGCTGTAATTTTTATTGTGTATTGTTGTTCACTGTAAAAGCATTTATCAGAAATAAGAAGAAGCTTTCGAACTGGTTTTACCCAAGAATTGTAGGGGGTTTTTCCAGGGTCAAGTTGACCAAAAATCAGCGTGTCTATTTTCTGTGTCGCTGATTTAATTTTCTGAGTTTTCATTTCTACATTTCAGCACTGTGAAATTTCCAGAATCTGTGTTTTCAGAAAATATTTATTTTTCCAACTTGTTGAATGTATGGCTATGGGAATGGGCATTTAACTTTATGGGAGAAATAAGGAGAAACTGAAAACCGGGGTTGGGTTGTCAAATTTCTACACCAGTTTTGCACACTTTTCCTACATTTGTTTTCCCTATTTTGCCTCATGACTATAACCAATGGGACTATCTTTGCCTCTTTTTCCTACCTTTCTATCATAACTTGTGTTGTTTCACCTTATTTTCATTACTCTGCCATTTCATCAATTATTATGATATATCGTGCCTTTTTTATGACTAATTGAGGATGAATGTTTGGAGAAGATCTATGGTCTTTGTGTTGTCTTTCCATATGTCATTTGTAGCACCAAAGATCCCGAGCACGAGGTACACAGGAGCAGTTAAGGGTGTTCTGTTACAGCAAGCTTTTTACACCATGATGCTGTTACACTTTGATGTTACAGACTCGCAGGCAAACTGCTGTTACACTCTACTATTACAGACCCGCTAGCGAACTGCTGATACAATTGTACCGCTGACTAGATCTCGTCAACTCCTGTTGCTGACCTGCCCTTTAGCTGTTACGCTACACTATGATTCTATTGCAATAGTTGTAGAAGTTGTTTAGCATTGTATTTTTGGATAACAGCATATGGGCGGTTTTTATTGTAATCTATAATTTTCTAGTCACACTTTTATTAAGAAGTGGTTATAACCATACGTATTCTATTTCGATCAGTATGAGAATCATAAGATTCTCATAACTGATCTATCCCTTGATTCTCTGAGATGTAACCACTATATAGTTCTCGGCCCTAAAGGTCGAAAAGTTAGCGGAGAACGGCATTATTTTGGCTCTGTAATTTTGCTCATATTAATACAGATTATCCTGTTATTGCTGTTACATGCGTTATTCAATTTAGTTTCCGTTAAGTTCTTTCTCTATCTGTGCCCTGTTATGAAGGAAGGGTCCTCCTTCTTAGCAGGGATTGCAGTGATTAAAGTATTTGTGTATATGTGTTTGTATTTTGGTTTATGTATCAATAGAGGTGTTGTGGCTATTGTTTCAGCTGTGAATATATTCACTTCAATTTCAGTATTTTGTATGCTGTTACACATATGAGATTAGAGACACCAGCTGGATAATTGTTGTGTAGCGCGCTAGAGAAGATTAATTGAAGTGTGATTACAGTCTTGTAGATCATTTTATTTCTGCATGAGTGATTTACTTCCAACATTTACTTCAGCAACGATTTCTTTTAATTGGAATTGCTTCTGGTTGAGTGTATCGACACAGACAGTGCTACTGTCATTGAAATAAAAGACATCCCTGGATTGATAATTTATGTGTATTGTTTAGTCATTCAATAGTGATTAATACAGCCCAACATTTTGGCGCCTTTGCCAGAAATGGCAATGACGATCCAATCAATCAGAGTTGTTTCTTAAAAGTGCAATTTCCGTGTGTTTTTAGAGTGTCTCCAGCGACACAATTTTTGAGCAGTAGGACGAGAGGTAAGAACCTGCACAGTGCTCTAACGAACTTGAGCGGGCTCACCAATGTCTTGCTGGGACACTTAGGAGAGTGAATTTCTGAGAATTTTGTTTTTTTTTAGAGTGTCTCCAGCGACACAACTGTCGGGCGATAAGACTAGAGGTAAGAACCTGCGCATTGCTCTAACGAACTTGAGCAAACTCACTGTTATAGAAACTGAAGCACTTATAGGATGAATTGATACACATAAGGCCCATCTGTACCGGTAGGACGACATCAATATCTACAAACACCCCCCACTCTACTGACTACAGGAAAGACAGATCGTAAGAAGGAAAAGAAGAGTGCAGATTTGGGAAGAAGGAGATTCTTTGAAGATCTGATCTCAAGGGCAGAAAAGGAACAGTCTACATCGTGCAGAGATAATAGAAAGACAGGACCACAGAAAGCAGCTACCATATCAAAGCATGGACCATCGATGTCTTCCGTGTCTGGACCTCACCACCCTTCGAACAGCATATCCACTCCTGATACCAAGACTCCAGATTCAAAACCGCAGTGGAGAATCATTGATCAGGATCTGAGAATTGAAGGACACGGAGAGACCAGTGGGGAGCATCAGGGACCTGAGGAACAACATTTAATTGATCATCATTTGGACGTTGGTAGTGTTGTTAAACAGTTGGTCCTGGAAAAGCCTTATCCTTTTATTTGTCAATCTCCAATACACTACGAGGTCGGTTCATCCCATCAGGAAGAATCAGCCATGGGGGACGAGAATGTCAAGACAGATAGCTCTGTTACTTTTCAATTCCCAATAGTAGTAACACGGGATGAGGCTCCTATGAAAAATATTCCTTTATCATCCCTACCATCCTTTCAAGGGATGGTTGTTGAAGACCCTAATACCTTTATGTTCAAATTCGATGTGTTGTGTATAGGTTATGACTACACTTCAGATGCCCAGACGCTGAAATTATTCCCTGCTACTCTGAAAGGAGTAGCATTAAGATGGTTAATGAGACTGGGTGATGGCACGATTCGAACCTAGAATGACATGAGGGAGGCCTTCCTCTTTAAGTATCAGGATTACTGTCGAACCAGAGATTTGAAGGACGAGATTTTCAAAATTGCACAGAAAAAGGAAAGCTTGGAAGACTATATGGAGTGATTTCACTACAATTTACAAAGGTCTAAGTTCAGTAACTTGGACCCGGAAATTCTAAAGCCAATATTTTTAACAGGTATAAGAGATGATTGTCTGGAGCATCTGAACCTATTGGGAAAATGAGACATATCGCAAGAACCTCTTGATGAAATAATGAAGCTTTGTCTGCATAGCTCAAGAGGATCGGTCAAATGGAAAGTTTTAGTTCGGGATCCTTCAGTCCAGATACAGAAGTCCACAAGTGGGGGAGTAACCAGAGCAGAGATCGGGAACTTATTTGAGGATTTTAAAACCAACCTCCTTAGCACTCTCTCTGCCCAGATCACTACGGTACAAGTCAAGAAAGCACAAGCAGAAGTTGAAGCAGCCTTAGCAATGTTTTGTCCCCGATGCAAAAAGAAACATTTGGAAAGAGAATGTGGACTGAATAGTGTCAGCCTGTGCAAAATTTGTGAGTTCGCACATTCTACGAATCAGTGTCCCGAATTGCCCAGACTGAAGGCGGTACTTCAAGAATCAAGCGAGGATGTTCAATCTTCTTATTTCATCGGATCAAAGAGACCATGGCAGCTGCGACCTATGAGTATGCTTTCAGATTTTTCCACTTTTTATCCTTCGAATAATGTTTATAATAGTTAGCAATATCCATGGCAATATCCTACTCCTTCCTCAACACAAATCCCTTCACCATGGAATCAGTGATCGTCTCCTCCACCAATGCAATATCCTCCATCACAACCCAATCCTTGGGGTCAGAACTGGAGAAGTAATGGCCAAGGTCCAGTACCCCCTCCAATACCAATACAGCAGCAGCAGTTACAACTGCCTTCTATTCAAAATCCTACACCTTATGTCCGACCCCAATTACTTGTGTAACCTAACCCCAATCCAAATAATAAGGCAGCCCAGAGCATGGATGCTCCGGTTACCCTCCAGACTTATCTTATTACTCTTATTGGACTTAACGAGGTTCGGCTTCAATCAGAGAAAGTAATCAGATCTAAGCATACTCCCATTATTACCGAAGAATGTGAATCACCTAGGAAGGATATGGACGATTCTGAGGCAGTTGTTACACATGTAACTGCTGATACAGCACATACTGTTACATCTGTAGCAGCCAGCTCGGGAGGATCTGTTGTTCCTACAATAGCCAATCCGAGCAAGGCCGGTGCATCTGTGATAGCTAACTCAGCTGTTAGCATTCAGAATCCTCCATACCCTCAACGGTTAACTGAAACTAGGCTGGGATCACAACCTGAATCCGAATTCCTCAAGGAATTGCAAAATTTGTATGTGCGAATTCTGTTGTTACAAGCTCTAAAGGGAGTACCTATCTATGCTAAAACAGTGAGGGATCTATGCGTCAAAAGACCTGGAAGGAAACCTAAAGACCCTGCTACTATCCATGTCATGGGGAAATTGTCCGATCTCATGATTGATCAGCCTTTGTTGACTAAATATAATGGCTCAAGGAACCCTACAATGATTGTCCATATTGACAGTCAGCCTATAACAAATATTTTGATTGATCTAGGGGCAGCTATTAATGTCATGACTAAAGACCTCTTCATCTCTCTAAGACTTCATGGACTTAGACCTACACCCACAGTGCTTGAATTAGCAGATAGGTCTCGTGTCAAGCCCGAGGGAATGATAGAAGATGTGGTTATCACTGTGGCTTCCTGGAATTATCCGGTTGATTTTCTCATTTTACAAACCAAATCCAACCTGGGGGGTCGTTCTTTAATCTTGGGAAGACCGTAGCTGGCCACTTCAGACGCATATATCGGATGTAGGTCCGGATCTATGGTGATCTCAGATGGACAGGCCACTAAGAACCTGAACCTTTATCCCCTAGCAAAACCTCATATGGATTCAAGTAGTCCCTGGTGGGACGAATTTGCACCTGAATCTGATCTTTCCCTACCTCTTCTCACGCTTGGAAAAGCACAATACTTTAAGGATGAAACAGAGGACGATATCATTAATGGTTTTATTAGTAATTCGCTCTCTGTTGCCTCCATTTGAGATTTGGGGGAAGAAGATGAGGTAGATGATGCAAATATTGAACATTTGAAAACAATTCTGCATACTATCAGGAATCCCGTTAAAATCGAACCTGGGAAATATTTAAACATCAATCCTAACCTAACTGCTGAACAAAACAAATTGTCAATACAACTGTTACAGAAATACAAAAAGGCATTTGCATGGGACTATACGGATATGAAAGGAATCCATCCTAGCCTATGCACTCACCGCATTTACCTTAAAGAGGACTGCAAACCAATTAGACAACCATAGCACCGAATGAACCCCACACTTAAGGAGATAGTGAAAGAAGAATTGCAAAAACTTCTTAATGCTAATTTCATCTACACCCCATTTCTGACAGCCAGTGGGTGTCTCCGCTTGTCATAGTTCTGAAAAAGAACGGCAAATGGAGAGTCTGTGTTGACTATAGAGAGCTTAACAAGGCCACTCAAAAGGACCATTTTCCTTTACCATTCATTGATCAGGTCTTGGATACTCTTTCTGGAAAAAAATTATTTTCATTTCTAGATGGGTTTAGTGGCTATAATCAAATACAGATTGCCCCGAAAGACCAAGACAAGACAACCTTCACTTGCCCACGAGGTACTTTTGCATACAGAGTCCTTCCCTTTGGCCTCTGTAATGCACCAGCAACCTTTCAGAGGGCAATATTGGGTATTTTTTCTGATCTTTTGAATCACTGCCTTGAAATCTTTATGGATGATTTTACACCCTACGGAGATGCCTTTAAGACAGCATTAGCTAACTTGGAAAAAGTGTTGGAACGTTGTGAACAAACTAATGTTGCTCTAAGCATGGAGAAATGCCACATGATGATGACCAAGTGAATTGTGCTGGGACATTTCATTTCGGCAGATGGAATCAAGGTAGATCCTGCAAAAATTGAGGTAATCTCGAAAACCCCGACCCCTAAGACTCCAAAAGAGGTACATAGTTTTTTGGGACATGCAGGATACTATAGGAGATTTATAGAGAACTTTTCAAAGATTGCATCTCCTCTATTTTCATTATTCATGAAAGATGCGGAATTTGTGTGGACAGGGAAGTGTGAGCAGGCCTTTTTACAATTGAAAAATTGTGTAACAGCAGCACCTGTTTTACGAGGACCAAACAGGGAATTGCCATTTCATATTGCTACGGACGCATCTAACATAGTTGTGGGTGTTGTTCTGGGGCAACTGGAGGAGAAGAAACCTTACGCCATTTATTACATCAGTAAGAACTTAACTCCAGCAGAACTCAACTACATTGTTACTGAGAAGGAATTCCTAGCAGTAGTGCATGCTATCAACAAATTCCAACACTACATCACCGGGTACCAAGTATTTGTACACACTGACCATGCTGCAATTCGATTTTTGATGAACAAACCTGTTACTAATGGTAGAGTTAAAAGATGGTTATTTTTGTTACAAGAATTTGATATTACTATTTTAGATAAACCCGGAAAAGATAATGTAGTTGTTGATTTTCTTTCTAGATTAACTATAAGTGATGACTACATTGCCACTGAGGATTCCTTTCCAGATGAATATCTTTTTGCCATCTCTACTCACTCACCATGGTATGCAGATATAGCCAATTACCTTGCTGCAGGAAAATTCCCACACCAATTGTCTTCCAAGGAAAGGAGGAAGATTATACAACAGAGTGCTACCTACTCCTGGATAGAAGGCAATCTCTATCACACCGGGCCAGATTTTCAGATTAGGCGATGTGTTAGAGAAGATGAGGTATTTGAGATCTTGAAGGCTTGTCGTGAAGAACCTTGTGGAGGACACTTTGTTGACAAGAGGACGGGACATAAAGTACTACTGGCTATATTCCAGGATGCCAAGAAGTTTGTGAAAGGATGTGATAGCTGCCAAAGGATGGGCCAGCCTATGAAATCAGATGAGATGTCGTTACAGCCTCAGATAGTGATAGAACCATTTGAGAAATGGGCCCTAGACTTTGTGGGGCCAATCAATCCTTCATCACAGCAAAAATCATACATATTGGTCTGCACCGATTATGTCACAAAATGGGTTGAAGCAAAGGCACTAAATAGAACAACAGAGCAAGTTGTTTCAGACTTCCTGTTTGGAGATATTTTTTTTCGCTTCGGGATACCTAGAGAGATAGTGATAGATGGGGGGCCTCAGTTCACATCTCATTTGATCAAGAAGCTGGTTGAAAAGTATGGAATTCATCACAGAATCACTTCACCATGTCACCCACAAGCAAATGGTCAAGTGGAAAGCACCAATAAAGTCATTGAGGGAATCTTAACAAAGACAGTAGCCAGCCACCGAAGAAACTGGGCCGAGAAACTTCCAGAAGTACTGTGGGCTTATAGGACAACATGGAGGAATACTACAGGCTTCTCACCATATGAATTGGTGTATGGTAAGAATCCTCTATTCCCCATAGTGTTTGAAATAAAGACATTAAGAACAACATTGCAGGTCGATCTGGATTTGAGCACGGCATAGACACAAAGACTAAACCAGCTCAATGAGTTGGAAGAGAAACGGCTGGTTGTTATTCAACAGACAGAGATCATTCAGCAGCAAAGAGCTAGAAGGCATGATAGGTTTATTAAGAAGAAAAAGTTCCAGAAAGGAGATTGGGCTCTTTTGTATGATTCAAGGTTCAAAGATTTCAAAGGCAAGCTCTGCACCAGATGGCTAGGTCCTTACGAAGTGGACACGGTCTTTGACAATGGGACTGTACAATTGGTCACCATCGACAATGCTAAGACACCGTTACTGGTTAATGGGCACCGTCTAAGGTTATATCATCAACCCGCTTCGAAGGAATCATTTGTCAACATTGTCACGGACTCTAATCTTCATGTTACGACAGCAGGGGAACATTCTCCTGTGCAGCCTAAAAATTGAAATTCCAATAAGTGCAGCAGTTGAAAACCACCCTTGTGGCAGTTGTTACACTTGTTAAAAAAAAAAAATTAATTAAATAAAAATAAAAATAAAACAAAAATAATAAATCTAACTATGAAAACCCCTTTTCGGGGCGTAGTCAGACAGTTGGTAACAGCTGAAAACCACTCTTGTGGCAGCTGTTACACCCATATTTATCTCCCCGAAACATCATCCTCCCTTCCTGATCCATTTTATAGGATGATGGTATTCATTTAATTTTCTTTTCTATACCAATTTCTCCTAATTATTATGTTTTTTTGAAGAATAATCTAAGGGTTGTCTTGGTTGTTACACATGTAATAGCCGACAGCCACGAACATTGTTTCTTATGTTTCATCCCATAACAGCGATAATCATGCCAACCAAACGCAACAACACGAGCGCTGCAAGAAGAACGCCGCCAATTCGAAATCTTCCTCCACGTCACCTCAGGTATGTCATTCAAAAGGTAACGTTATCATTTATGATTTGGTGATTATTGGCAGAATTAATGATATTCCCATGACGGCCATGGGCGGCCCTCACCATGAAGGCGGAGGAGGGGATATGTCTTGAAATCATTGCAAAAAGCCGTAGTCATAAACCTTTATCAAATTCGCATGCACCCAATTAATAACACAAATGCCAATGATGACTAAATCCGATTGGAAAAGAGTGTGTACTAGAACCCATTACTTTCCATAACAAGACATTTATGAAGATTAGTGTGAGGTACGATTCGGTAATCCGTAAAATCTATCACCTCCCATCAACCTCCTCGACTGAAACCTTGTATCCTTATTGCAATCTCGTCAATTAGGATAAGCAGAGACGCCGAGAAGCAGTGAGCAATGCAGCGATATTACAGTGGGGCTGAGCAGTAAGAAGCGAATTCAAAAACAAACAGCAAGATGGGTGGAGCAGCAGTCAGGGACGAGCCAAATTCTATGGACACCTTGCAGAATTGTCCAGAAGCCTACCAGATATTCAGAGATTCCGGATGGATTGGGCATTTCCAGAAGCTAGAAGGCTCAGACGAGGCGGTGGCAATCGAATTCGCTCAGAATTTGAACAACAATCAGAGCCGAGTTAGGGGCCTGCAAGTTGAGGTCACTGAAGAGGTGCCCGGGTAACTACATTGCCAGTAGAGGGACAGAGGTGGTTTAACAAAAAAATCAATGACCCCTCCTTGAAAGAAGACTTCCTAGAAAGAGAAGAAAAATTGGAGAAGAAAGGGAGAAGAATTTACAGGTTGTCGCTTCCTCAGCCTTGGACAGATGTCGCCCTTGGTTTAATTAAATATATCACTTGTGAGGGAAGTTCCACGATAGTGTTTAACTATCACTTTCCTCTACTTAATCGCCTTCGGCACCAGCAAAAGATTAATCTTCCATTCTACTTGTTAGAGAACATCAAGCATATGGCGGCAACAGTAAAGATAGCAGCACACCCGGAAGCATGTGTGACCAATCACGGACTTATCAAATTAATCGTGCTAGATGCCCTAGGCCAACAAGGAAAAACTTGCGAAGAATTCAAGCGAAAGAGGCCGAGGACAAGCCGGGGGAAACAGACCACGACTTCAGGAGGAAGTCAGGCAGAAGTGGAAACCCAAACTCGACCTGCCAAAGTCAGAATTGGGAAAGAACCTACTGACGAACCAACTGGGGATAGATGGCCAAAACAGAGGGTGAAAGTCAGCATACCTGCAGAACCTTTGCCTACGGCCGGAAAGCAGACAGAAGCAGAAGTATCAGAAGAAGAAAGGCAACCCTCCTCATCAGGTAAGGACGAAACTCATGTCCTGTTTTTAGAACTCGAAAATCTAAGAAAGGAAAATGAAGAATTTAAGCGAAAATTATATGAGGGGAAGGAAACCCTGGTGTCTGTATGCATGACATGTTTTCAAGAACTAACAGCAGCGGGATATAAGGTCTATAGAGAAAACATTAGCCCAATGGAAACAGAAACAGAACGACAGGAGGCTGTCACACAAGAACCTCCTAAGGATACTGTTGTTACACAAGAACCAGCAGTTAAAGCAGAGCCTCCTGTAATAATTGACCTAGAAGCCGACACACAAGAACCTGTGGAGGCCACTCCAATTGTAGAAGAAACAACAATGGACACAGAGGCTACTCTAGGTGGAAACGAAGGGGCTGACACACAAGAACCCACCGAGGAAGTTGTTGTTACAGAAGAACCAGCAGCAGAGGTTATTACACCCATTATTGATGTGGATATTGAATGCAGAAAAACGTCAGGTTCCATCTCGGGATGGAGTTCTGAGAAAATCTTGTTAATTTCAGAATTACAAAAGTGGAAACAGGAAGCAATCTCCCTTCGGGAGGGGACGATTTCACTGAAAGAACATCGGAGAGAGATAGTCACCTTACATGAAATATGGATGAAAGAAGAGTTGAAGAAAGGATGGGAGAATTATAAGAAGAAAGAAGCTTTGAAGAAACAAGAGGAACAGCTACTGCTGTTACAGCAGCAGGTTCGGGATCTTACCATAGACAAGCAAAAACTTCATGATCTCGCCCTCAATTTGCTAGGGTGCAAGCGGCCTTCCCCATCCTATCCTATTTTTCTATGGGAACGTTACTTCCTGTTCCAGATGAAAACCGTTATGGAGGATTGACCCTATTTATGTTCTTCCACTCACACATTTTTAGATGTGTTCCGTGCCTCCAATTTCAATGAGCAAAGCCTGTTGTGTGAGTTATTCTTACACAATATCATTTGTGAGCATGTGAATATGCAGATGGTTGTTACAGTATTCTCCTATATGGGGGATCTTCAGTTGTGAGCTTTTGTGTCCTTCATGAAGAATCAGATTGAGCGACATTTGGCCATCAAATCTATGGATGCTAATGAGGAGAAGATGGCATTATGGGTCCGGGCAGAACCGAGAAGGGTTGCCGAGTTAAAGTGAGAATTCAGGAGAATGTTGAGTACTCCTGGGATAATGGAACCGATGCCACTTATAGAAGAAGGAATGTGAACTTCTGCCTCATTCAGTTCTCAATGATGAAGAGCCGAGCCTTGACTATGTGCTTGAAACGCACGGAAGCCAACAGTGCTGAGCTACTGAAGGGGGACCCATTCTCATTCCAGAATTTCGTGGTGGTTGTTACACATGTACCAGTGTATGCACAAATCGTAAAATCCCTTAGTGCTTTGTGGCTCGGATTGAAATTCAAGTTTCCTTTGATCTGGCTTCCAATTGAGGATTATCAGAGTAATTATGAATTGAATAAGTGTGAGTCAGAGTCCTGGGTACAGCAGCTGATGGCCAATCAGGGGTACAGGTCCGCAGACGAAGATACAGTTGGCGCTTATGATCTCACTGACCTGCACCGAAGATATTCCCATGATAGATGAGTTTGCATGAGGACATGCAAGTGTTTCAGTTGGGGGGAGATGTTGGTTGCCAGTTTTGCACACTTTTCCTACATTTGTTTTCCCTATTTTGCCTCATGACTATAACCAATGGGACTATCTTTGCCTCTTTTTCCTACCTTTTTATCCTAACTTGTGTTGTTTCACCTTATTTTCATTACTCTACCATTTCATCAATTATTATGATATATCGTGTCTTTTTTATGACTAATTGAGGATGAATGTTTAGAGAAGATCTATGGTCTTTGTGTTGTCTTTCCAAATGTCATTTGTAGCACCAAAGATCCCGAGCACGAGGTACACAGGAGCAGTTAAGGGTGTGCTATTACAGCGAGCCTTTTACACCATGACGCTGTTACACTTTGTTGTTACAGACCCGCCGGCAAACTGCTGTTACACTCTACTATTACAAACCCGCTGGCGAGCTGCTGATACAGTTGTACTGCTGACTAGATCTCGTCAACTCCTGTTTCTGACCTGTCCTTTAGCTGTTATGCTACAGCGGTGGTTCTATTGCGATAGCTGTAGAAATTGTTTAGCATTGTATTTTTGGATAACAACCTATGGGCGGTTTTGATTGTAATCTATAATTTTCTAGTCAGACTTTTATTAAGAAGTGGTTATAACCATATGTATTCTATTTCGATCAACATGAGAATCTTATAACTCCTGTTTCTGACCTATCCTTTAGCTGTTATGCTACAGCTGTGGTTCTATTGCGATAGTTGTAGAAGTTGTTTAGCATTATATTTTTGGATAACAACCTATGGGCAGTTTTGATTGTAATCTATAATTTTCTAGTCAGACTTTTATTAAGAAGTGGTTATAACCATATGTATTCTATTTCGATCAACATGAGAATCATAAAATTCTCATGACTGATCTATCCCTTGATTCTCTGAGATGTAACCACTATATAGTTCTCGGCCCTAGAGGTCGAAAGGTTAGTGGAGAATGGCATTATTTTGGCTTTGTAATTTTGCTCATATTAATACAGATTATCCTGTTATTGTTGTTACATGCGTTATTCAATTTAGTTTCCGTTAAGTTCTTTCTTTACTTGCGCCCTGCTAGGAAGGAAGGGCCCTCCTTAGCAGGGATTGCAGTGATTAAGGTAGTTGTGTATGTGTGTATATGTGTTTGTATTTCGATTTATGTATCAGTAGAGGTGTTGTTGCTGTTGTTTCAGCGGTGAATATATTCGCTTCAATTTCAGTATTTTGTATGTTGTTACATATATGAGATTAGAGACACCAGCTGGATAATTGTTGTGTGGCACGCTAGAGCAGATTAATTGAAGTGTGATTACAGTCTTGTAGATCATTTTATTTCTGCATGAGTGATTTACTTCCAGCATTTACTTCAGCAACGATTTCTTTTAATTGGAATTGCTTCTGGTTGAGTGTATCGGCACAGACAGTGCAACTGTCATTCAAATAAAAGACGTCACTGGATTGATAATTTATGTGTACTATTTAATCATTCAATAGTGATTAATACAGCCCAACAGGTGTGAGGGTGAAGAATCTCTACAAGTTGTAGGTAAAGACTAGTGCAGCCTTGAGCAGCAAGGCATGGAGAGCTCAGAGTAGAGAAGTGTTTGTTGAGCAAGAGCCAGATAAAGCTCTCAAGATAGAGCTCTCAATATGGAGCCTCGGCCAATATCTCAGTTTGAGTCTAAGCTAGTTGGCAGTTGGGCTGACCAACAGGATAATGAGGAGCATAACCCAAGGTGATTGGAGGCAACCACTCAGTCAGTGACTCCCAGTATGGGGAGAGTTCGAGCCAAGTGGAGAGTTGGATCTTCCAATATCACCTTCAGCTAGAGGAAGCAGCCACAGAGGTACGTAGAGTACATGGCACTTACGATTGAAGTGATAGACTCGCAGAGCATGGTGGGAAAGAACAGGTCTTCAAACCAGGTTCCGCAAAAAAAGCAGCGAAGTCTACTAGTTCTGAGGGAGCAGCTGCAGCAACAAGACAGATCCATGTGGATGAGGTTCTTCCAAAAGCACCCTCCTCGCTAAGAGGGAGTGTAGAAAATAGTAGCGATAAAGGTCCTTTGACTTGTGCCTTAATCAAAGAGACCACAACCACTTTTTCCTTAGCATGCACGAGTTCCTATAAATTAGGACAGTTCATGAAGCAGTTTGACTAATGCGCTGGAGTAGGAGGCTCAGTTTGTGGTCTCCTGGTGTGAGTTAGTTTTGGAAATTGACATGCGAAGAGTCTTAGTTCTAAATTGGGACTAAACGAGTTACAAGAGCCAGTTTGACTCAATTAACTCATCAATCACTAGTTTGAATTCCAAAAATAAAACTTGTCAGATTTAGCCTATTTGAAAAGCTTATAAGGAGGATGAAGGCACAAAATTGATTCATTGTTTTGTGAGCACGAGCTGGTGAGACAAGGCGAGCACGAGTTTGTGTGCAGAAGCTTGTGTGTGGGAAGGGCATACTAAGGAGAAACCTGTGCGCAGTTGATAAAGGAGAATTTCCTTGGGGTTTGTGCAAGGATCGGGTTATTGCAAGGTGTTTCAACGTAGGACAAGTAGGGAGAACAAGATTGTTTTTCTATTGGAACAAGGTTGTATTGTAAGAGATCTATTGCTCAAAATTCTATCAATAAAATTTTCAAACAAACAAAGGGTTTTCCTAGTTGGGTTCCCTGAAATTATTGTGTTAATTTGTCATTGTGTAACTGTTTATTTTTTTCCTATTTCATTGCAAACAAGTAGAGAAATTATGTGTCTTAATGAAAAGAAACTAGTTTTCAGATTATTCATTAGAGCAATTGCAAAATTTCATGGATTTTCTATAGCAACAAGGTAACATGTGCTCAAGATCAATTTCCCTTCAACATCCCCATGAACACCTTGGCAACCCTATAACCCCAACCTATCTCCTCTTGTGTGGCCATGTGCCCTTCAAGATCTTCCACCTACTCACACCTTCCCGAACCACCTCAACTTACTCATCATCACCTATTGTCTCATCATCAATTTCTACCTCCTTGACAACATACCCTCCCCCATCTTCCTTCTTGACGTTATTCTCTTCCCCATCACTTCCTCGTTCCTCGCTTCCTTAACACGCTCCTCTCCCATTGGTCCTTTCTCCCCCCCCCCAAACTCCCCCAATCATCCATCTTTGCATCAACCCTTTCCTCTTCCACCTCAACCTTAACAACCTCCGCAGCAACCTCCCTTGCCCGAATATTCTCACAAACCCCTCAATTCCCACTCTCTCACCATTTTTCACCACCCTACCATCATCTATGCAAAACCTTCAAATTTCCACTCATCTAATTGATCTTGTACACTATCATCACCTCTTCAATGATGAACATGACACTCCTAACTAGAAGGCTTCCTTGATGAGCATGAAAACAATAACAACAAGCGGGACATGAATTACAACCCCATAGTTAATAAGGTCAAGGCCAACCTTGGGGTGTCTTGGGACCATCTGGCCACATCATCAAATAGTCCAATGCCCAAGCTTTCAAGCTCAACGTTTCAACATTTGGAGGTTCATCAAGAGATGTAGTATTACGGAAGTTTCTCAAGGCCCAATGTTCATATCTAGAGGGCCAACGTTAAGGCCACAAAGTCAAGTATGCTCTCAAAATGGAACAAAGAACCCACTAGAGGTGTTGTACAAGAATCAAACTAACCCTCAAGGCATCTTCATAAGCCTATCAAGATCAAGCGAGTGTTGATTTCTCATAGGATCTTCTAAGTTGATAATTACTTCTAATGATTTAATTCTTTGTCATATTGTTATCCATCATTCAATATTTACATAGAAGACATCAACAATATAACGTATATGACATCGAGAGACAGCCAAACCAAGAACACAAGAATTTACCCCCGGAAAACCCACATGGGGGAAAAACCTAGCAACCTTTCTCTTAGAGAAATTCTTTAGTTCAACAAGAGACTCGCCTAGATCTACTAGTCATTCACAAGGTCAAACTGAACAGCAAAGAGACTTGGTCAATCCTAGTCCAACTGCCCCCTAGTCAAGTCATAAGCATGCCCACTAAACTCGAACTGGTTAGGTCTGCTAGGGCAAGAAATCCTGACCTGCTACTTTGACATATTTCAAAAGTTTGGTCCTACACTTTTTTAGAAATTTGGTCCTACACCATCTCAGAAATTTCAATCTATATTAAGCCACAGATTCGTCCTTGAATGAGCCTCGTATTCATCCTTGTATAGGCCTCAAATTCATCCTTCTTGTTTGCCTAAGAAAGTTCGAGTTGCTTGCTTGAGAGGAGGACAAAATGCTTCTACATATAGTCATCTTGTGATGTTGAATGGTTGCCTCTTTGATTGGGCTGAATAGACTAGGAGGGTCGACTTGGCTTCTTTGGAGCCAAAACTTTAATTTTTCAAAATTCATTTTTTTCTCTATTGAAAAGGACATGAAGAACATGCCTTAGAATTTTTCTTTTGATACTAGCATGAAGAACATGCTTTATATTTATCATTAAAATATTAATTATGAAGATTGGCCATAGCTACAAAATTCAACACTCCCTCTTAGCTAGGGACGTATTCATAATGACTATCTAGATGTTCTCATGTTGACAAATTTCTCTAAGAAAAGGTTATAACAATTCATCATCATCATCATCATTATCAACATCATTCAATTACCATAATCTAGTCAACAACTATGACACACAGTAAATCAATAGCATCAACAATTACCATAATCTGGTCATCAACTATGACACATGGTAAATCAACAGCATCATCCAATTACCATACTCTAGTCAACGACTATGGCAAATTTCTCTAAGAAAAGGTTATAATAATTCATCATTGTCATCAGCATCATTCAATTACCATAATCTGGTCAACAACTATGACACACAATAAATCAATAGCATCAACAATTACCATAATCTAGTCATCAACTGTGATACACGGTAAATCAACAGCATCATCCAATTACCATACTTTGGTCAACAACTGTGACACATAGTAGATCATTAACATCAACTAGTCACCATGATTCTGGTCGGCACCTCTGTTCCATGGTATATTGACTAGTCTTGGTTCACCATCATCCTGGTCAATCTTTGTGACTCATGGTGAAACCCTAGGGAGACACTCAATCCATTTGAGTAATTTGGTCCCAAATCCAAAGGCCTCATTCTAGGCCATGATGCTAAATGAGCTCACTCAACCTATCTGTAGAGTAATCTGAGCTTGATGATGAGAAGCGCCCACTCAATTGAGTGATCCTGGGCCTCTAAGACCATTCTTCCTAATTTGGTCAACATACTTGACACAGGAAGAATGATTGTTCTTTATCGAACCATTCTTCCTAATTTGGTCAATATACTTGACACATGAAGAATGACTGTCCATGATGTTATCAATACTCTAAACCATTTTCTCGAATCCTGGTCAACTTGACATAGGGAGAATGATTGTCCTCGATGTTGCAATTACATCACTCCCCCTCACTGAGAGATACATGTTCAATCAATCCAAGCATGTCCTCGAAGTATAAAAACTTAATCCTAGGACAAAGGCTTTGTCAACAATCTGCTTGACTGTAGAACAATATTGGAGCCATACTGCTTCCTTTTGTACCATGTCTTGGTACTAGCTCTCACTATGCTTCGACCTGTCATCATGGTCGTCGCTTGCACTTGATCAAGACAATCTTGCAAGTAGACTCTGAAGCCATACTGCTTCTCTACTTGCCAAACAAGTTGCAATATACTCAACCTCCGCAGTACTGACTCCTGAGTGCATCAAATGTCTGCTTCCTACTCATCCATGAAATCATAACGAAGCCCAAACTGGAGAAATGTCATGATGAACTATTTTTGTCTTTTGCACTCTCTTCCCAATCTAAATCTGAAAAATCCCTGCAGTTGTACTTCATTGTCTGAGACATACCTCAAACCATAACTGACTATGTTGTGACCAACTGTACCATGTTGAGCTTCAAACATCAACCATAAGTTGATCAACTAATTTCTAGTTACCCTAACTGGGTGCTCTTTCTAAAACAACTTCTATTGTGGCAATTGTCGTTGCTCTCTTAGCCTGACAGTCCATCATTTCGATCCCAGAAAAATATTTTATCATAAAAATTTTGAAACTATTGTAAAATAAACACCCTCGTATTTTAACTTCGGAAAATTAGTTTGCAAAGGAAATAACAATAAAAATCAAACATAAAACAGTAGATAAATGACCCAAAGCAATCCTCCTTCACTTTTAGATTAATTAGGAAAATTATGGTCAGACCCTCAAAGAATTTTACACAAAAATTTATCAATTGTAGCAAAACCCGTAACTCGCCCTATTGTAAGAAATCAATTGGCCTACCGTAGGAAGAAATCAGCCTACGAAATGCCTCAAATATTCAACCCCTCTGCAATAAATTCAGCCTCTTTAACCCTATTGTATGGCCATGTTCCAGCGTTGTACAACACCACTTTCCGCCCCCTAACTCATCCTCCCCAAGTCTGTAAGGCTTGCGCACATGTGAGCTCAGTTGGCTACTAAATCAACCTATACTCAACAAATAACTCGGCCTTCTTCCTAGCTATTCTTGGCCTTCTCGATCTCTCCTCCGCTTGGCTCCTTTCAACCTCCACTCAGCAAAATTCCAACCTTTCTTCAATCAAGTCAAGTTGCTCTTGAGAAACTCTCTCCCAATCACTTAACACAAGAATGTATCACTCACCCTTGTAATTATACATTTCCGAGTTGTGTAATACCATGGGTTATTGGAATACCATGGTTCATCAGAATACCATAGGTCTATGTCTTCATCCTCTCCTTCGTTTCCTTTATAATTTCCAAGGCTAAATCCCTAAGTCACTTAAATAATTAATTATGTATTCTTAGATAAAACATTAGTCTGAGTCTACATTAATCACTTAATTAATTAATGTACTTTTCCTAATTAAAACTTAGGAAGGAAATCATATTAGTTGCTCCTCATGAACAACAACCTAAAGAGGACATCTCTTCTACATGCTATGACACAACCTATGTGGAAAACCTTTCAATGCTACAAAAATCAATAGCTTGAGCTTGTGGAGACACCTAGAACTCACAATTGACTCCCCTCTTATCTTGGCACTATGTCCCAAACATCATTCTTCATGATGGAGGTGTAATCCTCCACCATGGTATCCTACCATACCTGCTCGTCTACTCCCTCCTAAAAGTTATAAGGCTCAGAATCTTCAATTGAGAATGTTGCTCATATGCCATGTATCCTGGAAACTTCTTCATAGGTCTACTATTCCAAAATGTCCTCCTAGGAGTCTCAACATGCTCCTAAGTATCCCCCAACGTCTAAATCAACCTTTGAGGTCTCTTAAAATAAGTGGAAGGGGCTATTGTCTCCCTCTCTTCAATTGAAAGCTATTGTACTGCTCTACAAATCATTGGTAACCCTCACTCACCTTCTAAGCTTTCTGCTCCTCACCCTTTATCATTGAAATAAGTTCATGGGACTTCCTAGATCCAAAGTCTTCCTCAAATTTACATCCTTGTTCACTAATGCCTTTCTCTACTATGGAAGATAAACCTTGGAAGCCTTTGAAGTCTTATTGTAACCTAGAAATAAACCCTTCCTGTTAGAGGATTTCAACTTGGTCCTCTTCTCTAATTGTACATGGATATAAACTAGATAACCAAAGATGAGAAAACGACCCATATCTAGCTTCGCACCAGTTAATTCCTCCTTTAGTGTCTTTTCCTCCAAGATCCTATGACGACATTGGTTTTAGATGTAGTTGTTGTGTTTCATGCCTTTTCCCAAAGAAGCATCAACAAGTCTCGGTCATGTATCATGGATTTAGTAGCCCCTTTAATGGATCGATTCCACCACTTTGCAACCCCATTTTGTTGTGGGTTGTATACAACTGTCAACCCCATCTTGCTTACTTCCTTGCAAAAAACCTTGACTTCCTTGGAAGTATAATCTACCATTGTTCAATCTCAAGACTTTGATCTTCATACCAGTCTAGTTTCAACTAGAGCTTTTAACTCCTGAAACCTCCTAAATACCTCATCCTTGGTCTTATAGAAGGTCCAAGTCTTGTGAGAGAAGTTATCAATGAAGGAAACATAGTACATTCTTTTCGTACTAACAATGGTACACAAACATCCAAATATACAAGGTCTAGAATCCCCTTAGACCTATGCTTGCAACTTGGGAAAGCAACCTTGGCATAGTTGCCAAGTGTGCACCCTCTACATACACCATGTTGCTTAATACTAAACTCTGAAAGACCCATGACTATCTCCCTCAAAATAGGCATCGCCTTGTGATGCAGGTGCCCCATCCTCTTGTGCCACAACTCGCACAAGTTGTCACCATTATGCACCAGGGCTCAAATAATTTCACCCTACAACCTGTACAAATTTCCTTCTCTAATCCCTATTACTTGAGTTGTATTTGCATTATAATCCTTAAGCCTGATCAGGACTTGTTTGTTCTTGAACACAACTATAAAGGCATTATCCTCCGTGACCGAAACCGAAAGCAAATTCTTCCTTAGACCTAGAACAAACAAGATATTGTCAAAATCTAAAGAACTACCTCACTTGAGTTGGAAGGAAATCATATGAACTCCTAATACAAGGTACTTGGCATTATCACCAAGCTCAACCTATACTCCTGACTCTTGTTTCTTCAGACTAGAAAATAACTATAAGGTTGATGTCATATGAGGAGATGCCTTTTTATCCACATAAAATTCATCTCTTGGAATCATGCTCGTAGAAAGGCAAGATATCATCAAGAAATATTTTTCAAACTTGCAACAAACTCATCCATCTAAGTTTCTACAAAGGCCAATACATGCTTCTAATGTTGCTTCCTTTTACCCATCTTCTTCTATGGACACTACGATGCATAATGGCCATGGCATTATGATCATTGAGGACGGCATGGCTACACCAAGCATAATTGAGGAAAGGGAAGACACTCCATGATACCCCTTTAGCTGCATCAATTCACTAATATGGTTGATATGCAAAAGTTCACCAATAACAATATTGGTGGATTAAGGGAAAAGTTGCCAGACAGCTAGATTCCAAGTGGCATTATTTCTTTTTATAAACTGTTTGACACACAGTAACATGGTGAGTGTCAAATGCTAAGAATTCCATCCATGGGTCATGGAACATCAAATTTTTTCAGATCTGATTGGTTTCCACATTGTTCATCCACATACATGACCAAGGAAAGTAGGGAGGGGCAGCAATCTTCTTGTGGGTTTCTTTTGGAGCCCCTCTTGATCATGGATTTTATGAGTAATGTTGATGAGTTGTCCCATTATCATGACTATATCATTCCCATCCATTACACTAGTTCTTCATTTGATTTTGATCCTACGTCAATTTTTTCTCAAAAGATGAAGAAATTTCAGGCATATCTCTTCTCAAGATTTGATATTTCATTACATTGGTTTTTGACCAAGCATAAAGGTAAACTCTACAATATGGTTGAATTTATCAAATGGTCACATTGGATTTATGATTCTATTTGACATTTTACTTTCCTATGTTAGAGTAGGGTAGGATAAATAACCTCTCTAACATGAGCATTAGAACATACTTGTGTGGTTTGAGTCATTAATGTGATTGCATTTATGCATTACATATTGATAAGTTGTTTTGATTTTCTTGTTTGTTTTCGTAGAATTTGTGTTGGAAAATGTAACTAAGTTCGGTCTTCATAATTGTCTTTGTACTTATGTAATTATATATTTTATGTAAAAAGCAAAAAGAAAGAAAAAGAAATTTATATTTCAAGCGTGGATTTCATGCTCAAGTCAATTTATTTAGGTCAAGCATGTTCTTCATGCTTCTAGGGTTTATTGAGTCAAAGAAAATTATTTTGTCAAGTCCCATTTGGACTTTTTATTGAAGCCAAAGTATCAAAACAAGCCCAAGTCAGCTCTCCAAAATTTTCAAGTCGACCTGCCCAAAGGACATGACCCTTCGCACATGTATTCAACTATATATTTGCATAAATCCTCCATTGTTTGGAAAGTAATTCAAGCTCTTTTCTGTGAAAGTAATTCGGACAACAAAAGTTCTCCTTTTATCCAGCAAAGGAAGAAAAAGAAGATTAGTATGCTAGAAACCATCTGAAGATCATGTTCTATCCAAGTTCATCTACAAAAGACGCACTCTCTGAAGTGGTGTGAATTTTCCTAAGACCACTTCACCCCGGATTCTGAAACCATCTGGCAATCCAAAGCTCAAAACCGAGAACAATCTCATCACACCATGGCTATCCGAAAATGGAAAGGCTAGGCTAAAATCCATTGTCGAAACCCGACAAAATTCATGCCAGTGACAACAAAAGAACCATATACCAACATGCACATTGCCACATACCATGCATGTCAAAACTAGCTAGGAAATCACACATGCAATCTGTTATCTGCAAGTATTCCCGCTGAAGCTGCCTGATCCTTGTCTTCCTTTGCTTTCCTTGTCCTTCTTTGTTTTTCCTTTCTTTTTCCTTTCTTTTTCCTTTGCTTTTCCTTTCCTTTCCTTGCTTGCTTTCTTTTCCTTTCTGAGACTAATTCTAACACTAAATTGCCAAAATCTTGCCAACTAATGCTTTGAGGTCTTTTTATTGATGAAGTCTCTAATTTCTTCAATTTTCCATTATTTTCCTTCATTTTCCTCCTCACATGCAACCTGTGACCTTTCACCTTCCTTTTCTCCTAATTTCCATTATTTTCATAAATCATGTGCCAAATATACCTTTTTGCCTTTCCAAAGCCTTAGCCATTGTCTTTGCCAATTTCCCCTTAAGCCATAAACACAACAAGTGATGCCCAATAGGATATTTTGCCCAACATTCAGCTTGGAATAAGTGTCCCCTGCCTGTGGTCTTATTTTACCTTTATTAACTTTTATTACATGAACTTTTAACCCTAGGGCTATTATAGTGGGTCAGTTTTGTAAGGTATATATCTACAAAACCTCATTTTTTGTTGTCCTATTTGGAGTCCCACTGGAAAAACCTGTAGTTTTGTTGCATAAGAGGGCTCAGGAAAAAATTTCAAGATATAGTTATGTACTACCTAATGTATTTGTTGCAATCTAGGCACAAACTTGCATATAAATACAAAATTCATATTCTAGTCTAAAAGAAAGAAAAAAAAGATGCAAACCTTTGCCTTGGAATATGTGAAACTCAAGCATAATCTTCTTATATCCTTTATATGTTGAGTTTTGTAGCTCAAAACGTACTTCTAGTCTTGTGTCTTGACTAGAAGGACCTTGATTCACCTCTTCAAGAGCTTGCATGCAACATGAAGACAAATGTGTTACATGTCACATGCATGAGATGTGCATGTGAAGCAAGTTAAATTTATGACTTGTACTTGAGTTAAAGTAGAGAAAGCTAAAGATTATATAGTTAACTAAAGTAAAGTAAATTATCTTCAGTTAACTTTACGAGCTAATTTTGGCCATCAATCTTAGCTTAGGAAAGTTATAAACTGGGCTTAAAATGAGGAGGTAAGACACAACAGCAACACAAGATTGAGAGAGGCTTCTCAGTGAGCGTGCGTTGAGTGCAGAGAGGTTGGTGATCAGTTTTGTAATTTGCATTTTCTCAATTGGGCCATTATCCCAAGACGGGAGACCAAGTAAGTTTTCTGATTAATTTATTAATGAAGAATTTTTTATTGGGCAGAAATATGTTTATGTGTGTGATTCAAATCAGGTAATTTTGCTTCGGCTAAATATTTTGGTTAGGAACTTAGTCGTGTATTCGTTCAATTAATAATTGTTGAGAACCAGTTGCCCAGTGTCAGGTTCGGGAAATTCTAAAATTATAATTGGTCTAAAGCGGGGGTTGGGGGTACAGTGGTACCAATGTTGTGTTGGAGGTATAGTGGTTGTACTCATTAGGAAAATTCTCAATGAACTACCAGGTGATGGAGATGGAATTCAGGCCTCGAATGGCAACAAGGTAGTGTTGAGAGGTGTGTCCAATGGTAGTCCTCGAACTATATCAACTAAGAAAATGGAGGCTATATACAAGAATGGAGATGTAGCTTACATAGCAAAATGTTTGATTACGAGTGAGAAGTCGTCATATAGCAACCCATAGTATCAGGCCTATGATTTTGGTATTGTGTACAAGAAGAACGTTGTGGTTAATGTGCTCTCCAGGAGACAAACAGCATGTTCCCTCATGGAAATCATCGGAGATTGGAAAGCCCACCTCTTGGCAGAATGTTTTGTCAATTAAGTTTGCTTGTGAGTTAATGGATGGACTCATCCAGGATGACAGGGACAAAGTAGAAGATGAGACCATCTTCTATTAAGACAAGTTGTATTTGGTATGTGAATCTACACTCAAGGAGCAAATCTAGAAGGTAGCACATGACACACCACTAGCAGGGCACCAAGGGCTCTTCGAAACATATAGGCAGATCAAAGAAAGGTTTTCTTGGAAAGACCTCAAGGATGATGTGTTGAAGCACATGAGGAAGTGCATGACTTGTCAGCAGAACAAGCCCAAGCATAGCACTCTTGTAGGATTGCTACAACCCTTGTCAATTCCAGAGTAAAAGTGGGAAAGGTGTATCGATGGGCTTCACCACAGGTTTACCCAATGCAGAGAACAAGGATTACATCTACATGATAGTTGACAAGTTGACCAAGATTGCACATCTCTTTGCAATCCCAATAGATTATAAGGTAGCACAAGCAGCGGCATTGTTCTTCAAGTAGGTGTTTAGACTTCATGGGTTGCCTAAAAAAATAGTTCATGATTGAGGTGGTCGGTTTATTAGAGCATGTTGGCAAGAGCGGGTTTAGCCTGAGAAATGCCATATATGTTGCATCGAATTTTGTTTCTCCCACAAATGTAATTGTATTCTTTGTGGGAAGGTTACTAATCAGAGTGTGGCAGACTACTATTCTATTAGATATGAGGGAAAGTTGAATGATGAATTTGTTTGCAGGCATGTTACTCACCTAAAGTGTGCTTTAATTTGTCATATGGCAGGCGTGGAGCAAAGCATTGGTTTAGATGTGAAATATTATTGTAGGCACTGTGATAAAAAGACAAACCTGATAATGTTTGTCTCTAGCATACTTCATGCATCTAAATATCTGGAAGTATGGGTTGATGTTGAGAATAATTTACGTCTTGCTTTATGTATCAGACATAGTACAAGACAGATTGTGAGGAGAAGCCTGCAAAATAATAGAGTTATTTCTAAAGCTTTGCAGTGGAATGAATCTGGCAGATATTGTCGGCTTGCGTCAAAACTCAAAAACAATTGATGAAGGAAATAATATTGAAAAGGTTAACTATCAGGTGGAGCCTCTAAATATTAGCCTTGTCTCTCTTGCAAACTCTAGAGATCAAGACAACAGAACAAGTGAATTTCCATTTGGAAATTCATTTGCAACTCAAACCTAACCCTATGACCTATTCCTAGCAGCAAATACTATACCTAATAAAACTTCTTTGAAAGGAAGTTCATTTGTTCATGATATATTATAGAGAAGATCAAGGTTGCTTTTTCCTACTCATATCACAGCCCTTGTAGGTGTTTCAGAGAGAGTTGGGAGACTGAGAAAAGAGACTGCAAAATTTGGACAAATGCTAAGTATTACAAATGAGTATGGCAGCACTCCAAAGGATATTCTCAGAGATTACTTTGAAGTAGTGATGGAAGAAGGAGAACAGATCTTGAAGCACCGGAATTTGCAATTGCTTGAGGATAAGCAATGCCGAGAAGGGAGACTGTAATGTCCTTTTCTAATTAAATTCCCAAAGGGAGGATGAAGTGGCCTATCTAACTTCGTAGGCTATTATCATTTGTAAATGGGGAGACCCATTATTTGATGTTATTGGGGTAACATTAGATAATTTGGGGTAAATAGAGGAAAAATTGTAATAAAAGCCAAATTTGGGGCAAATGGAGGGAAACTTGTTAACCCCTCAAATTAAAATCAGGAGGGAAGACCCCAAAGGGAATCTATAAAAGGAGAGAGGAGATTCATTTTAATCATCATGGATTGTTGATCTTTCTGATTTTTGGGTTGAGGCTCTTGGAGGTTTTTAGACCTCTTTTTCTCTGGTTGGTTTCAGTGATGAAAGATTCCACCCTAACCATTTGTCCTTTCTCCTTACTATGTGTGGCATAACTTATGAAGTAGCTTTCATTGGTTTTGTGGCAACAAGGTTCTTAGGCAACAATTTTGCAGCCGCAAGGGTTCTAAGGCTCTATTTAGCAGTAAATTATCCATGTCACCTTAACTGAGGCAGCGGCCTATTCTTGAGGTGATTATCTAAGGCAGCACATGAATTTGAGGCTCACTCGTGTCAGTGGTTCTTCTGAGGCTAAATCTAAGGTAGCAAAAGGTTTTTGGGAAAAAAATTGGCAGCGGGGCGTTCTGAAGCTAAAGCTGAGGTAGTGAAGGGTTCCTAAGGCTAAATCTGAGGTAGCAAGGGGTTGTTGAGACCTTTTTGTGGCAGCGCATTAATCCTAAGGTATTTTCTAAGCAAAGAAATATCCCTGAGACTCTACTCGAGGCAGCATCCTATCTTTGTTGAGAAATCAAGAGGGCTTAAATTAGAGTGATTTCTCTTTAACTTGATAATTGCTTATGATATTTATTTACTTTTCTTTACGATTAGCTTCTTCTTGTCTTATTATTATAGTGTTCTTATCATCAAACAATTACCAAAACATGAAGATAATGGAACAAATGGACACAAGATGTAAGCTGCTAGCTAAGGCCAAAACCCCTCCTAGAGAGGAAAACCCACCAAAAGCTCTTCTCTTCTTATAGAATCTTCAAATGACGAATTCCAAGACCCTTAGACCCAAGACCAAGACCCTTCCATGACCAAGTCGACCTTCTTGAGGATATGCTTCTTTTCACCAAGTCAAATCTCTTCCAAATGCTTAACTTTGACCCTCAGCAACAAACTTCGACCCTCACTGCAGTCCTGCAACTTCAGCCCTCCAGCAAATACTACAACTTTGTACGTGTGGGTGATTAGGGCTCTGTTAGGCTTCCCCCTTCCTTCGCTTGGGTTACTTCTTCTTCAAAGGCTTGTAGATGATCAACTTGTCTTCTTTACTTCAAATTTTGTCCCTACTCTTATAGTTCAGAAATTTCATCCTTGTAGCTGCAGAAACCCTAGCCTCCTTCGCACGTGTGAGAGATAGAAAAATCATAATTTTGTCTTTTCTTCCTTCTTCTAGATCTTTGCTTGCCCTCTTTCTTCTTATCTTCGCATCCTTTATCGAATATGATTGATGGCTTCAAATGAGGTCGAACGATCACTTACATATAGGCTTCCAAGGAGGACAAATATCCCTAATGAGGTCGACTTCTTCACTACTAGGCTGACTTGGTCTTGGAGGGGTATTTTGACACTTTTGACTCAAAATAAATTCTCAACTTCTTACAAAATGCCCAATAGGGTCTAATACATGTGACAATGACTCTTTTTACTTCTTGACTCCATGAAAAAACCTAGAAGCACACAATGGGTGCTTTGACCTAGAACAATTTAACCTTGAAACTCATGCTATAATATAACAATAATAATTTTTTTTTCTTTTACATCAAATATATATAAAATAAAGAGTACATAAAATATTATGAAGACCGAACTTAGTTACAAATTTCAACACTCCCTCTTAACTAGGGAGGTATTCATAATACATTGATGGTACATGGACATTCTCATACTGAAGAATTCTCATGAGAAGAGTTGCATCAGTAAGCCATCCCATAAGTTACCTTTTCAATTTATATCAGTGCATCTCATCATATTAACCAGCATTGTCATATAGCAACGCCTTGACTAGCAGCTCTATCTCTGCACTAGATTAGAGCACAATGTTGGGGAGACAATGATTTATAGACAACCTCATCATTGTCTCTCAAGGCACATACCCCATCCGGATGTTCACAAGGTATGTCCTTGTAGGACCATTCCCCTCTTGGATTTACACACCCTCCAGGAATCTCCTCTTCAACTACTCTTGCCTTTTGGATGGCCTACCTCATCCTCAAAGCGTGTCGATTCTCGAGACTACTTCTCTCCTCAAGAAGTATCAGTCTCAGATGCTTACCCAATCCTCCATTCTTTCTTGATGATGTGAAGACAAGAATGATGTGTCTATCACTCCCTCTCAACTAGGGAGGAGATATCAACCAGTCCAAGCTTGCTTCTTATTAGGAGGAGATTTTGTCAAAATATCAGCTGCCTGCTCAGTGGAGATATATTGTAGTTGTACTACCCCATCTTGCACCAATTTTCATATGTAATGATATTTGTTGTTTATATGCTTTATTCTTGCATGGAATATGGGGTCTTCAGACAACCTTATGCAACTTGTGTTGTCACAATGTATAATAGTGGGGTCCATTGGTACTTTAAAAGTTTAAACAAATGAGATAGTGGCTTCCTTAACCAGACAGCTTCTTTACCAATTTCACATGTTGCAATATATTCAGCTTCAGCACAACTTAAAGCAATTGATTCTTGCTTTCTACTCATCCATGGTACCATAGAGGATCCCAAGCTAAAACATCCTGCAGTAGTGCTTCTTTCATTTGTCTCACTGCCTCCCCAATCTGAATCTGTATATCCCAATAGTTGGATATTGTTCTTTCCATCATGCTCCAGGCAATGATGTATTGTCCCTCATAGATATCTTAATATATCTAGGCTCCATCTGAAACTGACTGAGAATAATCACTGCAAAACAAATATTTGGACGTGTGTTCATAAGATACATCAGAGAACCAACCAATTGTCTATAACTTGTGGGATCTACATGGCTTGATTTTGAACTTCTCAAGCTCTTCAAATTGGTGATCATAGGAATTGTCATTGGTTTGCTATCCATCATGCCAAACATTTGTAGTATCTTACTCACATATTTTCCTTGACCTAGATATATTTCTCTAGGTTTTTGCTTTACCTCCAACCCCAAGTATATAAGCAGGGCCCTCATTTGTAGCATATCATATCATATCTTTTGTACATTCAACATTTTAGATATAAATATTACTTGTCCTATAAAGGATATTCACATATTCTAGATATTCTGAATATTCCGTTGAGTATGAACTTTGTCTTTGCTTTGGTACCAATGTAACGAACAAAGTTCACGCTCAACGAAATATTTAGAATATCTCGAATATGTGAATATCCATTATAGGACAAGTACTATTTATATATAAAATGTTGAATGTACAAAAGATATGATATGATATGCTACAAATGAGGCCCCTAATTATATACTAGGCAATGTGCCTCTTCACAAATAGTCATGTCCTTTACGACATGTCTCTTCAATATGTTAATTATTTATTAATTATTAATTATATATTATGTTCATAACAGTACCCTCCACCCCAATTCTGAAGCAATAGATATGACTGCCCCAATAGACGCATATCTGGTGACAGGTGCAAAAGTCTCCTCTTAATCTATTCTCTCCTTCTAGGAGAACCCTCTCGCCATGAACCTCGCCTTATACTTCTCGACACTGCCATCAACTGCATGTTTGATCTTGTAGATCCATCGACAAGCGACCATTGACTTCCCCCCAAGCCTCACTGCTATCTCCCAAACAACATTCCTCACGATGGAATAAGTATACTATTCCATCATGGCATCCTTCCAAAACTTGTTGGTTTGTTGTCTCCTCAAAGGTAGAATGCTCAGACTCACTGATGTTGCTCATTAAGGCCATATAACTAGAGAATCTAGCAAGTGGTCTAGTTTCCTTGAAGGTCCTACTAGGAACCTCCACATGCTTCTCAACATCCCTCATGGTCTACTCGACCCATCTTAGTCTCCTCATGATAGAACTTGAAGGAACATATCGCTTCTCCTCTTGATCAAAAGAATGTGAAAATTCTTGAATCTACTTAACAAAAATTTCTATTGCACAAATCTGGTTTATTTCTCCTACTTGTGTTTTTACATTTACAAGTTATTTTCAGAAATATCCAGAAAACAGCGAAGTAAACACACTGCAGATCTACACATACATACATATCAAGTACTTAAGAATTAAGCACACATGACAAAGGACATGATATTTTTTGGACAAATGTCCCTAGAAAAACCCATTGCAGGAAAACCGGTGTAGCATCTCTTGAGGGTTTTATTATTATGCACAATTTTGAATACAAACAAGGGCACTAGTAGTGGTTTGCCCAACAGAGAAATCCTGACAGATGTACCTCTATCTCCGGAGACGGAAAATATGGTTGATCCAGCTGAGAATGAGGAACACAACAAGTGCCTACACAGTCAGTGCGTCACCCTTCAGTGTGGCTGCGTCACTTTGTCTGATCTGCTGAATATGAGCCCTTTCTGGCCCACTGAAACCCTAGTGTTGCAACCTCTAGCTCTGCGTCAACCCCTCCTGGCCTGTGTCACCCTCCTGTGACTGCGTCACCCGTCCTGGCCTGTGTCACCCTCCTGTGACTGCGTCAGCCTCTGCGTTGGCTCTGCATGAGCCTGGCTGGGTCTGCATCACCCCTGTTGGGCCTACGCTGCCTCTGCCTCACCCTTCTTGGACTGCGTTGCCTCTCTGATACAAATTTGTCTCTCTGCAATTGTATTCTCGGCCTCGAATTCAGAAATCCCTCTGTCGATCTGCCCCTTGTTGCACTGCAAGCTCACTCGAAAATTCTCAACAAACCGTGCCCCAGAATTTCAACTTAGCTCAAGTGTTACTGCTATGTGTGTCTTCTCCAACTGACCCCAAGCCTTCCTTTAATACTTTTCTCATTGAACAATCAACAGTCATGATCTAATCTCTAACCGACTGCTAAGATTAGAAAAGACTTGATCCTCGTTACTTAGAACATTCTCACCCACATGTTTAAAATAATTCCCTTTCATTATTTAATTTCCCTAAGTTAGACTTAGGGTCTCCATTAAAATAATTAATTATTGGAATAAGGCTCCTGGTGGAATTTCTCCAATCAATTTCTGGGTCTTGGAGATCTCATGTGTTCTAGCCCCTCCACAAAATTTCAGAGCTAGAGCATATCTAATGCTACCCAAAATCTCAACACTACCTCTTAGCAAGGAATGTGCTCTAGCAACACTTCAACCTAAAGCATCACCCTGATCCACAGCATCGGCCCTCTCTGTTGTTGATGCTCGGCTGCTGCCCCTCATCCACTGCATTGCTGCTATCTGTACTGCTGCCCATGTCACTACCACTTACACTGTCTCATCTGTACTGCAACTCCCTCTCAAATGTTGCATCATGTTGCCCATAGCACTGCCATTGCTAACTGCTGCACTGCAACTCAGTTGCTGAGAAGTAAGCAACTGAAGGACATCACCTAAAACACTGACAGACAAGTCAGTTTGGCGGCATCTCGATACTGAAGCACCCTCTGTTGCTGAACTGCGCTGACTCTCTAAAGCTTTGCGTTGTCTGCTGCTCTGCACTGCGTAAGCACTGCCCCTCTGTGTTGGTGAAGTCCCATCAACCTCTGCACTGTTTCTTCCACGTTGTTGTTGCCTCTGCACTGCGTTGCTCCAGTCTTCAGCGTCCTCACTGCCACCGTGCCTCCATAATCCTCTGCACCAACTGACTCTAGTCATCCTGCTATTGTCTTTTAAGGGCTCCCGTAGCTCGTATGTGATTCAAGAGTTTGGGCACCTCAAGGATCCTGCCCTTTACACCATTTGTAGATGAATCTACAGATCTATGTCGCCCCACCTCTTCTCTCGAGGTACATGAGCACTCATGGCATACTCATCCTCATCGGTCACAAAGAGTTTAAGATCATTCAGAACTGTCAGGATCTTGGCCTTCTAGATGACGAAGTTAGATGCTCCATCTAACCTGTCCTGATCCCTCAATCCATGAGAGGCCATCTCTACTCAAAATGTCGAAACGGATGTTCTTCGCCCTTCGTCTGCTACTGCTCTCAGCAAGAGGCCAGATCTGGGTTTCTTGGCGATAGAAACCCTTTAGAGAATATGCTCCCTCTAACCAGTGATTTCCTTCTCGGAAATATTCCACCAATCCTGTCGAATCAGCCCTCTCCAATCACTCCGCTGATCGGATCTCAGACTTCTTGGCTAGAAATTATGCTAACGAACTGTTTCCCCTTACTTTGTCAACCCTGCTAGACACTATTATGCACCGGCAGAAACAATGCCCCACCAACAACTTCAAAGAACAAAAGTTACACCTCCAGCCACGGCAACTAGCACAGCGTCACCCCCTCTTGAACTACGTCACCCTCTTGGGTCTGCATCAGCCTCTGTGTCAACTCTGCGTGAGCTAGACAGGCTCTACGTCACCCCTGTTGGGTCTACGTTGTGCCTCTGGTGTTGTGCTGCCTCTTTCTGGATCTGTGTTGTCTCAGTCGCCTTCCTGCAACAAAAGCTTCGTCACTTCGTTGATGGCTTCAACTCCCCCTGATCTACAATTGCTCTAATACCATGTGAAAATTCTTGAATCTATTGAACAAAAATTTCACTGCAAAAATCTGGTTTACTTCTCCTACTTGTGTTTTTACATTTACAAGTTATTTTAAGAAATATTCAGAAAACAGCGAAGTAAACACACTTCAGATCTACACATACATACAGATCAAGCACTGAAGAATTAAGCACACATGACAAAGGACACACAATATTTTTTGGACAAATGTCCCCGGAAAAACCCAATGCGGGAAAACCAAAGCAGCAGCTCTTGAGGGTTTTATTATTGTGTAGAATTCTGAATACAAACAAGGGCACCAGTAGTGGTTTGCCCAACAGAGAAATCTCGGCAGATGTACCTCTATCTCCGGAGACAAAAAATATGGTTGATCCAATTAAGAATGAGGAACCCCACAAGTGCCTACGCAGTCACTGCGTCACCCTTCAGTGTGGTTGTGTCACTCTGTTTGATCTACTAAATACGAGCCCTTTCTGGCTGGGTCTGTGTTACCCCTGCTGGGCCTACGCTACCTTTGCGTCACCCTTCCTGGACTACGTTGCCTTTCTGCAATTGTATTCTCGGCCTCGGATTCAGAAATCCCTCTGCCAATCTGCCCCTCGTTGCACTGCAAGCTCACTCGAAAATGCTAAGCAAACTGCGCCCCAGAATTTCAACTTAGCTCAAGTGCTACTGCTATGTGTGTCTTCTCCAACTGACCCCAAGCCTTCCTTTAATATTTTTCTCGTTGAATAATCAATGGTCGTGATCTAATCTCTAACCGACAGCTAAGATTAGAAAAGACTTCATCCTTGTTACTTAGAACATTCTCACCCACAGTTTAAATTTATTCCCTTTAATTATTTAATTTCCCTAAGCTAGACTTAGGGTCTCCATTAAAATAATTAATTATTGGAATAACTTAGGCTCGGGGTGGAATTTTTCCAAACGATTTCTGGGTCTTGGAGATCTCATGTGTTCTAGCCCCTCCACAAAGTTTCGGAGCTAGAGCACATCCGATGCTACCCAAAATCTCAACAAAGAATACATCCATGTTGTTGGTGTTGTTGGTCCCTGCTCAACCTTCAGAACCTCTCGCTCTCGATCCTCTACCATTGTTGAATCTAACCCATGTGACCTCCTAAAGGCCCTACCCTCCTCAAATCTAACATCCCAACTAATCACTATCTTCCTCTACCCTGGAATGTAAACCCTGCAGGCCTTTGCGGTCTCGCTGTATCCAATAAAAATGCCCTTCTATGATGAGCGCACTAGCTTAATCCTCTTCTCTGTAGGAGTATGGGCATAAACTAAACCACAGAAGATACGAAGATGACTCACCTCTAGTCTCACTCCTGTAAAAGCCTCCTTAGGAGACTTGTCCTACACTGCCTTGTGAGGACTTCTATTTTGCAAATATGCAATCGTGTTACACACCTCTGCCTATAAGAACATAAGCAGATCTTGATCATGGATCATGGCTTTAGATGCTTCGACTATAGTCATGTTCTTCCTCTCTGCCACTCCATTTTGTTGCAGATTGTATGGAACTATCAGTTCTTTCTTTAATCCTACCTCCCTAAGAAATTCCTGAACTCATTGGAGTTGCACTCACCCCCATTTTCTGATCTAAGGAATTTGATCTTCTTCCCAATCTAGTTCTCCACAAGAGCATTGAACTCTTGGAACCAACTGAAGACTTCAACCTTGGCTTTCGGGAAGTAAATTCATGTCCTCCAAGAATTTTCATCTATAAATGTCACAAATAACTAAACCCAGGTACAGACTCCACTGACATAGGACAACAAACATCAGAATGAACCAAATCCAGAACTCCCTTGAACCTTGTCTAACTATTAGAAAATGTTGCCTTGGCATGCTTGCTAAAAGCATATCCGTTGCACACACCATATTTCTCTACACTAAACTCTAAAAGACCAATGACCATCTCCCATAACAATGGTAAAGCCCTATAGTGTAGATGCCCCATCCTCCTGTGCGATAACTCACTTAGGTTTTCACTGCTATGTACAAGGGCCTGTACTGGTTATCCTCTCAACAAGTACAGAATCCAGATTGCCCTCTCTATCTCCAATTACTTGCCTCACGCTAGGATCAAATCCCTTCAACTTAACAAGTACCTATCCTCCTGTAAAGTTGACCTCGTACCCTTTGTCTTCCATGGTTGAAACTAAGAGTAAGTTCTTTTCAAGTCCTAGTACATACAACACTTCATTCACCTCCAAAGAACTCCTAGAATCCAACTAGAACTATATGTTGCCCACACACTCTACTGCATACTTGGCATTGCCACCAAGCTCCACAAGTAGAACCCTGTGCTCCTTCGCCATAATGGTGAATAGGTCACAAGATCCCATAATGTGATGAGAAGCTCCATTGTCCACAAACCACACCCCATGTGTCATGATGCTTGAAGGACAAGACACCAATGCAAATTCCTTCTCGAGCTTCTCGGCTAGCTCATCCATCTATGTTGATGCAACTATTGATGTCTTCCCCCTGTCTTTTTTCTTGTTCGGGCATTGTCCTACATAATGACCATACTATTACTTATGACATGCAAAACACTTAACTTTGCTCATGCCATTCCTTTTCTCTCCTTATGAAGATACCAGAGCTATTACTGGTTCTGCTTGGCTTTACACTTTCCTAGCAAGAGCAAGATTCTCCTCATCTCCACCTCTACGTTGTCCACCAGATATCGAATTCTCCCAAATTTCCTTTTGAGTGAGGTCATCCCACAACTTGTTCCAATCAGGAAGCTTGTCTCTGGCAAGGATACCTATTACAAAGGTGGCTCATTACTTGGTACAACCACTCAAGGCTATCTTAACATGTTCCATCTCATCCACAGCTTCCCCAACAGCTGATAGTTCATCATGAACCTCCTGAATTTTTGGGAAGTATGAGGCAAAGTTCCAGATCTGTTCATTTAATGTTCCTTAGCTCTTCTCTTAGCACCATCTTTCTATTTTTGTTGTCACTTTGGTACAACTTTATTAATGTCGTCCATGTTCAATGAGCTATTTGCTTCCTTGTGATGTGAGAGATTATTTGATCCTTCACGTCATGCAATATGATCCCTCCAGCCTTCAGATATTTCATATTGTGTTTGGCTACTTATGTAGGATCCAAAGGAACTTGGATCTCTTTATCAACAAATTCCTACAAGGTATTATTGCCCATCAAAACTAGTGCGATCTTCTCCTTCCATGGACTGAAGTTTGTAGCCCCTTCCAACTTGTCTTCAAATCTTAGACTTGATGATGCCATCTTTACAAGATCAATTTCAGCCACAAAACCTTTGATAAAAAAGTTTGTTGGAAAAAATGTGTTAGTGTTTGAAACTTTGTTCACTAATCTTTCCCTCGCAAAACTTGTTCTTGCTCTAATACCATGTTAATTTTTAAGTGCAAGTTGCAGATTTACTGTCTTATGCAGTTATTTTACCCTCAAAAAATTTCTCTATGCAATAAATTAATTTCTGAAAACTACAAACAAAAAATACTTTTACACCTTTAACTCAGCAATTTGCAGCAGAATTTAGAACAGAAAATTAATCAGAAAAAACAAACAAGACGACAACAAAAATTAACCTTCCAACTTTTCATCATTTAATTTCCCAGAGAAATCATGGATCCCCTAACCAGTGAAAATAGCCCTCAGAATTTAAAAAGAAATTCCAGCAATATCAACAACACACTCAACCTCCTCAAGCCCCTGTGCATTCACACGTGTGGTCTCAGCCTGCTCAAAAAACCCTTTCGGCTCACATGCAGCCTCTTTGATATGGATAAATCACTAGTTGTCTCAAACTTGCAGGTTCCTACTATTTTTTTCAACTACAAAGATATTCTTGCTATCTTTTTCCTTCTTTGTCAACCCCTATGAATATCTCACAAAATCCGCAATATTACTCTTGCAAATTATTCAAAAAATCTTTTTTCTGAATTTCTCTCTCACTTGTGTTGTGTATTTATCCTCTCTCTTAAGCTGCTTTTCTAATTCTCCATAGGTCAGATCCCTAATCTCCAAGGTGATTGAGGGCTAGGATTAAATCATAGCTTTCTTTAATCAACAGTGGAGATTAGATCTAAGTCACTTATATAATTTATTAATTATCCTTAGAAAAACATAAGCACAAAGTCTACATTAATCAAATAATTAATCAATGTACTTTTCTTAAGTTAAAACTTAGGATGGAGACCATAATACTTGCTCCTCTTGAACAACCACCTAAAGAGGACGACTTCTCCTGCAAGCCACCAGTCTATACCGAAGACCTTCCAAATCGACAAAAATCTACAGTATCGATAATTGCCAGTAATTTGATGAAATTCCTAATACAAATCAGTTTGTTTTCTATCTCAGGAGCAAATCCATAAATTAAGAGTAAATTACAGCCTTCACAGTATGCTAGAAACGAATGTTCCCTTTCCTTCAAGGTGCAGTCACTTATTCGTGTTCACCAGAACGAAAACCCTCATTTGTTCCAAGTGAGGACTGCACCATATTTTCATCGCAGAGCTGTTCTTCCAAAGATCCTGAATGGTTCTCAAAGCAGCAAAAGTAGCTCTGTAGATGCAGGTATCTTCTTGAAGTGACAAGGTTTCCTGTGCATTTGCGTAATTAGTTTCATCTCTGGACTATTCAGAAGCATAAACCCCAACTTCATGTAAGCGAATAGAGGGAAAGATGCACTGAAGGTTTGCTTCACATTTGTAATTATGTTTTGAAAACAGTTCAGTGGCGAAGAATGGTTGCTGAAAAATGCTTTGGGTAAATGGCAACTGTAGCAATGCACCCATTCTTTTGTTATATTTCAAAATTTTCACCATAGCTGTATAATTGAGGGAACTATATTTCTCAAGTAGTACCACTTCCTCGTGGATGGCAATAGTGTCTCTGTGGATCTTCATTGTTCTTCATTGAATTCATATTCTGGTGTGTATGTTCCATTTTGTCTACTACCTTCTTTTAGTTTTTCGATCCTTTCCTTGAGCTCTTCACTAATAATGGCTGCTAGGAAAGTATGCTACAGAAGTCACCTTGGAATCTGCACTATCAAACCTTATTGCTGTGACTTGAAATGTGCATGGAAAATCCAGAAACCCCCAAGCACATGTTTTATACACGTTATGTCAAGGTTGCTGTCAGGTTCTGGAGAGACTGATGGATGACATCTTTAGAATGATTTCCCAGAACAGGCAGAAGACCATCATCAGTTTATGAACCAAAAGCCAGAAAATGAATTATTGTGTTTAAAATCTGTGATTCTGTCCCATCTCAGACACTCTTTAGGACAGAATGTTACCGTAATGGATATGTTGGGTCAGCAACAATAACTGCTAGTTTCAAGGTATTTCTTGAGAGCCTTTGCTTCTGTTGCTATGCTCAAATAACCAAGGATTCAAATATGACATTTAACGGGTCATATCATACCATGCATATTAAGATCAAGTCATAAGGAAAGGAGCATCATAATCATACAAGGAACATAAGAAAGCAACCACCAAGAACACCACATGATCCTAGAAGGAGAACCACCATGTACAACAACCCTCAAGCCAATAAAATAAGGTGTGTTACCCCCTGCAAATATACCTTTACCACTCATGTCAACATGAGGGGTAACACAAAGCACTCAGAGATAAACTTGGATTGGTGCATAATTCTTTCCTCACTAAGACGGAGTGTTGAGAAATATAGCTTGAACAAAGCCTTCTGCACAACTTCTATGTAAACGTGCTAAAAGTAGTTCAATATATTTCAAAAGGAAAGTCTAATTTGTAATCACCGTTAGGATAAAGTGTAATATCTCATGTTTTTTAGTTGAGTCTAATAAAGTGCATTTAATATATTCATGACTTAGACTAGATTTCATCTCAAGATCAGATTAGGTTTTGGAGATTAGAATTTTGATAGATTAGGATTTCAGAAAAGAAAATATAAGACAAGATAAAGAAAACACAAACACAGTTGAACTCTTGAACAGATTGAGCTACCAGGAGGACAGAAACGGCACACAGCAGGGAGAGGATCAACTTGCATCTTTTCAACAAGTTGAAAAGGCAGTCATACAGCAGATCCGTACAGCAGGTTCGCACATTCATATGGGATCCATGCAGAAGACATGCAGCGGCCATACTGAGAGTTGTGCAAGGCCATAGAGCTGTTGTCCTCCTTTTTGTGCAGGCAATACTTTCTCAGCAGCATGTACAACTCAGTTTCAAGTAATTTTAATAACCATGCAGCTATTGGTTTTTAGCAGACTGTTGGTTTTAATAACTATATTCTCTCTTATCTTGTAAGCTTTCAAAGGAACAAAAAGCTGATTTTGAAAGAGAAATTACCTGTGTTTTTATGAAACTACTTTATGCTTCCACCATTTACAATTCCAGCAATTGTGTGATTGATGCTATGGTCTGAAATTTAATTTCTGCATTAATTAAATTCAGAAATTTGTTCATTTAATTGTAATCACAAGGACAGCAGCCAAATAGGGTTGGTAATATGTACACCCATTTCACTATTCGATGTGACATAGTTGTTGTCAACATACAAGGGAATAACTTGAGCACTCTTTTGCAAGGCAACATCTTGATAAATGAAATGCCATCCCTAGCAATTGCCCGACTCGAGAAAGGGCTCTTAGTTTAACAATGGCCTCAGCATAACAAGGGATTAAGTTGCCTCACCAAAAAAAAGTTTCGGCATAATTAATGCCAGGCCAGTGCATTCCAATCAAGAAATTTTGGCCTTTCTATTTGATCACCCATATATGGCTTCTCTCTTTCCTTACATTTTGAGTCTTGACCATTATTATGTATCCAAGCATTATGGAGCATAATTATATTGAGTCGCATGCTAGTAATTGAGATTTTTAGATGTTAATTACAATTATATCTGCAGGCTTAAACCCTCTTGTTCTAGATAAGCTACTATCATTTATGATATAACTATGCACGGAATTTACAAACAACCTTTTTGACAAGGTTCCACAAGTGGCCTGATGTCTTTCAAATGGCGTCATTAGTTGATGAATACCAAATGATCCTCTGCAAGGCAATAACTCCACTTCAATTGGCGATTGGCAGATGGTTTTTTTTTAATGTAATGAAAGCGATGAATAATTTGTTTGAACTTTACATGTATCTAACCAATTTAAGTAGATATGCCTTGAATGATTATGACATCATCAATGTTTTGGTCATTCGCCTCCAATCGTATCGATATGTTCAAACTTCAAACTGTGGACACCATCAACCATCTTTGTCCTACTTTCTGAGATAAACTCAGCCTAGATGATTTGTATTGAGGAAATTAATCTTACCAACAGGACCTTGGTTCACTGGTGAGGGGAGTGCTAAGCCATCGACCAAAGTTCTATACTCATTGTGGTCAGTCCCCCTGAAAAGCATGTTAAAAAGGGTTGAGGTGCGGTACAAGTCCTCGTTGATTTTGGTATAATAGATTACCCTCAGTCATGGCATCTAAGTTAAAGGAAGTCCATGTTATGCTGTGCATCCCCATGAGGTGTGTTTCTGCAAGCGCTTCCAACCAAGAAACACATTTAATAAGTGTGATATCTGAACATTAAAGTAAGGACATGTTGATGGGCAGAAATGCACCACCAAGCAGTTAAAGGGATTCAGCTATCCCAAACAGGAAAGAGTCCAATTGAGCCACTAGACTCTCCCCTGTTTGGGATAGCTGAATCCCTCGAACTGGTGGTGCATTTCAACCCGTCGACAGGACATCATGAATCATATCCAACTGAATTGATGATATGAACTCAAGTCTCAATCTATAGAATCTGCAATTACAAAATCGTTTCAAGATGTGAGGTCCACACACTGTACAGTGTAGACTATCACTTCTAGAATCAACCTGAACTGAATTATTTCATTTGAAGAAGCAATAAGTAAGATTTTTGGAAATCACTGTGAATCATATCTAACTGATTTGATTATATAAACTCAAATCTCAGTCTATAGTATCTGCAATGACAAAATTGTTTCATGATGTGAGATCAACGCACTATAAAGTGTAGATTATCACTTCTAGAATCAACCTGAACTGAATTGTTTCATTTGAAGAAGTCACGGGTAAAAATCTCTGAAATCTTTACTTCAAGCAATTAGATATTGTTCTGCATATTGATATAAAATTGTTGTATGCTTCCCAATTCCCAAATATAATAACGTATCTCCAGACCTCGATGAAATGTCAAGGTCTAAATGGGCTGGTCAAGAAGTTGAAGGTCCCTGATTAAAAAAATTGAGAGAAAAAACTTTAAAAAGTTGAGTGTCTGGATGCACCTCATGAGGTCCGTATACAGCTGCGATGACTTTTGTGTTCCCCATCTCAAAGATAGCAGAGCTTCATACGCAAGAGTGAAATATATTAATTAATTAGGATTCATCTCCATGCAATGAACGGCAACGAAAGATGGTGTGAAGAAGCTAAACTGCACTATAAAAGTACTTAAGTGACATGATAATAACTAGAAGTATGAATCCACACACCCATCGGCTTTGTCAACAACTCCCAGCTGTGCATGTAGCTGTCGCATCTGCAGAATTTCCATAGCAACGTCACTAACCTACATTTAATATCAAAATCACTTGGCTAACAGACAAAGAATGACATTAAAGTTTACTTACTTCCAGTGGTCGACGCCCATCCAGACGCAACCCCTCTGGACTAATGTACTCCATAATGTATGATATGTGAACAGAATACTCTGTCTTCAAACAAATTATGCTTCCCAAAAATAAATTGATTTTCGTTTCCGAAGTCAACCGCTATACTTCTATGAGCTCGTGCAATATTTCACACAAATGCTTGTAGCCCTCTACAACCTCAAACCCGAAAACGTCCCTAAACCCAAACCCTGCACATTGCATGACATAGAATCTAGAAATTTGAATAGACTTCATTCCGATTGTTAATAATATAGACCTACTGCAACAGTAATGTGAGTGATTTTGCTTGCTTTAATCAATGCTGAAAATTGCTACTTGAACAAATGACGCGGATATTGAGACTGCAAAGTAACCACGGAGAAAAGATAAGGTGGTAAATGTACCTGTACCTCTAGCTATGCAGTCACGATTATTGCTCAATAGCTCGTAAATGCAGCCGCTCGCACTCGACTGCGGACTCCACACCGACCCCGCCGAATGCTCCGGAACGCAGAAATTTAAATGGAATTCACCACATGGACGCGGAACGTTTTAAACCATCTGGAAAAGAAATAAATTTGTGGTAAAAAAAATAATAATAATTATTTAGTTAATTTAAGTTGGTTTAATTATTAATAATTAATAATTATATAATTAATTTAAGTTGGTTTAATTATTAATAATTAGCTTAAATAGTATAATGTTTTAATTGATAATTATAAAAAAATAAATTTTATTGTTTGTTAGATTTAGATTTGTTTAATTATTAATAATTATAATTATAATTATTTTAGATAGATACAATGTTTTAATTAATAATTATAATTATAATGTTTTAATTAATTAATAATTATAATTATAATGTTTTAATTAATAATTATAATTATTATATTTTTAATTGTATTGTATATTTATTGTTATGTAATTGGAGGATAATTATAATTATTATTTTTTAATTATATTTTATTTTTATTGTTATGTAATTAAATAAGTCAAAATGTTTACATAACATAATTTTATAACATATCTTCTATATTAAGTTGGAGAGAGCGCCTCTTGACACAATAATTGAATCTGAAATATAGAATTGTGGCTTTGAATAGGAAATATGAAATTGTGGCTACCTTAATGGTGAACATTTATAAAATTTATTTTCTTATATTGGTTGAAAAATCTGCTAATATTGAAATTTTAATTGTTTTAGCATTGCATTTTGGAATAATGTCTATGATCTCTGTTCTTCTCATTTACAGGGGTATTTGAACATTGAAATTGCTCAAAAAAAACCTAAATCATCTATTCAAGGTACATTTACCTTCAAATTTGGGTGGGTGGTGTTAATAAAATGCTAAAATAAGTTGAGTATAACATTTATTTGTACAAAAGTACCTAGTTAATAAGTTCATGAGTGTCAACTCCGGATCTAACTAGGAGGTATTAGTGGAAAGCATGGAGGGACCAAAGAGAGTAGAGGCAAAGCACCAATCTTGAATATTATTATTGATCAAACAATGGAACATAACAATAGGGTTAAATTGTATTCATCCATATTTAGGAAGGGAACGAAATGCAATACAAATTTATAATGAAAACACAAAGATACAATGAAACTTTACTTTTATTAATAAATGGAATGTTTTGAAACTGTAAAAAAGTGGAATGAAACAAGCTTACTTGAAATGGTGGTAGTTTATCTATGAGAAGATATGTGACGCCTATGCGCATTCGCCAAAGTACATTACAATGAGACCAAAAGGGTTTTTCCAACATAGAGCAATAATGACGAAATCCAAAACATCCAAAAACCTAATCGTCGAAGATGAAACGCTAAAAAGTTTGTGGGCCCTAGTGGGGTTAGTTGGTACATCAATTTCTTGGTGTCATAACTTTTACATACAATCTCAGTATTTTTTCTTACAATCTCTATAATGGGTTACTTTTGTTTGGTACATCCATAATTAAGATGGATCTAGGTTGGTTTAATTATTAATAATTGATAATTACAATTATTTATTTTATTGTATTTTTATATAATTTCGCGTAGTCAAAATGTTTTAATTGATAATTATAATTATTATTTTTTAATTGTATTCTATTTTTATTGTTATGTAATTTGACAAAGTCAAAATGTTTACATAACATAACATAAAATTACAACATCTCTTCCATAATATGTTGGAGAGTGCCTCTCGATGCAATAATTGAATCAAAAATATGGAAATGTGGCTACGCTAATGGTGAACATTTATAAAACCTCTTTTCTTGTATCAATTGAAAAAACTGAGAATATTGAAAATTTAATTGTTTTAGCATTACATCTTGGAATAATGTCTATGATGTCTCTTCTCCTCATTTTATAGGGGTGTTCGAATATTGAAAATTGCTCAAAGAACTTAAATCATCGATTCAAGGTTCACTTACCTTCAAATTTGGGTGGGTGTTGTTAATAAAATGTTAAAATAAGTTGGGCATTATTATTATACAGTGTAATATGTGTGTTGTTTTGATATAACGCTTATTTGTACAAAGGTACTTAGTTAATAAGTTCACGAGTGTCGATTAGGGATCCAATTAGGATGTATTAGTGGAAAGCAGGGAGGGACCAAGGGGAGTAGATGCAAAGCACCAATCTTGAATACTAGTAGTGATCAAATAAAGGAATATAACATTAAGGTTAAACGGTATTCATCCAAATTTATGAAGGGAACGAAATTAAATACAAATTTATAACGAAAACACAAAGATACAATGAAACCTGACTTCTATTAATAAATGGAATGTGTTGAAACTATAAAAATGTTGAATGAAACAAACTCACTCGAATGGTGGTAGTTTGTCTATGAGAATATACGGGACGGCTATGCGCATTCGCCAAAGCACATTATAATGACACCCAAAGGCTTTTTTTTTACATAGAGCAACAATGACAAAATCCTAAACATCTAAAAACCTAACCCTAGGATATGAACGTTGAAAGGTTTATGGGCCCTAATGGGGTTAGTTGGTACATTAACTTTTATGTGTCATAACTTTTGCATACAATCTTTGTTTATAATGCTCGATGGCCCATTGGAAATGTTTAACTCAGAAGTACACATTTCGAATACACTTGGGCTATCACATAAAAAAAAACATTGTTTAGGGCTTCAAAATGACTCCTGAAGTTCAATAACCAAAAAATCGTAAAACAAATTGCCAAGATGGAAAATTGTGCTTTGAGCTAATGGAATAGCTGGGTTGCCACCAATATCCACTTAGATCATTCCTACCTCCTTAGGAAGCAAAGGTCTCCATTGCTTGGAGTGCCCCTATCGAATGGGGAAAATTTTGTTGAACTTGGCCTTGGGTGAGCCACTTGCCTTGGTGCAGGAGCTTCCTTGCTTTGATACCCTAATAAAATTGGACCTCTGTTGGCAAGTGCCCTTAACCTCTGTGTATGTGATTTAATTAATGGTTTCTTGTTCCATGCAGTCAAGGTTGATCTATGACAGTGTCAACTACTTTGTTATTTTTGATGTGTCCAATAATAGTGGAAAGTATGGCTAAAGGAGGTCCACATCAAACATTAGGTGTAAGCCAAGTAAGGGGGGGAATACTTAGCTCAAAAACATTATTACCCATGGCCTTAGTGATGGTGTAAGTTCCACGATGTTGTGGGAAAAGCTTCTGATGGGGTCCTGTAAGGCACTCTTTATGCAAATACAACAAAATCGTGTCTCCCACCTGAAATTTGTGTGGCACCCAGTGTTGATCATGGCATTGCTTATACTTAGTATTGCATTTTTGTAAAATATCATGGACCTGTTGATCGATCTGTTGAATCCATTTAATGAACTTGGTAGCTTTGTTGGCCTCAGAGTGAGCATGGGAAGACTTTGCTCGTGTGGACACAAGAGGTAGTGCTACATCAATAGGAACCAATGGTTGAAATCCTAGGCCTACCTAGAAAGGGCTATGGAGGGTTCTATTGTAGCGTGCTAAACATAGGGGATATTTCCACCCCTTTTGTGTTGATACTTGGAGTTTTACATATGCACGATCATCTTGTTTATGACCTATGCTTGGCCATCAGTTTAGGGAAGAAGGCCAGTGGATTTGGTGAGCTTGGTGTCCAACAATGATCGGAGGCTCAGCCAAAATTTTCTTAGGAACCTACTATCCCAATTTGATGTGATGGTCTGTCGTATCGCAAAATATACACACATCCATATAAAGAAGAGGTTGGCAATGGTCTCCATTGTGATATTCTTCTTACAAGTTGTTATAATGGCCATCTTATAAAATCTATCAACAACCACAAAGACATAGTCGCCGCCCCTGCTTGGTCAAAGGAACATCAAAAATGTAATCTAGCAAAACGGATTCCCATGGCTTGCCAAGAATAGGCAAAGGGGTGTATAAGCCTTGCTTCTTAATGGTTGGTTTAGCAAGGGCAATGGAAGTGCGGAACCCAATATATTTGTTGAGATCATGTCAAAGCTTCGGCTGATAGCAATACTTTTGTAGAATGATAATTATCTTATCCATGCTAAATTTTCCTACCATTTGATTATAGTTAGCTTTCCAAATCAGCTTTGCACACTTTCTTGCAAGAATAGAGAGATGACCCAAATGGCATAATAGTTTGTCCTGAAGATGAAATTCAATGATGGTTATGCTTGTGCTCAACATCTGGTAGGTGGTAGCAAAGCCAAAATCTCTCTCACAAAGTTGGGGCCACCCAGAGGCCACATGTATACAAGAGGAGAGCATCATGGTTAGTGTTACAACTGGAGGTCGACTAAGGCAGTTAGAGACGCAATTGGTGCTCCATGTCTTATATTTGATATCGAGATGAAATATAAAATTATGTGAACCACTTTTGATGGTGGTCATTCTATAGGTTTACTTGTGTTTTCATGAACTACAGAGGCTTGTGACCAGTGTGGATGTTTGTCTACTTCTCGAGAATGTAATGCTTCCATTTGTGGTGTACTTGTACAATGGAATTCATTTATTTGTTACAAGTGGGGTACCTACGAACAACATCTAACAATGTTTCACTATGGTAGGCCACCAGATAATTGTGTTGAGTGAGAATTGCATCTATCTCAATCTCATAAGGTTGTTGTAGATCAAGTAGGGAGAAAGTTGGGGCTGAGCACAGGTGGTGTTTCAAATCATTGAAAGTTTTTTATTGCAACTTGCCCACATCAATTTTACATTGCCACCACCCTTGGTCACTTTGTGTAGGGCCCATGCAATATTGGAGAATCCTAACATGAGCCTGCGATAAAAGTTGGCAAGGCTTAAGAAACTCCAAAGCTTAGATAGTGTGGTCAGGGTTGGCCAGTCACCAATGACCTTAATCTTGGTTGGATTCACATGCACATCATGATCATCGACAATGTAGCTTAGGTATTAGACCTTGTTCATGCTAAAGGAACATTTTTCGCAGTTAGCATATAAATTGTGTTATTATAGAGTGTCAAGGACCTACTGAATGTGTTGCAAGTGTTCTGCCCATTTCTTGTTGAAGATGAGGATACCATTCATTTATACCGCCACAAAATAATTGGTGAAAGGATACAAATATCATCTATCAACCTTATGAAAGTTTTTTTGGAATCGTCAAACCAAAGGGCTTGATTGGTCATTCAAAAATTCTTTCTTTGGACTTGAAAGTAGTTTTCCATATATTGGTTTGCTCTATTGGGACTTGGTGGCATCCAAACTTCAAATCAATCTTACTAAAGTAATTCGCCCCCTTGAGTTAGACAAGAAGGTCATCAATTTGGGGAATCGGGTACCCATTCCTGACTGTGAATTTTTTCAAGGCCTGGTAATCAATGCAGAGTCGCAAGGTCTCGTCTTTCTTCTGCACGAGCACAATTGGGCTTTTGCAGGGTGAGGAACTCGATTGGATGCGCCCTTTTTGGAGCAACTCCTAGATCTAGTGCTTTATTTCCTCATTTTTTAGAAGAGAGGGTCAATAGACTGTCCCATTGGATAAAGGTGCATTAGGGGTCATGCCAATTGAATTTTTTACCTTATAGTGTAGAGGTACCTCAATGGGTGAGTAGAAGATGTCTTTGTATTCTTCCACCACTTTGTCCACTTGCTTTTGTTGTGTGGAGATGCCATCTGTGGAGGCCATGGATGTGGCAACGACATTCTACTCACTTCAAGAGTGAATTAGGAAGAAAATAAATTTCTTAGTCTAAGAGATGACCTTCCTACATTTCTTAGTGGAGATCGAAGAAATGGCAGTAGGTGGAGCTACCTCTGGTATCTTTGTCACTGGTCAGTCCAAAGTAATAATAACACTACAAGGTTTAAACTCATATACAACATGACACTTCCACAAGTATGGTTGAACGAAATTAACATCACAAACTTTGGGGTGGGGGGGGCAACATCACATAATACCTCATCCTTTAAGGGTTTGATGCTAGAGGCAGGCGACATTGTTCGCTGACGAGTAGATATTTCCCTTAGCGGAGCCACCTAATGGTGTATGGTTGTGGGTGTGGGGTTGTGAGCAAGTCCAACCGCTTGATGACCTATGTTGAAATGAGGTCCTTTTGATTTCCACTATCGACAATGAAGTGCAGCGGAGCACCCTTCACCCACTACGAATGAAAAAGGCATTCAAGTTTCTCCAATTCTACAGATTCACTTGGGTGAACCTTGGTGGTAGAAATGGTGGCACTAGGTTCTACATCAATGATCTGCTTCCCCTTATCTGTATGTAATTTAAAGCTGGAACCTGCAACTAATTCTAGGACTTTCATCTCGGTTACTAGGGTACTAGCAATTGCTTTGAGCGAAATTCATCAGTGTTATGCCAGAGGCTATTATGGAACTTGCACCACTTTATTGTGTCTTTATTCATCTTACCATTGCCCTACTTTGTTTGCAGCTTAGACAAGTTGCCCTATGGTGGTTAATCCTGACTCTATCCTTTATTGTATAAGTTGGGGTTGTCTTTTCCTTGCTTCTACTATAAGTAATTCACACATACAAACTCTTGATTCTTTTATTTAAATTGCTACTAAATTTTGAAAATTATTGGTACGATGTACCTAGTGAGGAGATGTCAAAAACTCCATATGTCTACAGGTATTTGCCTAAACCATCACAATACTTGAGCACCAGATGTCACTTGGAGTCTATGATACCCAACTTAGTGTGTAAGGTATGGAAGATATTTGTGAACTATGACATTGTTTGCTCCCTCTTCTACCATAGTGTGGTCCATCTCGTGTACTGGTCATTATAGCTTCCAACAAGGTAATATTATTCCTTAATAACATACTTGAAAGAGATGCAAGTGGGTACAACCACAAATATTGCAGATTCCTTTGTGGCATTTTTCTCATGGTAAGTATCCCACCAATCCTTCACATGGCGAAAAACCTTAAGGAGTGTAAAGGTAAACTTTTTTTCTTTATCGAAAAAATTGTGGATAGAAAAATACCCTTCTAGCATATTTAACTATTTGTTTAGAGCACTTGCATCTATCTTGCCTTCAAATACGAGAATATCAAAACTCAATTGTACCTCGAGGGGGGCAGTGCCTCCTCGCCTGACGAAGATGTGTCAGTTGTTGGAAACCAACGAAAGATCTGGGAAAAATTATCCATCGTCTCATTTTTTGTCATGCGAGGGATTCCTCGACCAATAATTTAGTAGGATCTTTTGTTTCCTCATCTTTATTTTATTTTGACATGGGAGGATGTCAAGGTCTGTGAGGACAATATTGTAAATTCTCAAGTATTTCGAGTCCCGACTCCTTAAATATTTACCTCATTGGGGGCATGCACAAAGAAACAGACAAAGAGAAAACAACTTTGATACCATGGATTTAGATTTATGAAGGGAATGAAATTAAATACATATCTATAACGAAAACACAAAGACATAATAAAAATTGACTTCTATTAATAAATGGAATGTGCTAAAACTATAAAATGTGGAATGAAACGAACTCGCTTGAATGATGGTATCTTATCTCTGAGGAGAGATGTGATAGCTACGTGCATTTTCCATAGTGCATTATAATGAGGCGGAAAAAGGCCCTTTTTAACAAAAAGCAACAATGAGGAAACCTTAAACATCCAAAAACCTAACTCTGGGAGATGAAAGACCAAAAATTGTGTGGGCCTTAATGGGGTTAATTGGTACATCAACTTCCCGGGGTCGTAAATTTTTTATATGATCTTTGTTTAGCATGCTCAACAAGTCATTGGAAAGGTCTAGTCAAGAAGTACACATTCCAACTGGGCCTAGGCAATATCAAAAAAAAGTCATTTAGGGCCTCAAAATGGCCCTAAAAGTTCAGGACCCAAAAAGACTATAGAAAAAGTATCAAGATGGAGAACTACTACAATCAACTATAAAGAAAATATAAGTGTTCATCTAATCATGTGTCACAATCAAAGTCAAACTTATTCAAAATGGACGATGTACTAAAAGAGCACTTGATCACCAACTCATATGAATGAATCATGTTAGAAATTAAATAAAGAGAAATGGAACACGTAAAATATCGTGGAAACAAAAGCACATAAAATCATAAAACAAGAGAGACACATATTTACCCGGTTCACCCAATTTGTGCTAAATCCACGGAGAAACAACCATACCTTCCCTTTTTATATCTAGCAAACTAAAGGGATACAACCTACAACAAATTCATTGTAACTTCCTCTTCTCTCTCACACAATCTCCTCTCTTCTTCTCACACACAAAACAATACACAATTGTAATACAATTCCCTCATATAAACCGAGGGTTGCCTTCTAGGGAAAAAAACCCTAAATTAACATAACTTCAACCTTTAGATCTTTCGCCTTATGAACAACCCAAATTGACTATGCAATTACAATATTTTACAAGGCAATTTTTATCTAAATTTTTCTTTCAAGGGGGGGGGGGGGGAGGCAGCACTAGTGGGGGGCAAGCCACCCCACACCCCCCCGTCAAGGACTGGGATCCAACCATGGCTGCAAAAAATGAAACAAAACAAAACAACATAAAACAAGATAAAACAATAACAATAACAAAAAAAAAAAAACACAAAAATAACAAAAATAACCTTTGAATCAGGGAGATAATCACGCTCCACACCCAACAACTCAGAGCTAGCCATGAGGACCTCTTAAATCCACATTAGGCTTGGTTCAAATGTATGTGAACTAATAGTTGCGATTTAGTAGAGCCTTCGTAGTCATGTAATTAAGTGAAGCAAACAAATGAGTAATTAAATGATTTAATGAGTCATTCCTCTCTAACTTAGCTCTATGGCAAATAAAAAAGATGCAATAAAGCTAAAAAAAGACATGAATATTGGGAGAAATGAGATTCCTCTAAGTGTTACATTAGTTTACATAATACAATGGATAAATCATGTCAAGTGCACATTTACACACAAATCGAGTAAATTGGTTACACGAAGGGGGGAAATTGAAGAAAAACCTTACTCAAAGATAGTTGTATCAACAAAGAATCCAAAATATAAGGGAAGGCATACTATAATACACAATTGAGGATGTAGGTAAAATCAATTAAATGTATAACAAACTAAGAAAGGATAATGTGATTTATCCATTCCCTTAAAATAGGCATATTTGTGCCTATATTATACGACATATGTGAATTGTATGACATTCCCCAATTAGACATAATGATTCCCCCTTAAAATAAGAAACTCATATAGAGTGATGATGTGTATTGATCAAAACACACCGAAACAACAAAAACACGAAAACAAATATAAGGGGACAATGTACCTAAACTAAAATGTGGCGAGGCATGTTTGATTATGAAATTATATAGGAGTACAAGAAATATAGAAGGAAGTAGCATGGATTACAATGATGCCAAATGTGTGGATTGATGAGTCTATGGAATAATGTTTAAGAAAATGGTTTATTAAAAAATAATTTAAAGATCTTAAATCCATTTCATTCTTGTTTAGTTAGGGATGTGGCTAGCTAAAACATTTGATGAGAAATTTCCTTTATTCTTTCAAGTTTATGCTCAAGCGAAATTTTTGATGTCAAACTATAGATTGAATCAAGGAGGACCCAAATAAGTGGGTGAGTTCTTAGTCAATGAGTCCCAAGCTTGGGTTTTTTTCAATGGAGCAAGGCAGGGTCCTCGCGACTATAGTAATGCTAGTATAATTCTTTATTTATCCCATTCTCACTATGTAAAGTACAATGCAGGTCTAGGAGTGAGTTTCAATAATTATGTGGAGCTCGTGGCTTTGAGATTTCTACTAAATTGTGCTTTGGAAAGGAATATAACTCATATTTAGATATTTTGACACTTGTCTATAGTAATTAATTGGGTGAAAGGAATATCACAAGTACGTGATTTAATTCTCGAGAAAATTTGTGATCATCTAAAAGAGATTGCAAAATCCTTTGTGTTTATTTCTTTTAAAGATATCTATGTGGAAATGAATGTAATTATTATTTACTCATCAAAAGTAGGCTAGTTGTTAGTTCAAGGTATTATGATTGTAGAGGATATTGGGGAGCAAGGGTGTCTCTATTCCCTCCTTAAATTTATGAAATGATATTTTCTCTCCTAGTTTCTAGATACTAGATTTTATTTGGAATTGTAGGCAACATATGGTGTTTACACGATATGATTGTAGACCACGCTTTTTGTTTATGCATTAAAGATATATTTTGGGGATGATGCTTGTATAGTAATTTTTTTAGAGTAGATGAATGACTACATGCTTGTGTGAACAAATGTAGCATCGAGTAAGATGATTATAAAGCGTGAATCTTTGGCTAGGGATAAAAGATTGTATGAGAAAAAGGTTCGATCCTTTTTCTTTTCTTTTTTTAGTATTTAAAGCAATCAAGGACAATAATTTTCTATTCATAGTTTTGTCTATGAATAGAAAATAAAAGATATGTACAAAAAATATGTAAATTGTAAGATAAAACATGAGGCATTGTTAAATACTATTTACCAAAATGGTGTTAGTGTTGGAAATATTGAGAGGGGGGTGAATCAATATATCTCTTACAATCAATTAATTTTACTTTTATAGAGCATTAATTAACGTTATCATTAGATGTAACATAAATCAACAGTGAACAACACCATTAAACAACGTGAAAACATCAAGACAATAGACAATGTATTTTTAGGTGGAAACCCACCCCCCCCGGGACAAAAGCCATCGAATGCTTCTCAGTATTTGTCTTCAATAAAATGTACATCAATATTTTCATCTCCAACTAAGAGAGGCTCCACCTCGTGGTTTATACACTACAACTTGTAGGACACTCCAATGCCTTGTTTACCAACTGTAAGTAGAAGGACGCTCCAACGCCCTAGTTTACAGGCTCCATCCTGAAGGATGCTCCAACACCCTGTTTACCAATCACAACCGGATGGATGCTCCAACACCTATGCATACTCCAACCTTCCCTAGCACCACCCTGCTGCCATAAATTGTTCTTAGAATTCAACTACAAGGAGACTCCACTCTCCTGCCTTGCACCACCCTGTCGCCCTGAGGATAAAAGAACAAGATACTAAATCCATCGCTCAAACAATTATGTTGTTATGTCTTTGTTAAAGAATAAACTTTTGTCAAGTCCACTGCTACTGCAACCTACTTAATCATTGTTCTTCTGCTTCTGCTTCTAAGAATATAGTTTTGTTAATCCCCCTGCACAACAATTTTGATTAAGATGTTACCCTGTCAATTCACATCGGCCTCCTCTGTTTCACAAGCATATGTGAGACCTTTTTTCCTCTAGTAACAATGTGTCCAATAATACGAAACCTTAGCTCATCAATTCAATGTCAGCATCATGCTATTGCTGGCAATGCATATCTTTCAGTCAACAATATACTATCAATGATATAATCCTAACTACAACAATGAATCTGCTTACAACACAAATCTTTTTTTCCTACAAACAACATGTTCTCTGTCATCCCTAGCTCATACAAAACTCTACCATATATACTATTAATCACTCTAGAAAAACCAATCAACATAAGCTTACTTTTAATATTTTCTTGTCAATTAGATTTGTCTACACAAAATAAGGTTTTCAATTGTTCTGGCCTCAAAGGCATATACTATTATAGCGAACATAGAGACCTCTTCCACACACAACCTCTAAATATATCAGCATATATTAATTCATCTCGACCAATGGGTGTCACTTTCATACATCGAGTCACACCCGTAATATAAATCAAGCTGCCATCATTGTCCCGTTGCATAGGTCTCTACCATATACCATATCATAGTCATACCTTACAAGAGGAAAGTCTTGCATCCTCACTTTAATGTTGTAGGTTACATCTCTATTGTGTCTCAGAAGAGATAACACTCATTGTTTTCAAAAAATTCGCTTAGGGTCTCTATCATATCAAGTCATATCCAAGTTATTTCCATACATAAAGGGTGCCTTTCATATAACGAGGGTGCTTCCATGCATTGGGAGTCACTGTCATAGTATGAAGTTACTGTCATGCAACAAGGGTAATGTTATGTAATGAGGAGACTGCCATCCATCATAAAGGTTATTTCCATACACTTCATGGTCACATTATCATATACATCACACCATATGTATCATTAAGGTCGTTGTCATGTCATCAAGGTCATATCCGCATCATGAAGATTACATCCCCATCATAAAGTTTCCAACCATATACTAGATAGGTGCCATATCTTAATATTACTGTCATATACAAAGTTTTTTTCATTTTATAAACAATATTATTTCCCTATGTATCATTATTCAGTTAGGTCATGGATTACTGGCCAAGTTTCAAAGGATTATTGTTATACATCATAACTTTACAGTCAAATCTAGATCACTAAGATCAATGCTACATTACTATTATCAAAGTATACACTACCATGTGTCTATTGTCACAATATTGAAGTCAAAATCATGTATCAAATTACTGTTATGATGAATTTCTTCTAACAAGACTCATAGCCATATACAAACGCTATATCTTTGTCCTATATCAAAAGAAGCACTTTGCATTATACATCTAAATCAACTCATACCTTATCACATTGCATTATAAATTTGCCTAATTATGTCATGTCCATAATTTGCATTAGTGCCAAGAGAAAAACTAACATTTGTTGTGGTCAAAGAAGCGCAAATCAAGTGCAATCTCGGGAGCCACGCATCACAGTCGAGGGGAACTCGTATCACAATACTCAGATCACTAGAAGAAACTTGCTCATTGTCTTTATGGTCATTCTATGAACTTGGATCACAACCATGGAGAACCCGCATCTTTGTTTAGTAGAGTAATTTGCATCATAGTTCATTAAATTCCAAGGTATGGACTTGCATTAAACTTCAGTAAGGTAGCCACATAAATAATACTTATATTAGCCCAGAATAATACTCACATTAGTTCAGAGGGATATCCACATCAACCCAACAAGTTTATCCTCATAAATTCACATTATAGTTACATAAACTCACATTCATATTACATCACAAAGGGAAAATTACATTACTCCGCAGAAGATGTTGTCACAAAACTTCACGTTATCTCATAACTAATCTCCATAGAAAGGGGTACCTCACATTCCAAGAAGGAAAAAAAAGTTTCCATAGAAAACTCACACTTTGCCTCAAAAGATTCATGAATTCTTGCTACATAAAGTCTACAAACCGCATACATGATGAATGAGTCTAAACACCAATATATAGTTGTTGGATCATACAAAGGGTCATGTCCCTTGGGTGATCCAACATGAAATTTTACCCACAACTTTAATTTACATTGAAAATAATTTCCCTCTATAGCTAAGCTAACATGAATTTCAATTTTAAAACTAATTTAAAATTGAAATAATTCAATTGTGTGAGCTAACTGAGGGTTGAACCACCTTAAGATAATTTAAATTTCAATCCCCAAAACCTTTGGGACCAAAACAAAAGGGGCTTGACTTTTAAAATTAATTATTTGGATCCTCAAGATAATTTTATCATTTAAAGCCCTTCATAACCAATAGTATCATGTTGCCACATCAACATCCCTTTAGGCACCTAACGGGGTTTTGACCTTTGACCAAACATACCTTTCCAACCGTGATGCCTCTCATGATGTGCCACATACCGCTAGAATCAATATGATGAGGAGCTTAAAATAAGGATGGTTGTGTCAGAAAACAAGTTGATCTTAATCCTTAAAAAAAAAAAAAAAAAAAAAGTACGGGGCTTCTGGGGTTTTCTAGGGGCTTTGACCATTGGAGCTTCCAATTGATGACAAATATCAAGAGTGTTCTATAACTGATGTTGGCATCAATGACAACACCATTCAACAATCTACCCCTTTTTCATTGATGGCAACACATACTTCCCTTGCGATCATTGCCCCCCCTAACTCCATGCCTCTGATCTTCCTTCCCTGATTTTTCTCCCCCTTTGAAATTAATGGCAAAGGTTTAATCCCTGAAAAAATGAATCCCTCCAATGAGATATGCATTTTTCAATTTCTACCAACTTGAAAGAGATGACGATCATTGTCGACCTGTCTTCCTTTAACAAATATCCCCCCTTTGACCAATTATCTTCCTTTGATGATTCCTACAATAGTCTAGCTTACTTTCTTTGACTACTTCCCCCCCTGCGACATGTTATGATTTTCACATCTGGTTCTACCCGAGTCTTTATGTCCATGAATTGTCAAATGAAATTTTTATTCCACTAAAGTTGGCACCATGATGCTAAACGCTGCTATGACTACTAGAAGCTAATTCTACAATGAAACATCTTGAACCTTAACATCTTATACTGTGTATTCATCAGATCCCTTTGACTTCAAAATACTGAGATCATAGTTAATATAGGATATCTTCATTGTCCTAATCTTTTCATTGCTGCTTTCTTCTCCAAAGTTTCTTATACTTGATCTTTGAATTCTCTTTCCTAGAGGGTTCCATCCCGTGTCTGTAATCACGAGAAATATTTCCATAGTGATGGCACTTGAAGCATTCTATATGGGACATGAATGACACAACAACTGATATATAGTTATTTTGAAATATATTCTTTGATATTGCAAGCTTGCTTTTAGGGTTATGATAATGTTCTTGATAATTAAACCTTGTTATACATGCTACAGTCCCTAACAATATGTGCAGAGTTAGAACATGAAAAGTAATAACTATTAACCATGTTAGGGTACCTGGATGAGATGGCTTGTCTAGAAGGTCTTCTCAGAACTTTCCTTCTTGGAGGAGGTGCAATCCTTTGCTGATCCCTAAATGCTTCAACATTTCTTCCTGGAGTTGCAACATTCAAAATTGTCTCCCGCCCTTTATTTTACCTTTGAGGAAACTTCTTGTCTTTGTTCTTCAAGGTCTTGGAGCTCACCTATATTTTAGATGTCAATTCTTCAACATAACCAATACTTGTTTTGATATATGGAGATCTCTAGAAACTAATAATACCATCCACCGTTTGTGTGCTCTTCATCCTTTTGTTTAGCCCGTCAACTTTCGCTCGTAAGGAAGCAGTTTCCTCTTCTCATTTCATGCAATCCTCTTCTTTATTCTAAATATGACAATTCTATTATTCTTTCATTTTCTTAGCCTATTCAAGCTGGATCTTCAGATAAGTGTTCTCTTCTTTCAACTAGAGACAAAGGTCTTCTTCAACCTTAGACTTTTCTTTGAGATGACTCATTAGATGAGAAATTTATTGTTCATTTTTATTGATGATATAATCCATCTTATCAACATCATGCATTTGTTCCTTAAGCATGTTAATTTTTGCAATAGCTACACAAGTTCCTGTTCCTTTTGATCGACTTCTTCCTTGAGTCTGAGATTTTATTCCTTTGTGTTCTTCAACTCTTTCAAAGCATTGATTAATACCTTTTCCATGTCTAGTTCCTCTTCTTCATCTTCTTCCTCATTTTTCAGAATCTTCCATATGAGAATCTTCTTAACTTGAAGCATGATCATTGGCATATTTTCCTTGACCAACATGATCTTAACTTGCACGAATATTTTGAATTTTCTCCCAAACATGTTTGGTAGATGAGCATCATCCTACATTGGATTTCATAGAATCTAGCAGGGCACTTAAGATGATACTGATGGATTTGGAATTGTGTTTTCTTGATTCATGAGTAGAGGTATTTCTAGAAACAACAAAATCCCATACGTCATATCCAATAACTTGCAAGTAGGTTTCTATATTATCTTTCCAAAATACAAAACTTGATTCATTGATCAGAGGAATTGAACCAACCTATTTCTCTTCTTCAATTGTGATAGGTTTTAAAATAATTTCAATATAAGGAACTTCCTTTGGCTTTGAACACTTGGCAGCTTGCTTCCTTAACTTTCCCATCTTGATTCACCTGAGATCTACCTTCCAGTTATTAATTTTCTACTAAATGAACATGCTCTAATACCAATAGTTGAAAATACTAAGAGGGGGGTGAATTAGTATTTCCCTTACAATCAATTAATTTTACTTTTATGGAGCACTAATTAACATTATCATTAGATGGAACACAAATCAACAATGATCAACACCATTCAACAGTGTGCAAACATCAAGACTATAAACAACAATTTTTTAGGTGGAAACTCCTCCGAGACAAAAACCATCGAAGGCTTCTTAATATTTATCTTTAATAAAATGTACAACAATATTTTCAACTCCAACTGAGGGAGGTTATGTTTAAGCCTCGGAATTCCGTTGCAACAACATGGGGGGTAACCACTCGGTCTGGACCTTGGATGGAGCTCCTTTTCTGTTTGGTGTAGTGGCTCCGACTGGGGATAATGGGATCAGTTTCCTAGCAAAGATTTGATATGTTGATGGGTTTGATATAAGGTGAAATGGAAAATGATTTTAAACTAAAAGAAATGATCTATTTAAGTAACAAACACATGCATCTATTTGATATAATATTTAACTTAATCTATACCTGGGAATGACTTAACTCATGGGATCTACAAATATATCTTAAAGCAAAAGGTAATAAAGATCATTCAATTGCTATAAGAGATGAAGCTATAAAAGATAATTATTTTGACTAAATAGTTATGCAAAATAATTGTGAAACTATATCTCATATATCAGTTGATAATATAATCAACAAGGAATTACAGCTGAAACATCATACAATAGTGATTTAATGAAAATTGTAACTCAGATCTCATACATAATACAATATAACGAAAATTGTTGCTAATACATAAACAAAACTCAATCATAAAGATAGAAGTACCATATATGAAAAGGTTCTACTCATGAAATCAACAACGTTGATCTGCTTCTTTTCAATCAAATACAATCTAAGAGTATAAAAATGCAAATTCAGTAGAGTATGCTTCAATATCCAAGAAAATCAAGATCTTGTTCCATATATTTCATCAAAACAGTCACAAAAGTACTAAAATGCAAGCTTTTGATAAAATCTTGGACCCCTCGCTAAATGCATGAGAGAGGTTTAAATAATATTACATACGCATCAAAAATAGATTACTACATAAAATTCCGAGGAGGTTTCAAACAACCTTCCCCAGAATTTGTACCGAAGGAAGATTTAACTAATTGTTGATGATGAGCATGGGTGATTTTGGATTTCTCTCTCTCTTCTTCAAGTTTGAGAATTTGTGATTTCCTTAATTGCAGAGAAGAAGAAGGAGTTTATTCAATAAATTGAACGAGGGCAAAAGAGGGAATAACTATATTTGTAGGAAGAACAACTTCTTTCCCATAGACCAGATTAAATGGAGAAGTACCTATAGAGGCTTTATGTGTTATCTGGTCTGCCCATAGAGAAAATGTTAAAGGTTTATGCCATTTTCTTTGACTCTGATCAATAGTTCGTTTAATGATCCTAATGAGGTTTTTATTAGTTGATTCTGTTAAAACATTTCCTTGGGGATAATAATTAGTTGAATACTTAATTTTGAAACCTCTTTTGAGAGCAAATTCTATCATAGCATTGCCTATGAAATAGATGCAGTGTCAAACATCAAGACAGTTGGTAAGCCAAATCTGGTAATGATAAATTGATCAATAAATTTGATAGTGTTCTCAGAATTGGTTACCTTTAGTGGAATTTCTTCCACCCATTTAGTAAAGTAATAAGTTACTGTAAGGATGTATCTATGTTGCTTTGAAGAGTGAGGAACAATCTCACCTATTATGTCCAGTCCCCATTACTCAAATGGTTGTTCGATATTGACTGGTTGTAATGGCAATGTAGGCTTCCTTTGTCTTCCAACAACAGATTGACAAGTTTTTCATTTCCTTACATATTCGTGTGCATATTTAAACAAAGTTGGCCAGTAATAGCCAGAATGCAGCATTTTATGTGCTATTGTATCTCCTCCAAAATGTCCACCAGCTAGTCCATCATGGAGTTCCTACAAAAACTTTTATGCCTCAGATTTTTCAAGGCATCTTAACAAAATAGAGTCATTTTTTTTCTTATGAATAAAACATCATTGACAAGTTGGTAATGATTTGCTTTCAATTTCAAAGATATTTTTTCTTTTTTAATTGAGTTGCATAGGGGCATATCAATTTTTTTTATATAAAAAATGAGATCAACATATTGAGATTTAGTATCGTTGAGGCTTACCTGAGATAATTGAACGTCATCACCTGAATTTTCTTCTTCTGGTAAGTTGGATGATCTAGTCAACATTCTGAAAAAACCGTGACCTCTAACAATTTTAGCTGGTTTAATTTCAACATCATATTCTTGCAGTGCAGTTACCCAGTAGGCCATTTTTTCTCCTACTTCTCTTTAATGCATCAGTAATTGTCTTACTGCTGAAAATGGAACTATAATTTTGGTATGATTTTTAAGGAGAAATGGTCTGAAATGCTTTATTGACTTGAAGACAACAAATGCATGTTTTTCCACAGCAGAGTAATTTAATTCGGCACCTTGTAGATTCGAACTAAAGAATTAGATGGGTGCTTCTATTTGTTGATCATTGAGTTGTGTCAAAATGGCAGCATATGATGTTTCTGATGCAAATGTGTATAAAAAAAAATGATTAGAAAATTTGGGGGTTGTCAGGGATGGAGCGTTGATGATAGCTTGTTTTATCAAATCAAATGCTTCTCTTTTGTTGTGACCCCATTTGAAAACCGATTTTTTCTTAATCATAGTCTGTAAAGGTAAAACTATTTGTGAAAATTCAGGGACAAATCTCTTTACAAAATTTATTTGTCCATGGAAATACTGCATTGATTTCTTATTATGGGGTAAAGGGATTTTATCAATTTCCTTAACCCTTTCCGGATCAATATAAATACCCTTCTTTGATACGACAAATCCCAAAAGCTTACTTTTGCTTGAGGCAAAATCAGACTTTTTGGGATTATGTGAGATCCCATATTTCATACATCGTTCAAAGATATGCTTAAGGTCATTTAAATGGTTGCTTCTCTTCTGTGAATAGACAGTGATATCATCCAAGAAAATAAAAAATTGATTTGTTAATGAGTCCTCTAAAGGTTATATCCATAGCTCTTTGAAATGTGGCACCTGCATTAATCAAACCAAAAGGAATTTTTTGATAAGCATATTTTCCCCATTTAGTTCTGAACGTAGTTTTCAATCTATCATCTGGGTGAACTAGGATTTGGTTATATCCCGAAAACCCATCAGGAAAAGACATGAGCTCAAAACCAACTACTGAATGCAGTACTTGTTCCATGGTTGGCAATGGAAAGTTGTCTTTATGACATGCTTTATTCAAATTTCTAAAATCTATGCATATACGAATGTCACCGTTATTTTTCCTAACAGGCACTAAATTGGATACCCATTTTGAATTACTAACAAGAAATATGATTTTGGCCTGAAGGAGTTTATTCAGATCAGATTTGATTTGATTCTCAAGGTTTGGATGAATTTTCCTTACTTTCTGTTGGACTGGTTTATCATTAGAAATCATGGGTATGGTGTGCTGTATAATAGAGGTATCATAAGTTTTGAGATCATTACAATCCCAAGCAAAGATACTTTTGTATTTCTTCAATAGTCGAATGAATGATAATCTTTCATCAGAGGATAGACCGAGACCTAGATTGATATTCTGAGGCTTGTCATAATTTCCAAGGTTCACTAATTCAAATTTCAGAGTCGAACTTTCAATTTTGGCATTAGTTACCTTTTTAAATCTGTCTTTAAGATCATACAAATCTTCTAATTTGACTACAACTTTGGGTATTGTATTTTCATCAACGTTCTACTTTAAATGAATGTCATGCTCATTTTCATCTACGATTTGATCATCGTATGACCCTTCTGATGTTAGAAAATATAAAATATCATAATCATCGTTGAAGACTCGCCAATTAGTGAAATTGTTAGGAATAGATGGTCTAAAAATAGTTCAATAGAAAATCTATGAGGACTAAAATCCTCAAATGGTATGAGTTTTGATGCAACATTAGCTAATAAATCAACACTAGCATTTTGTAGTCTAAGCACAGGATAAATATTAAACGCCAAAAAATGAGATGTAAGATCTTGGACTAATGATTGATAATGTTTAAGATGTCCAGAAAGGCAGTGGATAGTATTTCTTACCTATCTACTGATAATTTCGGAGTCTGTAAAAACCTGCAGATATTTGATGTTGAGGTCGATTGCTTTGTATAATCCTTGAACCAATGCTTCGTATTTTGCAGTATTATTTATACAATCGAATTCTAACCTGCAAGTTAACATGGTATTTTCTCCTCCTAGGCTGATCAAAACGCAACCATCTCCTGCATCATCGTTAGATTTGGAACCATCAAAGTACAAAGGCCAAAACAAATTTTTAACTATTGGTTTATTTACAAAAGTTTTACTTTTGGAAGCATATTTTTGTGAAAAAATCTCAATGTGTGAGATGACAACATTATCTAGAAAGGGAGACTTTGGTGCATTAAAATTCCCTAAAAATGATTTAGCTAAATAATTCCCAATAATGTTGTTATTGAATGCTATTGGCTCGTTATCACCTTCAAATTAAGTCACTCTATGTTTTAGGTGTTTCTCTCGGTCAACTCGAATTTGATTTGGCTTCCCATTATAAGGAAGCCACATGTGAGACAAATATGTAGCAAAATATCCATGAAGTTTCTCAGACCAGTCTCTACTTGGAATTAGAGCTTAAAATTCAGGAATGTCAGTGACCAATATATCTATTATTTGACAAAATTTGGGATTTGATGAAAGTCTAATGCTGGTTGAATTTTTTTCCCATAAGACCTCTACTTTAGTTCTGTCAAGTTGTACTATGTGGACGACAGACTTTTGAGGAGTGATGTTCATCTTAGCACAGATTGTTGTTGGCTTTATGTTAGAAGAGAATCCTGAGTCAACCAAACAATTATGAAGGTTTTTATTGAAAATTTTGTAAGTTAAGAGGAAAGGAGGTGTATGTGAATTAGATCTGTCACCGATCAGGATGACATTTGTAGGATCAAATTTGTTTGAAAAAGCTGGGGGTTTTCCCATGCCTTTAGCAGCTTGAGATAAAAAAGCAACAAGTAAGGGTGATATAGGAACTACATTCAATTCTCTGAGTAGAATTTTATGTTTTTGTTTCAATTTGGTAAGTTCATGTAATGAAATATTTGCGCTAGTTTTCTGCATATCTTCCACAATATTATACTCCATGGTATCGGTGACTACCTGGGTCTTTGATGTAGATGGAAGATTTGATGGAGATGGATTTGGATGTGAAGTTTTGGGAGAGGACTTTTTACTAATTGTTTTTTCCTTAGCAGGAGGAGTTTTCGTTTTCTTCTTTTGATTCAAATGAGTTGTATCAGCAGGTCCTTTGCTTCTAGTGCTAACGGCTAAAGCTTCTTTTTATTCTTCACTTGGAAGGATAAAGTCCCACATTCCATTTAGTTCGACTATTTCTTCATCTCTAGTTTCTTCGTCTTCAATTTCTTCTTCCTCTTCTTCCAGTCGTACTCAGCATTAGATATGGTCTTTGGTGGCTGAGAATTAGAAGACTGATTTCTCCTAAAAGCTCTGAAAGGACTTTTTTGTAGTAGAAGATTCAACAAATTGTTTCTTCATTTCAACCATTTCGTTAGACATATTATTTAGTAATTTTTGAAGGCCTTCAAAATCAAAAGGATCTTTCGGGACTTTCTTTTTAGAGTCATCTTTGAAAGACACTTTCTTTGATTTTTTGTCTTCTTGAGAGTTTTTCTTTTCAAGAGAAACTATGTATTTTTCTACAGATAAATCTTCCTTCGTGTTTTCTGCTAATGTGACTAACTACGCTCTATCGACAAAAGTGGTTATATTAGAGGGAAGAGAAGATATATACCACTCAAATTGAACATCAGTGCTAGGGGCTGACGCAGTTGGAATTTTATTGATTAGCTTATTGAACCTAGAGTTGAAATCATTAATCTTTTCTCTCGTTTTAGCCTTCAAATTGGACAATTCATTGATGAGTGATGCAATGGTTCTATCATCTCCAAACTTAGCTAAGAATTGTTGTTCAAATATATCCCAACTAGTTATGGAGTGAGGGGGTAATGAAAAGTACTAGGATCCTGCAGATCTTATAAGAGTATATGGAAATAATCTGACGACATAGTCTTCTTCAGTAACGTCATTTAAATTGATGGCCAACATATAGTTATGGAGATGTTCTTTTGCTGGTAGGCCATCGTCATGATTAAATTTGGGCAACCATATTTTAGGATGTTTAGGAATAGGGTGAAGAGAACCCGCCATTGCTACAGCGCCTGGATTATTCCATGGTTGTACTCACGGGATTTGATTTGAAGAGGAGGCAGGTTGGCTACATGAACTAGAAGAACTAGTACCAGTAGTTAGAATGAGAGATGTTGAAATGAGTGAAGGGAATGAATGGATTTGAGATGGAGAATTGGATAAAACCTCACTAATAGATGTCTGTGATTTATATTTCTTGGTATTCTTTTGGAAAGAAGTAATGGGAAATTCCAAAGGAGGAATTCCAATCTTCTCACTTAGAGAATGAGTCAAGATTCGTCTTGGTTGTAAAACAGATGAAACACTTCCTTCTGATGACTAAGAAACTACAAGGTTTTCAGATGAAATAGAGATTTGTTCCAACTTTTCTATCAAAGTCTGAACTTTTGGGATTCAGATTTGTAATTTGAAGAAACTAATTTCTGAGATTTACTAGGAGATGTAGGAGAGGTTTGTTCAACTTCTGATCTTAAAATGGTGGTTCTAGATGGGGATCTAGAAGTTGGAGGAGATCTAGAGGGAGAACGAATATTAGGATGGCTTCTTGATTTTTGATTGGTTTTCTTTGCCATTCACAGTTAGCCCTCCTTCTAGTGCCAAAATGTTGATGCCCCAGAATTCCGTAGCAACAACATGGGGGATAACCACTCGGTCCGGACCTTGGAAGAAACTCCTTTTCTGTTTGGTGTAGTGGCCTCGACTGAGGATAATGAGACCAATTTCTAGCAAATATTTGATATGATTATGTGTTTGATATTACGTGAAATGGAAAATGATTTTAAACTGAAAGAAATGATATATTTAAGTAACAAACACATGCTTCTATTTGATCTAATATTCAACTTAATCTATATGGCGAATGACTTAACTCATGTGATCTACAAAGATATCTTAAAGAAAAAGGTAATAAAGATCATTAAATTTCTATAAGAGATGAAGTTGTTAAAGATAGTTATTTTGACTAAATAGTTAGGCAAAATAATTGTGAAACTACATCACATATATCAACTGGTCATATAATCAATAAGGAATTACAACTGAAACATTATACAATAGTGATTTAATGAAAAAATCTAACTCATATCTCATACATAATACAATATAAGGAAAATTATTGCTAATACATAAAAAAAAAAATCAATCATAAAGATAGAAGTACGAGATATGAAAAGGTTCTACTCATGAAATTAGCAACGTTGATCTGCTTCTTTTCAATCAAATACACTCTAAGAGCACATAAATGCAAATTCAGTATAGTATGCTTCAATATCCAAGAAAATCAAGATCTTGTTACATATATTTCATCAAAATAGTCACAAAAGTACATAAATGCAAGCTTTTGCAAAGTGTTTTTGATAAACTCCTAGACCCTTCTCTAAATGCATGAGAGAGGTTTAAATAATATTACATATGTATCAAAAATAGATTATTACATAAAAATTTGAGGAGGTTTCAAACAACCTTCCTCAGAATACTGAAAATAAAAAGATAAAAACTAAAAATATGATGACGTGCTTTATCATGTTGAACTGTCCTTCCTTGCCATTGAGCTTTTCAGTTCACATATATCCAACATTGGCTTCACCTGGGATGGATGGCCGAATTTGGATCTTAGTAGTCTCGTAAATACAACATCAGAGAGAGGTGGCACTATATTTTGAGTGGAATTCGTTAGACAGTGCAAAGCCATCCATTGACTATATGGTTTTACTATAAACTATCAATAAGATTCTAGGTCAATCTTAGATAGTTGTTAAACTGATTCAATTTGATTTTTGGCTGTCTCTTTCCATTGTCCTTCTAATTGTTTGATATATGGGAAAACTCCAGGCTTGCATTATTTAATCATATTGATATTACGAAGGTTTTCATTTACAATTTCAATTATATTGCTTGCTATACCATCTACTCTAGATGTTTCCCTTTCTGCTTGATTTATTTGCATATCCCAATATGCAAATAGAGTATCTTTGTGGGATTCTTCAATCTTTGGCAGATATGCTTTTCTCCCTTCTTCAGACTCTTGCCAGGAAATAAACTCTGAAATATTTTTATCAACCTCTTCATATTCTAATCTCTGATCAACCACTTGATTGACTAATGTATCACTTGTTTCACAATATGGTTTGACCTTTGAGATTCTTTGACAGAATATTTCTTGTTGTTTTGACAATTGAGTGTTTAACTCAAGTGTTTCTTTGATGAATTCTTATGTTTGAGATTATTTCTGAGTTTATCTACTTCATTTTGAATTTGTTGAATCTGTGTATCTTTCTTTGTGATGCTTGCCTGGTGTTGTAACTTCATTTTCTCAAAATATTTCTGAAACTGTATCATCTGCAGCTTTGTTTGCTTTTTGACGTTTAGTCTTTCCTTTTCAAGTTGTTGCTCTAACAGTTGAATGATTTCATATTTATCTTTAAGTAGGAGACTAACATCTGTTGCCTTATCCATTGTAGTTGTTGCATAAGCACCTACGAATTGTGACAGTCTTGTCAGATTTTCTGATGGATCAATGGGGGTGTCTTTCCACACAACCTCCATTGATTCGTTCTCTAGATTTACTGCTGATGAATCAAGATTTATTTTCTTTTTCTATCTCCTTACCATTGCTTTGTGTGTTGGAATATAAAATATATCTAAAGGGGATATCTCTTCAAATATCAAAACAATTTGTGACGTTGGGCAGGCCAGGATGATTTCAACATCTGCTTCTGGATTTGCAACTTGTAAAGTCTGTTTAGGGGTCTAGAATCCAGAAGTTCCTTCAATACTTGTGTCTGTCTGCTATACTAGGAGCTTTTGTCTGAAGTGCTCCCATTCTTTATCCAGATCATTTACTATGATCGTCTGTGTTAGAACCTGTGTAGATTCAATCTCCAATTATTCTCCAACCAAGGTCTCTTTGGTTGTTTCTCCATTATTTTTCTCTGTATCTTTCTCAACACTTTTCTTAGGATTTTCTTCATGATTTTGAGATTGATGTTCAGAAAGTTCTGAACCTTGAATTGATTTCTCTGGAGATTCTTGATCAGAATTATGGTCAGAGTTCTCTTCTAGTCTTACACTAGGAGTAGGCTCTCTTATTTCCTCAATTTGAAATAGGTCTAAAGGGACGATTTTCAATCTTTTATTCATGTATATATGAAAAAAATTTAGGCCGTCTAGGGTTAATTTGATTGATGCCAAATGCAAGACCTGTGAGAATGTCTCAGCCTTTTCAAATAGATCATCAAATTCATGTTTCTCGTGAATGAATTGTATGATTTTAACCATAGCAGTAATGTCTTGGGCGAATTTGTTGGGATCATATTGTCTACCTAGCATAGTAGCCAGATTCAAGCATGCAATATTCTATATTTCTTTAACTGCATTTCCAAAATCAAATAATGCAAAAGAATCACATTGCACTGGAAAAATTATCCAGATAGATTTCTTCATATCTTTGAGGGTTTTGGCAATACCTTCCCCTACTGTTTGGTATGCAATTTCTCTTGCCAGTAACTTATGAGGAACATAATAAGGAAGAACATGGGAGCTGCAATACTCCCAAAAACTCTGATATAAGTAAATGTTTCTTCACCAAACCATCCTGCCACCAGCAAGGTGTTTATCTTTGCTTCTTCTGAAAGCCTGGGGGCTTTTACATAAAAAATGGTTCGATAGATTGGCAACATAATACTTTGACAAATATTATAAAAATGGGGGCAAAATTGTGATTCCCACAAAATATTATGATACACATGGATAGGAGTAGGGTCTTTGAGAGTCCATTTTCAACCCATATTAGGAAATATTGAACATAAACAAATAACATCCGTCATGTATGCACTCATAAAAAATGGAGGGACAATCCGAGTAGAGACAACTCTTTGTGTCTATACTGTCTAATGGCCATAGCCAAATTGTCAGACAAAATATTACTCCAATTCATAACTGTGGCATTAACAACCACATCAATCAATGGAATCCATTCCATAGGAAACTTGGTACTATCAACTTTCCCAAAAAGCCTACATATCATCGCAACTACATAACTATGTGGGGTTGATAAGGGTGCAATTGGTTACATGCCATTTTTCTCTCGTTTGAATTTGTTGGAGCCAGACCTCCAAGTCTGCATGACATCTATCGAGTCTTCATTTTCTTTTGTGAACTGCTCAATGAAAGCTTTGTCATAGGATTTTTGAGGTTCTCGCAGATGATACATTCTGCGCAAATTTTCTGAGGTAAATGACCCCATGATTTCTTGTCTTGAATTCTTGAATGTCTTGTCCGAGATATCTACATTGTCATTAATCCACTTCACCATATCCGTGTATGGCAGGATTTTAGGCATTGCAACTATTATTTGTAGGAAAGAACACGACGCTTCAAAATAGGAAGCTTCAGATGAGATTTTAGTGTTGACCGTTGCTCTGATTTCCAATACCTTTGGATCTTCATCCTCTTGTAGATTATACATAGCTTCCTATGACGTAGTTCCACCATCTTTGTTACATGTAGTATCACTAAAAAGCGGGTGCATGTCTGAGTCTTTGAATGGAGAAGCCTCTACTGTCTTTTTCCTTTCTTAGTCATCTATGAGTGGTATTTCCTGAGATTGAGCAAGAGAGAAAACATAATGAACGTAAAGCAAATATGAGAGCGGAAACTTAATTAAAACAATAAATTCAATAAAGATGGGACTTTTATTGCAAGCACGAGTAAACAGATACAAATCTCCTCGAGCCTTTAAAAGAGTAAATGCATTTGAAATTTATTAATTATGCATTAAGGCCTACGTGTGCTTCCTTTCAAGTCTTGTCAAAACATCGCATCGCAAATCTCAAACGATATTTCAAATTAATATGACTTAAGTGTGATGCTAATTTTACGATTGCGATAAATCAAAATATCGCAAAATTGCAATATAATAAAGTCACAATCATAATATCTTGCAACATCGCAATATCATGGAATCACAATATCGCAAGAATGATATATCGCAATGTGGCAGTATCGCAAGGTCGCAAGGTCGAAGTTATGCTATTTCAAAAGTTATTTATGTTTTGCGATTTGCGATGCGCGGTGTATTTATTGACTTTTTGAGTAGCTTTTCCTTATGCGAAGAATGTTTCAAGCGCTTTATGGATTTAAGAAATATTTCAAGGCCTTTTAAGATATAACAGAGCTCAACGCTACATTTGGTCTTATAAAAGGGTTTTATTGATCGCGTTTTGTGGATTCTGACTAATGATTAATCTCCGCTACTTTTTGGATTCTACATTTTGCGATAAAGCGAGAAGTGCTTGGTCCTAAGTGACTTATCTTAATGCTTTAACATTTTCTAAGGGAAAACTCTTACTTGCTAATTTTTTGGGAAATATTTTTTAAAGGGTCCCCATTTATTATTATAATATTGATTATTATAAAAATAAATAGAGAAAAAGAAGAGGTTGTTAAATAGTACAACAATTTCTAGCCCACTGGTTTACAGGATCCAACCTATAGAACGATCCAACGCCTTGTTTACCTGGTACAATTGGAAGGACGCTCCAACGCCCTAATTTCAAGCTCCAACGTGAAGGATGCTCTAATACCCTGTTTACCAATCGCAACCGGGTGGACTCTCCAACGCCCTATGTAGGCTCCAACCTGAAGGAGACTCCACTCTCCTACCTTGCACCACCCTACCACCTTGACGATACAGGAACAAGATATTGAATTTGTTGCTCAAACCATTTTATTGTTCTGTCTCTATTCAAGGATAAAATTCTGCCAACTCCACTACTACTGCAACCTCCTCAATCACTTCTCTTTTTTCCTCTGCTTCTAAGAATATAATTTTGGTTATCCCCTTGCGCAATAGTTATGATTAAGATGCATCCCCCTATCAATTCACATCAACCGCCTCTGTTTCACAAGCATATGCGAGACCTATTTTCCTCTAGTAACATTGTGTCCAACAATATGAAACCTTAGCTCATCAATTCAACGTCAACATGATGCTGTTGCTAGCAATGCATATCTTCTGGTCAACAATATACTATCAATGAAAAAACCCTAACTGTGACAATGAAACTGCTTACAACACAAATATTTTCTACCTACAAACAACATGTTCTCTATCAAACCCTATCTCATACAAACCTTTGCCAGATATACTATTAATCACTTTAGAAAAACAAATCAACAACAATTCACTTTCAATATTTACTTATCAATTAGGGTTTTTTACCCAAAATAAGTTTTTCAATTTTTCTACCCTTAAAGGCATATACTATTATAGCAAACACAAAACCTATAAAGATATTAGCATATATAATGTCAAATTAACCAATGGATGTCATTGTCATGCATTAATTCAGTGTCATAATATAAATTAGGCTGCCATCATTGTTGCATTGCATAGGTCGCTGCCATATACCATGTCACAATCATACCTTAAAAGAGGCAAACATCACATCCTCGCTTTATTGTTGTAACTTGCACCTCTGTTATGTCTTGGAAGATATGACACTCATCACTCTCAAAATATTTTCTTAGGGTCTCTATCGTATCAAGTTATATCTAGGTTACATCCATACATAAAGGGTGTCTTTCATATAGCAAAGGTACTTCCATGCATCATGAGTCACTATCATAATATCAATTTACTATCATGTAATAAGGAGACTGCAAGAATAACAAGGTTACTTCCATACACATCATGGTCACACTATCATATATGTCACACCATATGTATCAAAGACACAGTCATCAAGGCCATCGTCATGTCATACATCCCCATCATTAAGGTTCCAGCCATATACTAGATAATTGCCATATCTTAAGATTACTGCCATATACAAAGTTTTTGTCATAAACAAGATTACTGTCCTATATATCATTATAAAGTCAGGTCATGGATTACTGACATACTACTAAGTTTCAAAGGATCACAGTTATACATCGTGACTTTACGATCAAATCCAAGTCATTAAGATCAATGTTGCATTACTATTATCAAGGTATACATTGGAATGTGTCTATTGTCACATTATTGAAGTCACAACTATGTATCAAATCACTCTTATGATGACTTTCTTATAACAAGACTCGTAGCCATATACGAATGATATATCTCTATCCTATATCAGAAGAAGCACTTCCCACTATATATATAAAGCAACTCATACCTTATCACATTGCATTACAAACTTGCCTTATCATGTCGATAATTTGTATTAGTGCCAAGATAAAAAATCGCATTTGGCATGCCAAAATTTTGTATTAGTGCCAAGAGAAAAAATAACATTCGTCATGCCTAGATTTTGTATTAGTGCCAAGAGAAAAACTCACATTTGTCATGGTCGAAGAAGCTAAGATCAAGTATAGTATGGGGAACCAAACGTCACAATATTCACATCACTGTCAAAGGGAGCTCGTGTCATAGTACTCAAGTCACTAGAAGAAACTCACTCATTGTCTTTACGGTCATTCTCTGAACCCAAATCACAGCCATGGAGAACCTGCATCTCTGTTTAGTAGGATTTATTCACATCATAGTGCATTACAGTCCAAGGTATGGACTTGCATTAAACTTCAGGAAGGTAGTCACAAAAAAATACTTATATTAGCCCGAAAGAATACTTGCATTAGGTCAGAGGGATATTTGCATTAGCCCAAAAAGATGCTCATTATAAATCCACATTACAGCTACATAAACTTGCATTCATATTACATCACAGAGGGAAACTCACATTACTCCACAGAAGATGTTGTCACAAAACTTCATGTTATCTCAGAACTAATCTCCACAGAAAAATGGTAACTAACATTCTAAGAAGGACAGAAATTTTTCCACAAAAACACGTACTTTTCCTTAAAATATTCACGAATTATTGCAACATAAAGACTACAAATTGCTTACATGATGAAGGAGTCTAGACACCAATATATAGTTGTTGGATCATATGAAGGGTCACGTCCCTTTAGTGAGCCGACTTGATTTTTTACCCAAAAATTTAATTTAAATTGAAAATAATTTCCCTCCATATCTAAGCCAACATGAGTTTCAATTTTAAAATTAATTTAAAATTGAAATAATTTAATTGTGTGAGTTGACTTAGGGTTGAATCACCTTAAGATAGTTTAAATTTCAATCCTCAACACCTTTGGGACCAAAAGGAAAGGGGGCTTGAATTTTCAAATTAATTATTTGGATCCTGAGATAATTTTCTCATTTAAAATCCTTCATAACCAATAGTGTCATGTTGCCACATCAACAACACTTTGGGGTTTCTACCCACCTAATGGGGCTTAGGCCTTTGACCACACATATCTTTCCAAGTATGAGGCTTCTTGTGACATTTGACATACTGTTAGAATCAATATGACGAGGAGAATCAAATAAAAATGGTTATGCGAGCAAATAAGTTGACCTTTATTCTAAAAAACAATAATAAGTATGAGGCTTCTTGGGTTTTCCAAGGGTTTTGACCATTGGAGTTGCAAATTGATGATGAATATTAAAAGTGTTCAATAATTGATGTTGGCATCAATGACAACACCATTCAACTGTTAGAAAATCAAGTAACGAACATCTCTATTGAGACTTGTTGGTTAACTTGGAGGTCAACTTTTTGTAAACTCAGTTTTTCATGTGGTGTGATTAGAAATTTTGTTGTACAAATGTATGGGAACTATGAACAACTTATTGGCAAATCTATGTAAAAAAAGAACAATGTAACTCTAATGGACCCACTCTATAATGGAGTATGTATTCACCGAGCATTAAAAATAGATGCCACATTGCTCCAACACTGGACAACATAAGAATTGAATGGATACCAATTCATCAACCATTGAAGTCTTGCATTATTTCCCTACTACCAAGTGCAGTGAGGATGGGTTGTGACCATCAACTAACACTCATGTAGGGTTGCAGGTAACTTGATGGTTTGTGTTGAATAGTTTAATTTTTAAACAAAAGCTATAGAAAAATAAGGTAGTTGAATAATATGAATTGTGCCCGACATCACATCATTGTATTGATTCAATAATTATTCATGGGACATTTAACCAAATGAAATGATCACTAAGAAATGAGGTGTTTAGGAACTCAAGCAAGAAAGTGACAAGAGGTAAAGAAGCAAAGGTAGTGTTAGAGATAGACACTAATGCAAGGGTTCTCAAGCATGGGTATGTACAAAATGGTGGTATAGCTATGAGGCATGTGTTTGGAAAGCAAAAGTCATGCTTTTGAAAATCCTAGAGATAACCCCTCATAAATTCGAAAGCCAATTATCATGATAACATATGGATACATACATAAATAAGGATCAATAACAAGCAAGTAATCAATGTCATGTAAGATTGATAAAGCATATGGTACAAATACATAATTGAACAATGTTTGTTCATTATACACCCACGAGTAGAAATTGCACACATATGCATCGTGTGCATGTCAATGCTTGGGTTGTATCGTAAATCTAGAAGAGAAAAATAAAAAAGTCTCATGGTTTTTATGTATATAGTGAGGTAAATAATGCCAAAATTTGCAAGCAACATCTAAAGTAGGAGTTGAAAAAACATAGTTTCCCTACAAGTACAAAGCAAGAAAGTAAATGAGGTAAAAATAAGAAGAAAAAAAATGCATATAGTAGAAGTAATATAGTAAAGTAAATTGTGTCAAATTCTTAACTTACTTATTTGTTGCAATGGATGAGTAGATGTTGGTGTAGACACTCATGTTGACATAGACTATTGATGTGGCACATAATGATTGAGGTAAATTTTGTGGAAATTTTCATAATGCTCATCTCCCTAAAGAGATCAAGCTTCTCGTACCCTAGGACAAAATCTCACATGCATGTTGAACAAATGAGTTGAAATGCATCCGTTTACCTTGGAAATAATTCTTTTGTATGAGGTTGCATGCATTTTTTACTTGTTGTGCTTAATTTCCACATAAATTCATGAGCTTATGGACATTAGACTCTCCTTCTTTTTGCAAAGCTAAATGTTATGTCATTCTCTACAACTCAAGTATACGAAGAAGAAAAAATAAAAAAAAATATTTAAAAATATTGGAAAAAAAAAGAACAAAGAAATGAAATTACTTGGCCCCCGAGATCTTTTGAAGATGAGAATGGCATAGTGTGTTTGTGTTTGTAGAAAGAGTGTAAGTTTCCCATGGTGATGGATAAAGTAAGTGTTTATGAGAGGGAGGGCTCATACATTGAGGCCTACCAATCCTTAGCATAAGGAGAGAGGATGATACTTTAGAGGTGTGACCTCATGAAGGTGGGGCAAGTATAAACCATTAGGGCATAGTCTTAGGTCAATGGGATCCTCATTATCACTACTTTAGTTACCTCATAAGGGGCATCCCATTCGTTATGGAGGGTGTGCAAAAGATACTTGATAAGGATGCAAACTATGATTAAATAATTACAAGGTGGATTATTGGTGCTTGGTGCATGCATCAAACAAGGAGTACATCTTAAGGTCACCTTTATGCATTGTATGTTTAAGGTGACTAAGACCATCAATGTTTACATTACTTTCAAAGTGGCCACTATGAATGATTCTAGTATGATCCCATTTAGGTGTTGGTTAATCATAGAGGGTTTTCTCTTAAAGGACGAGACATGACTATGACCATAAGTAGTATGACATGGTGTATTGGTATGGAACACAATGGGTAAAGAGATGATGAATGGAAGAGTGGTGTGGGTGACCAACGTGTAGAAGTTAGAGCTGAGGGAGAAATGGCACATGAAATGAGAGAGGAAGTATGCAAGGATATGGTTAAGTACACATGCAAGTCCTAACAAGTCCCATGCAAGTGAAAAACCGTTTTAGTCTAGTTTTATAGTAGGGCATGTGTCAGTGTGTATTATGTGTTTGTTGGGTGAGTGAAGGATGCAAGGTTTTGATCAAAGCATTGGTTTCTAGTGAACTAATGGATATCATTCAAGATCTAGTTCATTTATATCTTCTAGAGTCATAATGGCATGTCATAATGGAGGGATGGATTTAATTTCTTGATCGCATGTTGTAAGTTGTTCAGTGGTTGAGGGATAGTACAGAGGAAAAACATATTTTTATATGCTAGGGAGTAAAGCTTGACAAAAGCATTACATGCATTCCATAAGAGGGAGTCATGTATTGTGATGACTAAGGCTTGGGTCTAATGGTAATAATAGGCTAGATGTTGTAATTTTTTGTGTTTAAACATTTATGTGTTGCACATAAAACTATATCCGAGTGAGAGATTGTTGATTCATTGTATAAATTTGAATATAATTATTTGATGTTTGTTTATTGTGTTTTGATGTTGTTTTGTAATTTTGTGTGTGTAATTCTTCAATATTCAATTAATTTCCTTTCATTACAACAATAGAATATAAATAATTAATGCAAGGATCATAAGCTAAATTAACCCTTGTTTGTTTGTCCCATTAACAAGAGAAAAACCAAAGGAGACAAATGTGCATCATAATAGAAATACTTGAATTTCACCATAAATGCAAATATTTCAAATAATATAGTCTAGGCCATAATATGTGTGCAATGTTATGCGTGGGGAAAGTCTATTTAACTTTTATGAAGTTTATTTTTTAAAATTTGGATTTGTAATTAAAGTTTGTGATGCATGTATGTAATGTGAACTACCTACAAACAAGGAAATATGAAACATGTAGGAGAAACAATACAATGGATACCATAATCTATCTATAGACTTAATACTATTTTCTCAAAGTTTTTGAATAGGGATGTTTTTTTATGGAATTATATCAATACTTTATAATAATGACAAATTGTATTTTCAATATGTATAAATGAAATTATTATTATTATTTGTGAATATGTATGTGTGTGTGTGGTTCATGGATCCCAAAGTGTTGGTGTGTGTTATATTCTTTCCACAACTAGCTGCATGTGTTATACGTTGCGTTGTGCACAACAAGGGGGTGGTGCAACTCCCCTTGTCGTGGGGTTAACAAGGGGGTGGTAGCCCCCCTGCACGGGGTTCGGGGCAGCGGCCTGGGAATTTTTTATTTATTTTTATGCTGACCCAAAGATGGGGGGTGGAACCAAAGATGGTGGGCGAACTTACCCATGGTTTTGTGCATGGGTTTTGGGCATGATGGTTTTCTTCCCATCTTATTTTGTAGATATGGTCAAGGGAATTGTGGTTATGCTATAATCCAGGGTTAATTCATTGGGGTTTATGAATGCTTCGACATGTATATATATGTATTGTAACATTGAAAGGAATATAATGAAAAATAAATCTGGTAGTCCCGGTTTTGGAATTGAGGGGAAAATATCTTTATATATTTGTTTTATGTTCTCGCCATTGCATATTTTTATGTTTTAAGAATTTGTTTGCAAGTAATTTATGTAGAGGATTAAAACCTACACAAAGATCGATGACTGCTACTTCCACGAAATATTTGTACCAGGCAGATCCACCCAAAGGGATCACTTCCTAGCAGCTCAACCATGGAGCCTGACCCCAAGAGTGTCAAAATAATAAAACTCGTGACCTCATGATGTATCTCATATTGCCAAGGTTTAAAAAACCATAAAAATTAACTAAATTATAACTTTATTATTATTATTATTATTTATAAAAATAATTACTATATGAGTTAAACATATATACATTTAAAAAACATGTAACAAGATTCTTAACCATGGAAATTCTTAATCTGTAAATGGGCTTTGTTACAATACCATGGCTTATCAATACCACATTCCCAAAAAAACATAACTCATTTCACAATTAAAATATTATGTATGTATGTATGAGCTAAAGTTTTGTATTTCCTGATCTTAGAAATTTACATTCAAAGTAGAGGATGTTCGTGATGGCTTGCCACTAGCGAAATTAGACCAAATACAAAACTTTAAATTGTTTCAAAATATCAAAAGAGAAAATGGAGTTTTTAGGCTCCTAAATACAAAATACGAAAATGGTTTGTCTAGCCACAACAACTTTCCTTCTTTAGGGAGTTAAAATAGTAGATTATAAAATAAAACAAAAAATAGAAAGGTAGATAAGCATGCATGCCTATTTTTCTGAATCAGTAACTTCGATGGGGATGGGTTCCTTGTTGTTTCCAACAAAGCAACATGTTCATGAGGAGGTCCCATTTTCATCCAATTCTTGAAATCCTGCAATCCACAGCCATAGAAAATCATTGCATTTGATTAATAGACAAGATGATGTCTTCTTTGAGCTCATTTCAATCAATAAGCACTCTCCCCAAGATAAAATTGAGGTGCTAGTAGATGTCAACTGTGTACATGTATTGATTATATTTTTCCCTTATATGACTAGCATCGGGAACCTAATCTGCAACCTTAACCAACAATTTGGTGTCTATAAGATTACACCACTCATCAGAGAGTTCTATTTCCACTTGAGTGATTTATTCTTGAATTGGCTGAGGGGTCAAATCTCAGTAGCGAGTGGTTGAGATCTTAGCTCATGTTTGAGCTATGGATCAACCTCTCTCTTGGTAGTAAGTTTCTCCCCCCCACAACTCTTAACGCCTTTTTGGGGCATGGCAACCAACTAGAAAGATGAGAGGCCCGAGGCAGACACACATGATACAAAAAGAGTGGAGGATCCCAAATAAAACCCATTTTTCTTATCTATACTTCCTATAGGTTGAGCTAGTTTGTAGCTAAAACATATATGGAAGAAGAGTGTGAACCAAACAAAGGATTAGAAATAAAATTGCATAACTAGAGAATCACAACATACCTACGTGCAATAGGACTTAGGGGGTGCTCACCTGCGGGACGACCTTGTGTTTCCAGCTAGGTATGTAGTGCCATGTACCTGGATATAGATTTGAATGCCCAGACAACCAAAGTGCTGAGAGAGAGGGTGCGAACTTTTCCCTCCTAGTCGTAGAGCTTATAACTTGACCAATTTATCTAAAAAGCTATAGAACTCGAAAAGAGATGAGGCGTGTATAAAAAGCTGCAATGATTCAAGGAAAAAGGAAGGCTCAACATAAGAGGACTAGAGTTGAATTGTTGGGGAGACACAATGTGGACACTCTCCATACTAGTCTCTCCTATGAAAATCTTTGTGCAACATTCAAAATCATAATTGGATATCCATTGATGGTTGATCATTGAATGCCATATGATTGAAAAGATTATTCATATTGTTCAAATCCATGAGATTTGTATTCTTAGCTATATGAAACCACTACAAATCCCTTGAAATCCCCTTTCACGCAGATAACCAGGATAGATAATGAATGCGGTGCAGGATTGTCAGGTGGATAATTGTGGCGGCCATTGGTATAATGTGCATGTCTTAAATGATCTCCTCTAGGTGGTGTGTTTTTCCATGTCTCACTGACTTGTGGGCCGTGGATTGGTGGGATAGTCACAACATGCTCGCCTCCTTTTACACCTTAGTCACCCCATCTAGGGATATTTTATTTTAATAACATTTTTTAATTATAATTGAAATTCAAAAATGACATAACTACATTGAATATAAATCTTAACCCTCTATCTTAACTACTACTAAAAATATTCCATGGAAATTCTGTAAAGGTTAGATCCATACCATAAATATATTAATTATGTGTGTGTGTGTGAGAGAGAGAGAGAGAGAGTTGTGGCGGCCATTGTTATAATGTGCATGTCTTAAATGATCTCCTCGGCGTGAGGTGTGTTGCCACGTCTCACCGGCTTGTGGGTTGTGGATTGGTGGGATAGTCGCAACATGCTTGCCTCCTTTTACACCTCGGTCACCCCATCTAGTGATATTTTATTTTAATAACAATTTTTAATTAAATTGAAATTAAAAAATGACATAACTACATTGAATATAAATCTCAACCCTCTATCTTAACTACTACTAAAAATTTTCCATGCACATTCTGTAAAGGTTAAATCCATACCATCGATCTATTAATTATGTGCGAGGGAGAGAGAGAGAGAGACTTCTTTTTTACCAAAAAATTGCATCAAGGGGAGATAGAGAAATATATTTTCGTTAGTATGCATGTGACCAACTAGGGATTAAGCTAATGCGATAGAAAAAGGACCTTTTTTACCACAAATTTCCAACAATGTACAAGTCTACTCATGATCATGACAAATTGGGAGTTGCAATGACATTTGCTTTTGTGCACCTTTGTCATTTTTGAGAAGAGTGAAGTCCTATTTCATTAGATAAAATATTCATGGTTCCAAAGAATTCTTTGGATTTCTTGTAGTTCCCTATAATCGATAGGGGAAACATATAAATAGGGACACCAATTCAAATCTAAATTCCACCCCAAAAAACTAATGAAATTGAGAAACAACCCCATAAGTCCATGAATATGCCACAAGGACTCTCCACAAGATCCATTGTCCCTTAGAGCTAATAAACTTGCTAAGCCTAAATAGGATAAAGTGAAAACGCTGAACCCACACGAGGAGGAACCCACACCATTAGAGAATTAATGCTCACTATGAATGAGACCCATGGAACCAAATTTTGACTGATAGATGATTAATCATATAAAACCAAATGCAAAGAAGAAGTCCAGGAACCAGAGGTAGTATGACAACTCACATTGGGAATTTCAAGAAACTAAATCAAACACACCATAATTCCAAAATACCAAGCATAAGATGATAATATTTCTTACCAAGTGGGTTACAAATAGATGAAATAGACTTCTTGCTACCGTGCTTCACATTCTCTTTCAAGGTTCCATGATCCCACCTCGATAAAGATAATTCCTAGATAATGGTTCAAGATTAAACCCCCATGAATAAGAGCATGCAAAGGCAATTGTGTTGATCTTGTTGAATTTGATCACCTCACCGTGTGACTAAGGGAAAGGGAGACATGGCTTATGTTGGTTTAATATGATAACACACACCTTTGTCTACATGGACTATATAATTAAGGAATGGCATGATAACTTGAAATTTTGTTGATTCTTGGTAGCCCAATTTTTATATTTTTGACTGCTCGCAAGTAATTATACTGATGAACTATGCTCCCTATATCTAATAAAACAAAATATTTTGGAAGAGACACACCTCCTTTTGGGAGTAATTGAGGATAATTGCTACTTTTTTATTTATTGGAATATATTTCGAGGCCATCAATTTGATAATTGTTCCATTATTTATTATGATGATCAAAGATTTGATTATGGAATAAATAGCAAGAAGCAAATCTTGAAGGATGGCATATGCCTAGGCTTGATTGTTGGTGAAATCCCCAAACCTTAGGCATAAGTTGTTCCGATTTTTCCTCCAAGATCAATGATGATCCCCGCATCCTTGCCACCCCTACTTGAAACCTTTTTCTTAATCAATACTCTGACGCTTAATGAATTGCACACATACATAATCTTGTGTGGCTCATTTATAAACTTATTTCGAATTTAAATTTAGTTGTTGTTGTTGGTTTTTTTGTTTTGTTTTTTTAAATTTTTGGACTATTAGTTGACTATTTTTAATATTTAGAGTGTTAACTTCCAAACATACTTATTTCTTAAATGTTTATGATGTCAAAATGTGTTCATGTAAGCCCTTTACTAATATAGGTTGCAAAATGGTCATCACTAACTATATAATATAATTTTTATGACCATGTTCACACTTTTCATTCCCCCTCCCTTCTCACATGGAAGTATGAATATATGAATTATTAGGGGAGAATCCAACACAATTTACATTAATGAGTACAATCCACCACTTTCTACATTAATGAGTAAAATCCACCACTTTTTACATTTATGAGTGGTTTCTTTTAATAAATGTTAGCCACATCTATCTTTTCCACCCTTCTCACGTGGAAGTATGACTATATGAATTATTCCGAGAGAATCCACCACCATTTACATTCATGAGTTGAATCAACCACATTTACATTTATGAGTGGTATCTTGTAATAGATGTTAGCTCTTGAAAAATGGCAACAAGAAAATCCTGATTTAATTTTCCATTGAATTAAATTAGGCGAAAATTGTAATTCCACATGACAAAACAATAAGAACGTGTTAAATAAGTTAGTTTGACTTAGTTGGCTCAGTTAATTCAAGTTGAGAACCTAACTTGAGTCATGTAGAGTGTCTCCTACTTTTTAGGTGCCTAGGTTGAGTTTAATTTGAGTTGTAATAAGTTAATTCAGTCAAACTGAGTTAAATTCAGTTAAACTAGTTCCAACAGTGGGAGGGACTAGTGGGAGATCTAGTAGTGGGGTGTGTACTTAGTGATCAACTAGTTAACTGATAAATCAGCGTTAATTGACTCATGCATGTGTGATCTACGAGTTACCCAATTGAGATTGGAGTTCATCGATAGTGTACTATTAGTTGTATAATTATCCGAGTTGTATAGGTGGTGCATGCGGTCAGAGAGGGGCCGATAAGGATTGTGCAATTTTGGATGAGGAATTCCCCTAACTAATAGGGTCCAATTACCAAGGAAACAACACAAGGAAATAGGAGCTTGGGCAAGAAAATTTTTAAGTATTGGCCAGAGAAGGCTTGTGAAGGAGTGAGATAGATTATAATTGTGCAAAGATTGTTCAGGCTTGAACAAGCATTATATATCTTCTCTATTTTCTTATTAATGCAATACATGTAGGAAGGGGTTTTGAGCAGTGGCTTTCCCCTAGATATATCCTCGTGTTATGTGTGTTAACTGATTCATGTCGTATGTTTTTGATATTGTTTCTTAATCATTAATTACTTTCCCCAGATGAGTAGAGTAGATTCAAGTATATTGTTTTAGAAAATTACATTAGAAGTTTCAATCTACAAGGAATTTGTACATGGTATCAGAGCTATATTCGTAGTAGAGGAGATAATTCAAAGTTATATTTGCAGGAGGAACGAGGTCGCAATCTATTCTTCAGAGCTAGCAAGATGGAATTCTATGGTATAAGGCTTGAGTATGCCCTTAAGGGTAGCTTGAATTATATTGCTTGGAAGGACCTGATGGAAGTAGTCATGGAAGACAACGGGATGAAGGAATTCATTGATAATGATGTCCCAAAACCAACACCAGTTGATGCCTAATATCTAGCAAACTGGAAAAATAGCGTATCAAAGGCAAGGAGGATCATACTGGAGGGAGTACGAGACCATATTGTCTCTAATCTCAAAGTGGAGAAAAATCCATATGCAATGTGTCAAACATTGACAAAACTATTCCATAATGTAGTGATCACTGGAAACTGGCACTAAAAGATAAGCTTCAGAATATCAAAATGCAGAAGGGCGACACAATACCATAGTACCTGGGAAAGTTCACACAATATCGTGATGAACTTGGGAGTGTTGGTGTTACGGTTATAGAAGATGATATGGTAAGCCTAGCACTTAGGCCTTCGCAAGAGTCGACACAACTACCAGGATTCGGTCAATGGGAGGGAGAAGATACCAAATTGGGAAATATTATGGTCAAATTTGGTACAGGAAGAGTTCAGGTGGAACACCAGAGACGAGACCTCATCCAAGGTTGAGGATGAGGAGAATTGTGCCTTGGATTTAAAGGAAAACAAAAGGGAAAGGGAAGGAATCCCAATCCAAAGGTTATTTTGGTCAAGCGGGCAAGAAAAAGGACTTGTCGAAGATTAAAATTTTAAATTGTCATGATCTGCGACACTATGCCATGAAGCCGCACAAGAAGGTCGAAAAGAAGCCCTCAGGAGGAGCAACAGGTGAAGCTATAGCTTCATAATTCAAGTTGGATTTCACCCTCATTACATGCATGGTGACATCGGTGATGGGTAGTGTGTGGTATTTGGATAGTGGAGCCTCATTCCATATGGCGGGTAATAAATAATTTTTTAGCGACTTGGAGGAGAAGGACCTCCAGATGCACATCGAGATGGGAGATGATGGAAGGTATAGCGCGACCGATATCGATACAATTACTTTTCAAAGCGAGTCTGGGACTCCTCTCACAATAAAAAATGTCATGTATGTTCCGGGTCTGAAGAAGAATTTAGTTCTAGTTGCTATGTTGGAAGATCATGGCTACAATGTGATATTTAGCAAAGGAAAGGCTTTCCTTCATCACATCACCATGGGACAAGTGAAGCAGATTGGGGTTCGGGTGAATAACCTATACAAATTGGATGTAGAAGACTATGTTGTTTTGAGCACGAAAGTACAGAAGGTGTAGAGCCGAGATATCAGTGAATTATGGGATAGGAAACTTGTCCATTTGCACCATGGAGATTTGAAGATCATGTAGTAGATATCTACAGGACTTCCCAAGTGTGCACTAGAGCAACGAGATTCATGCAAAGGGTGTACACTGGGGAAGTACACCAAAGCCACCTTTCATGATAAGGATAGTCCTTGAAAGAGTTGACTCAAATGTGTGTGGACCTTTCTCGATAGCCTCCAGGACCAAGCATAGGTATTATGTTATATTTGTAGATGATTTCTCATGTAAGTTATGGATATTCTTCATGCAGAAGAAATACCATACATTCTCAATTTTTTGTGAATTTAAAGCACTTGTTGAGAAAGACACTGGTAGAAAAGTGAAGGCTCTCCTGAGAGATAATGGTGGAGAATATGTGTCGAATGAGTTCAAATTTTTTTGTGCAAAACAAGGCATTTAACGGGAGTTAATAGCACCCCATAACCCACATCAAAATGGGGTTGCTTAAAGGAAGAACAAAAGTATTGTGGGAGGTTCACGGGCGATGTTGCATGATCATGGCCTATTGTTGCACTTGTGGGCTGAAGCATGCAACACAACGGTATATGTGTAGAATAGGAGTCCTCATCGAATTCTCGGGATGAGTACACCAGAAGACGTTTTTTTTCAGGTAATAAACAAGATGTGTCACACTTATGGATATTTGGTTCATTAGTTTACTGTCATGCTTCCAAGGATGCAAGGAAAAATCTAGAGCCAATAACTAAGTTGGGAATATTTGTGGGGTACACTGATACACCTCACAACTATCGGGTGTACCTACCATCTCACAAGATGAAAATTGTTCAGAGATGTGAAGTTCGATGAAGAGAAGGCCATGAGATGTTCCCTTGGGAGGGAGATTCAGTTACATGTAGATGAGGAGCTTTTGGTTGCAAAGGAAGAACCTTAGGATGTTGTGGAGCAGCGCAAGCAGAGGAACATGGAGTGGAAGAACCCACTCATGTAGAGACATCTAGAGATTGAAGGAAGCACACCAAGGAAGCTGACAGATTATTGCATGATGCTAGAGAGAATGTGGGAGCACCCACATCACAACGCACGTAGAGGAGGTCACCGAATCGGTACACTGGATACATGTCTATGATGAGTGAGATAGTTGAGACAAAACCATCCTCATTCAATGAAGAAGTGCAGAAGCTGGTATGGGTTGATGCCATGGTAGAGGAATATGATTCCATAGTCAGAAACCGTGTTTTGGAAGTGGTCCCAAGACCAAAGAACAAGTCAATGGTAGGTTTGAGGTGGATCTACAAGGTGAAGCAAGCAACAGATGGAAGCATCGAGAAACACAAGGCTAGATTTGTGGCCAAGGGGTTCTCTCAGGTGGAGGGAATTGATTACTAGGAGACCTTTTCTCCAGTAGCAAGGTACTCTTCTATCAGATCAATTCTAGCACTTGCAGTAGAGATGGGATGGAAAATCCATCAGATGGATGTGAGGACAACATTCCTCAATGGAGTGATTGATGAGGAGGTGTACATTGAAGAATAGGAAGGATTTGAGAGCTTCAACAGAGAGTCGCATGTCTACAAACTCAAGTGAGCATTGTATGGATTGAAACAAGCACCCCATGCTTGGTACATTAGGATCGACAACTATCTCACTAGGTTGGGCTTCACCAAAAGTGAAGAAGATGCAAACCTTTACTATATTGTTGTTGACGGTAAATTGTTTATTACAATATTATATGTCAATGATTTGATTCTAACTGGTGATGAGAAGTTGATAAAATATTTTAGAGATGATCTTGAAAGAGGATTCGAGATGAAGGACATGGGACTCCTGCATTATTTCCTCAATTTGGAAGTATGGAAAGGAGATGGGGAACTGTTTCTATCTTAGGGTAAGTATGCCAACGAGATACTAAAGAAGTTCCGCATGGAGAGTAGAAAACTAATGGACACTCCTATAGTACATAGTTGGAGGAAAGATGATGCCACTTCAAGTGAGGAGGCAGAGGCCACTATTTACAAGCAACTTGTGGGTTCACTCATGTATTTGGCGAACACATGAACAAACATGTGTTATGTAGTTAACCAACTTAGTCAGGAAATGGTTAAGCCAACCAAACTGTATTGGAAGGCGACCAAACATGTGTTGAGATACCTCAGAGGCACTACTCAACATGGGCTTTGGTACAGATAGACAGAGGGAGTGAAGCTTTAAGGCTTCACATATGCATATTGGGCGAGTAGTCCATCAGATTGGAAGAGCACTTTAGGGGGAGTCTTCATTTTTGGATCAACAACAACTTATTGGTACAACAGGAAGCATATATTAGCTGCACTCAGTTCAGCAAAAGCGGAGTACATGGTTGTTAGTCAAGCAAGTTGTGAAGGTATATGGATTAGGAATATTCTTGTTGGGTTATTTGGTCAGATGATGGATCCTACTGTGATTTATTGTGACAATCAGAGTTGTATCAAACTCTATGAAAATCCAGTTTTTCATGATAGATCAAAGCATATTGACATCCGGTATCACCATATATGAGATTGTGTACAGATGCAGATTATGTTGTTGGAATACATTCCTATAGAAGAACACGATGCAGATATTTTGACAAAGGCATTGTCAAGAGGAAAATTCGAATTTTATAGAGGCAGGATTGGGGTATTTGATAATCCATTTCTTGTCAAGAGGAAGTGTTGAAAAATGGCAACAATAAAATCCCGATTTAATTTTCCCTTGAATTAAATTAGAAGAAAATTGTAATTCCACATCATAAGACAACAAGAATGTGTTAACTAAGTTAGTTTGACTTAGTTGGCTCAGTTAATTCGAGTTGAGGGCCTAACTTGAGTCATGTGAAGTGTCTCCTATATTTTAGGAGCCTAGGTTGAGTTTAATTTGAGTTGTAATAATTTAATTCAGTCAAAATGAGTTAAAGTGAGTTAAACTAGTTCTTAGTGGGAGATCTAGTAGTGGGGTGTGTACACAATGATCAACTAGTTAACTGATAAATCAACCATAATTAACTCATGCATGTGTGATCTACGAGTTAGCCAGTTGAGATTGGAGTCCAACGACAGTGTACTATTAGTTGTATAATTATCCGAGTTGTACATGTGGTGCATGTAGTCAGAGAAGGGCCTATAGGGATCGTGCAGTTTTGGATGAGGAATTTCCCTACTAATTCCCAAGGAAACAACGCATGGAAATATGAGCTTGGGAAAGCAGAAATTTGGTTTTGGATGAGGAATTTCCCTAAATAATAGGGGCTAATTCCCAAGGAAACAACACATGGAAATATGAGCTTGGGAAAGCATAAATTTGGTTAAGTATTGGCCAGAGCAGGCTTATGAAGCAGTGAGATAGATTATACTTGTGCAAATATTGTTCAGGCTTGAACAAGCATTATATTTCTTCTATATTTTCTAGTTAATGCAACACAGATAGGAAGGGTTTTGAGCACTGGCTTTCCTCTAGATACATCTTCGTGTTATGTGTGTTAATTGATTCATGTCGCATGTTTTGATATTGCTTCTCAATTGTGAATTGCTTTTCGCATATGAGTAGAGTAGATTCAACTCTATTGTTTTATAAAATTTGTTAGGTCCCTATATTACTAGTTTAGTTCCTTATTCTTATTAGTGTAGCCCCCTTATTGTTATTGTTGTACCCCTGTAACCCCAAGATTGTTATTATTGTGCCCTTACATTATTATTGTTAGGTCGGCTAGGATTATATTGTGGCCCCATGGACTCCTATATATAGAAGGAGGTTTTGGTCATTTGTAGCATCCAAAAATTGTTCATTTATGTAATGTATTGGAAGTTTCCCCCTTGAAGTGGCTGATTCTAAGGCGTTGATCTCTCTTTTCTTCTATTTATGGAGCTGGTTTCATAACATTTGGTATCAGAGCTTTGGATTCTAGGGTTTTGCTGCTCCAAACAAGTCATAGTGGAATTTTCGCTATAACTTTTTTTCTACGAAGGTTCAGAAGCTAAAATTTTTGGAGTGCGAAGAAGAAATCCTAAGGAATGCTGTGAAAAAATTTCAGATCTTGGTTCGCAGTATTTTCGGAGATATGATCGGTGGAAGTTAGGGATTTTTGGAGGCTCTTGAATTTAACCTAAATAGGCCATCGTGGAATTTTCGCTATAATTTTTTTTCTACGAGGGTTCAGAAGCTGAAATTTTTACAGAGTGAAGCCAAAATCCTAAAGAATGTCGTGGAAAAATTTCAGAGCTTGATTCGCAATATTTTTGGCCATATCATCTGTGGAAATTAGAGTTGTTTCAGGCTCTTGAATTTCATCTCAAAGGGGTGACCGTGGGAAAATTTTCATAACTCTCTCTCTGAGCATTGGATTGGAATTCTGTAAAAAGTGGCTGCAAGTAGATGGATTGAAGTTTCATTTATATCAATTTAATAGCCAAAAGAGGAAACAGTGACACGTGGCACGTCGTACAAGTTTTCTTTGCTGAACTAGTCCATAATTAGGTCATTGTGGGAGATTGGGTATAACTTTTCTTTGAAGAATCCAAATCAGGTCAGAACTGTGGCATTTGAAAGAAGCTTCAGAGGGCTACTACAAGGCCTAATTTTAGATATTGAAGATCTGAAATCACAGATATAGTTCAGTTTCAATCTCGAGCTCCTCGAAAGTAAGAAAAAGGTGTGTATTTTTTTTCTTCGAATTGCATAAGTCTTGTCTGAAATATCAGTTTGAATTGATTCCAAGGGCATATTGTAGCATAGATATCATTATTGGGTTCTAAAATTCCACCTAAAAATAATTCAACACCCATTAAGCCTTTATAAGTTTCTACTATGACTCATGAAGATGAAGAAATGCGACATGACATATCAAAATTACAAGAGCAAGTGCACTAAATTTCACTCTCGCAAAGAGAAACAAAAAATAAGATGGATGGAATGGAAGCTGGCATGGAAGTTAAGATGGTTACCATGGAAGCTAAGATGGATGACATGGAAGCTAAGATCTATGAAAAAATTAAAGACAACATGGAAAACATGAAGAACGATCTAAAAACATACATGGAAGGTTTGAAAAAGTTGATACAAGAAACGTTTCCTAATGGCAAAAGGATAGTAGAGGAAACTCATGATGAGAAAAAAATAAATGTTAATCACGATTTCATAAACTCTAATGTTGGATGGAAGAACCATCATATTCCAAATATGGATATGAGGAAGTTTGATGGCAAGGATCCCGTAACATGGATACTACAGATGGAGCAATATTTTGATCTCAATAATGTGCAAAACACACAAAAGGTATACATTGCAACTTTACATTTAGAAAAAAATACATTTGTATGGTATCGATGGCTTTGCTCCCGTAAAAAAATTGTCACTTGGTCAATTTTTACGGAGGAAATGATAGCACATTATGAGGATACAAAGAGCAACACCTTCTTTAGCCAATTGATAAATCTCAAACAAAAGGGTTCAGTGGTGGAACACATTGAGGACTTCCAAAAATTTAATATAAGTGTAACTGATATTCTAGAGGAACACAAGATTGATGTCTTCATAGGGACTTTAAAGGATAACATCCAACATGAATTTTGTGTTTGGGAACTTGATTCATTGGAAAAGGCATTTAGGTTGACAAGAAAAATTGAATGTAAAATTGTGGCGACAAGGAAGCCTACCACTCACATATATAAATATGGAATTGTTGCTACTCCTAGACTTCCACAACCTACAAGGTTTACATCACAACAATTGGAAGAAAAAAGAGTAAAAGGGCTTTGCTACATTTGTGATAGAAAATACACTAAAGGTCACAAGTGTGCTGAGAAGAAATTATTTTACATAGATTGTGAAGAGGAAGAAGAAAATGAACAAGAATCTTCAAAAGAAGAGGATATACACCAGGAACCAGCCCTAGAAGAGGAAGAAATGAGTACGACCATATCATGTAATGCATTAGCTGACAACAATTACCACTCCTCAAACTCTCAAGATAGAAGGACATATCAAGAAGAAAAAGGTAATAGTGTTGATTGATTCGGGTAGTACCCATAATTTTATTCATTGTAAGGTAGCCAAGGAATTGAATTGTTTCCTATACCCAACACCAGAATGTCAAGTGATGGTTGCAATTGAAGGAACTATAAATTGCTCTGGAAAATGCCACAATATCAAGCTAACCATGGGGGAATATGTATTGAATATTCCAATGCTTTCCATTCCTATGGGAGGTGCTGATGTTGTACTAGGAGTACAATGGTTACAATCTTTGAAGGCGGTTCCTTTTGGTGCTAAGAACTTTTTCTAGAAGGAAAGAAGTGATTCTTGAGGGTATTGAAATGGAAAGGTAATAACTCTAATGTCATGATAAGCAAGAAGAAAGAACAATGGTAATAATTCACAATTATGCTCACTAGAAGTTCCAACATCAAAATCATCTATTTCTCCACATCTCCAAAAAGTCTTTGATAATCATTCCAAAGTGTTTGAAACTCCCAAAGGACACCCACTTATTCATGATCATGCTGTTCGTTTGATTCGAAAACGTTCATCCAAACTTAGGGCCTTACTTGTTCATATGTCGGTACATACGATAGCTTCACGGCCCCAACCAGTATTCAACCTTTACAACCTAGTCAATGTTCTTTCTCTGCTCCAGTAGTATTTGGTGCACAAGAAGGATGGATCATGCCGCATGTGTCCAGATTATAGGGAGCTTAATAAGCTCACCATTAAAGATAAATTTCCCATTCCTGTGATTGATGAATTATTGGATGAATTACATGGAGCAATTTATTTTACCAAGTTGGATCTTCGCTCAGGATGTCATCAAATTAGAATGAAGCTGAAGATATTCCAAAAACAACATTCAAACTCGCGGTCATTATGAATTTTTAGTCATGCCTTTTGGCCTTACCAATGCACCTTCTACATTTGAAGGGTTGATGAATTCCATTTTCAAACCCTTCCTTAGAAAATTTTTTCTAGTATTTTTTGATGATATACTAATCTATAAAATGTCTTGGAAGGATCATGTTCAACACGTTGAAAGGGTGCTCAAACTATTGCTAAGAAATAATTATATGCAAAAACATCCAAATGTTTCTTTGGAGTACAAGAGGTGGAATATCTGGGTCATATTGGAGTACAAGAGAGTGTTAAGGTAGACCCTAACAAAATTAAAGCCATTAAGGAATGGTAAGTCCCCACAACCATAAAGTAGTTGCGAGGATTTCTTGGGTTAACAGGGTATTATCGCAATAATTTTAAGAATTATGGGAGAATAGCAGCACCTCTAACAACATTATTGAAGAAAGATGCAATTTCATGGACTCCTGAAGCAACTAAGGCATTTGAACATCTTAAAGAGGCAATGTGCCTAGCTACCGGTCTTAGCTACGCCGGATTTCACAAAAACCTTTATTGTGGAATGTGATGCCTCAGGAAATGGAATTGGTGCTGCTTTAATGCAAGAAGGAAGACCCATTGCTTTTGAAAGTCGTCCAATCAAAGGAAAGTATTTACAGAAAGCTATTTATGAGAAAGAAATGTTAGCAATACTACACGCACTAAAGAAATCACGACTTTACCTAATGGGAAGACACTTCAAGGTAAAAAATGATCATGATAGTCTTAAACACATTTTGGAACAGAGACTATCTTCAGAAGAGCAACAAAAATGGGTCACAAAGATGTTGGGTTAGGACTTTGAAATAATCTACAAAAAGGGAAGCTAAATGTTGTTGCAGATGTACTCTCAAGAAAGAATGAAGAGGTGGAAGCATTGCTTTATGCCATTTCTATTATCCAACCAGATTGGATAATCGAAGCAAGGGATGAATGGAAGAAGGATGAAGGAGTGTGGAAACTCATTCAAAAGTTGTAGCAAGATCCTAGTACATTTGATACATTTATTTGGAAAAATGATTCCTTATGGTACAAAGATCACTTATATCTTTGTAAGGGTTCCTAACTAAAAAAATATTCTTTTGGAATTGCACACTTCTCCTTTAGGAGGACACTCAGGATTTTTAAAAACTTACCATAAAGAATTGAAGAAAAAGAATTTTTGGGATGACATAAATACGTGTTAAATTTTATGACGAATATTTGGTTTTCCAGAAAAAAATAAAAGTTGAAACGTTAACACCCGGTCTTCCACCTTGTCCATTCAGTCGAAGTTGAGAGGGAGGTTTCAATGGATTTTATCACGGGTTTACCCAAGTCCGAAGGAAAGAGTGTCATCATCGGACAGTTGATATACTTACCAAGTATGCAAACTTTTGTGCATTATCTCATCCATTTAAAGCAAGTACAGTTGCTACTACATTTATGGACACAATTCAAAAGCTACATGGAAACCCAAAGATTATTGTGAGTGACAGAGATCCCATTTTTACTGGAAATTTTTGGATGGAGTTATTTTCTTGTTTGGGTACTCAATTAGCTCATAGCTGATCTTATCATCCTCAATTCGATGGTCAAACTGAGATAGTGAATAAATGTTTGGAAGGATATCTTCGTTGGTTTGTATTTGATAAACAAACAAAATGGGTCAAGTGGTTACCTCTCGCTGAATGGTGGTATAACACTTCCTTCCATACTGCAGCAAAAATGACCCCATTTATGGCACTTTATGGATATCATCCACTGTCCATCACATCATATTTAAAGGATAACCTAAATTTGGCACAAAATCGAATGAAACAACAGGCAGATCAACATCGCAGCGAGAGAATTTTTGATGTAGGAGACTGGGTATTTTTACGGCTACAACCATACAAACAAATGTCCCTCAAGCAAGCTAAGAAGGATAATAAATTATCACCAAAGTACTATGGTCCTTACAAGGTGTTGCAAAAGATTGGTGCTATGACATACAAATTGGAGCTTCCTGCTTCTTCGCGAGTGCATCAAGTTTTTCATGTTTCATGCTTAAAGAAGGTTATAGGTGAAAATCTTCCAGATTGCCAGAACTTGATGAGGAAGGAAAAATCATATTGGAACCTTAAGCGGCCACGGAAAAAAGAACTCGACAACTACGAAATCAATCAATTTCTAAGTATCTCATCAAGTGGAAGAAATTACCCACTAAAGATTCTACATGGGAGGATGAGAATTTTATACAGAAGCACCCAGAGCTACTCAAGCATTGAGGACAACACTTTTTTGAAGGATAGGGGCATGTTAGGTCCTTATATTACTAGTTTAGTCCCTTATTGTTATCAGTGTAGCCCCCTTATTGTTATTGTTGTACCCCTGTAACCCCAATATTGTTATTATTGTGCCCTTACATTATTATTGTTAGGTCGGCTAGGATTAAATTGTGGCCCCATGGACTCCTATATATAGAAAGAGGTTTTGGTCATTTGTAGCATCCAAGGATTGGTCATTTATGTAATGTATTGGAGGTTTCCCCCCTCGAAGTGGCTGATTTCTAAGGCGTTGATCTCTCTTTTCTTCTATTTTTGGAGCTGGTTTCATAACAAAATTACATTAGTAGTTTGAATCTACAAGGAGTTTCCACATTAGCCACCTCTATCTTTTCCACAAAAACACCTGAGTATTTCCCCTCATTTCTAAGATAATACCTAAGGTAAACCCTAAAATTAATAACAACAAAGTTCAAAGCCATTACAATCATATATTTGTTAAGACCTCAACATATCACTACTCAAACTAAACCTAAATGAGAGTATTAATCATTATAATTATGTTAATGTGAAAATATTTTATTATATATTAAACTTATAATTAAAATTCATATATAGTATAATGGATTTATTATTTTAATTTCCAAATTATTTATTAAAAGATATTAATATTTAAAATACACACACATATTTGAAAATATTATTAAAAAATTATACAAATTCAATTTAAAAATAGTATTGAAAATCATATTTTTTAAACCATAAAAAATACAAATCTATAGAAATCATATTTACAAAAATTAGTTATCCAACCAAAAGTAAGTTAAAGGGAATTTTTGTGATGTAAGTTAGTAATAAGAGAAGTTGAGTTCTCGTTCTCATATAAAGAAGGTGGAGACATGCCTATATATTTAGTAGAATATTTTTTAGGCCATATTCCCTAGTTAGTTTAAGAATCAAACAACAATAATTTTTTGCTCCCTATTGCACAAGAGGAAATTCAAAAGGTTGTTTGGTCTTCAATCTAGATAAAGCTGTCGATATTGATGGATTCACATGCCACTTTTATCTAAAATTTTTGAACACAATTAAAAATGATATGATCAGAATGGTGGAATTCATCCAAAAATCTGGTCGAATCAGGGGCACTCTCAATTTGTCCTTTCTTGCTTTGGTTCCTACAAATGTAAGACCCTCTTATTTATCTCACTTTAAACTTATTCTTATTTTTAATTTCTCATATAAGATTACTACAAATATTATTTCTGAGAGACTCGCGCCTCTCCTTGCCATTATGAACTTTGAAAATCAGGGAGTGTTTGTTAGTAATAGGTATTCAATGGAAAAATTTGTTTTAATACATGAATCCATACACTCCAGCAAGTATAGAGGAGACAAAGGGCTGATCATAAAGTTAGATATGTCCAATGCCTTTGATCATGTGCATCATTCTTTTCTCTTTTCTATTTAAAGAAAAATGGGGTTCTATTCTATTTTTATATATTGGATTAATGTTTTTATTTATGGGCATTGGATTGTCCCTCTTGTTAATGGATCTACATTTAGTTTCTTTAAACTAGGGGACTTAGAAAAGGGTGCCCCTTCTCCCCCATTATTTACATTCTCATGGTTGAAGCCTTGAGTAGGAAGTTGGAATTTGAGTGAAGATGTCACTCCCTCTATGGAATCTGATTCTTAGAAGGTATATAAATCATGACAATTTTTTTGATGACACAATCCTTCTTAGCAGTGCCTCTTGCATTATAACACAATGCTTTAAATCTGTTTTGGATGATTTTGTTCGGGTCTCGAGAGGATTGATAAATGAGGGTTAAAATAATCTGTATTCTTGGAATGTCATCAAACTATTAAATGTAAGGATCTTAAATAATTTTGGATAGCATGAAGGGATAAGTAAACCAATTTCAAATATTTCGTCCTGCCCATATATCTCAAAACATTCCCTCATCCTTCTTGGGGTCATGTTATTAACAAGTTTAAATCCCAATTTGAGCAATGGGGGGCTGATTAGTTAAATTTTACCGAGAGATTAATTAGTTCAATTTGTCCTTTCATCCCTTCGTATATTCTAGTTCTCAGCCATGCTAGCCCCCATCTCAGTCAGACAAGGAATGTCTTAAGAAATCAGGTAGTTTCTCTCGAAAGGAGGCAAGACAAACCCTAAAATGTTTCATCTAATGAACTAGAAGGTGGTTAGGCTTCCATCCATGGTCGAGTTGGGGGGGTGGTTAGGAATAATATACCCCCTTCTAGTGAATAAAGCCCTTGAGGAAAACCTAGTTTGGTGGCTAAGCACATGGGATAATGATTGGCGAAACATGTGCTTCATAAAAAATATCTTAATGAGGCAAGATAATATTGTATTCATCATATCCCTCACAATAGAGGATACTCTGAGATATGGCATTTCGTGTTAAATTGTATTCCTTTAATTATTTATAAGTTGATTTGGATTTCAGGAAATGGGAAATCAATAAATTTTTAATTGAGGGAATTATGGGAAATCCTCCTGTGGGCTCAAATTCGTTGTTTCATCCCCCACGTAATTGGCTAATTTCCCAACATAAAATCCCTTTGTGGGAAATATCCTCCTGGTAGTTTGATGGACATTGGTTGAAATGGGTCTGGGGTAACATTTTGGGTCACCTTGTTAGTATGTGCATATCTCTCGAATCCACTCTTACTGGATGTGATCCTTCCTCCTTGTTATATTGAGACTCTCATGGTTGGGTAGGTGATTTGTAATATGTTAAAAGGGTTTATAAATCTTTGATCTTCCTTGATATTAGACCTCCCTCTTCTTTGCGTTGGGCCTTTATTTGGAGCTCAAATTGTCTCCCAAAAATAAATATTTTATGTTGGACATTAGCTCATAGGAAGATGCTAAGAGCTGATGATTTATTGAAAATGGGAATTATTGGACCTTCTTGGTATGCCTTGTGCAAGCATGCTGCTGAAAATATAGATCATCTCTTATTGGAATTCCCTTTCATGCTTGAAGTTTAGGGAGTGATTTTATCTCAATTAAAATCAAGGTTAATCTGGCTTTCTTCGCTTCAATAATTGTTTGGAAATGGGGAATTTGTTATAATGGCTCTTTTGTAGGAAAAAAATAATGAAGAGAATTTGTGAAGTACTACCCAAATATGTATGTTGGAAAATTTGGCTTGCTAGAAATTGAGTTGCTTTTCAAGTGGAAAGGGAAAGGTTCATTAGGATAATAGGATCAACAATAGGGCCTCTTGGAGAATATTTTTGGGCTAAGAAAATAAATGAATAGGATAAGAAGTTAGATAAGGAGGAATCAAAATGGATTAAAATTTTTGATCCAAAGTGGTCCATCAAGGAGAAAACACATCTCAACAAGAGCTAGAAAGTAATATTATCTAAGGAGGACTTTGATAAATGGCTCTAGGAGCACAAAAATTTCTTCTAAAGCTTTGATGGAGCAATAAAAAAAATCTTAGGGGTGGTAGGAGCCGGGGGGATGGAGGAGATAATTTTTTACCCAAACAATCAAGAAGAACACATGTATGTTTGGGTTTTAGGTCACACTTCCACCAAGATTGTTGAAACCTATGCCTTATATCAGTGTTTAATTAGAATTTTGAATCTTGGAATTCAAGAGGTGATTGTTTTTGGTGATTCCTTGAATATAATTTACCATTTATATTCAAGATCTATACCCTCAGTTACATAGTTAAATTATATTTTCAAGGAGATTTGTCAATTGCATCAATATATCCCCAAGAAGAAATGTATCCACGCTCTCAGATAAAACAACTCCAAGGCTAATCACATGGATAATAATGGGTCAAGGCTCAAGGTGAACTTTGGTGGTAGGAGCGAAAGGGGTATGTCTCCCTTCCTTAATGGTGAATCAAGATACTCATAAATCAAAGAGGAGGAATAGTTCCTCATTGTTTAATGTAACATATTTTTAAACAATAGTCGAGGATTTTATATTAAGAGGCTGAGTATTAAACTCAAAAATTAAATCACATTCATATCAGGAGAGACCCTCTCCATGATTGCTGGTTCATAATGTTTGCCATTCTTATATACCAAAATTTCCTTCTTACATTTTCATTTCTAATTAAGCCACACCAACTTCTATGGCATGTCCAAAACTGTCTATTAAAGAACAAAAGGAGTATTACATTTAGAGACTAGAGAAAGATTGAAAACCATATCATACAATGTCTTCTTTAGTGATGTTCAACAACTTCTAATACGAGAGCTTGTATTTGACATTTGTTAGAGAGATTTCCATGATTTTGACCTCTTTCTTATCTGCCTAGTTATGACTGAACTAAATTTCGGAGTTGAAAGTGAGCTTCTAATATTTCTCATCATAATAGGTCTTCGATCCAACAAATAATCCCTTATGAGGAAGGTGTAATAGTAAGGCAATAGAGCCATTAAAACTACACATAAAAGGCACCCTGAATTTAATATCCACTACATTTTCCAGACTATATATTTCTTGTCCTAATGTGAGCTTGGAACTCATTGGGAATTCCATCAAGGGCTCAATTATATGCATAATAAAATAGAGGAGCCAAATAAACTGATGTAGGAGGACCATATGAGCGTCACTCCCACCAACAACCCAGGAGCAACTCAGGACATCAAAATATCTATGCAAATATCAATTGTTCAGCATGGGCAGGGGGGGGGGGGGGTGTGGGGCGAGCCTGGTAATAGCTTGTGATGCAAAGACATGACTAAAGACAAAAAAAAGAGGGCCAAATTTTACCTTTGCAATGAAAATCCCATATATGAGAAGCCAAACCAATCGCACTCGCGAACACAACTAAGAGTCTAATATCTGCTTCTCTTGGTCAACAATACCTCTCCACCAGCCACCACCACTTTTCCATATCATACCCATTTGTATTACCCTCATTCTATGTTATTATATAATTTATACCACTCTTCGCATAACAATCAAATTCTCCCTTCTTAAGAAATTAACAGGTTAGATTCTCTATAATCAAAATTGATTCAAGACACTAGCTTATACCTATTGATGAGTGGGGGATGGTAAGGTGATGAGCCAATTAATTGTTCCTAAAAGGACCAACTAACTACTACACGTTAATTTATCAACCCAGGGTTTCATTTTTATATTTCAAGGTTATCGACATAGTTTATGCAAGAGGAATGCTGATATGACTAGCTATTATGATCCTATTGAAAAAAAAAAGCTGTAATATCAAAGGAATCAACTATTAGAAATACAATACTACAGAATCATACTATTAAATATAATTAAGCAAAATAAATAGCAATACATGACAATCTAAAAGAAACGGAAAGAAGGAACTCTACTCTTAACATATTAAATACAAATATCTATTCTATAACGATTTCAATAAACCTGATTCAAAACAGAGCATTCAATTCAACAAACAAGGAGCGAGAAATTAAGAACAATTACACAAATTAAAATAACTTGGACAATAGAATCAAACACCAATTTAATGATACAAGAGAAGACAACGTTGTTTCCAGGATCGGGCCCAAATCTGGAATCGAATTTCCTTATGAAAGAATCAACACAACAAACTAAATTTGAGTAATAAACACTTCCATTCAATTTAGAGAACCGGTTACAATTAATGTACTCACAAGTCTGAGCTGATGTCAAAAATAATATTACAACTTTGAATAACCCCTTTCGAGGCTTAATGCCAATTTTATATTGTACAAGTAAAATATAAAGATATGGAATCTATTTTTAATAACGAGCAATCCTGAGAATCTAAAGATTCTCATGATGCTCATTTAGGGTAAAAAGATATTAATGCATCTAGAAGACTAGGTCGAGAGTTCATATTTAACTAATTCGCTCCAAACAGAGTGTAAAAACCCGAGGCTTATGCGATTTTCCATGACCATTTAAGGAAGCAACATCAACTATCAATGTATCAATATATTCGTGTCCAATAATGATGATCTATTCATTAAGAAATTACACTTTAATGATCGAATCCATTCATAAAATAATAAATGCATATAAAATACTACTAAAATCCATACTACATAAGTTAACATAACCTAATTACAAGAAAAAAATAGAAAATAGTAAGAAAACTAAGAGGTAAGGCAAGGAAAATATGACAAGTATGAGGCCCAACATCACCGCCCAACTAAGATTTTTACATGACCTCATACAAACAAATGATTAATATGTAGGGCAGTCCAGGAGTAAGCTTCATAAGCTTCCTCTCCTCTATGCATGAATCCATTTCTACTTCAGATTTCTTCAAAAGCCACTAACTTACCTGCTTTTGATAAGCCATAATCATATTTATAAAATTGCCGAGGGCACCAAATCATGGGGCATCGATACCTGCATCCTATCCAAAAAATACCTCTTTCCAATACCAAATGAACATAGTATGCTACCCTAGTCATGGCATACCAGAAGTTGTGATAACCAAACGGTTCTCTGTTCTTGAATTCATTAGGTGATGCGTGTCATCTCATCTTAGCTCCATGAAGAGCCTCATCTCTGATGTCTTCCAATTACTCCGTTCTTGAATGCAAGTCATCATATTGAATTTGTGCAAGTGTAGAAGCAACACTAGGTTTCTTTATGAAAATGCCATGAAGAATTTGTGTGGGGAATGGGTTATTAGGTTCCCCCTCAAACCCAAAGATCAAGACCATGTTCCCTTATCTGGAAGGTATGATAAGCCTTTTCCCATTTTACCTAGTTCATGGAAAATTATATAAAATCCCGAAATTGAATATCTCCAATAAATGAGACATGATTTTCTTCCACATGCTCTTCTAGAATTTTTTTTTGCATGTATAATTCACACAGAAGATACTGTGGATACTCATCCTATCTACGGAAAGTAGAAATGAAATCCAATACATTTCTAAACTCATGTGGTTGTCCAGATTGTATTTCTTTCACTTTGAGCAACAAATATCGCGCAAGCAAATATAAAGCATAATTATTCTCTAGGGACCTGCATGCTAAGGCATCTAAATAAATAGAGCAATTTTCCTTCGTTTGTTCTACAACTTTCTTAAGATGGTATTTTAAATTTTGTACTTCCTTTTTAGATGTTCTTAGTTGTGCATATGTCTCATCTTCTGTTGCTTTCAGTGCTTTAAATCGTTGGAGAAACTATTGATGTTCTTCCAAGTCACCACTTCTCCCTGATATCTTCCTATGGTCTACTGTTGTTCCTCCATGGTTTTGTGCAAGAATATAATGGATGCTTCAACAATCAAGAAAGTATAAGGAGGCACCTCTTCTGTTTGTACCCCTCTGTCATTAAAATTGATCGGTGAATCAGTTTGAATTCTTATTTCAATAAGGCTAGGAAACAAGAACAAAGTCTATATGAGTATTGACTTCATTAAAGACATATATTAAATCAATATGGACTTCCATTTCATGAGTTTCCTTCTTTAATTTAGGCATCTTCACATAATCTCTATGAAACTGCTTACTACCATGTAACCAAATTTTTAGCTATTGTACCTTTCCTCACAGTTCCCTATTTTCTTTCCTCAATTTATCAATTTCCTTATGAAATTTCCCTTTTCCTTTATTTCACCCAACTTTAGTACCTATGGTCATCTGAATAGAACTGCAAACCAAGGTTGTTGGAGAGGAAACAACAACTACTATTTCGGATTCTTCCATAATAGTTTCCTGAGTGGGTTTGACTGTCAGTAAATTGTCAATTTCCCTTGTCGTCACATCATTTCCAAACTTCACGAAGTCCACATCAAAAAAATCAATCTGAGGTTCAACTGAAAATCCAATGCCATCATCTTGTTCTTCATCAATCAAATTTTGAAAATACTATGGAGCCATTCCCTCTAGAGAGGAAGGCTCTAGTAAAGTAGAAACAAAGTCTCTAGAACACTCCTGGTACTAACAACTTCAGGATAATTATCCGATTCCAGGATAACAATATTTGAGGAATTGACAAGAGAATTTAGAGCCAGTGAATTCTATTGAAGTGGTCATGGCTTCTCTGAAATTCGCAGTATCCAGTAAAATCTCTAGCCCTTTTAATTCTTGCTCTATTTTTGTTTCCTGCTCCATATGTTCCGAAGTTGATACATTTTGGGATGATTTTTCTTCAAAGGTTTCTTGGTGCATCTCTTCTATATGGACAAAACCTTGAGTCAAATTTTCCTCTGTTAACTGCTCAAGAGGGTTCAAATAACTCTGACCTTGCTTCACAAGTCTAGCTGACCTCCTTCTTCTCATAGGTAGCGAAGCTAGAACTAATGCCATTATTTTTTCTGCTCTGCTAAGTTTTTGGAGTTTTACAGTTTGTACAGTTCCTTGTGAGATATTTTCTGTCAGAAGAGTTTCATTTAGATTTTCCACATTGCATTTCTTTGGCAGCGCATACTAACTAGAATGTTCCCAGATGTTCCAACGACTGTGCCATTCTCCAAGGGAATGTCTTGACCATTGTCAGGGTTTCCAAGGAACCCTTTGCAAGTTTGTTGAACTTGGCTAATAACTTTTATCGTTAATAGCTTGATGAGTCCATGGTGACTTACAACCGAAGCTTGGTCCTTGGACCTCCTTAATATAATAGTAGTCTTATGCAATACTGAATTGAGAAAGTACTGAAGTTTCAGAGTTACCTTTTGTGAATGCCATGAGTTTGAGATGTCATACCTTCCGTCACAGGTGATGTGTCGTTGGAAAATCCCTACTACTTATTTCCATGGTTAAAGTAGTGAATTGGGGTTATACCCCTTTCCTTTTCTGATCAATTATTCGCTAGTATTCAGAAACAAAAGTTCCACATTCTCGAGAGAGGTGTGTGTTAGCCACCTATAATATTTGTTATAGCAAAAGGTGGCTAAGACTTTTTGAGCCTTCAAGGAACAAGTTTCATTGCTAAAAATTGTTGGCTCTTGAAGACTCTTGAAGGCCTCATGCCTATCCTCTGTCTGAACTTCACTACTGTTCCCATTTTACACTTAGAAATCCTGCTGATTTCCAAGCCAAAATACTGCTTCAAGCACCTTTTCCCTTTTCCCTTCTTCCAAAACTAACCCTCATTTGCCCCCCTCTTTCTCCATTAAACTCCTCTATTTTTATGATTCCTTTTCTCCCTTTCGTGAAAATCCTCTTTACATGGTTTAAAACTCTTTTTTAAACTATATTGGAACCCACAATTTCCTTGGAAATCCATTGAAAAACCATAAAAACCCACATTTTGGACATACATGGGTCCTAGCCCTTTTTCCCTTTGACCCTCGGTCATATAATTTTCCACGCGCCCAAAGGCCCCGTAGCCGGGCGCCTGCTCATGTTATATATATATTCCGCCCCTCCGAAAATATTAAAACCTTGTGTTATTTTCAACTTTGGGTTTTTAATTATTTTCTAAAGTTTTCCACCGGATCAAACCCTAGTCAAACACCACCGTCGATCTGATTTGCAGATCGACGACTCTGATTTAACAATTCTTCCGCCTTCTCCATGACTTCTCCCGATAAATCCTGACCGTTGGATGTCGCCATCCAATGGCCACGCTTCCTCCACATGCCTTCTGCAGCAATAAACCTATATATGCAGAATTTTTTAATATTTGTTTGTATTTTGCAGGGTTTAAATGATTTTCTCGCCATTTTTGAAGAAAATTCGAAAGAAGAGGGTGACGATCCTCCTGCCTTCGATTCACCAAAGAAAATCATCACAGGGTGTTAAAACCACGTTTTCATCAATCGTTCATGAAGCATTGATGCTACATAACCCTGCGCAGCCCTGTATATCAAAAAAACCAGGAATCGGGCACAGTCAGAGAGTATCAGTGATGAAGATCAAAATGAACCAGGACAGAGGATGAAAGACATATTTTTGGGGATCACGGCTAAGAATGTTTATCAAAAGCCTAATCCCCGATTTAAAACACAGTTTAAAGAAGATCTTAAGTGTTTTATCAACAAGAGCGCTTCCACCGCCACATCTGAGGAAAATTGATTCCTCCCAGCTACTAAAATGCCACATGTGCCTCAAAGTATTCAATCAGAGGTTGAATTTATTGATCAGGATCAGATATTTGTCTCAAAACGCAACCAAAGAGGAAACTCTGCCAAGGAAATTAATGACAAACATCTGCAGAGTTAATTCGACGCCACACAGAGCCTCAAAGGTCAACAAAAGCTCCCACCGAGCTTAATATTTATGTACAAACATTTAATACAGAGGAAAGCTATGTAAGTTTCTTCATTGAGCCCCCCAAAGGCCCAGAAACCATTAAGTCTGTATTAATTGTAATTGAAATCTTTTATCAGATCTCAACTCCTCATCCTTCTATATATACTACTGCAGACGATGAGAGAGGGGTTAGTTGCAAAACTTTGATATACACTTGAGCTTAAATTTCTGATTGTAAATAGTGTTCACTGGCTCTTGGAGCTCTGCTAGTGATAGATAGGTTGGGCTGAGATGTGTAGATGGTTGCTAAACTAAAGCATTGGACTTTAAGCTGTAACTAGTTTGGAGCATCAATACAAGCTGATTTATGGGATCCTGGTCTATGTTGACGGCGATGTTTCTCTAATTGTAACTTGTTATTTTGTTTATGTTTTCACTGTGTTTCATATTCTCTTATAAAGAACATCATGCATAGAGTTAGGATCTACTGTACAACAGTAACCTTCTTTGACTGAAAATCTTTATATATATGTTTTCTTCCAATCTCTGTTATTTAGGAATGATTTAATTCAGTTTAAGCATAGGAATGCTGGCGTTCCCTCGTCTTATTGCCTTAGCTAAATATTATTCTTGAATGTTATGTTTAGTACTAGTTAAGTAGAGATGAACTATGGAAGATATGGTGTGCCCTGGTCCTAGTTTTATCCCCAAAGGTTGTCTGAATATTTCCCTTGGAATGTGTTAAAAGCTGGCTAGTTTAGAAGTACTTACCAGATCTTAGGCCATTCTGTGTTATCTTTGTGTTGGTCTTGAAAGTAACCAGGTAAAGCAGAGCTAGGAGAGGATTTGTGGTGAGCTTGGCCCGCTAGTTTCTTCTCCAAAAGTTGCCTTCAAGTTTCCCTTTGTTTTAAAATGTTTTCTGTTGAAAGTGTATCAAAGGTTGGCTAGTTTCAAAGTACTTACCAGATCCTAGTTTACTTTCATGTTTTTCTTGAGTTTATGTCAAAGGCTGGCTAGTTTAAAAGTATTTACCAGATCTTGGGCTGCTCTTTGTTCCTCATCTGTTTATTTCCCTTTCTTGTTGTATCATTTCATTTCATAAATCAATCTTCAAAGAGATCCTTAGACATAGATGACTTGCCCCATGGACCATTCTTGCCTTTTGCTGTTCCAATTAAACCCTATTATGACTCCATAACCCAATGGAATAAAACCTGCAATTATCTATCTTTTTGGTCGAAGCTTACTCTCATTGCTTGCAACTTCACACCTTTGAAACTCTTTGCATTTAGGACTTTCCACCTCAAACAGTAATCATGCTCAACCATCCAAAAACAAACAAAACCTTTGGCCTTCATAACTAGCCTAATATCATTACCCCAAACTTCAAAGACAAATCCATCTTTGCACTTATTGGAGAGATCCCTCTCCGGATTCAGGAGGGCTAGATCCTAGAATCCCAAAGTGGTTGAAACGATGTTTCTCCCTAAGATCAGACTTTGCCAATCTTGCTGATTACAGGGAGCTAACATTTCTGGCAACTCCGCTAGGGAATTTTTTTGAGTTCATAGTTGCTTGGCCAGCTTTTATATACTCTTTAGTTTTTCATACAACCACAGAAACTCAGAAAAACCCAAAAATATTTCAGACTGGAATTAAATAAACATGGTGGTGGACCATAAAACCTTTTACCTCCTTAGGAGCTAAAAATATTCCACCTGGCGACTCCACAATCTGAAACTCCCAGAAGACCAAATGAATCCACTGGTAGAAGACCCTGAACTGATTGACTAGACACAGTGACCTCTTTCTTGATTTACAAACATGATTCCAAGAATACAACGAAGATATGCCCCAATGAGTAGATATCATACCCCTGGGTTTCCACATAAGATGCCCCAGGTGAATTGGGATGACAACCTACCTGTCTTTCAAGGTGAAAAGTTTGATGACCCTCTATTACATCTCATCAAATTTCATATACATGTATTGAGGTTGAAAGTTGAATGGCATGAAGACTGCCTAATGAAAATGTTCATGTTAACATTAGAAGGAAAAGCTAGGGATTGGTATGAATACTTAAGATCTAGTAGTTTGTTTTCTTTAAGAGACCTTGAATATGTGTTCTATGAGAACTATAAAGAAAACACTACATCATTATCATTGGGTGCAATATATTATGATCCATCACAAAAAATCACCCAACACATTATAGATAATAAGGAAGCTTTGGAAGAGATGCATCCTGAAGATCTTTTAACATCCATTCATGAGTTTAATCTCCTATTGAAAAATTTTAAGAACATAGATGAATCAATTAAGGAAGAGATGATCCAAGAAATAAAGAACATCCCTCAAGATATCCCTGAAAACTCAAATATTGATTCATCATCCCTTATAGCTGAGGCTCACGAAGACATTCAGCCTCAAAATCAGTCTTTACAAGAGACAGAAAACTGCTGTACTCCTGTTCAAAGGATCGTAGAAACATCCTTCCCTTTGACAGAAAAAGAGATAGATCAGACTATTTATAAACAGTCAGTCTCTGAAACTTTTTTCAAAACAAACACTCTTGCTCATTCACATAGAGAAATTTGTTGTACGGATTTAGAAAGTTCTTTTGTGGATTAGAATGAAGAAGCACCTACTGATATCCCAATATATTTGACTGATGAAAATGTTTATTCTAATAAATTTTCAAACTTCAATCAGTCTTATGATGATGATGATTTTCAAGCAGCAACTAATCATGCAGGGCAACCAACATTTGATTGGTGTTATGAGTTTCACCATCATCAGCTTGAAAGCCGCAATCATCCTTTTCGATCCATCATAAAAAGCTTTCACTTAATTGGGAATCAGCAGCCTTTCAACTTAGAAGGTGAAGAGAAGAGTAATGAAGAAATTTTTGAGCAAGAGGAAACCATTGAATACACCCCCACTCAAGAATATAATAATCTCTTCACAGAGTTCAACCCACTGAATCCAAGCATACCAGGGCTACAAGAGGACAACACTGCCAAATATGATGAGTCCTCCAGTTCAGATGATGATGAAGAAGAGGGAGAGAAACAAATACAAGACTATCCTGCTGTGGATATACCATCTTCCCAAGAAGAGACTTCTCCCTTCATTAATGTCAAACTGTCATCCAAAGAACCTGAACGTATATTAGAAGCAAGCATATGTTTAGAGAAAGAAAATATTTCACTGTTTGCTATTGTGCAGGTTAAAGATGACGATACTTCCAAGCTACATACTGAAGAGATAGTCCTCAAAGCTGATGTCTTGGAAGTAGATAATCTACCAATTGTGGAGGACCAAAAGGAAGAGAACCTTCATATTTTCTTTGTTGATCCTATGGAAGAGTGTGTGGAAATCCCAACTGGCTCAAATTATCAAGCAGTGATCCTTTGCAAGAGCCAGAGACATGAAAAGATGTCACCTTCTGTGATAGCCTTGATATTGAAGGTTAATCTTCAATATGTTCTATGGATACCTCTGACAAGCAGCCAGAGTTTCTACTTCTTCTTGACATTACTCAGCTGGCTGCATTGGCATTTTTGTATCATATGATAAATGTAAATACTCCATGTTTAGAATAGGTTAGATAGGAATGTCAATAAAGCTCACTTCTGAGCATGTATATTAGTTGTTGTTTTCTGCTTTGAAGAAAAATCAAAGATTCAAAATTACAAAAACAAAGAAAGCAAAGAAAAGAGGGCGGATTGTCAAAACAAGAAAGGTATAGCCCCATACCAAAAAGAGAAACAAATCTGAAAGTGTGCAAGCTTAAATGCCACTCCTACAAAACACACTTCTAGTTAGTCAAACAACCTAATCTTGACTAATTAGTTTTAAATTTTCTGCTGATAGGATAGTGAATTCGATTTGCCAAACTGTTTAATCTTGGCTTATCAGTAGATAGTTTAGGACATAAATTAAAGGTTCAAACATGTTCAAAATCTGAACCTAAGTTTCCAAAGAGAGATGACTCAAATCTGTTTTATTTTCTAAGTCAAAAAAGAAGTAAATCTGGTTCTAATTAGCTCAAAATCTGAACCAGAAAACAAGGAAGAGGCAGCTCAAACAAGAGCCAAAACATAGCTGTAAAAAGAGAAGGCCATGATGAGAAACTTTCAGATCTTAAGCCTTCCATTTTGTTTTAAATTTTCTGCAAAATAAATGTCTATGTGCAGCCTGTTTTTATGCCATAGGCCAGCATCAAGTTAGACTGTTCAATCCTGACTTGAATGCTTTTGAATTTATGTTGTAGAAATTAAAGAATAAAAATTTGTTGGACAGTTTAATCCCAACAGATAGTAGAATAGGTAGAGAAGCATCTGAACTCAACTGTTTAATCTAAGTTCAGGGAGAAATAAGGAGTAAAATTAGATTAGTTTTATGCTTCTAAAAGAATAAAATGTTGTGAAAAGAGTTTGCCAATCCAAGTGCACTCTAATGAAGAAAAAATGTTAGATCACTAGGATTGGGTAGGTAGAAAGTTTGTATTGATGAAGGTCCATTGTTTTCATGGCTGCTAATATGTTTTCAGAGAAGACCATCCCAGCAAAGGAAGGGCAGCCCAATGGATCAGGCACAGGTCAGCCTCCCAGAGAACATAATGGATGTGGCATAGGTTAGCCTCCCAGAGAATGCAAGTCTGAAGTTCTTGGTGCCTTCAAGAAGGCATCATCTCCAAGTGGAGCCACTGTTAGCCACCTATAATATTTGTTATAGAAAAAGGTGGCTAAGACTTTTTGAGCCTTCAAGGAACAAATTTCATTGCTAAAAATTGTTGGCTCTTGAAGACTCTTGAAGGCCTCATGCCTATCCTCTGTCCGAACTTCACTACTATTCCCATTTTACACTTAGAAATCCTGCTGATTTCCAAGCCAGAATACTGCTGCAAGCACCTTTTCCCTTTTCCCTTCTTCCAAAACTAACCCTCATTTTCCCCCCTCTTTCTCCATAAAAATCCTCTATTTTTATGATTCATTTTCTCCCTTTCGTGAAAATCCTCTTTACATGGTTTAAAACTCATTTTTAAACTATATTGGAACCCAAAATTTCCTTGGAAATCCATTGAAAAACCATAAAAAACCCACATTTTGGACATATATGGGTCCCAGCCCTTTTTCCCTTTGACCCTCGGTCATATAATTTTCCACACGCCCAAAGGCCCCGCAGCCGGGCGCCTGCTCATGTTATATATATATTTCGCCCCCCCCGGAAAATATTAAAACCTTGTGTTATTTTCGAATTTGGGTTTTTAATTATTTTCTAAAGTTTTCCGCCGGATGAAACCCCAGTCAACCTCCACCGTCGATCTGATTTGCAGATCGACGACGCGGAGTTTGTCACCCCGGTGGTCCCCGCCATCCACTAACCGATTGCAAAACCGTGCGGTATCCATCGCACCGCCTTGGGGCAAGGGTGGTTTTTTCCCGATCGGCAGCGATTCCATACGCTGACCGACACGTGTCTCGTGTACTATTTGAAAATCGCCCACCCATCGCGCATTAAGGTTTGGCAACAAACTTGGCGCGATATCGCTATACACCATTCGATTTGGGGTGGGCTATCCAACGGCTATCGCTCACCGAAGATGCCCGACAGTTAACCGGGTTACGACGTGGCATTTAATGAATCTCTGCCATCGATCTGATCTGTAGATCAACGACCCACATTTCATCGCCCTGTTTCGATCGCCCAGTCAACGTTTTCCACTTTGACTTCCCGTTTCCACTCCCAATCGTCGATCTTTTCGCGATTGACAGCTCTGATTTAACAATTCTTCCGCCTTCTCCATGACTTCTCCCGATAAATCCTGACCGTTGGATGATGCCATCCAACGGCCACGCTTCCTCCACATGCCTTCTGCAGCAATAAACCTATATATGCAGGATTTTTTTAATATTTGTTTGTATTTTGCAGGGTTTAAATGATTTACTCGCCATTTTTGAAGAAAATTCAAAAGAAGAGGGTGACGATCCTCCTGCCTTCGATTCACCAAAGAAAATCATCACAGGGTGTTAAAACCACGTTTTCATCAATCGTTCATGAAGCATTCATGCTACATAACCCTGCGCAGCCCTGTATATCAAAAAAACCATGAATCGGGCACAGTCAGAGAGTATCAGTGACGAAGATCAAAATGAACCAGGACAGAGGATGAAAGACATATTTCCGGGGATCATGGCTAAGAATGTTTATCAAAAGCCTAATCCCCGATTTAAAACACAGTTTAAAGAAGATCTTAAGTGTTTTATCAACAAGAGCGCTTCCACCGCCACATCTGAGGCAAATTGATTCCTCCCAGCTACTAAAATGCCACATGTGCCTCAAAGTATTCAATCAGAGGTTGAATTTATTGATCAGGATCATATATTTGTCTCAAAACGCAACCAAAGAGGAAACTCTGCCAAGGAAATTAATGACAAACATCTGCAGAGTTACTTTGACGCCACATAGAGCCTCAAAGGTCAACAAAAGCTCCCACCGAGCTTAATATTATAAAACATTTCATTGCAGACACCTGGTAAGCTTTGATTACCCCCTCAAAGGCCCATGTGAACCATTATAATCAGCAGGCCTTTGTAATTGAGATCTTTTATCAGATCTCACCTCCTCACCCTTCTATATATACTACTGCAGAAGATGAGAGAGGGGTTGGTTGCAGCACTTTGATATACACTTGAGCTTAAATTTCTAATTGTAAATAGTGTTCACTGGCTCTTGGAGCTCTGTTGGTGATAGATAGGTTAGGCTGAGATGTGTAGATGGTTGCTAAACTAAAGCACTGGACTTAAAGCTGTAACTGGTTTGGAGCATCAATACAAGCTGATTTATGGGATCCTGGTCTATGCTGACGGTGATGTTTCTCTAATTGTAACTTGTTATTTTGTTTCTGTTTTCACTGTGTTTCATATTCTCTTATAAAGAACAACATGCATAGAGTTAGGATCTACTGTACAGCAGTAACCTTCTTTGACTAAAAATCTTTATATATATGTTTTCTTCCAATCTGTGTTATTTAGGAATGATTTAATTCAGTTTAAGCATAGGAATGCTGGCGTTCCCTCATCTTATTGCCTTAGCTGAATATTATTCTTGAATGTTATGTTCAGTACTAGTTAAGTAGAGATGAACTATGGAAGATATGGTGTGCCCTGGTCCTAGTTTTATCCCCAAAGGCTGTCTGAATATTTCCCTTGGAATGTGTTAAAAGCTGGCTAGTTTAGAAGTACATACAAGATCTTAGGCCATTATGTGTTATCTTTGTGTTGGTCTTGAAAGTAACCAGGTAAAGCAGAGCTAGGAGAGGATTTTTGGTGAGCCCGGCCCGCTAGTTTCTTCTCCAAAAGTTGCCTTCAAGTTTCCCTTTGTTTTAAAATGTTTTCTGTTGAAAGTGTAGCAAAGGCTGGCTAGTTTCAAAGTACTTACCAGATCCTAGTTTACTTTCATGTTTTTCTTGAGTTTATGTCAAAGGCTTGCTAGTTTAAAAGTATTTACCAGATCCTGGGCTGCTCTTTGTTCTTCATCTGTTTATTTCCCTTTCTTGTTGTATCATTTCATTCCATAAATCAATCTTCAAAGAGATCCTTAGACATAGATGACTTGCCCCATGGACCATTCTTGCCTTTTGCTGTTCCAATTAAACCCTATTATGACTCCATAGCCCAATGGACTAAAACCTGCAATTATCTATCTTTTTGGTCGAAGCTTACTCTCATTGCTTGCAACTTCTCACCTTTGAAACTCTTTCCATTTAGGATTTTCCCTCAAACAATAATCATGCTCAACCATCCAAAAACAAAACAAACCCTTGGCCTTCATAACTAGCCTAATATTATTACCCCAAACTTCAAAGACAAATCCATCTTTGCACTTATTGGAGAGATCCCTCTCCGGATTCAGGAGGGCTAGATCCTATAATCCCAAATTCGTTGAAACGATGTTGTTTCTGTGATCAGACGTTTCCAATCTTGCTGATTACAATGGAGCCACAAACAGTGTGTATATTGTACCACTTTTTTCCTTATGTTGGAAGCCCCGTTACTTCCTCTATTTCGCTTTCACTTACTTTTACTTGTATATTTATCACCATTGTTGTGCCATTGTCCAAACTCCTTGTGAATTTCAAAGCTACCTCATACTCGAACCCCTGTAACCGTTCAAAATACTCCATCCATCCAACTTGGATCAAGAAGTTGCAGAGATGTTCTAAAGCCTGTAATTGTGTAGGTTCGTATTAGAATGAATGCCCACCCATTCAACAGGTCACGACTCTGCAGCTAGAAACAACAAAATTGAATATGTATTATACTAGTAAATTTGCACAAAGTATAGAGGTTCAACGACATGCAATGGTATTCGAAAATACGAATAACAGTCATTTTTCAGTGCCAACTCGCCCTCAAAATAAGAGTAAAGGTCATCTATGGCCATTAATCAAATTTTGAAAAGATGGAAAATTCAACACATTTGAAGGATAATGGTGAATTAATGCAGTGTAGTAAAGAGACCGTCAAAAGGAAAAATAGAAATCGTGGTATATTTATGACACGTGAGGAAATGATTAAGAATTTTACGACTCGTGTGCGGTAATGATAACGCAATTTATTAAGACCCACGGAGGATGCAGAAAAAATAAAGGCATCCAGAAATATATACAAGGAACTAGATGGATGGAAACGATAGTTGTATCAAGCACGACATTTGAGAAAATAAGGGAGATTAATTTAGAATTTTGAATTTCCAAATTAAAAAATTCTAGTATGTATAATTATAATGAAATACTCATTGACAACCAAACATCACCGCTTTCTAGGATGGTGTTATGAATGTCCATAATAAATTTAACAAACTTTCTTTTATTAATTTTGACGGAACGAAACAACCAAGCTATATTGTAATTTTTAATTTTACTTCAATATCATAGGCATGTCTTATGCTATCAGCAGGCGTCCATAGCCTCGACAAGGTTGCCTTTTTAACCCTTTGAGATACCCTTATCCCATTTACTAAGGAAAATTTCAAATTATATATATATATATATATATATATATATATATATATATATATATATATATATATATATATATATATATATATATATATATATATATATATATATATATATATATATATATATATATATATATATATATATATATATATATATATATATATGTTTTTTAAGCATTTATATAAGGCCATTGTTCTTACGTGGTAACCAATTAGCAACAATGCCATTGACTAGAGCTAATGAGGTCAACAAATTGGCTCGCGATGAGACCTATTGTCCTTTGACTTAAAGGCGAAAGGCCATTACCCTAGCTTGGTAACCAGAAATGGTAATGTCACTCCAATAGATCCTATGATCATGGTAGGTTGACTCATGATGAGACCTCCTATCCTCTGTTAAATTGTAATTTTTATTAATCTTAGTAGATTACTCAATAAATGGGGTGACATATCAACTCCTTAAGAGTTAGGGATGGTGTAAAAAGTATTATGGTAATTAATTTTCTATCTTGCTAATTTTGTACTCAAAGCTTATGACCGTTTAATATTTAAAGATTGGAGTGAAAAAATGTTCCTTAAGTGGTGATGAGAGGAATGCATTATGAGCATTTTTGTGATTTTTCTACAATACTAAAAAGGATAAAAAATCATGGAAATTTCAGAATTCTGATAATGATTTCTCATAAAATATTCTCTAATGATAACCATTAAACAAGTTAGTTTTCCACCATCAGATGAAGGGAAGGCTAAGAAAATGTTTCTTTCCCTAAGGAAATAAAGACATTACTAAGCTAGGAAATGATAATCGTATGTCAAAAATCAGCGGCTGTGGTTAGAGGAAACAACATTGTGACTAAAGAAATAAGGAATTAAATGAAGGAAACAACATCTGTGATAAAGGCAACAATGACTGTGACTAAGGAAACAAAAATTGTGATAAAGGAAACAACGACTGTGACTAAGGAAACAACAACTATAACTGAGGAAACAACGATTGTGACTAAGGAAACAACAAATTTACCTGAGAAAAGAACAATTGTGAATAAGGAAACAAAAACCATGACTGAGGAAACAACGACTATGACTAAGGAAACAACAACTGTAACTAAGGGAACAACGAATGTGACTAAGGAAACAACAACTGTAATTGAGGAAACAAAAACTGTGATAAGGGAAATAACGTTGTGGTAAAAATATTAACAATTGTTTATATCTATCATAAATAAGAAAATAAAATTATTTACATTATGTACAAGAAAAAGAAGATTTTTCAAAAAAATTTACTTGGTTCTGACTGTGGGTAAATTTCCTCGGTCAGCTACAACCTGCAAATTGGCATCATTTTCAATTTTGTGATGAAAATATTCTCGAGTAAGTGGTCGATGATACATACAGAACCGATGCCCATTGGAAAGGAATGAAATGTCAAAATTGTCAATTGTGGTAAGGCGTACCGTCCCATTGTCATAAAATTTGATAATTTCGTAAGGGCCAAGCCAGTTTGTTTGAAGTTTACATGGAAAGTATTGGAATCTCGATTCATATAACAACGCCCAGTCTCCTTTCTGAATTTTTTTCTTTAATCAACCTATCATGCAATCTAGCTCTCTGCTACTGAATTATGGCAGTACGTTGTAGAGCAAGAAAACACATTTCATCCAGTTCATCCAATCTGACTTCCTTGGTGGTTTTGAGAGTCTTAACTTCGAATTCAATCGGAAAAATGGGTTCCTTATAAAAAATGATATGTTAAGGTAAATAGCCAGTGGTATTGTGCCAGGTTGTCCGATAGGCACATAATGCTTCCATAGGGTTGGCAGCCTAATCTCGGAAATTTATAGGTATTGTTTTAGTTAAAATCGTCTCTAAGACTTTATTAGTGCTTTCGATTGGTCCATTCGCTTGCGGATGGTAAGGAGAAGTGATTATGTGTTTGATATGATGATTTTGCTGCGTGGCTGTAATTTTATGAGAAGTGAAATGTGATCCCCTATATATTACAAACTCCAGAGGACCTTGGGAGTGCTATTTCTTCTTCCATGGACCTTGGGAGTGCTATTTCTTCCACCCTTTTAGTAACATAATATGTACAAACTAGAATATATGCCTTATGATTTAAAGGTGGATTAAAGGGATCTACAAAATCCATTTCCCATCTTTCGAACGGTTCCAATACAATTTGTGGTTGGAGGGGAATTGAATCAGACTTAATGGGATGACCCATTCTTTGGAAACTATCACAACTCTGGACATATTTATTTGCATCTTCAAATATTTTAGGCCAAAAATATCCCATATGTAATACCTTGTGTCTAGTTCTCCGATTAGCAAAATGACCCCCACAGGGCTCATCATGACAAGTCCTGAGGATATCATAAATTTCATCTTCTCTGACACATCTTCGAATTTGAAGAGCAACCCTTGTATGAAAAAGGTAATCGTAAATCCATGAAAAGCGCGCGTTGCGATGGATAATAAGCTTCTTTTCCTAGGGTGACAAATGTGATGGTAATTTCCTGGCTGCCAGAAAATTTTCTACATTAGCATACTAGGGTGTTTTATAGTTACAAAAAACAAATGTTCATCTGGGAATTGGTCCTCAACTGGGGAAGAATTGACTGCAACTGGAACTCCTGACAAAAAGTCTGCAACACGATTTTCTTTCCTGGTCGATCCTTTATATTAATGTCAAACTCCTAAAACAATAGTAACCAACGAGTTATTTTACCATTGGTAACAGGTTTGTTAGCTAAATAATGAATGGTAGAATGATCCGTGTACATAAAAACTAGATATCCTATTATGTAATGATGAAATATATTTATGGAATTAATAACGACCAAAAATTATTTTTCTATCACAGTCTAATTCAACTTAGCCGACGTAAGGGTTTTGTTAATGTAATAAATGGCACAACGTTTTTATCATCTTCTTGTCCGAGGACTGCTCCTATCGTCGTATCTGATGCATATGAGGTATATGGAATGGTAGATTCCAGTTTGGTCCTCGCAACATAGGGGCTATTGGGACCAACCTTTTCATATCTGAAAAAGTAGTGTCACATCTATCAGTCCACTCAAATTCGACATGTCCAGTCAATGCATACAAAGGTGTTGCAATTTTTGAAAATTTTGCTATAAAACAATGATAATAACCAACATAACCGAGGAAACTATGTACCTATGTCTATGTTTGAGGAATAGGGAGTTTAAGAATTACCTTGATCTTAGTTGGGTCTACCCAAATTCCTACAACAGAAACAAAATGTCCCATAACTAAGCCCTCTGTCACCATCATATGACATTTTTCGCAATTCAGGCACAACCTGGTAGTTGTACATCGTGCAAGAAACTTCTCAAGATTATGCAAGGCTTGGTCAAAAACATTTCCATAAGGGGTAAAATATTCCATATATAGTTCAAGTCCCTCATTAATAAAATCGAAAAAAATACTCTGAAATTCCCTTTGAAAAGTGGTCGGTTCATTGCACAACTCGAATGGTAAGACTCTATATGAAAATGTTCCGCATGGGCAGGTGAACGTATTTTTTTCTTGGTCTTCAGGTAAAGTCTGAATTTGATTATATCCACTAAACCCATCCAAGAAATAAAATATTTCTTTCCAGCAAGAGTGTCAAGGACTTGATCCACAAATGGAAGGGGAAAATGATCCTTCTGCGTGGCGTTATTTAATTCTCTATAATCGACACAAATTATCCATTTTCCATTCTTTTTAGGGGATACCACCAGTGCTGAAACCCACAGACTATCATAATTGGGATATATAAAACTAACATCAAGAATTTTTTTAAGTTCTTGTTTTACTATATCTTTGAGGTGTGGATTTTGTCTTCTTTAAGGCTGGCGAATGGCTCAGGCATCCTTCTCAATATAAATATGATGTATGCAGAGTTGTGGATCGATTCCCTTCAAATCTGAATATTCCCAGAAAAAATATTGTTTATATATTTTGAAGGGTTTGAATCATCCTTTCACGCTGAAGGTCATTAAGATTGGTGTTGGTATTCAGGGTCTTGCTAGGCTCAATTTCAATAGGAATGCTATTGTGAACTGCAGTCGTGGGTATATATTCGACGTTAGTCCTATAAAGAATCTCCTTGGGCTTCGTTATCAAGAACAACTTTCAACATTTGACAAGTTAGGGTTCCCGATAATGGAAGGTTAATTAATGAACCCATTAATTACATCATCCTTGGTCTGTTTTTAAAAAATAAGGTTTTTATCAAAGGTGAGAGGAGAGCATAAATTACCTTCCTGATATTCGAGTGGGTAACATCTAAAATCATCAATCTACATGTTGGGCTTAGCAGGAGGGTATAAGATAAGATTATTGATAGCTAGTCCTTTAGCAATGGTCATACTTCCAGTTCGACACCCTATGTATGCGTCTATAATGGCAAGCCATGGTCTTCCTAATATCAAAGGGCGTCCTTATAGTTTTCTTATTGAGGACCAGAAAATCCACTTTGTATTCCCAGGAATGTAAAGAAACAATGATATCATCTAAGGTCCCCTTCTGTTTTACTATAGATCTATCAACTAATTCTAGCATGGTTGGAGTCGGTTTAAATCTAGTTATTCCAAGGATTCCATAAGTTTCAAGTGTTATAATATTTATGGCCGCTCCCAAGTTCACCAATGTGTTTGGGAAATTATATCCCTGAATCTAGACAGTAACTATAGGATTTCCAAGGTCATCATATTTAATACGTATTTTATTTCCCATGATAAGATCATAGAGTTTCCCTAAAACATGGACTGTAGGAGAGTATTTTGGCTTCCTACCAGGCTTCTTAACACATAATTCTTCAATGATTTTAGCATTAATAAGTGTTTCTCTAATGGCCAGTAGGAGAGGGATTTTGATATATAAATTTTGTATGTCCCCTAAGAGATCAAAGTCAGGGTGTGGAGGTGATTTTACTATGGCTAATATCTTACGGAATCGGGAAGCAATGTCCGTAATCTTAATGGGTTCCTATTTTTTAGTTGGTTTTCTTGAAGACTATGCTTCAGTAATGATTACGACAGTATGACAATGTTTTGTCAAAGACTGCTCCTTAGCGAGTTTATCATTTTCTGTTTGCTCTTGATTTTTTGAGTGATCTTGTGGAAAGATGGTTCTCCTAGATCTCAGACTTAGTTCATTACATTACTAAGAAGAAGGGGGGGGGGTGCAGAATTTCAAAAAATTACACAGGTCTATTATTTGGATTCAGATTTGGTTGTGTAGGTAACTGAGGTTAGAGTGGAGATGGAGAATTTGGAGGTAGTTGAAGTGGAGGTTTTGCTAGTGGTTGATTTTATGGCTGAGACATCGCTCCCATTGATATATTAATCGGTCCAGTGGGGTGTTTCCAAATATGGGACCACATTGGCCCTTGAGTAGATTGATTTACCATTGCGGAGGGTATGGATTATTTGGTGTATTATGCCATAAAGTTGTGGAATATTATTGATTCAACCAAGAAGGACCAGGGAATGACTAATTTCTCCATTGTGATAAACTATATGGTTGTGGCTACCGAGCATTAAGATAATGTTAGTGGCCCTACCAATTTAATCAAGGAAATTACGGCTGAGCAAATTATCCAGAAAAAAACCACATAAGGGTCTTGCGACATACATGATGGGTTATTTTTCCATTATTGTCGTTGTGCTACAAAATACGTTGGTTCTAGCTCTTGTTTGAATTCCTTAAATACAACATTCAACCGAGGAAGTGAAGGACAACAATCAGTCGAATGATATTTAGTGCAAATAACACATATCTCGATTGTATCCAACAAACATTCTTTGCGACTGTGCTTCTTTCGACTATGAGGACAAAAAATAACCAATTTCGATTTTGCTTCAACTTATTTTTGTTTTACATGTAAAACATCCAACTGTGTTGTTAATGTACTTAAATTATTAGTTTTAAAATCTTCTAAGAGATTACTAATTTGTGCTCGTGTAAATCCTCCCCCTGCAATTCTGCTAAGAGGATCGCGAGTCCCAAACTTGGTTCACGTACTCCCTCGTGAATACATGATACACAATTTTACAATGTCATCATATAATTATTTTGAAATGTCACATTTCCCCATTAAGTTAAGTGTTTCTATCCATTCATATTTCAACACATCCTTGGGTAGGGTAGTATATGGTGATCTCTGTAAATTATACTGAAATATTTCGACATATTCTTCCAAAGTTTCATCTTATTTTGACATTATATATATATATATATATATATATATATATATATATATATATATATATATATATATTTATTTATTTATTTATTTTTTTCTGTTAAACCCTTAGATCGGTAATAATCTCAATACTCAGTAAGGAATGTTTCTTTCATTTGGTCCCATGAAGTTATTGTACCACCACCTAGTGCCATGAACCATCATAATGCTGCTCCCTTTAAGGTATAAGGAAACAACTTTCATTTTTGGGGGTCAATAGTATAATCATATCCCTGACATAAAATATCAAACTCAAACAAAAATGCATCGAGGTTTTCAAAGGCAATTCCATGAAATATTGGACGCTTTTGCAATGGGATAAAATTCATTGGTGCATTAGCTTCGAATCAACAATAGGATATTCTATGGTTGAAATTTGCGTTCTTGTTACTGCATTTTCCATTGGTCAAAGATCTGTAAGTAATATTTAGGAATTATGTAATTAAGAGGTACTATCATAAAATAACATGCTGATGGGGTTTTGGACATTGACCATGTCTCACAACACTACTTAAGTCACGAAATTTGGTTTCTCGCCTCACAGTGGGCGTCACAGGGAATTCTTGCTTAGAAGGTTGTGGGTGTGGTTTGCTTGTCTCACCTCCCACTTCCCTTAAATTGCAAGAGTTCCCCTCATTCTTACCAGAAGGATTAAGATTCCTAACATATATGTCTTGGCAGCCCTGCTCATATCCTAAATTTTTATCATAAATCTCAGCGTTAGCTGTAGTAGATGACCCTGCTACTAGAGGGGAAACAATAGTAGAACCCTTCCCAGAAACTGCTCAGGGACCTACTGATGCTTGAGACTTTGATTTGTGAATGATTTCATCTATAATAGTCATTCTTCCAACGCCAACTTGACCTTTGGTTTTGGTAATTTCTGGGCTGGATTTTTGATCTATCTCTATCTAGTTCCTAGTGCTACACTTATTTCTAGTCATACACACTAGACAATCTAAATGTATCAACTGAGGGTAGGAACTGACACAAGATTTTTACTCAAGTGCGTGCGCAAGTTCTTACCTTTCGTCTTTAATACCCGTCCCCCAAGGATAAAACTAGCACTCTCTTTAACAACCTCCCCGACAACAACGCCAAAATTTTGAGCAAATTAATTTTTCCTAAAAGGACCAACTAACTACTACAAATTAATTTATCAACCTAAGATTTCATTTTTCTATTTCAAGGTTATTGGAAAATTTTATGCAAGAGGAATGCTAATATTACTAGCTACTATGATCCTATTGAAAAGCAAAGCTGCAATATCAAAGGAATCAACTCTGGATGCAATCTCTACTGATCGTAAACTATTCAAAATATTAAATTCTATAGGCTTATGAAGGAAACAACAAAAGAAAACATAGTGAACATCAAGTTGTTTCTTAGGGAACCAGAACTACAAACTATAAAGACAATGTTACAAAATCATATTATTAAATACGATTAATAACGAGTGATCCAAAGAATATAAAGTTTCTCATGATGCTCATTTAGGGTACAAAGATCTTAATCCATTTGAAAGACTAGGTCGAGAGGTCGTCTTTAACTAATTCTCTCCAAACAGAGTGTAATATCCTAAGGCTTATGCGACATCCCACAAAAATTCTAGGAAGCAACATAAGATATCAATGTATCAATATATTCATGTCCAATAATGAGGATCCATTCGTTAGGAAATAACACTTTAATGATCAAATCCCTTCATAAAATAATAAAATAATAAATGCATATAAAATACTACTAAAGTTCATACTACACAAGTTACAATAGCCTAATTACAAGAAATAATTCGAAAAGAGTATGAAAACTAAGAGGTAAGGCAAGGAAAATATGACAATTATGAGGCCCAACATAAGGCAAATGCCTTTCCTAGGTATGATTGAAAATTGTACATTGTAGATTGCCACAAGACTTCTAGAATATTTTTCTAGGAAAAGGCACCTACGAGTGCATTCTTTATTCATGATACACACAAAGAGAGGATCTCGCTGCCACCTTTTGCATAATTTCATGAAATAAATTAAGTGTGGGGGATTGGGGGGGGGGGGGGATCGTATATGAGTTAACCATCCCATTAAAGGTTTCCATTATGTAGAGAAGTCCCATGATTAGAATTTTCATCAACTTTGGATTTATTTACTCTTAGAACATGATAGAAGTGAGATTTTGGTATATGATTCAAAATCTTGAGAGTTATTTTAATTATCTGAAAAATTCTTGCATCGTGGGGCTTATATTTTTATTATTATCCTTGATATGACAAGGAGGGAGTCTCCTATCATAATCATTTCTTGAATATTCATTTTCACAACTTATTTAATCCCCTGGAAAATAGCATAGGATTCAACGAAATTATTGGTTGCTTGTTCTAATCCCAAAGCATATTTATATTCAAATTGATTCTTGGGATTAAAAATCATCCCCACTGCTCTTGCTGCCCTGCAATATTTTGACGCTTTGTAAATTTTGGTTTTTGTTAGGTTAGTATTGGAGAATGTACAAGTGGAATATTCTAGATATTGTAGCATTTTATTCAAATGCTTCAAGGTGAGATTTTTGTAGATGGTCATTCATACATACTCCATTCTGACCATGTCCATCAGTTTCAACTTGCTTATCTAAATTATGTATCTAAATTGAGCTTTAGCTAGGTGTTTTTTTTTTGTAAGTTCGGTAACGGTGAGGCTACCAAATGGTCATGTCCAAGAATAACACCCAAATATGGTAGGGAATTGAACTGGTGCCTTAACAATGCACTCTAATATCGTCTATCAAAGACCCCATGGACTTAGCTCAATGTCTTTTAATATAATATCTATTCTTAGTTTTTGTTAAAAAAGAAGGTTAAGTTATCGTACTATATTTCTTCTATAACTTTCCAATTGGGTTTACTTTTATTCTTCCATAATCAAGATATTTGTTTTTTGACAAGAATGAGTAATATTTGCATTGAGACTGCGCCCGGGTGCAAAAAAATCACTCAGAAGTGAATACAGCGTGTCCTCATTTTCTAGTTTTTCAACAAAAAAAAAACAGTAGAGAAGATTCAAAAGTAATATTTAGGAGACTGCTACCAATATATATGCAATAAATCAAATTACAACTATAAATCTTGAAAATTAACCAAATAAAAGTATGAATTTGCATAAGGATATCACTGCTCAGAAGGAGGGTTGATTGACATATTATCATTTGAATTCTAGAGACGTTGCACGTTGGGATACACTGACCACTTATGTGTCTTTGGGATTGATTTTCTGACAATTGGCTTTTTAATGCCCCAGAATCATCCTCTTGTATGCTTACTAGAGCCTTAATCTTTTGTATTTATTCAACCAAGAGTAATATCGTGTTGCACTATTGTTGGAGTTGGAGTTGTAGATTCATAATTTGAGCTTGATTGTCAAATGGGGAATGTGGACAATTTTGGCAGGTCTCTGCCCAACCAGGAGCATCATAAGGTGGAAATATATTTTCCATGAATGACATATCAAGGAGAAAGACACAAATAAGCAAAAGGAATAAGAGCCAACTTAACCCAAAGTTGGAGTTCAAGGGGTGCAAGGGAGATTCCAACATAGGTGGGATGGAGAGAGAACTATTAGGCACCAAGTTCAAAGAATGCTAAAGAAAAATGTTAGGAGAAGAAAATCTCCAACAAAGAAGCCAAATTAGGGCCAATTCAACTACAAAATTGAAAAAAAAATCAAAACAAGAAGATAGGTACCTTACAAGTATAATCGAGCCACTGTATACTAAGAAGATACCATGTTTCATCCGCCAGATACCATAACTATTACATCGAGTATGAAGAGTTAAAGAAATGTCAAAAAATAGAGAGTTCTTAAAGACTTGAAGAGATTCAACTGTATCCCCTTTGTGAGACCCCAAGATACTATGGGAAATGAGCTTCCTAAACCAAGGCCAATTTTTCATTGAACCAGAGGTAAAAAATTTGCCTATCCACACCTGGAAATTTGAATCACTTTATAACAGAAGTAATGAGAGGGTTGTAGAACCGATATAACAAGGACACACTCCTAACACAATGCAGGACCACAAACATCATCTGCTTGCTGGAGCAAAACTAAGGCTCTTTTTTTCATGGACTAAGTAAGCAGCTTCCCACCAGGAGAAAAAAAGCCAGGCGTTCAGTCAAATCCCTGGATCCTAAGGCCTGAAAACACTGCACCATACCACCTTTCCAAACTTTAAACACAGCTCGTGGAGCCTCTCACTCTACATAAATTGCATCCAAATTGAAGAATATTAAACACCACCACCTTAGGGTCTTAAATGATACATGGTCAATCATCTTGTAGTATAGTCTTGATATGGGATTTCCCATATGTCGAGAGTTGAATGATTTTCTAAGCACGTGGCCAAGGCACCCGACTCCTTCAACATTGTAAATTTATCTAGATGTTCTATGCTTTATGCAACTTTACTTTTACTCCCAATATCAGCCAACAATCACATAAACAATAAAGTAAATGCTGATAGAACATACCAGTAGATCGACAGATGACAAGCCAGAAATATATAAGTGTGATTGTGCGTTATGACGGTCAACATGATGCTTCAACCAGCAAAGTCTCAATATGGTCAGCCAACCAGTAATGTCACACAACCCTCTAGGACAGCCAAACAATCAACTCGAAAGTCAACCCAAAAGTCAACACTGTCAGTCAACGGTCAACGCAAACAACAACATCAACTAGGTCAACGCAGAAAAGTCAAAGTCAATGTCTTGCCTCGGGAATAGTGCCAAAAATGCAGATTTGGAAAATTTAACTTTTGGGAGAGTTTCAGTTCCTTTTGACTTTGCGTTGAAAAAAGTCAACGTTGGTCAAACTTTTCTGCAGAAACCCTAGACCGAAATCAGAAATGTGCTGCTGCTTGGAATTTCCCATGTGTGGAGAGAAGAGCCACCAAGGTCATCGAACCAATCAGATGAGGAGAGAGAAATGTGTGAGGACGAGATGAGTGAAAATGTCCTCCAACATTGACCAATATATATCCATCAGTGAGGGCGAGTGACACAACTGCTGGGGCACAAAACCTTAAGGCCAACTTGCACATATGTTGAATAAATTCAAAATAAATGTTCTGCTCATCGGAACAATATGATCTTTAGATCGATCTTGCACCTCTCTGAAAGAGGAATCCAATAAAAATATTGGGATCTTCATCTGAGCATCACAACATGGAGTTTGGACCTAGTTGTCCAAAATTAAAACACACCGTCCCTTATGTTTTGGGCTGGACAAAAGAAAAATAAAGAAAGTAAAAAATACCAATGAAATGTATAGGATGGGAGAGGAGGGGACCTTAGAAAACTTTGATAAACCTCAATGCAACGATGCTCCCTTATAGACATAATTATTGCATCTCTTTAACCTATGGTATGAAGCCTTTGAAGAATATATCATGGAATTGTCTTCCATCCTAACAAACCATTAGTGACGAGTTGACCCTCATTGAGAAGACAAGCTTTGTTAGGCTGCACATCTGCTTCCTTTTTACGAATCTTAAGAATGTGGAAGAAAGACTTATGTGAAAAAATTCAAGTATACTGAGTATTCTTGATGTAGGGGCATCCGTAGTTCTCTTTGACCGAGAGGTCAAATTTTTTTACCAGAGTAGTTGGTTCGTTAATGTGTGGTTTGTTAGGATAGGATTTATTTTAATTAATCATGTAATTCATAAATTTATTTTAATTTTTTGGAAATGGTGTTTAGATCCTATCTTTAAGGATATGAACCGAATAATGTAATTCTTATACATTTCCTTTTATTAATGAGAGAGAGGGGAGAAGAGAGAGGGAAGAGAGTTTTATACGTGAATTTTTTTTCTTTGAGTGCTCTGAGCTCACTTAACCAATCCTTTTGTAAACTACGTGACTGCACACAGTTATGTAAGGTTGTATTTTAATAGAACATACCCGAGAGCCTATATATATTTATATTGTCATCAGAGTGATTGGAGCATGAACAATGAAGAGAAAGAGCCTAAGTGAGGAGTAGAGCCAAAGGAGAACTCCAAGGAGAGAGGATGGAAGGGCACACAAGATCGAAAGGAGTCAAAGAATCGAATCCAAGAGGAAGCTGAGAGAAGGCAATGCTTAGCCATTTTTCTTTTTAGAAATTTATGTCAAGTGTTGGATCCGATATCATCTATTGAAAAATTTCATATCAGAGAACCTTGCTTTAAACATTAGAATCTCAGAACTTCATAACATTACAATTCTTTAAAAGCCTCAAGATCTGTACTGTGAAGTGATGGCGATGAAAAATATTTGTGTTCCTCGGGCCCATCAATTGTCGTGGTGCGTTTCCTCATAACATAGAGTGGGACCATATCGGAGGCCAAAACTTGGCGAACTTCATTTAACTGAATTCCACTAAAATTTTGAAACCTGAGATTCCGAAGAGTTGAGGTCCCGATATTACAATAAATTTGAGTTTTTCATATCGCTAAGAGCTGAGGACTCGAGACCTTAAAGGAGGAGTAAGGATCCGAGAAGTACCAACAATGTTTTTTCCCTATTTTATATGAATTTTTTCTATTGCACTAAAGTTTACTATCGCGATTTAAATAAATATTTTGATCGGGGAATTGGGGGAAGTACCTACTAAGGGGAACCACCTTAGAGAGGGGAAAATGTTTAAGCATATCTTAACTAGGTTTGCATCAAGTGGTGTCAGGTCATACCTTGTGCCTGCTTTAGGAACATAAGTAAAATCATGCCACCTATAATTGTAAGAGGTGTTGGATGAGGCGAAGCTAGAGGACAAAGACAAAGACCAGTTGCTAACAGAGAAGTGCTCCAAGCAATGTGATGATTAGAAGAATACATGGTAGCAATGGAGACTGGTCGACACTGAGAACCAAAAACTAGAAATGTGAGTTATGAGGAGGAAGAAGCTTCAGAAGAAGAAGAAGTGACATAAGAACCAACAGAGGCTAATATATTCAAAGGAGTTTTGGGAGCTGTTATGAAACCCAAACCCGATATGTCTTCTTACACATGTAGCATGAATCATAAGAGCTTATCGACTAGATCACAAAGATGGATAAATTATTCGAATATGAAGAAATGGATGAGGAGAAGAAGGTAAATTTTGGAGTAACAAGGTTAAAGGGACACACAACTCTCTGGTGAGATGGTGTGTAGACAGAGAGAAGAAGAAAGAACAAGCAGAAGATCAAGAGTTGGGATAGGATGATAGAAAACTAAGAGGGAAGTTTTGACCAAAGGATTATCAACTAACTTTGTTCAGGAATATGCAAAGCCTTAGATAGAGAGGTATGACAGTCAAAGAACCCAAGAATAATGAAAAATATGATAACACTGGGGGAAAAGTAAACCTCCCTTACATTTTAATGAAGGTCACTGACAACATAACACACATTCTAAAAATAAATAACATTATGACCACCTTCAAACATTTAAACACCGTTCGTAGTTATCTCAATTATGTTAAAGATCCCATAGACCCCAAGTGCCATAAAGGTGTTTATTTAATTCCATGTTCTTGTGGAATACCATATATTGGGGAAATTGGTCGATCCATCAAAACTAGAATCCACGAACATTCCACTGATATAAAACATAGTCATTTTAAAAATTAAGCATTAGCGGAACATTCCAATAATACCAAACACCAAAATTTTATATTGAAAAGGCATGCATCCTAGCGAAAAATGATCACTACTTCCATAGAAAATTTAGGGAGGCCATAGAGATTAATAAACACCCTAGAAACTTTAATAGAGATGAAGGATGAAATATACGCGAGAATTGGATTCCCACCTTAACATCCAAATCTAACTCTTCCCAAAACCACCCCTTGTATAAAAATTCCTAATTTATTATTAATTAATTATTTATACAATTAGTTTTCACTTATAATACTATAAATTTATACATTTCTTAACCTCCTATATCATTTAATCAAAGCATATACAATGTGAAATAATTAATTATTTGAAAATTCAAAAAAATTATTTACATTAAGTTTAATCTATTACTTTAAAATATTCACATTATATTAAATTTAATATTTTTTAACAAACATATTAAAAATTTCTCACATTATCTCTAAAAACATTTCTCCTTTTCCCTAAAACACTTTAATTATTTGAAAACAAACAACATTCTAATTAATAAAACATACATATATTAGTGATCTACATTACATTTAATCCAACAAATTAAAATATTCATATTATATTAAATTTAATATTTTTAACTAGCATATTATTAAACATTTCTCATATTAGTTTTTAAAACATTTATCTTTTTCCCTTTAGGATTTTTCTGTCGGTCTTTACCTGACCTATCATTGTCTATTTATCTCAACCTTGAGGTTTGATAAGTTTTCCATATTTTCTTCTTATCTTGAAAATGAACCACAGTTGGGGTTCGAAACGCTGATCAAAAAACATTATTGAATGCGATGGATCTGGAAACCTATTTGAAACAATATATAAAGGAGTTATATAAAGTGAATATTAGAGCGAGATTTGTGGAATAGTTTGCAGAGAAGACTACAAGGTACATAAATAGACATTGAGTGGTTATCCAAGATGAAATTAGTGTATTGTTACCTAGGACTATACATGAGGCATTCAAATTGCTTTGAAAGTAGAGGAGAATCTTGCAAGGAAACAAGTTGGCAATGGTAAAGTTGTTGTTAGTGTTAGTTTTGGTATTTCAATGATCCATTGACTCTTTTAGTTATTTTCCATAAATTCATAGGTCAATTTTTTTTACTTTTTCGAACCAGTTTTGAGAAAACAATTTTGGTCACTGAAGAGGTCTAAATCATGTATGTTTCTCCTTCATTTCATTCATCACCATCATCAGTTTCAAGGTTACCATCTTCATCATCATCACTGAAGAGGTCTAGGGTTAAGTCACTCCATCTCATATAGGTCACTGTCTAGGTTCATCTCTGCCTTTGAAAAGTCTTCAAATTTTCACTTAAAATAAGGCAACAGCCCTCCATTCCATTCATAAAACCCTAATGAACGAGAAAGCATGTTTATGAAGAAAAAATAAAAGACAAATCTCTTGTTCCATATGGCTCAAGTTCCAAAAAAAGTTCAAAGCATCTCATTTCTGTCTCAGTGTCTCATGAAAAATAAGAATTCTTTCTCACTGTCTCATGTAAGGACCAAAAACTCATCATTGACTATCAGAGCTTCAAAGGAGGTAAATCTGACCTATTGTTTGAGTCAAATGCAAAGGGAGTCATTTCCAATATTAAATATAACTCATCTGGTTTTGAAAGGGGTTATATCCAAAATGTGAAAGATTTCAAAGTTTTTAAAAGCAATCTTGCTGTGTCATTAAAAGGGAGAAGTTTGTCTCATTGTTTCATTAAAATGCCAAAAAAAAGGTCGGCTCAAGTGTCAAAAAGAATGAAAGAGGTTCATTTTTCCTTCTTATCCCAGTTGAAGGAGTAAAATCCATTTCCAAGTTGCAAAAAGGATCAAAAAAGTCATTGTCAAGTGCACAAAGGGTTAAAAAAGTCATTGCAAGTGTCAAAAGCAAAAAGGTAAGGTTTATAAAGGGCAAAGAAAACCTCACTTAACTCATTATTATCCTTTTCATGAATGTGAGAGCAACTCTCCACTCCACTTACCCTCCACAGTCCCTAAACTCCAAAGCATAAACCTTAAAATTTCATTAAATCCACTTACAATCCTTCAAAAATTACCTTTGTTACGCTTTTGAGGCATCTTGTTTCATTGTCGAGTTGCTTTGTTACCTTTTTGGGAGTGCTACACAGCAAGTGTTACCCTTCTAGAGCACTACACAGGCACTGTGCAAGTGCTACACAAACATTTTTACGCTCCTGTAAGCTTATGTTACGCTCCTGTGAGCATTGTTGCGCTTCTGTAAGGAGGTGTTACGCTCTTGTAAGGTAGCAGTTTCCACTATTTTGAGCTTGGATAACCTCAAATATTTCAAAGTTCATGCTCTCAGCCTTGGTGTGGCCTCGATACAAGGTAAGGTACCCTCTCATACTCGTTTTTGGTCAGATTTTGAACGATTTAAAAATATTTTCATGTCATTTACGTTGTCTCCATACTGTTCACTGTCCATATATAAAAAAGTTTTGATTTTGTTAAACCCTAACCTATCCCTTTGAACTAAAACCCTACCCCATCACATAAACCCTAAACCATACATCCTATACTTCATCACCATACTCCTATTATCTACACTACCATCCCTAACATGACCAATACAATCAAACCCTAATTCTAAGCTATTTTACACAGTGAAAACCTAGGGGTTGACTGTGTTTTAGGCTTTTGACCATCGTAAAATTATTAATTTATCTTCATTCCACTTACACTATGGAGCTAAGGTGCCATTCTCGTCACTGAATTTTTATCAAAATTTTTAATTAGCTCCATGGCCCTCAAACATCAAAAACATAATTTCACAAGTTTTTCCCAAAGTCTAAATTGGAAATTTCCTGTGTTTTGAGGTTTTGACCACCCTAAACTTATTCATTTCTCTTCATTCCACTTTCATTGTTGATTTAAGACACTACCCTATCCACTCAATTTTTCTCAGAATTTTTACGTAACCCCATCACCCTCTTTTCATCTTACCAACTTAGCTTACTATTGCACAAGCTATTCTCACAGTCAAAATTGGGAATTTCCTGTGTTTTAGAAATTTTGACACCTTCCTCACGTTCATTTTCTCTCATTTGACCTACAAATTGAAGCTAACACACAATAAAAAATACTCATTTTTTCTAGAATTTTTCTTAGCTTCAAGACCCTTCATTTCATCAACCAAACTCACACTTTCCTACACTCTGTTTTTCTAGATTTCCATTCATTCACTCATTTCATTAACACCCCAGGGTTTTCATCAGTCTAGTGACAAACACCATGGAAAGTGACAATAATAGATTCAAGGGAGGGCACCACCTTAGGCTTGAAACATTCACCATGCATGAGATTAATGCTTCTTCATTGGCCGGAAGGTGCTTTGAAAGAGCTCAGTGTTTTAAATTTTGTGAAAGGCTTATGGAAGGGTGGTATCATCTTCAATTGTATATTCTATTTGCAACAAGCTACAATATGGGAAAGGTCACTCTTGAAGGTATGGAGATAAGCTGATCATATAACCTAATTTCTTGAGCTACAGGTATCCCTTCTCATGGAGAGCAGTGGTTCAAAGGCATGGACCTAGACATTGAAAACTACAAGCAATTCCTCAAGCCTCATGCTAGAGAGGAGCCATAATTTATTTTTCTTTTTAGACACCTCATAAATAAGTATGCTCCTATGATGATGTTCATAATGAAGTACTTCACATGTGAAGGAAGATTCTCTAGGTTGTATACGTACCACATCAGATTTTGATGCATTTTACCTCAGTCAAAACACTTGATTTGCCTCATTATTTGTACAGGAGCTTGATTAAGATGGCTGAGAAGGTGCCGAGTAGAAGATAAGATAATCACACTAGTCTTTTTCATCATGGCCTAATCAAGCTCATTGTGTTGCATCACTTGTCCTCCATAAACATGAGTTGGGAAAACTTCTTGGAGAGATTGTTAGCAGTGCTTTCTGTCTTGCCTATTACATCATCAACACGACCAACGGAGATTGGATCTTCTAGCATGATTATTCAGCCTTCAGATGTTCCTAGGGTTGTGTAATTTTCTCACACCTATGAGAGGGGGAAGAGACAAGTATTTGTGCCTAAGTCTACCAGGAGTTTTCTTGCACTTGGCACCCATGTGGAAACATGTGAGATAGAGGAGCAACCTTTTTTCCATCAGCATAATGATTCAATCCCATTGAAGGTTGAGGTATTAGAGTAGGTGGAGGTCAGACCAGTTGAATAAATCATCAAAGAGAAAGATAAAGAATATCAGAATTAAAAGAGGCCTTCTCCATTGCCCAAACTCAAATTACTTTCCTTCAACATGAAAATTTTCAATTGAAAGTTAATCAACTCCTATAAAGCAAGCTCAAGTCAGACATGGAGGAAAACATAGGTAAAGGAAAGAAGATTATTGTTGTTGACCAAATGCAGGATATGGAGGCTGAAACACACACAAGAAGACCAATAACAAGTGGCCTCAAAAAGGAGTTGGAGCGAGAAAGATAATCAATTCATCAATCTGAAGAATTGACCTTTGATGAGCTCATTTCCATGGACATCAATGAGGACATAGAGATTTTGTTGTCAAGAGTTAATGGGAATTTAGAGAAGCTATTGAAGAAGGCTAAAAGAGATAACAAGCTGCAAAGACACTTGACAAACCACTATCGCACCAGGGACACCATTTCTCAAATAAGGTTGAAACAAGTGAAGAAAAGGCTTAAAGAGGCACAAATGAAGCTCAAGGAGAAGGATAGCTTGGATTTATTTGGCTGAAGCTTACTTAGCTATGTAGCCTATCTCTTATAGGTGCTAAAGAACCAATTTTGAGAACTTTTTATCAATTTTGGTATTTTATATGATTTTTTGCAGAATTCTGGAAAATTTTCATTGCAGAAGGGTAACAAAATTTTGTTAATTTTATTTTGGAGGCATCCAAATGGCGATTTATTTACATGGATGGATGTATTATGATGGGAAATCACATATGAGGAGCCATCATGGCATGAAAAGCTGTAATTTGGGAGAAAAAGCTCAAAAACCTCTCATTTTTCATGTTTTTGCCTCCTTTTTGGACCCTCCGTTACGCTTTTGAGTGACCCTGGGAGAGTGGATTTTTGAAGGCCTTCCCGTGATCCATTTTGAAAAATTCAAGATGTTCTGGAAACTAGACACACAAGGCTAGTTGAAAGTTCATTCAGAAGTGGATTTGGACGTCTCAAAGTGCCTCAAAAGTGTCTCCAAAGTTCTGTTACACTTTTGCAAATTGTTTTTAAAATCTTCTGTCACAATTGTCACAAATCAACATTGGATTCCTCAAGACACTTGTCAAGCTCACAAATGGTCAGAAATTCGAGGCAATGTTTTCCTATGAGTTGTCATTAGAGTTATTGGGTTAGTTTTGGCTTCCTATCATGATGGAATATGTAATTAATGTAAGGTACAAACACTCCTAGTTTATAGCTAAAATTGAGGGAATGGTTTCTAACCTCCCTAGAAACTAGGAAATGACTCAGCTTTTGCATTTATGATCAATTTTGGATGGAATTTCTACTTGATACGGTGTCATAGCCTATATTTTCTATAAGTAGGCTCTCTTTAGTCTTTTGTTGGGTTGGATAGTCTCATATTGCCGTGGAGCTCTCGTAATAAGCTTGTGGAATGAAATCATAGACAAATTTGCAGGAATTGTGTTGAGATTCTTGTGGTATGCTTTGGAGTATCTGTGCTTCTCATGTATGTTTATTATTTATCCTTAATACCATGTCTTCTTCTTCATATATGTTTATCTTGTAAGTTTTAGAGCAGAATTTATGTTTATGCATGCTCCATTTTAGACAAAATTCACCATATTATGTTTATTTGCTTCTAAACTGAATGAATTCACCTCAGTGATCATTCAAACTCTCCTCCATTTTCATCCTATACTCAATGAATCATTAATATGCTTTCAAACTACCTATCTTGCGTCACATATTTTCTGCAGGTTCACCTTGAAATTTCAAACCTAAAAACCTTATATATAGTCCATTCACTGACTTTTCTATCCAGCATTAAAAACATCAAACAAATTCTATTTATGAAGCTTACATACCTAGCCTAATAAAATCATTAGATAGTCATCCATTCATTTGAATGCTTAAAGTGACAAAGAGATATCCCTCTTTGGGCTGGGTAGGGCTAACTGCCTGACCTAAAGTTTGGTATGTGATTATCTTTCTCCAATCCTACTGTCATCCTTGGGAAGTTGGGGAGAGTGATAATATTCTTGGCGCCGTTGCCGGGGAGCGATTGCTAAACATTCCCTGGGAATATTTCTTTAATCCTCTGAAAGTTAGACTTATAGGTGACAAGCTCTAACATTCAAAAAAGGCTGAATTCTAAAATCTGAGCCAAAGTCCAAAAGTCCTATCTTAATCTGGCTCATAAATGACATACTATGTCAAATCCAGACCCGAATCCCTCACCAATTGTGTATGATCCTGAGAGTATTTTTAGAAAACATAAAACAAAGTCTTGGAAGGTTGGAAGAGCTATTCCTCCACTTGTCAAATCAAATTCTCCGCCTACGATATTTGTTCCAGAAGTTTTGTTCTATAGTTCATAATCTGAAAAATCTTTGTTTAGAACTAAGTCTCAAACTTTTCTTTTAGAAGCCACCTTTGATCCTTTCGATTTCGAGTCCTTTGCACCATTTTATGGTTCTTTTTATTCCGAAGTCGATAGTGAAGTTTGGTATAATTTTCACGAACTTAAGGGCTTGGTAGACAAATTTCAAGAAACTTCATAGAAGGCTTATTTTCAATATCAGCAGTAGGCTTTTGCTTCACTTGTCATTTCATCTTCTCATACAATTACATCATCAATCCCTCCTTTCATTCTGTCATTACCTCTACAAGTTTTCACTCCATCAACGTCTCCACCACCTCCTTCATTAGTCATGGTTAGATTTTCTCTGTTGATCTTACCACTTCAGCTCACTCCACTACCTCAACATTATGGTGAGAGGCTTCCTCTTTTCGATGGAACATCAGAGGTTACATCTTATCAACACGTTGCCAAAGTAATTGTCTTCATAGCTCTTGAAGAGATCGAAAATGACGATGCCAATATGCGCATCATTGCACAAAGTTTCTTTGGAGAGGTAAAGAAATGGTTTCGCTCACTGACAGTTGGTCCAATAGGTACTTCAGAACAACCGCTTGATTTTTTTAATGCGAAATGGGAAGAGAAGAAAAATCCATTGCAGATTTTAGCTGAGTATAACGCCTTAAAAAGGAATCCCAATGAGTCTATCCAAGACTTTAGAGCTAGATTCAATAAAATATATGATTCAATTCCTGAGAATATTAATCCTCCTCCAGGCCTTTCTTTACTTCATTATCCTGATGGTTTCGATCTCAACATGGCCTATCGATTGAGTGAAAGGAACCCATCAACTCTTGAAGAAATGACGAGAAAATTAGTGAGCGTGGAAGCTAATTTGATCATCAAGAAGTCTAAAATCAAGATGGAAAAAAGAGTCACTATCAAAGAAGAAACATCCACTTCATCATAAGGAAAATTCGATACCTTGATCAAGACCATGGAGAAGATGATGGATAAAATGTCCATCGATGATCAACAATCTGAACCTTCCATTAGAAATCTCAATTTAAGGGGTTAAAATCAACAACCTCAATATAGGATCAAGAAAAGGGAACAAAGGGGTCAAGATCCACAAATTCGACAACAAATTCACACTCCATTTCAGCATAATTATACTGAAGGCCCTGATGAAGATGATGAAGAAGAAATTTCCGGTGAGAACGATTTATTTGAGGAAAATCAACAACCTATTTTCCTCACTAAAGAAGGTCAATTTTCTGCAGAAATTTGTGCACTAGATGATCAACAATTTGTCTTATCAAATGATGACATATTATCAGTGCGCACGAAATATTATCAGAGGGGATATCAGAATACTCTTTTTCAAGTGCAGATACAGTATGGCTTGAGGAATAGGAATGTTCCTATTACCTCCAATCAGAAAGAAGAGAACGCTCAAGTAGATGCTCATCATAAAGAAGTTTCTGCCTCAAATAAGAGTAAAGACAAAGGACCTATTGTTCCTAATCATGTTGAAGGAAACAAATCTTCTTCCAGTGGTCAAAGAAAATATAAATAAGTCCATGAAGGAGGATAGAAGGAGGAGTCCTCACACAAAGATCAACCTGAGAAGAAAGATGCAACATTGAAAGAGGTAGAAAAAAATTCTGCTCTTTTTTATCTTGAAAATGAAATTTCCAAATTGAAAGTCTCCATTCCTCTAACTGAAATAGTTAAGAATGATCAGTACAAAGTTCAAGTTTCTAAGTTACTTAGAGTTGATCAAATTTTCAACATGGTTAACGTGAGTGATGATGACCCTGAGCTTCTTTTTGGTCCAGTTGTTGATGGCGATCTAGAAGATATTGAAGTCCTCCATTTTATCTAGGCCTCAAAATCCATGAATTTATCCTCCATAACGCCATTCTTGATTCCGGAGCCTCTCACAACGTCATTCCCAAGGCCATTATGGACAGATTAGGATTGGACATCACATGACCTTATCATGATATTTACTCATTTGATTCAGGGAGGGTGAAATGTCTTGGCCTCATCAAGGACCTAGTGGTGTCATTAGAGAAAATCCTAGCCAAGAATGTCCTCATGGACATTATTGTGGTTGATATCCCGCCCATATATGGTATGCTACTTTCTCGGTCACGGGGAGCGAAGCTTAGAGGTACCTTACAACTTGATTTTTCATACGCTACCATTCCTGTTTTTGGACAACTTAGGAAACTATACCAGGAAAGTAATTTGAAGAACATGATAAAAAAATGAGAAAATAAAAATAACCATCCTATACATGATGTTCATATAGATTTAGAGTCCTTTATCTTTTTCAATGATGAACGTTCACCATCTTCCGAAGTTTTGATTGAAGAAAAAGCAGAAAAATTTGAATTTCAAATTCTGTTTTAGAATTGGCAAGTGCAAAAATTTGTAAAAAGGTGTCAAATGGTTTGGAACTAAGTGCATCACCTCAAAAACGTGATGAAATACTGAAAGAAACATAATTTTTGGGCACAACATAAGTCTCTCAAACAACAGGCAAATTTCAGCCATCCGATTTGAAGTTTTCGAATGAGGAAAGTAGTTTATGGAATATGGACTTCGACGAAGCTTTGGGCAAAGAAGGGGCTGGTATTGGAGAGTGGATTCAAAACCCTGTAAATCAATCATTAAACATTCCTCCCAATGTTCGAATGTCCTCTTACAAGATGACTTTCGAATGTTCAAACAATGAAGCTGAGTATGAGGCTTTGACAACTGATCTGAAAATTCTCAATAAGCTGGGTGCAAAGAAGATTTCTGTATATGGTGACTCCAAGTTAGTAATAAAGAAATTCAAAGGGGAATACCAGGCCAAGAATCCAAGGACGTGAGCTTATAGAAATGCAGTTCTAGACATACTCAAGACATTCTCCGAGTACACTTTATCATTAATTCCAAGGGACAACAATGTTATTTTTGATTCTCTTGCTACTTTGGCCAACATGTTCAAAATTTCATTGTATCCTAATAATAAGTATGAGATAAATGTAAAACACCACCCTGTTGTGCCAGACAATGTTCAATATTGGCATGAATTTCAAGATGATAAACATATCGGCAAATTCTTGCAGACAGAAGAGGAATTTGTGAATTCCCAAATGGACAACCAGTGCTATGAATATGACCAAGAAATCCATGCAACAGATATGCAAGTGCTTCAGTTGAAAGATAACTCCATTCCAATTGGTTTGGTACCTTTGGAAGAGATTTTTGATCAAGATGATGTTGCACACAAACCGACCATGTTACCGAAAAAAGTGGGAGTGGAAGATCTCAATCTTGGCACTCCAGAAAAACCAAAGATGGTAAAAATTTCTAAATATTTGAGTGTAGAAATGAAAGGTAAATATGCAACACTTATGTCTCAATTTGATGATGTATTTGCTTAGGAATATTCTGATTTGAAAGTCTACGATAAGAGCATAATTCAACATACCATTCCCTTGAAGCCAGATCAAAAACCTTTCTGCAAGAAGCTAAGAATAATGAATCCTAAGTTTCTACCCTCTATTCATAAGGAGGTAAATAGATTATTTACAACTGGTATTATATTGCCTCTTCAATTTTCAAATTGGATGTCTAATCTAGTGCCAGTAAGGAAGAATACTGGAGAGATTGACTTGCGCACTGATTTCAGAAATCTGAACAAAGTGTCATTGAATGACAATTACCCAGTACCAAAGATGGACCATATTCTCCAAAGGGTAGTTGGATATTATATACTTTCATTGCTGGACAGAGACTCCGGGTATAATCATATTCTTGACCATCCAGATGATCAAGAAAAAAAACCTTCACAACACCTTGGGGTACCTTCATGTACGCCAAATGCCTTTTGGATTAAAGAATGCAGGGGCTACTTTTCAGCGAAAAATGGAAATTTCTTTCGCCAATTAAAAGGATTTATTTTTGGTCATTTATCTTGACGATGTCGCTATTTTTTCCAAGTCAGATGAGCAACACTTGAAAACAAATTTTCAGATATGTAGAAAGTTTGGCATATCGCTGAACCCAAAGAAGAGTCTTTTCACAATGGAGGAAGGTAAAGTGTTGGGCCATATCATATCAAAATATGGAATTAGGATAGATCCTTCAAGGATTGAAGCAATTCATACCTTGGACTATCCTAGGAGCAAAAAGAAAATCCGGTCATTCAATGGCAAACTCAATTTTTTGAGAAGGTTTGTTCTCAATCTTTCTGAACACTTACGGCAAATCACTGGCATGTTGAAGAAAGATAGTGAAGTAAAATAGACTAAAGAGGTGAAGTAATCATTCAATCAAGTTAAGTTGGCTTTATCTCATGCTCCTATCCTTATTAGTCTGGACTATACACTTTATTTTGTCATTTTTTCATTTGCCTCAGAGCATACTCTTGCTGCTGTCCTCATGCAAAAGAAAAAGAAAAATACAGAGCAACCCATTGCCTTCTTCAGTATAACAATAAGAGACACAACCTTGAAGTACAAAATCATTGAGAAACATGCCTCGGAATTAGTCAAAGCATAGAAAGACTTCCTTGTCTACTTTATACATTCTCATGTCATTGGATATGTTCGAAACATTATTGTCAAATATGTGCTTACACAACATGATCCTGAAGGGTGACGAGGTAAATGGATCGCTTCTATGTTATAATATGACTTGGAGATCTAGCCCACAAAGCTGATCAAAGGAAAAGTCTTGGCGAAGCTTATGGCAGATTCAAATCTCCATGCCTTGGACATCAATTTTATTGTTGCATTATCTAAAGAACAAGATGCTGAAAAATTACCTGAGGTATCTGAAATTTTCTCTCTATCGCCTTGGTATGCTGATATAGTACATGTTTCGCAACACCTGAATCCTCCTCCCAGCTTGCCAAGTAGTAAGGCTAGATCTTTGAAGTTAAGAGCTCTTAAGTACTGCATTCTTAATGGTGTCTTATATTGGAAAGATCCAGGTGGAGTATTGTTGAAATGTTTGGTTGAAGGAGAAGTTGAAAAAGTGACGATAGATTTTCATAAAGGTGACTGTGGCGACCATCTTTATTGGAAGACTACAACTAACAAGATCTTGAGGGCGGGTTTCTATTGGCCACGTTTATTTTCTGATGTTTATAAAACAATCACGAGCTGTCATGAATGTCAAATATTTCAGGGAAAGAGGAAGCTCTTGCCTTTGCCTTCAAAACCAATTGAAGTGCAAGCACCATTCCAGTAGTGGTGAATTGACTTCATTGGTGAGATCGATCCTCCATCATCAGCTTAGCACATACGGATACTCACTGCCACAAATTCTTTCACCAAATGGATTGAAGCCATCCCCATGAGGCAAGCTACTGACACTATTATCATTCAGTTTTTTAAGAACAATATTTTGTCTCGTTTTGGCTGTCCACACAAGATCATAACTGATAATGCAGCTGCCTTCAAGTCCAAGAAAAATATTTACTTTTGTGACAAGTATCACATTAGGCTTGGTTATTCAACATCATACTATCCTTAGGGCAATGAGCTTGTTGAATCGTCAAATAAATATTTGGTGAACATAATCAAGAAGATGCTACAAGAAAACAAGAGGAATTGGCACAAAAATCTCACCAATGATCTATGGGCGGATAGAGTTTGCACGAAGAGATGAATCAACATGTCACCTTTCCAACTCATGTATGGTGTTGACATGATGTTCCATACTTCTCTAGCTGTACCGGTGATGAAAATTCTGCAAGAGATCGACAGTGAGCCTAATGACATTCAATGAAGAATCAACCAAATGATCCATCTACAAAAACCAAGAGATGAAGTTTTCAGTCATACTTCAAAGCTTCACGAGAAAATAAAAAATATTTATGATAGGAATATCAAAGCGGATGATTTCAAGCTTGGGGATGTTTTTCTTCACTGGGATGCCCAGAATGAAGACAAGAGTAAGCATGGAAAGTTCGATAATATATGGAAAGGACCTGACAAGATCACTACATTCAAAGGTAAAAAAGAATTTCTACTAGAGGATATTGAAGGGAAATAAGTGGTGTGAGTACCAATCAATGGTGGGTTCCTCAAACACTATCTAACTTAATCATTGAAGAAGAAATTCACTGTCATTGTATATATCATTTTAAATTTGATGTCCAAGCAATAAGGAAGTTGTTGTAGAAGTTTGAAGCTAGAGGAGAATGCCATGAGACTTCTACATTCAGCTCATGTTTTCTTTCAAAAAGTTTAAAAAGATTTAGTCAGTTGTTAAGTCAGAGTCAAGTCTTTTTTTTCTAGTCAAAGTCATTTCCAGAATTAGTTCATCTTTTCCAGTTTGTCAATTTTTTTCAAAGTCCAGTTTGACTCTATCGCCCAATGGTAAGGCTACCTGATCAACGGTGTTCTTGACACCTCCTGAAGGAGTTTCCATCCCCAGATGGTGCAAATGTTAGCTCAGGTATGTCAGTGATAAAGTGACTCTTTCAGTTGTTTTCCATAAAGTCACAGGTCAATTTTTTTTTACTTTTTCGAACTAGTTCTCAGAAAATAATTTTGGTCACTGAAGAGGTCTAAATCATGTATGTTGTTTTTTCATTTCATTCATCTCCATCATCAGTTTCAAGGTCACCATATCCATCATCATCACTGAAGAGGTCTAGGGTTAGGTCACTCCATCTCATATAGGTCACTGTCTAGGTTCATCTCTGCCTTTGAAAAATATTCAAATATTCACTTAAAATAAGGCAGCAACCCTCCATTCCATTCATAAAACCCTAATGAAGGAGAAAGCATGTTTATGAAGATGAAATAAAATCCACCTCTCTTATTTCATATGGCTCAAGTTCCAAAAAAAGTTCAAAGCATCTCATTTCTGTCTCACCGTCTCATGGAGAATAAGAATTCTGTCTCACTTTCTCATGTAAGGACCAAAAACTCATCATTGACTGTCAGAGCTTCAAAGGAGGTCAATCTGACCTTTTGTTTCAGTGAAATGGAAAGGGAGTCATTTCCAATGTTAAAGACACCTCATCTTGTTTTGAAAGGGGTTATATCCAAAATGTGAAAGATTTCAAAGTTTTTAGAAGCAACCTTGTTGTGTCATTAAAAGGGAGAAGTTTGTCTCATTGTTTCATTAAAATGCCAATAAAAAAGGTCGCCTCAAGTGTGAAAAAGAATAAAATAGATTCATTCCGCCTTCTTATCCCATTTGAAGGAGTAAAATCCATTTCCAAGTTGCAAAAAGGATTAAAAAAGTCATTTTCAAGAACACAAAGGGTCAAAAAAGTCATTGCGAGTGTCAAAAGGGAAAAGGTAAGGGGAATTTCAAAGTTTATAAAGGGAAAAGAAAACCTCACTTAACTCATTATTATCCTTTTCATGAATGTGAGAGCAGCTCTCCACTCCACTTACCCTCCACAGTCCCTAAACTCCAAAGCATAACCCTCAAATCTCATTAAAACCACTTGCAATCCTTCAAAAAATACCTTTGTTACGCTTCTGAGGCATTGTGTTTCATTGTTGAGCTGTTTTGTTACCTTTATGGGAGTGCTACGCAGCAAGTGTTACCATTCTGGAGCACTGCTCAAGTGCTACGCAACCATTTTTACGCTGCTGTAAGCTTATGTTACGCTTCTGTGAGCGTTGTAACGCTTTTGTAAGGAGGTGTTATGCTCTTGTAAGGTAGCCGTTTCCACTATTTTGAGCTCAAATAACCTCAAAATTTTCAAATCTCGTGCTCTCAACCTTGGTGTGGCCTCCATACAAGTTAAGGTACCCTATCATGCTAGTTTTTGGTCGGATTTTGAACGATTTAAAAATATTTTCATGTCATTTGTGTAGTCTCCATACTGTTCACTATCCACATATAAAAAAGTTTTAATTTTGTTAAACCCTAACCTATGCCCTTGACCTAAAACCATACCCCATCACATAAACCCTAAACCATACATCCTATACTTCACCTCAACACTCCTATTACCTACACTACCATCCCTAACATGCCCAATACAATAAAACCCTAATTCTAAGCTATTTTACACAATTAAAGCCTAGGGGTTGACTGTGTTTTAGGATTTTGACCATTTTAAACTTATTCATTTCTCTTTATTCCACTTGCACTATGGAGCTAAGGTGCCATACTCCTCACTGAATTTTTATCAAAATGTTTAATTAGCTCCATGGCCCTCAAACATCAAAAACACTTTTTTCACAAGTTTTTCCCACAGTCTAAATTGGGAATTTCCTATGTTTTGAGGTTTTGACCACCCTAAACTTATTCATTTCTATTCATTCCGCTTTCATTGTGGAGTTAAGACACTACCCTATCCAATCAAAATTTCTCAAAATTTTCACCTAACCCAATCACCCACACTTCATCTTACCAACTTACCTTACTATTGCACAAGCCATTCTCACAGTCAAAATTGAGAATTTATTGTGTTTTAGACATTTTGACACCTTCCTCACATTCATTTTCTCTCAGTCCACCTACAACTTGAAGCTAACAAAAAACACAACCTACTCAATTTTTTCTAGAATTTTTCTCTGTTTCAAAGCCATTCATTTCATCCACCAAACTCATACTTTCCTACTCTCTGTTTTTCTAGATTTCCATTCATTCACTAATTTCATTAACACCCTAGGGTTTTCATCATGGCCTAATCAAGCTCATTGTGTTGCATCACTTTTCCTCCATAAATATGACCTGGGAAAAATTCTTGGAGAGATTTTTAGCAGCACTTTCTGTCTTGCTTATCACATCATCAACACAACCAATGGATATTGGCTCTTCTAGCATGCCTATTCAACCTTCATATGTTCTTAGGGTTGTGGAATTTTCTCACACTTATGAGAGGGGGAAGAGACAAGTATTTGTGCCTAAGTCTACCAGGAGTTTTCTTACACTTGGCACCCATGTTGAAACATGTGAGATACAGGAGCAACCTTTTTTCCATCAGCATAATGAGTCAGTGGAATTGGAGGCTAAGGTATTAGAGCAGGTGGAGGTCAGACCAATTGAAGAAATCATCAAAGATAAATACAAAGAAATAGTAGAATTGAAAGAGGCCTTCTCCATTGCCCAGACTCAAATTACTTTCCTTCAACATGAAAATTTTCAATTGAAAGTTAATCAACTCCTACAAAGCAAGCTCAAGTTAGAAATGGAGTAAAATAGAGATAAATGCAAGAAGATTTTTTTTTTATACCAAATGCAGGAGATGGAGGCTGAAACACACACAAGAAGACCAAGAACAAGAGGCCTCAAAAGGGCGTTGGAGCGAGAAAGACAATCAATTCATCAATCTGAAGAATTGACCTTTGATGAGCTCATTGCCATGGAGATCAATAAGGACAAAGAGCTTTGGTTGTCAAGAGTTAATGAGCATTTGGAGAAGCTATTGAAGAAGGTTAAAAGAGATAACAAGCTACAAAGACACATGACAAGCCACTATTGCACCAGGGACACCATTTCTCAAATAAGGCTGAAACCAGTGAAGAAAAGGCTTAAGGAGGTGCAAAGGAAGCTCAAGGAGAAGGATAACTTTGATTGATTGGTTGAAGCTTCCTTAGCTATGTAGTCTATCTATTACAGGTGCCAATGAACAAATTTTGAGAAATTTTGAGAAATTTTGGTATTTTATATGATTTTTTGCAGAATTTTGGAAATTTCTCATTGTAGAAGGGTAACAAACTTTTGTTACCTTTATTTTGGAGGCATGCAAATGGTGATTTATTTACATGTATGGATGTATTTTGATGAGTAAATCACATATTAGGAACCCTCATGGCATGAAAATTTGTAATTTGGGAGAAAAAGCTCAAACACCTCTCATTTTTCATGTTTCTTCCTCCTTTTTGGATCCTCTGTTATGGTTTTGAGTGACCTTGGGAGAATGGATTTTTGATGGCATTCCCGTGATCCAATTTGAAAAATTCAAGATGTTCTGGACACGAGACACATAGGGAAAGTTAAAAATTCTTTCAGAAGTGGATTTTGACTTCTCAAAGTGCCTCAAAAGTGCCTCCACATTTCTGTTACGCGTCTGCAAATTGTTTTTAAAATCTTCTGTCAGAATTGTCACAAAACAACATTGGATTCCTCAGGACACTTGTCAAGCCCAGAAATGGTCACAAATTCGAGGAAATTATGTCCTATGAGTTTTCATTAGAGTCATTAGGTTGGTTTTGTCTTCCTATCATGATGTAATATGTAATTAATGTAAGGGATAAGTACTTCTATTTTATCGCTAAAATTCAGGGAATGGTTTCTAACCTCCCTAGAAACTAGGAAATGACTCATTTTTTGCATTTATGATCCATTTTGGATGGGATTTCGACATGATAAGGTGTAATAGTCTATATTTTCTATAATTAGACTCTCTTTAGTCTTTTGTTAGGTTGGATAGTCTCATATTGCAGTGGAGCTCTCGTAATCAACTTGTGGAATGAAATCAGAAACAAATTTGCAGGAATTGTGTTGAGATACTTGTGGTATGCTTTGGAGCATCTATGTTTCTCGTGTATGTTTATCATTTTATGCTTAATAACATGTATTCTTATTCATATATATTTATCATGTAAGTTTGAGAGCAGAATTCATGTTTATGCATGCTCTGTTTTAGACAAGATTCACCATATTATGTTTATTTGCTTCTAAACTGAATGAATTCACCTCAATGCTCATTCAAACTCTCCTCCATTTTCATCCTATACTCAATGACTAATTAATATGCTTTCATAATACCTATCTTTCCTCACATATTCTCTACAGGTTCACCTTGAAATTTCAAACCTAAAAACCTTATATACAGTCCATTCACTGAATTTTCTATCCAACATTCAGAACATCAAACAAATTCTATTTATTAAGCTTACATACCTAGCCTAAAATCATTAGATACTCAACCATTTATTTGACTACTTAAAGTGACAAAGAGAGAGCCCTATATGGTCCGGGTAGGGCTAGCTACCTGACCTAAATTTTGGTCTGTGGTTACCTTTCTCCAAACCTACTGTCAGCCTTGGGAAGTTGGGGAGAGTGATAACAGTTAGAGGCAAAGGAAAACAACATAGCAGAGGAAGATCTACTGCACCAAAAGATGGGGCTAGTAACTCTAGTTCACAGCGAGAACATGAAGGAGAATCCAGAGGCCGACGATCCTTTTCCAAAGGACAAGGAAGAGGTAGAAGAGAGGTTCATTGCTACATGTATGGCAAGCTCAGACATATGGATTATGAATGTTCAGAGAATAGAGAGCCAAGCCAAATGAATGTTGTTGCAACTCCATTAGAAGAGGTGGAATTAGAGGTGCACGAAGCAAAAAATGTGCCAAAGATGGGAGAAGCACATATTATGATGAAGGTACTGCTCAAATAAGAGAAGGAAGTGATAGAAATAGACTATAGAAAAGCATTATTTCAGATTGTTTGCAAAATCTAAGGTAAGTGTTATAAAGTAGTGATTGACAACAATAGTACAAACAACCTAGTATCCAGAGAGGTTGTAGAAAATTTGAAGCCGAAAAAGCAGAAGCATCCGACACCCTATAAAGTGGCTTGGCTACAAAAGGGACATTAAATTTTGGTAAATGAGCAATGTGAGATAGAGCTACAAATTGATAGTTACAAAGACAAGATTTCATGTGATGTGATGCCGATGGATGTATGTCACATTTTACTGGGAAGACCATGGCAATTTGACAGAAGCATGGTGCATGATGGTAAGAAAAATACCTATAGGTTCAGAAAGGATGACATCAACCATACTTTGTTCCCATTGTAGGAAAAAGGGACTTTTGGAGGTAGTGATTTGAAGGCGTTGCTGATGAGTGGCAAATTTTTGTAGCAGTTGGAACCAGAAGAGGTAAAATTTCTATTGTTTGCAAGCCTAAAGTAGTTCTCAATTCTAGCACTATTTCTGATTTTCCTGTAGAGTTCAAGAAATGATAGAAGAGTATCATGATATTGTGGTAGCTGATTTGCCAAATGAGTTACCACCAATGAGGAGTATCAATCATCATATTGACTTCATACCAGGAGAAAGTTTGCCTAATAAAGCTGCCTACCGCACGACACTTAAAGAGAATGAAGAAATCATGAATAAAGTGCAGGAGATGTTAGATAAGGGATCGATCAGAGAAAGTCTTAGTCCGTGTGCTGTACCCACAATGTTGACTCCAAAGAAGGATGGTGGATGGCGCATGTGTACAAACTCTAGATATTTAAATAAAATTACCATCATGTATCATTTTCCCCTGCCATTTGATGATTTATTGGATTGTTTAAGTGGTGCTAGTTGGTTTTATTAAATAAATTTGAAAACTGGATACCATCAAATGAGAATCAAAGAGGCAGATGAGTGGAAGACTGCTTTTGAAACTAGTGAGGGTTTGCATGAATGGAAGGTAACGCCATTTGGTATGTCCAATGCACTTAGTACTTTCATGAGGTTGATGAATGAATTATTAAAGAATTTTATAGGGATGTTTGAGATTTTTTATCTAGATGAAATTCTAGTGCATAATCAATCTAAGGAAGAGAATCTGAGACATTTGAGGTATGTAATGAAGAAGTTACAACAAAAGAAGTTGATTGTGAATTTGAAGAAATGTTCCTTTTTGAAGTCAAAGCTTGTATATATGGGATTTGTGATCCCTAGAGAAGGATTAAAGATGGATCCAGGTAAGGTGAAATCTATCCTTGAATGGCCCTCTCCCAAAAGTGTTTTTGGATTTAGAAGCTTTCATGGTTTGGAGAGTTTTTACAGGAAGTTGATTAGGAATTTCAGCATGATGAGCGCACTAATTGTAGAGACAATGAAGAAGAATCAACAAGCATTTGAGTGGACTGATGAAGTTGAAAGAGGGTTTCAGATGTTGAAGAAGAAAATTACAGAACAACAAGTAATTGTTCTTCCAAATTTTAATAAACCTTTTCAAGTGGAGACTGATGCTTGTAATGATGCAATTGGAGCAGTACTTAGCGAGGAGGACATACCGATAACTTAATACAATGAGAAATTGAATGAGGCTGGAAGAAATTACACAACCTATGACAAGGAGTTTTATGCAGTGGTTCAAGCTCTTAAGAAGTGGAGGCATTATTTGTTGTCTAGGGAATTTATTTTGTATACGGATAATCATGCTCTTCAGTATATAATGCAACAACATAAACTGAATCAAAAACATATTAAATGGGTTGAGTACATACAAATTTTTACATTTTTTTTTAATCATATCAGTGTTTAATCTAACAAAATTTCAGATGCTTTGAGCAAGAGACGACTTATGTTGCGGGAAATTCAAATTCAAGTGCCAGGATTTGATTTTATCAAGGAGTTGTAGGAGGAGGATACATACTTCAAGGAAACATTTGAAGCTTGTAAAAGTACAACTACTCAATATAGGAGTCCATTGCTTGATTATATGATTCAAAATGGACTAATTTTTAAAAATAACCAACTGTGCATTCCAAACTGTTCCATGAGGGAGAACCCGATTAAGGAAAAAACATAGTGGAGGCCTTAGAGGACATTTTGGACATGATAACTATGACTTGTTTAAGAGACATTATTATTGGCCAAAGCTTAGGTCATATGTGCAGAACTTTGTAAAGAGATGAAAAACTTGTCGGTATGCCAAGGGAAGAAGTCAGAACACTGGATTGGATACCTCATTTCCAATTCTAGGGAGGGCTTAGGATTCAATAAGTATGGATTTTGTTCTGGGATTTCCTAAAACTAAGAAAGGTAATGATTATGTTTTTGTGGTGGTATATATATTTTAAAGAATGGATCATTTTATTCCTTGTGCTAAGACTAGTGATGCTAGTCATATTGCTAATATGTTCTTTAAAGAAATAGTAAGACTACATGGGGTTCCCAAGAGCATTGTTTCAAACTAAGACACTAAATTCTTGGGAAATTTATAGAGGAAATTATGGAAGAAATTTGGCACAAAATTGCAATATATTTCAACAAATCATCCATAGACTGATGGCTAAATTGAACTTGTGAACAAAAGCCTTGGAAACATTTTGTGCAATTTGACTTGAGATCACCCTGTTAGGTCCCTGTAACTTGGCAGATTGGAAATGAACAAATAGACAAGGGTAACATCAAAACAACTTTGGAGTCCTAGGACCTAGCCTTCCTGGACTCAGAGAGGGCCCTCTCTATATTTGATAAAAGATATGACTTGTTTGCTTTAGGATGCTGATTTTAGGCTAGTTAAAGTGATAGGGTTTGTTTGTTTTGTTTTGTTTGGTTGGGTAGGTTGTCAAGAAGAACATATAGAGTAAGAGAAATTCAAACCATTGGGATATGGGGTCTGTGAAAGGCTTGAAAAATATAACAATGAATCAAGAGTGTTTCATAGGGCAAGTTAACAAAGCCAAATGGATCTTAGTAGCTTATGTGAGTGAAATGAACATTAAATTGTGAACATAGTACGTTTAAAGGGCAATTAAGAATCCTTTAACAATATTATAACAAGAAGGGCCTTCAAGATCACTATGCTTAAGAAATAACCAAAGGACAGGGCACACCATAAAATTCTCTGGTCAAACTTCACCAAGTAAACTTAAAAACAATAATCTAGCAAACCCTAGAGAGCAGGGAACTCCTAATTTCTCTAGTTATTTACCTTCAGTGAAAGAAAACATGCAAGATAACAAATTAGTAATTATTAAAGAGAAGGGAACTCCTAAATTACTTAATAAAACTATAAAAGACCTTCAAAGTGACTATTCAAGATGGACACAAGGACAAGGCAAACCATAAACTTCTTCAGCCAAACCCTAATTAGTAAACTTCAAAGAAAAGGCCGCAAAAACAATGTTTTAAGCTATACCAAAGGACAGGGCATACCATAAAATTCTTTGGCTTGACTCCATTGAACCATTCTTAAGACAACAAGCTAAGTGGAACTAGAGAGAAATCAATAATTCTCCAATTTGACCTAGTAGAGGAAAACATCTAAGCAATAGAAGGAAAATAGACTTAAGGTGCCTCTAACAACATATCTTAACCTAAAATTTCTGCTCTATTGCACGGGAAAAGATGAAAACATATGAAAACATAAGAAGATAAGTACTAAATTAGAAAAACATCACCATTAACCATGTTCATGAATCCTGCAAATGTGCTTGCTCCATTTCCATTCAAATCAAAACATTCACACAACTCCAAAGCCAATTTCTTCACAACTCCAAGTCTATGATATTGAGCTCAACAATCAACCAACAACCAACAATGAGGCTTACATGCAGTATTTAAATGCCAAAATGGTGAAGTAAATCCTATCTAGGGTTTTAGAAGTCATTAATTACATAACAAATGTATTTGACCATTGAGACCATGCAAGGCGCAAGGCACAAATATCCCAAACTCATTAAATGCAAAAATAACTTTTAACATAACTCCTCATCTAATTTTAGAGATATTTGTCTTTAATAACTTCAAAATACCTTTTTCAATAACTTCTTGTGTCTTTTGTTGACTTTCTGGCAAGGGCGCAACGCCAAAACTAGGAAATTTTCCTTTTTTTGCAGCTGAGTTTTGGAGGCCTTCCCGATGTCCAAATGAGATCCATGATAGCTCATTGGAAAGCCTGTCTTGTATAGTTTCCAGATATTCATTTAGGTTCCAGATTGGTGCTCATTTTCCTAGTCAAAAATCCATTCTCCCAAGACTGCTCAGGGCGCAACGCCAGTGCTGAAAAGAGGGCAGAAAGGCGATTATTAGGTGGTTTTTGGCCCTTTTGAAGGACCAATTCTGCTCCAAATGACTTGAAATTTTCTGTGGATGATGTAATTTCCACGAGGGTAATGATAAAGTAATTAATTTTTCATTTGGGTGCCCCAAAAAAGAGCGCAGTGCCAGTGGCACTGCGCGTTTGGCCCTTTTTTCTGCTAGCCAAACAATCAAAAACTCAAAATTTGCACCAAGTGCTAACATTTGGAACTTACCTTGCTGATAATGTTTGGGATGCCCAGAGGGATACATTAGCAAGGATGTCAATCTTTTCCTTCTCCTTTTTCTTGGCCAGGGTTTCCTTTAATTTGTTCTTCAACTTCCTGAGCTTGATGTTGCAGACCTTGTTTCTAGTGATGTACTTGTTATACATGTGTATGAGCATCTCATTATATTTGTTTTCCTTATGGAGGAGCTTCTCAAGGTGTAGGTTAACTTTGTCTATCCATACCTCTCTGTCATCTTCAACTTCCTTATAAATCTTTTCCTCAAAACTAAGTTTCTTTGCCTCATGTTTTTCTTGCTCTAAAGCTCTCTTAAGAACTCTTCTTTTTGGCCTTGAATTGATGGTTTGAGTATCATAATAGTCAGAGTCATCAGGTGCCACCATTTCCTTACGCTTATGATCATGCCTCTTTGGAATTTGTGCCTCAACACCACTGTCTTCTCCTTCTGACATTGTAAACTCTGTTTTGGAAACCTTAGAGTGTAAATGGAAATGAGATGAAAGGATGGTAATGAAAAGGTAGCCTTGAAAATGAGGGAATGAGTGAGTGAGGGTATAGGTGTATGAGAATGAGTGAAAGGTAAAACAACTCAATGAAAACCATCCAGCTGTGTAATTACCCTTTCTATCACTGACACTCTGTCTAGGAAGATGAAATGAGGTTCAAATAGTGATCTCCAACTTTGAAACTTAGGGTTTGATTAGGGTTTCATTCCATTGATTAAGAAAAGACAAAAATTGCTTGAAGATAGGTGTATGTCAGGTACTTACCCTTAAGATTTTCTTGGAGGACCTTTGACAAGAGCTTGGAAGCAATTTGGAGTGATTTGAGTGGTTTGAGGGCTTAGAAACCCTTTCTGCCCAAGAGCGCAGCGCCAAGGCTGAGCGCGTAGCGCCAAGGGCTTTCTTCACACGCTTGTCATGCAAGAGCGCAACGCTCTGCCAGGCGCGGAGTGCCTTCATAAAATTCATGGGAGAAACGTGCCAAGGGTGCAGTGCCCAATGCCAAGATAAATGCGCAACGCCATAAAAAATTTGCCCAAATTTTCTTGAAAACTCACAAATCCTTCTCTCCTGAGTGCTCTTAATCTTTTGAAAGATAAAAATGATTCATTGAAGTGTAAAATGACCTTTTATAGGCTTGTGAATTGAATTTAATCTTGTCAAACCCACTTTCTAAGGTTTAAATTCCTTTACCTTTTCTCACTAACACTTTTTTTACACTTTTGCTCTGCAGGTGACTGAAAAAATTGAATTGGTTTCTATTTTGGAGATTTGGGCATGAAAAGTTCAATTTGACAACCTTAGGATGATTACACATAGCAGCATCTTCAAAATCCTCTTTTGCTTCCACCATGGAGTTCAACTCATGCTTTTTACCTTCTCTGACCATCTTCTTCAAAACCCTAGGTGTCTGCATCTCTTTTATAGCAATCATCAGTGTTGTCTTATAAGTTCTCTATAGCCCTTTCAAGTTCATTCAGTTCTGTCTAGTTCACCTCAACTTTTTCCTTATTTCATCAATATTTTCTGATAGAATTTCTTCATGTTTGGCTTTGTGTGTCTCCTCCATGTCATTTCTGTAAGTGGTCATTGTTTTGGCACTCAACTGGATCATCATGTGTATAAACCCTATTTCTTTACATGACCAAGCTATTTCCCCTTCCTTTGTTGTAAGTTGTTTTCATTCAAGAATAGACAGTCCACCTCATCAGATCCTTTTGTTGACAAAGCCTTCAACACTCCTGCAGAAGTGCTAAACTCTGTTCATTTTTCTCATTTGTAGACTTTGAACTGATGAGGTAATCTTCTTTGGAAATCTTTTAGGTCCTTCTTGAATAACCATGTCTTGAAATTATATTACATCTGAGCCAGATTATAGCAAAGGAAAAGTAGTGCCTAAAACATCCAAGGACAACCTTAAACAATGTAAACCCTAATGACCTAGTGGGAGGGTCCTTTGACCTGATTTTGAATGGAATTTGACTTGGAGGTTTTTCAAGTGAAAACATAATATTGTCAAAAGCTCTGTATTGAAGATCCAAAATCCGATGTACTTGATTTATCTAAAGAGCCTACAGAGATATTTTTGAGATCATCAATGCTTGAAGGACCTTGGGAACATGGGAATGAGTTAGCTACAGGAAAACCCTAGAGGGAGGGTGGAATTCAATGACAAGGGGAAAATAGGGCAATGAGGTCATAGGTAGGAAGGGAGGGTGAAAATGAGAGGTAAAAGCTTATGAGGAGTTTGTAGGAGCAATAGGGTGACCATGAAATGGGAAATTGATAGAATAGTGAAAAATTTTCTATAAGGATAATGAAGGCAATGAGATTTATGAAACTCAAGATATTCAAGGAATATTGTTTTCAGAAATTTATAAACACCCTTTAGTCATCCAAAGATAGTGAAAAATACTAATGACTAACAGTGGCTCCACTTGGGGAGGGCAGCTCCTTTCAGGAGGTGTCAAGAACCTGAGATCTCTGATTTTGCAGATGAGATGCCTCACAAGCTTGGCATATTTCTCTTTTTTCATTTTGCAAAATATTTGCTGCTGTTCTTGGAAGCCATGATCTTATAATCTGAAAAACATGATTGCTTCAATATCAATTCTACCTACCCATAATACTTTTCCTAACATTTATTTATTTATTTATTTTTATTTATTTTTTATTTGGGTGCATTTGGATTAGCAAACCTTGAACATCATATTTTCTTTTGAAAGCATAAAACTATCTATTTCTACCCTTATCACTTCCAAGAGCTCAGATTAGACTAATGAGCTCTTTTTATTCTCTACCTAATCTACTTATCTTTCAAGGTTAAGCATTTTGACAGATTTTCATTCTCTAAGCTATCAACATAAAATTCAAAACATGACCAAATCAAGGTTAGGCAGTTTGATTTGTCATGAGCTGTGGCATCTTGGAAAAGTGGCACACATCTTTTATTTTTGTACAAGTAAAACTAGAAACTTGAGGGCTCATAATTTGGAGTTTGTTACCTATCCCTCTCATTTCTCTTTGGTTCAGATTTAAGCTTTGGGAACTAGCATCTTTTCCTAACCTAGTCTACTGATGAGCCAAGTTTAAATGGTTTGGAAAATCTTTCTTTTCTAACTTATCAGCAGAAATTTAAAACATGTTCAATCATGGTTAGGTTGTATGACTGAACAAGACTTTTCTTTCTCAAAGTAATGGCATTTTAGACTTGCACACTTTCAAACATATTATTTTTTGGTATGGGGCTTTACCTCTTCTTTTCATCTGCCCTCTTTTTCTTATTTTCTTTGTTTTTTATGTTTTCATTTTTCTGATCTTTTACTCAAGCAATGCTATGTACAATGAACAAAGCTTTAAACTAAGAATTTCAACACAAATAGTACTTGATAGTCCTGCCATTGACAGGACCTCCAAACAACTCTGTTCCATCCATTTCTTGTAGAAAGGATGCATTGTTACCTTTTGCTGAATGAATGATGTATGGACCTTTCCATAGATTTTCAAAGTTTCCATGCTTGCCTTTGTCCCGTCTTCTTGAATCCCACTTCAGCACTTTGTCCCCAATATGGAAATCATTTGCCTTGGTCCTCTTATCAAAAATCTTCTTGATGCTCTCTTGCATTGCTTGTGTTCTGTTGTATACTTCTTCCTTTGATTGCTGCAAATGAATGGTTTGGTTCAGCCTTCTTTGTATATCATTCTCCTCTGATTGTACCTCTTGAAGGAGCTTCATCACTGGGACTCCCAAGGATGTTGGAAAAACTGAATCCATGCCATACACTAACTGTTAGGGAGACATGTTAATTGATTTCTTGCTTGTTAATATGTTTTCCCATAGTGCATGCACTAATTTGCTGTGCCATGAATTTTTGTTCTCTTCCAACAATTTCTGGATGATGTTTACCAGAATTTTTTTAGAGGACTCAACCAACCCATTACCTTGAGGGTAATAAGCTGTAGAATGCCCTAATGTGATGTGACACTTGTGGAAAAATTCCACCATTCTCTTAAACTTGAATGCAACAGCATTATCAGTGATGATCTTTCTCGGACAACCAAATATGGACAGAATATTAGTTTCAAGGAATTTGATGACTACCAAGTCAGTGGCATTCCTTTAAGGGATGGCCTCTATCCATTTGGTGAAATAGTCAGTTGTAGTGAGGATCCATTTGTGTTGGGCAGAAGAGGCAGGGTGGATTTCTCCAACGAAATCTAAACCCCACTGTTGAAAAGGAGTTTCAACACTGATAGGGTGCAAAGGCAAAGGCAGTAGTTTTATCTTTCCCTCAAGGATTTGGCATTTATGGCAAGTCACTACTAGCTTGTGGATATCAGGGAAAAGAGTGGACCAATAGAAACCAACTTTAAGGATTTTGATGGTAGTAGTTTTCCAATAGAGATGACCTCCACACTCTCCTTCATGAAACTCATGCATGATTCTCTCTGCACCATCTTTAAGTAAACATTTAAGCAAGATACCAACATAATTTTTCCAATATAAAGCTTTGTCTAGAATGCAAAAATTTACAACTTTTAGTTTCAAGAATCTGGCCTTTGTTTTGGACAAACTAGGAGGAGCATTTAGATTAAAAATCACATGTAATATGTCAGCATACCAGAGTGAGTTCAGAAATGCTTCTTCGAGGTGGAGTCACCAACTCCTCTTGTTCATCCAAGGAATGCATCATGTTTATGTTCAGTGCTTGAAAGTTTTCTTCAACCATTAGTTTGGCCAGTCCTTGTCCTTTGATTAGATTGGTGGGCTTGATTTCTAGATCATATTCTAGAATGACAACAATCCATTTACCTCTCTTACCATCACGGTCCTGAGCTAGTATGTCCTTAACCACTGCATGAGGAACAAAAGCAATGACACGTGAATGGTAAACTCTGAAATTTTAAGGCTTTGATTAAGGCAAAAGCTTGTTTTTCCATGATGTTATATTTCATAGGTGCATCTCTTAGTGCCTTTTTGAAGAAAGCTATGGGCTGTTCTTGTCCCATTATGCTCTTTTGTAGCAATACTGCAGCAATGATGTGTTTTGATGCAAATGAGAAGATGAAAAAATCCTTGGTAAAGTCAGGGCTGATTAGAACTGGTGTTTGGGTAAGTGCTTGTTTTACCAGTTCAAAGGATTGCTTTGCTTCTATGGTCCATTTGAATCCTATTTCTCTTTTCAGCATGTTTGTAATGTTTCTTAGGAGTTCAGCAAGGCTTGGTATGAACCTTCTTAGGAAGTTGATCTTTCCAATGAAATATTGCAACTCTTTGATGTTCCTAGGGTGATTGATCTTCAATATTCCCTCAATCCTTTTTGGGTCTATTTTGATTCCTTCTTCAGAGATGATGTGGCCCAAAAATTTTCCTTCTTGAAGGCCAAACATAGTTTTCTTAGGATTCAAGGATAAACCATACTTTCTACATTTTTCAAAAAATTTTCTTAAGTAAGCTAGGTGTTCTTCATCAGTTTTAGAGTAAACAGTGATGTCATCAAAGTATATCATAATGAAGTATCCTATTTCTTCGAAAAAGGGAATTTCCATGGCTCTTTGAAAATTGGCCCCAGCATTCATTAACCCAAAAGGCATTTTGACATACATGAAGGTGCCCCAAGGTGTAGTGAAAGATGTTTTGTGGTGATCACTTGGAAGTACTAGCACCTGATTATACCCTGAAAAACCATCAAGCAATAATATTCTTTTGGAGCCTACCACCCTTTGCAGTATATGATCCATCTTAGGTAAAGGGTAATTATCTTTTAGGGAGGCTTTGTTCAAATTTCTAAAGTATATGCACAGCCTAATTTCTTCTATCTTCTTCCTCACTGACACAAGGTTTGAGACCCATTCTGAGTACCTGAGTGGGACTATTATTCCAGCATCATACATCTTTTTGACTTATTTCTCAACTAGAGGCATTAGGACAGGGTTTATCCTACGCAATTTTTGCTTGAATGGTTTCTGGTTTTCCTTTAGAGCGATCTTGTGCCGAATGATGTTTGTGTCATAGGACTTTAAGTCCTCATAGCCCCATGCAAACACATCTTTGAAATCTCTGAACAACTCAATGTATTTCTGTTTTATAAGGAGTGGCAATGTTTTGGACAACTTTATCATTTTAGGTTCTTCTTCACTACCTACGTTGCATTCTTCTACATCAGTTTCGGTAGATTCCATCTTAGGCTTTCTAGCAACATCATTGAAATCAAAAAATTCTTCTAAGGGGGTAAGTCTTCTTGGAAATAAGTTATCTTTGCATTGCAATACCACAAGGTCCCTTTTGTCTAAATCTTCACACAATTCTAGCTCATGAGGGAATTCTAGCATATTTATATCAGCAAGATAAGGTGGCTCTGTTTTGTGTGTTTGTTCCTCAGCAGGGCAGTCCTCTTGATGATCTGAGTCTGATTTTGGCATTTCAAACTTGGTTTTGGGCTGCAAGAAGTCTTCAATCTGTTTGTCATTTTCAAATACTTACCAATAATCTATGTTATCAAGGACTGTTGGTCTGTACTTGACCTTTACTGTGTATTTTTAATTGGCATGAGGTAGTTGGCAAGTGCTGGCAGCAAAGGCTAGTTCATTTGCAAGGATGTTTTGAGTTCTTGGGACAGAGGTAAGTTCATATTTTTCAAATGTCTTTAGGAGGTCTAAGGCAGCATTTCTATATTCTGTTAGCCTAGGATTCTTGGCTAAATATTTTTCTTTGATTTTCCTAATGATTAGCTCAAAATCCCCTAGAACAGAAATGCTCTTAGCTCCTATACTTTTCAGCATTTGTAACCCTACGAGAAGAGCTTCATACTCTGTGATATTATTTGTACATTGAAAATCCAGCTTGTAAGAGTGACCTTGATTATTGTTGTGTATCCAAACACTTGCTCCTGAACCAGCTTTTCCACAAGAGCCATCAAAGCTCATGTTCCAAAGTGTTTCAAGTTTAGATTCGCCATTATGTTTTTGTTCATGGCTACTAGGTTTTGGCTGTCATGTTCTTCATTTTGTGTTTGGCTTGACTATTCTGACAGGTCTTGCTCTTCCTCTTTTTCATTTACTTGTTCATTAATGTCATCTTCATTGTACAAGATAAATGATTCAAGTTCTGAATGTATAGAATAGAAAGGGGTGTTGTTTGGCCTATCTTGGTTGGTTACCATGTATTTCATGTGAGATTCTCTGTGTAGTCTTCTTATTTGGTTAAAGACTGTAATGGTAGCATATGTCATGTCCATTTGGAGGTTTCCTTGGAGTTTGGATCCCCATTATCTAGATAAAAGCATGCCATACTTTGGGGGAATGTCAGCCACTACAATGTCCATGACTAGGCTCTTAGCTGGTATTTGTGCTAGATTGACACACAAATCTTTGATTAGGCCTAGACATTTAACTCTACTTGAATAAAAAGAGTAAAAGTCTTTGTATGGTTTGGTTATTTCAAGACCTAATCTCTCCATCACCACCTTTGGTATAAGGTTGTGTGAAGCACCAGAGTCTAGCATAGCATTGTGTAGGATTTTGTCATGGATGTTCAAACTGACATAGAATGGAGGCACAACTCCCTCTTTAAACTTTCCCTCTACCTTTGGTCCAAAAAACAATTCAGGCTTGTCATTAGTGAGATTTAGAGTATCGGTGTCATTTCCTATGTTTAAAGCCTTCAGAACTTGAGATCTATATACATCTTGAGTCACTAGTTCATTAAGGGGTATGGTTATTTTTATCTTGGAAATTGCACCCTCAATACTGAATGGTGTTTGTATTCCTGGCAGAGTTAGATCAGTTTTATCATACATGGTATTTTCAACAACTTTAGCTTGCTGAGTTTTATTTTGGATCTTAGTTAAAGCAGTTTTTTCAGGGCCACTAGTTGAAGTACTAGGGCAGCTTTGGTCACCATTATGTTGGCTGATTTTGTTTTTGCTTTGATCATCATTCTTAGCCATGGTGTTTGTATTTTCTGCTGTCTTTCTAGGACTGTTTTCAGGGGTCTTCCTAGCAGAAATTTCTGATTTGTTCCTCTTAGGGATGTCTTTTGTTTTCCCACTTCTGAGGTCATACTGCCTATGAAACTCCATGATGGCATTTTCAAACCCTAGTTTGTATTCTTCAGAATCCTCATAAGTTCTTTCAGTTTGGTTTGAGGAAAATATACCTTGTTCTTATTTCGTGAGAAAAACAACGTCCTCATTATTGGAGTTTATTAGATTGACATGATTTTCTTCCGGCTCCTCAGTCTCTCTCTCCTCTTCATCTACATAGTTTTCTTGGAAAGGAGGTCTAATTTGCTGGTCATTTTCTCTTTGTCTTATTTGAGGAAGGTCCCTTCTGAAGTTTTGGTTCTTGTTTCTGTTTTGAGGGTTTTTTTGGTTTTCCCTAGGAGATGCTCTTTGATTCAAGTTGATTCTCTCCATCATCCTTTCCATTGTCCTAACTAGACTGTCAATTTTAGCATCAGAGGTGGAGGCCATAGTTTCCTATTTGTATGTAACCTTCTTCTCTGTTCTTAATCTAGCCCTTTTAGCATTTAGGTTGGCTTCTAAACTCACTGCTCCCCTTTGCATGTCCTCTAAGGTATGGGGATCTATTTCTCTTAATTGATAAGACATGTCTGGAACAAATCCATCCAGAAATTTTACTAAGGCTAGGCCTTGTGGGGGTTTCATGTGGGGAGGAAGTGCATTATATACACTATTGAACCTAGTGCAGTAGCCTTGGACACTTTCCCCAACATTCCTCTTAAGGTTATTATACTCTGATAGGATTTGTAGTGGATTTTTCTTAGTCTACCACTTGTTTTTGAATGTTTGATAAAGGGAAGGGAGATCATGAATGCTATTGGGAGTTAAGTTCTTGAACCATTTCTTTTCTTCTCCTCCTAAAATTTGGGAAAACATTCTCATTTTTATAGTCGCCCCTTCTATTTCTTGGAAGTCAATTGCATCATTCATCTTGTCTACATGCTGTTGGGAAGTTGTAGAATCAAATTCAGTAAAGTGAGGCATTTTAGATTGGTGGTCCTGTGGCATAGGTAGTAAAGGTTGTGGTAGTACCAGGGGAGCATACCATGCTGCCATGATAGGAGGTAATGGAAACCAAGGAGGATTTACAAGAGGAGGGTTTATGAGTGGGGGTGGAGGATGGAATGGAGTGGTTTGCACAGTGGGTGTATGAGTGGGGGTAGCAGATGTACTTGGACCAACTAGCTGAGATTGAGCAGATTTGGAACGAAAGGAGTCAAAGTGTTGGAGAAGGTGAAAATCAGGAGGAGTGGAAGGAGAGGCTTCTTTATTAGGACTCTGCTGTAAGTTTGTAGGCTCAAGGTCTGTTTGGTCTATCCAATTTTGAGACTTAGTTTTGAATAGGTTTCTTCTATGGTGTAAGTAAAATTGGGTATCTTGCAAGGATGTAAGGTTTTCAGGGACATAACTTGCTTTTTGAATTGGTTTAACAATAGTCGAATCTTCAGTCTTAGAGGTTTTCCATAAGATTCTTTCTGGGTCATCAACTATAGTAGGGGGGTTTAGGCCAGGGTGAGATTTGGTGCTGATTATTTGTGAAGCTAGATTTCAGACCCACAACATAGAGAGGCTTAAAGTTTATAAGATTTTGAAAAAAAAACCAATCTATATGAATACTGAATTCACAGAGTGAGTGACTGGGTTTTCTTCTATCAGGTTTGATTAGTACATTCCCAGGGGAGTCTGTGAGAAACAGTGGAGTCACTAGGTCTACTGGAGACTAGTGGAGTCACTAGGTGGATGATGCTAATGGTTTTGAGGATTTGTTTTTTTTCCACCATCAACAATTGGATACAAATCTCGAAATATTTTTAGGTTTTCTGTGTTCTTTATGTACCACTAAGATTTTCAATAAGTGTCCCCAGTATGGTCGCCATTATGTTAGGTCCCTGTAATTTGGTAGATTGGAAATGACCAAATAGACAAGGGTAACATAAAACCAACTTTGAAGTCCTAGGACCTAGCCTTCCTGGACTCAGAGAGGGGTCTCTCTATATTTGATAAAATATATGACTTGTTTGCTTTAGGATGCTGATTTTAGGCTAGTTAAAGTGATAGGGTTTGTTTGTTTTGTTTTGTTTGGTTGGGTAGGTTGTCAAGAAGAACATATAGAGTAAGAGAAATTCAAACCATTGGGATATGGGGTCTGTGAAAGGCTTGAAAAAGATAACAATGAATCAAGGGTGTTTCATAGGGCAAGTTAACAAAGCCAAATGGATCTTAGTAGCTTATGTGAGTGAAATGAACATTAAATTGTGAACATAGTAGGTTTAAAGGGAAATTAAGAATCCTTTAACAAATAATATAACAAGAAGGGCCTTCAAGATCACCATGCTTAAGAAATAAACAAAGGACAGGGCACACCATAAACTTCTCTGGTCAAACTTCACCAAGTAAACTTAAAAACAATAATCTAGCAAACCCTAGAGAGCAGGGAACTACTAATTTCTCTAGTTATTTACCTTTAGTGAAAGAAAACATACAAGATAACACATTAGTAATGATTAAAGAGCAGGTAACTCCTAAATTCCTTAATCAAACTATAAAAGACCTTCAAAGTGACTATTCAAGATGGACAAAAGGACAAGGCAAAACATAAACTTTTTCAGCCAAACCCTAATTAGTAAACTTCAAAGAAAAGGCCTCAAAAACAATGTTTTAAGCTACACCAAAGGACAGAGCATACCATAAAATTCTTTGGCTTGACTCCATTGAACCATTCTTAAGACAACAAGCTAAGTGGAACTAGAGAGAAATCAAGAATTCTCCAATCAGACCTAGCAGAGGAAAACATCTAAGAAATAGAAGGCAAACAAACTTAAGGTGCCTCTAACAACATATCTTAACCTAAAATTTCTGCTCTATTGCATGGGAAAAGATGAAACAATATGAAAACATAAGAAGATAAGTACTAAATTAGAAAAAAATCACCATTAACCATGTTCATGAATCCTGAAAATGTGCTTGCCCTGTTGCCATTCAAATCAAAACATTCACACAACTCCAAAGCCAATATCTTCACAACTCCAAGTCTATGATATTGAGCTCAACAATCAACCAACAACCAAAAATGAGGCTTACATGTAGTATTTAACTGCAAAAATGGTGAATTAAACCCTAGCTAGGGTTTTAGAAGTCATTAATTACATAATAAATGTATTTGACCATTGAGACCATGCAAGGCCCAAGGCACAAATATCCCAAACTCATTTAATGAAAAAATAACTTCTAACATAACTCCTCAGCTAATTTTAGAGATATTTGTCTTTAATAACTTCAAAATATATTTTTCAATAACTTCTTGTGTCTTTTGTTTACTTTCTGGCAAGGGCGCAGCACCAGGCCAAATGCGTAGCGCTAAAACTAGAAAAATTGCCTTTTTTTTGCAGCTGAGTTTTGGAGGCCTTCCCGGTGTCCAAATGAGCTCCATGATAGCTCATTGGAAAGAATTTCCTATCTAGTTTCTAGATGTGCCTTTAGTTTCTAGATTGGTGCCAATTTTCCTAGTAAAAAATCCATTTTCCAAAGATTTCTTAGGGCGCAGCGCCAGTGCTGAAAAGAGGGCAGAAAGGTGATTTGTAGGTGGTTTTTGGCCCTTTTGAAGGACCAGTTCTGCTCCAAATGACCTAAATTTTTTTGTGGATGATGTAATTTCCATGAGGGTCATGAATATATAAGCCAGTTGTCATTTTGGTGCCCCAAAAAGGAGCACAATGCCAGTGGCGCTGTGCGTTTGGCCCTTTTTTCTGCTAGCCAAACAGTAAAAAACTCAAAATTTGGAACTTACCTTGCTGATCATGTTTGGGATGCCTAGAGGCATACATAAGCAAGGATATCAAACTTTTCCTTCTCCTTTTTCTTGGCCAGGGTTTCCTTCATTTTTTTCTTCAACTCCCTGAGCTTGATGTTGCAGACCTTGTTTCTAGTGATGTACTTGTTAGACATGTGTCTGAACATCTCATTATCTTTGTTTGCCTTATGGAGGAGCTTATCAAGGTGTAGGTTAACTATGTCTATCCATACCTCTCTGTCATCTTCAACTTCCTTAGCAATATTTTCCTCAAAACTAAGTTTCTTTGCCTCATGTTTTTCTTGCTCTAAAGCTCTCTTAAGACCTCTTCTTTTGGCCTTGACTTGATGGTTTGAGTATCATAATAGTTAGAGTCATCAGGTGCCATCATTTCCTTAACCTTATGATCATGCCTCTTTGGCATTTGTGCCTCAACACCACTGTCTTCTCCTTCTGACATTGTAAAATCTGTTTTGGAAACCCTAGAGTGTAAATTGAAGTGAGATGAAAGGATTGTAATGAAAAGGTAGCCTTGCAAATGAGGGAATGAGTGAGTGAGGGTATAGGTGTATGAGAATGAGTGAAAGGTAAAAAAACTCAATGAAAACCCTCCAGCCGTGTAATTACTCTTTCTATCACTGACACTCTATCTAGGAAGATGAAATGAGGTTCAAAGAGTGATCTCCAACTTTGAAACTTAGGGTTTGATTAGGGTTTCATTCCATTGATTAAGAAAACACAAAAATTGCTTGAAGATAGGTGTATGTCAGGTACTTACCCTTAAGATTTTCTTGGAGGACCTTTGAAAAGAGCTTGGAAGCAATTTGGAGTGATTTGAGTGGTTTGATGGCTTAGAAACCCTTTCTACCCAAGAGTGCAGCACCAAGGCTGAGGGTGCAGCGCCAAGGGCTTTCTTCACAGGCTTGTCGTGCAAGAGTGCAACGTTCTGCCAAGTGCACGGTGCCTTTAGAAAATTCATGGGAGAAAAGTGCCAAGGGCGCAACACCTTCTTCCAGGCGCGCAACGCCAAGCTAAACGCGCAGCGCCACAAAAAATTTGCCCGAATTTGCTTGAAAACTCACAAATCCTTCTCTCCTTAGTGCTATTGATATTTTGAAAGATAACAATGATTCATTGAATTGTAAAATTACCTTTTATAGGCTTGTGAATTGAATTTAATCTTGACAAACCCACTTTCTAAGGTTTAAAGTCCTTTACCTTTTCTCACTAACAGTTTTTTACATTTTTGCTCGGTAGGTGACTAAAAACATTGAATTGGTTTCTCTTTTGGCCATTTGGGCATGACAAGTTCAATTTGACAACTTTAGGATTATTACACATAGAAGCATGTTCAAAATCCTCTTTTTCTTCCACCATGGAGTTCAACTCATGATTTTTACCTTCTCTGACCATTTTCTTCAAAACCCTAGGTGTCTGCAGCTCTTTTATAGCAATTATCAGTGTTTTCTTCTAATTTATATATAGCCCTTTCAAGTTCATTCATTTATGTCCAGTTCACCTCACCTTTTTCCCTATTTCAACGATAATTTATGATATAATTTCTTCATGTTTGGCTTTGTGTGTCTCCTCCATGTCATTTCTGCAAGTGGTCAGTGTTTTGGCACTCAACTGGACCATCAAGTGTATAAAACCTAATTCTTTACAGGACCAAGATGTTTCCCATTCCTTTGTTGTATTTTTTTTTCATTCAAGAATAGACAGTCCACCTCATCAGTACCTTCTGTTGACAAAGCCTTCAACACTCCTGTAGAAGTGATAAACTCTGTTCATTTTTCTCATTTGCAGACTTTGAACCGATGAGGTAATCTTCTTTGGAAATATTTTAGGTCCTTCTATTACATCTGAGCCAGACTTTAGCAAAGGAAAAGAAATGCCTAAAACATCCAAGGACAACCTTAAACAATGTAAACCCTAATGACCTAGTGGGAGGGTCCTTTGACCTGATTTTGACTGGAATTTGACTTGGAGGTTTTTCAAGTGAAAACATAATATTGTCAAAAGTGTTGTATTGAAGATCCAAAATCCAATGTACTTGATTTATCTAAAGAGCCTACAGAGATAGTTTTGATACCATCAATGCTTGAAGGACCTGGGGAACATGGGAATGAGTTAGATATAGGAAAACCCCAGAGGGAAGGTGGAGTTCAATGACAAGGGGAAAATAGGGCAATGTCATAGGCAGGAAGGGAGGCTGAAAATGAGAGGTAAAAACTTATGAGGAGTTTGTAGGAGAAACAGGGTGACCATGAAATGGGAAACTGATAGAATAGTGAAAATTTTTCTATAAGGATAGTGAAGGCAATGAGATTTCTGAAACTCAAGATATTCAAGGAATATTGTTTTCAGAAATCTATAAACACCCTTTAGTCATCCAAAGATAGTGAAAAATATTGATGACTTACACACCCTAAGTAGTGGGACCAAATTATAGCACATGCCAAGTATGCTTACAATGACACTATAAACAAAAGTACTGGACAAAGCCCTTTCTAGATTTTTTATGGGATGAACCCAAGGGGAGTACATGAACTCAGAAATTTGGGAAGAACAAAGTAGAGGAGTGCACTAGGAGAAGATTTTGCTACAATAGTACAAGAAATTCATTAGCAAGTCAATAAAAAACTCTATGATAGTAATTTGAAATATAAAAGTAGAGAAAATATTAGTAGAATGGAACATAATTTTGAAGTTGGAGATCCGGTAATTTCACATTTGAGGAAAGAGAGATTCCCGAAGGTCGAGTCCAAAAAATTGAAGTTTAAAAATATAGGACCCTACAAAATTCTAAAGAAATTTTCTACCAATGCTTATGAACTTGAACTACCACTTGGAGTTGTAATTTCACCTTTTTTTAATGTAGAATATCTATATAAGTATGAACCTAACACAAAAAAACCAACTAGTGATAAGAAACGACAACCAATACAATGGGAGAGACAATTACCAATAACTGAAACTTTGCAACTGGAAAGGATCTTGGACAAAAGATTGATCAAGAAGACCAAGGACAAAGAGTATTTCAAGTACTTGGTTAAGTGGAAGAACCTACCAGCGATAGATGCAACCTGGATGACTGTCACACTTATATAGAAAAGTGGCAAATATATTAAGGAATTCATGGACAAAGGCCCATGAAATTTTTGTTCCTTGGGAGTATGATGCAGGGGCATCCATAATTCTCTTTAACCGAGGGGTAAAAAACTTTTACCAGAGGAGTTGGTTCCTCAATGTGTCATTTGTTAGGATAGGATTTATTTTAAGTAATCATGTAATTCGTAAATTAGAAAAATTGTTGTAGTGGTTGTAGTTTTAGTTTAATTCACCCCAAATAGGTCTTTAGATCCTATCTTTAAGGATCTGAATCGAATAATGTAATTCTTATATATTTTCTTTGATTAATGAAAGAGAGGGGAGAGGAGAGAGAGATTTAAGCTTGAAAATTTTGGCTTTGAGAGCTCTGAGTTCACTTAAACAATCCTTCTATAATTTGCAAGATTACACACAGTTATGTAAGATTGTTTTTTAAATGAACAAACCCGAGAGCCTATATATATTTGTATTGTCATTAGAGTGATTACAGGAGGAATAGTGAAGAGCGAGAGTCTAAGTGGGGATTAGAGCTGAAGGATAAACCCGAGGAGAGAGGTTGGAAGGGTACAAAACAAAATATCGAAAAGAGTAGGAGAATCGAATCCGAGAGGAATCCAAGAGAAGCCAACACTTAAGCCAATTTTATTTTTAGAAAAGTCAGTCTAGTGTTGGAGCCGATATTGTCTATTGATGAATCTCGTAACAAAGAACTAGGATTCAAACATCGATATATCCGAACTTCATAGTGTCATAATTCTTTAAAAGCCCCGATATCTGAACTGTCAGGTGACGACGACGAAACATCTTTCTGTTCCTTGGGCCCATCAAGTGTTATGGCGCGATTCCTCATAACGTAGAGTGTGACCATATCAGAGGCCGAAACTTCGATAAATTTATTGAATTGAATTCCACTAAACTGCTGAAATGCGAGATTTCTAAGAGACAAGGTCCCGAGATTATGAGAAATTTGAGGTCTTGAGATCGCTAAGAGCCGATGACCCGAGACTCGAAGGGAGAAAGGATTAGAGAAGGGTCAACAGTGATTTTGCCCTTTTTTATGTGAAATTTTCCACTGCGCTAAAGTTTACCGCCACGATTTAAATAGGCATTTTGATCACGAAATTGAAGGAAGCACCTACTGAGGGGAACCAATTTAGAGAGGGGTTGATTTTAAACATATCTTAACTAGATTTGAATCAATTCTATTGAAGAGGAGACTTAAAATATTGTTCTTAGGGAGCGATCCTCTTTGTAAGTGCTGGATGGTGAGAAGAGAGTCTCCTAAGAATTTTATCTTGGAGAGACTCCTATATTTAGCCAATTGAAGCCCCAACAAAAGCCCATACATTTCCACCAAGTTATTTGTTATTTTTCCAAGTCCCCAATAATACTTGATTTCTTGCTTTTGATCATGATTGAAAAGAATCCCGCCTTTCTTGCCACCCCTCATAATCGAGATATTAATGCAAACATTTGTATTGTAAAAAAGCAATTATGAAATTATTTCCCATGTTTTTATAATTAATCTAATAAATTTATTAGATGAAATTTGTTCACAGGAAAATTGTTAACATGTAAATTTATATAATCATAGTTAATTAAATATAATTAGATAATAATGGAAACCTTTATTGCTAGCATCAAAATCTTCATAATTAACCTAATAGACTTGTTAGATGGAAACTTTTGTCATGAAGGTTGATTAGACACAATTAGAGAACAATGAAAATAACTAAAATGCATATTTTCTTAGAAGTGTTTTTGTAATTTATTGCTTTTGCATTAAACGCACCAAGATGTCCATGCCATGGCACTTGTGTCAATCTACGTCTTTGAAACAAATCCTCAATATGAATTTTATGCTCTGTATGATAATAATTAAAATAATAATCATATTATAAATTAATGTAGATTTATTTGTGATGTTTTAATCACTAAGAGGTTTGTCTTTTTTTTTTTTCATAAATATATATATATATATATATATATATATATATATAATTTCAACTATGTTTTAGTGAAATATTAAGTAAAATTCTTTCAACGTTAGATGTATAAATCATCTCTATCTCATTAAAAGGTTTATGATTCTTTATTGCACTAAGAGAAATAAGATACACTTTACAACCTGATACTACTGATAATAATTATAAGTATATTACGAGATCTTGAATATCATTAAATTAAAATGGAATAATAATTCATTTTTGTGATATTAAAAATAAAATAAAAAACAAGTCCATTCAATAATAAACCAGTGCTACATAGTAGTTAGTACCCATTGCTTCGTTTAAATATAGGTAAATTAAAGTGAAAATATTGAATTCAAGTTAGTTTTAAGGTTTAGAATCTAGTCAATTTAGGTTTTACTGATTGGTAAATTGAGGTATTTGTTAATTGTAATTCTGCATTGTGGAAATGGAGAATTAATTCATGGTTTGAATAAAATTTCACTTAATTATTAACGAGCTTATCCCATTGTATTTGTTTATGAATAAATTATTTAATTCGACTAATAATTTTTAGTTTTTTTAAAACAAAAAATAATATCATTGTCATTAAATCTGTGCCTGGTCGCAACCAATACACGAGAGATTTCATTTAATTTTTCACTTCTGACCCATATTCATATCCACAAAAAAAACCATTACATGACCTATTACATGTAGAATCCCCATTTCAAAAACTTGCAGAACTACAAGAGAACCAAAATATATTAAGAGGCGTCTATAGCAAGTAATCATGCACATTAATCATTTTCAGAAGCATGCTTGTTGAGATTGATGTCTCTTTTGCATGGTTCTTCTTGAAGCCGATGCTGACCTGAGTTGTTGTCCTTTTTTTTCCAAATGTTAAAAGCTGTAACTTTTTATTATAAAAAATGAAAAGTTACAAGAGTAGATGCTCGCAGCATTTAGGAAAGTCCCCAAGGGACCCAACAGCGTGACCCATGCCAAGTAGCAAAGCTACCAAGAAAAAAATAAAAAACTAAAATTACACTTTGTCAGAAGCATTCAGCTTGTCGTTTTTGCCCTTTTTCTTCTAGACTTTTTTCTAGCCCACAGGATGAGAAGCAGTAGGAATAACTGCAAGCACATTATTACAATTTGAATTTGGGGCTTCTTTATTTGAGTCAGAGTTTTCAGAAATATGTGAGTGCTTTGTACCCACAAATGTTTGACTATTTTTCTTCCCCTCCATGAGAGTACCAGGGGTCGAAAAAACAGAAATAATGTTTGGTTCCTCAACAGAAAAATTTTGTTCTTCCACACCTTCTTCTCTCTTTTCTTGATTACTGTGTTGATTTCCTACTTTTGGATGCTGAATTGTTTCCTCCATTTCTTCACCCTCATCCTTCGAGGAAAGGGGGTCTGCAAATTGCCATCCTTTTTTATTTTGTGGTTTCATGTTTGTTCTTTTCTTGGATTGCATGCATGAGTTTTGTAAGTGTCCTATTTGGTGGCACACCCTACATCTGAAAGCTGTATTTTCAAAGTCTAAAGCTTGTGTCCAGTTTAGATCTTTGTGTGAAAGAAGGATACCTTCCATCAGTCCCTTTCTTAAGTCCATCTCCACACAGATACAGGAAAAAGTGAAGATCCCTTTGTCCATTCTCTCTCGTTCCAACTTTAGAAAAACTCCTAAAGAGTTCCCAACATCTTCTAACATCTGATGGTGCCAGGAGGGGAGTGGAAGGTTATGTAACCTCACCCACATCGGAATTTTTGTGACCACCATTGTGTTTGCATCAAAACTAGGGAACCATGGGTATACGAAGAGGCCATCCCTCCCCCAGAACCATGGTCCCTCATTTATAACATGATTGTGGTATTTTTTTATTGTGAAACTGAACCACAAAAAAACCCTTTGCGCACAAATATATATCACAGTCTTTCGTCCAGTTTTGGTAAATCCATGCAGTTAATTCTTCAGATTTACTCTAGTATCCATTGAAGCGGAAAATAATGGCATTTACTTGCAATGAGTTGAAGAGACCTTTTACTTATGGTATTTCTATGGCCAGTTCTGGATATTTTTCCTTCTTTTCTACAATGTATGGACCTGGAACGGACCATTTTGGTGCTTGTTTGACCTGTGCGACATATTTTCCTTTTAATGCATATTTGAAAGAGGTTTGTCCCTTAACAGTTGACGAGGATCTAGATGGGGTGCTAATTCCTGGGCGCTGCCCAAAAGCCTTAAGTTCATGGTAATGGTAGAGTTCCTGTGTATGTTGTAGGCTTTTAAATGGGTTTCTCCCTGCAACACTTTCTCGGAACGGATAAGACTCTACATTGGGGATAAAATTCCTGTTGCATATTGGGCCTTTAGTTTAAGGTTTGGAACCATATTTGAATCATGGACCTATAAAATCTTAGTCTTACCAGAAATGGTTTTTAAGAAGATTTGGAACTGTGGCTCCATAATGGAAAGAATCCTGCCAACATTTGAATCTTGAGGCCATGGTCCCAGGTTGTAGGAAACATGAGAGAAACCTGAAATGTGACCATAAGTGGAGGAACAGAGCGAGATGGGAAAGTACCACATAGTTTTTCTAAGCCGCAGAAACAACAGAGAAAACCCAAAAACCCAAAACGACAACTCATCCACAACAAAACTCTCAACAAAATGTTTCCAAATACAAGCAGTTATAACAGAGCATGGAAAGGAGAAAACATAGAGATGGATGAGTATTACCCGTGGGAGATTGGTCTGACCGACCCTCCCCTTCCTCCCCCAACTTGGTGATTTTCCCACTTCCCAGTTTGAGTTGCTCAAGGCCTTTATCCAGGGGAAGCACCGAGCCGGAATACTGGAAGAAAATGACCGATAATGCTCAGAATAGAGGCCTCCAACAACGAGGATGAAGCCAAAATCCTTGGTTCCCAGCAACCAAAGTGCCTCTTCAAAAGTCATCTCGGCACAATACAGGCATTTCTTGTGCCCAACTCCCACATGAAAAACCCTGAAACTATTTGCAGAGCCCACAAAAAACTCTGTCGGATAGGTGCAAAATCGAGGGTAAGGGAGGTAGAAGCCCTCCTCCTGTCGTTTTCAGATAACGTCATCCAAAACGGCCCCCATAGGACCCAAACGATCACAACCCAAACCAACCACATGGAGGCGTTCCAGAAAACCCCTCTACAGACTATCAGTGGAACCAGAAACCTAGGAGTAAGCGGGACCAACCATATTTTTTCCTCTAAGAATCATCCTCCATCCTGAGTTATTGTCCTTATTGAGCTTGAGGTCCATAGTTAATTCCCTGAGGGCATCCACTTCGTCTTCTAAACATGATATTTGGTGTTGGAGGGACATAATTTCGTCTTTCTGATCAATTTGAGAGGGATATAATTGAGAAAACTTGATATGTAGATCATAATCTAACTTCTAGAGGGCTTCATGTATATATAGACATTGTGAACATGGGCCCGTCTCTGAAGAAGAGTTAGAGGTGGAGTTGACATTCATATTGATACACCAGAGCAATCCGAGAGGAAAAACAATAGAATGGAGAGAAAAAATAAACATTCCCAAGAGATTGACACAAAAAAACTGCCAAAATTGACAGAGCAGACAATAACTTGATGGAAAAGTTCCAATTGGTGTTGTCTTGGATAATAAATACAGCTTCATGGGCTACATTGATTCCTGATTCTCCTATAATATTAAAATAAATGGGCCCCTGTTGAACCAAATGATTATTAAAACCACCAAGAGGAAAGGACCTAAGAATAAGAAAAGAGGCACCCAATAGAACCCCACACCATTATAAAAAACCCAAATTATAACTCCAAGTAGTGAGATGTGGGCCTACCTTAGAGGGGTTTCCTTCTGAAACATTTGTAGTGATAATGACCAAATTAGAAACATGAAACCCATATGTATCTTCATGCAATTGAGCTTGAGGCAACATGTCACTACTGAGAAAAATGGGCTAGGCGATGCCGTAGTTGATTGTGAGCCCAAGGGAACTTTATGCCATATTTACCACTACCAAGAGTGTCAAGCCCATGAGTGAACCGTCTAGTGGATAAGCAATTTAAATCTGAGACAAAGGATCTCTTCACAACGTTTCCTGGAAGAGGTGCGCCTGGACACGACAATGAAAATCAGGGGTAGTGCTGTAACAAAATTATCAATTCTAAGAGGTAGTGAAACATACCAAGGAGTTAATTCAGTCACGGGTGATACAAGGGTTCGACGGAAGTATGATTTATTGTGAATTCCCTTGATAAACCACACATTTGTCAACATTCTTCCATTAAATTCCTTAGTGTTGCTTCCAATGAAACCCATCATTATTCTGAGTGGAGGTCATTTCCAAGATCCGGGTAGATATATGTAATAATAAAAACTATACAAACAAGAAGAAGCAACATATGTGTGGTAATGATCGTTGTGCGATGCCATCAAAAGGGGAATCCAATCATGCCTTCTGAATGATATGCCTGTGTGGAGCCTTATGAAAAGATATGAGGGGAAGTGAAGGGAAATAATCATGGGAGATGGAGGATAAGCGAGAATAGGGGGAAAGGGGAAGAGGTGAATAGGTGGAGGGAGGAATAGGAACTTATAAATGATTTTGAAACACATTTCCAAATAAAGAGGAGATCGAGAGATGAACCAATAACCAAAATATATTTAACCTTAGGGGATGGGAAAAAAAATAAATGCAGTCATTTATTTTGAGCTTAGTATCTTCCAAGGAGCAAGATTTAATTGCTTGCACATCAGCCTCAACATTGTCAATTATAAGAATGTGATAAATTTATTTGTAATGGAAATATTTAATCAGTCCTTTGGTTCTTTGGAGCACCAATGCAAGGGAGTTATCCTTTGGGATGCCTTCCTTTATGATATTTTGAATTATGATTAGTGAATTCCCAAGAATAATGATATCTTTGATTCCTTTGCCTTTTGCAATGTATAGACCTTGAAGGTGCCCATACATCTCTGTCTGATTATTGGTTTTCCTTCCTAGGCCCCAAGCAAACTTAGTTTCAATAATTCCATCAGGATTAAGTAAAATCCCTCCGCCTCCTGCCACCCCTGGATTTCTCTTAGAGGCACCATCAGAATGGGGAATCCATTTTTGTTGTTGTTGCTTCCATTCCTCCCATTCTTCATGGGACAAGCGAACTTTCTAGCTAGGAAGTGTTATCTCAGTTTTTCTTCATAGTTTTAAGTCCAGTAAATTGATTTTTTATTATTAGAAATTTTTTAAGGCTTTGATAGTGGGATTGTCAGCGCCAATTGTAAAATGTTGAATTAAGGCGTTAACAGATGGATTATCAACACCAATTTTTAAATTTATGGAATAAAAGCAATGACATTTGGATTATCAGTGCCAAATGTAAAATTTAATTTTTTTTATGTCAAAATCAAAACATTGACAGATTACACGTTAGCAAATGAGCAGGAACTTGATCAAGTGAGCATTGGCTAAAAAAATGGTGACATGTCGTTTCATGATTTCACATGGGATTTTTCTGCCATCGGAGGGTAATAATCACGGTAAACTAGTGGTGTAATTAATCATTTTTATGTATGATTGATTTACTGTGACATTTAATCTCAAGAGTTTCAGGACAATGGAAGTTAAGGGTTGTGCATGGTTAATCCATTACATTATGTTATTAACCAAGGTTACTATTTCAAACGTCATGACACATACTCAACAGTCAAAGGTAAAATGTGATAAAGCATGTTTTTTTTTCACTTGACAAAACTCTATTTTTTAGACTATTTTTTCCTATAAAAGATAGTAACTTCGGGCGCAGTTTCCGAAGAGATGGAAATAGATTTTTGAAAACCAAAAGAGGTTTTTATCAAGAACTCACCCATTAACAAAAAATTCTCTTGGATTTTACACATATATCATAGTTTGGGAAATTTGAATGGCTTTTTGAAGCCAAATTTTCAGGAATTCGCCATAAAAAATCTCATGGACAGCTGCTGATGAGCCACCTCATCAATTTGAGTCAAGGACAGCTCCAGCAACACTTGGCAGTAGAGATTGGAGATTAATTCAACAACCTCCATCCATTCGATAAATCTATGTAACTTTTCAGGCAAAGTATTATTAGTCAAAGGATGAAGTAGCAACCATATTACAAGGCATGAAACATGGTATTTTCCAGATTTTATGACAAAGGATCAGTAACTTGTTTTCATGCCTCCTCCTCAGCAATTATTTTAGCTACAATTTCATTTTGGATATCAGGGTTTTATCATCTATCATGAAGAGACAACGAACCAAACCTTATTTTTGTAAATATGTATTTAATTAGCATAAAAATAGGACATCTTTCCTAAATTTAGATTATAGTTAAGTTTTCGTGGAAATATGAAGTTCTTGTAAAGAAATTTCTATAAAGGTATTCTCGAAAATATAGTGGGGGTTCAATTTTTTGGAAAAGAAACTTTGTGTATTGTGGATTTTTTTTGAGAAATTAACGAAATTATTTTATGCAGAGGTACTAGGATATTAACCAGAGATTCATCTGCCATTTATTGCAATCTATTTTCTAGTTTTATTTCTACCTTTTCAAGTCCATCATTGATATGGAATTCATAGTACATGTTCTATAACTATGATGTCTTGATGTTCATATGTAGAGTTATATATTAAATCCAAAATTCATCTTTATATGCTCTGTTGTGACTGAATAAAACCTTTCCATTCTATTACTCCTACACATTGTAAGTCTAACAATAGTTGACTATCTTGACTCTAATATTTAATCCCTTTGAACTATTTGAAAGCTTGATTTTATATCATGATGAACCCATTGCCCAATGTTTTCCTCCCACAATCTGACCAATCCAAATAATTTCGTCATTAATCTGTCCTTTGAGCGTAAAGGACCTACTGCTATTGTCACCTAGAGTCGCAGAGTTTAAGGAGAGATCCCTCTCCAGATTGAAGGGCCAAATTTCAATCAAAATTGGTTAGAAGTTACCTTAGTTTTTTCCCTCTACAACTGGGGTTTGTTCTAAGTGATAGAAAGAAGGACCACTTTAGAAGGAACGGAAGGGAAGGGTTGAGAAGCGATATTACTCACCCATTGATCTTCAAGTTCATCCAAGGAAAAATCTATATGAAGAGGGTTAAACTCAAGAAAAAAGGAGAGAGACTTTAGAGCTATAGATTTAGCAAAGAGTGGAATTGATTCCAAACTAACCGAATTACGAGAGAATCAATTTGCCAACACATGTATTTGGGAAGAGCTATCCAAACAAATTTAAAAGAAGATTTCGTATGAAGGGATCCATTATAATGTTTGTGCCAAGATGTAATAAAATTATAGATACTATAAGGCCAACTAAGTCTGAAATATAATGGAACTAGAGAGTTAGACTTGACAATATTTGCATAGGGCCATTCCAGAAAGAGGTGGGATATATTTTCTTCATTCCTTTCACACAAGGAACACCTAGATGGACTAGAAATGCCTTTCTTCCTAAGGTTCTATGAAGGCAATTTTTTTTTTTTATGATGAAGCAAACAAAAAAAGTTGTTGACTTTAGGAAGGGAATTAAGGGTCCAAATTTTTCTCCAAAGGGATGATTTGGGAGGAATATGAGACTGAAAGAGCGAATCTGCCTAGCCTTCTTTAACAGAGTAAGATGATGTTTTCCAATCCAACTTGTCCTTTTGGTATTGATTATTGGGAGGCCTTCCAACCAACCTTATTTTTAGGACTTCACCCAAAGGAATGATGTGATTAGGGAGGTCCCCTAGATTCCAGTCAATCCATATTCCCTCAAACTTCCATTTTGAGGTTTGAGCTAAAGTACTTGCTCCTTGAAGATGAATATAATCCATGAGGGGATGAAGATATTCCTCATTATTTAGCGAAGGATTATGGAAAATATACTTCCCAAAATTTGATATTCACAACATTCCCAGTGATCCAAGTTATATGGGAGTCGATAAGAAAAGAGGCAAACACAAGGAGCTTCCAGATACGAGAAGACTGGCTAACTAGATTGTTTGCTTAAGAGGGGAGAATGTACTTTTCCTTCAGAATTTGCGCCCACAAAGAATTTTTTTGTGTATTCAGTTTCCAATATATTTTCCCCAAGCACAACATCCATCACAATTGGATCTATAATACCTAAATCCCCATGAATATTGGGAGCTCTCACTGTGGCCCAATTTACAAGATGGAGCTCTTTTGTGGAGGACTTGCCTCCTTCCCAGATAAATCTTTGCAGATGAATCCCCAGTCCGAGTAATATACTTATTGGCACCATGAGGGTCGAGAATTGAAACAAAGGAATTTCTGACAATATTGTTAGCACTATGTGATTTACCTAGGGTGAAAAAGGAATCCCATAGGTAACCACAAACCGTTTTAGGCCAAAATCTAACCCTTCTATCCTGGAGAGGGAGCTATCACTTAGGTTACACAAAATATTATTTTAGGTTAGGTAATAAGATCAACAAAGTTTAATTTTTAAGGTTATGTTGATAAGAAAAGAGATAGATCCATTGGGCATGGAGTCATGTCAAATCAGATTTTGTCTAGTGAGATGATGGAAAAATAGAGGGTTTCTCTACAAGGGAAAGGTAGGCAGCTTTGGTGGTGGATTTAGATCAAAATGCTGAAGGAGGTGAATGTAGAAAGGGTGAAATACAAACACATTAGAGTATCAAACCATGGATTAATTCTAAAGGGCTGCTTTAAGTTGAAAACATTAATAACTTGGAAAACTAAAACAGAGCGTCATTAAACATGAATTATGAACCAAACATCTGGTTTTTTCCAAGAAATAAAGATGCAAATTAAAGGGATATAAACACATCAAATAACTTACAAGATCAAAGGAGCACAAACCACCAAAATTCTGACACAAGAATCCCTGCAAATCACCTTCTATTTCATTAATTTATTGGCAAAGAGTTTCAAAAATACGGTGCACAAAAGGTCTTCTTCTCAAATCTCAACCAACCAACCTTTACAATTATTTTTCTATCTTTATACATCATCAAAGATTATATATCCTATCCTAGTTGGTTGAATTCATTAACCAAAACCAAGTTTATCTAGATACATTCAAAATCTGGTGCAAATACTTAAAAATAGGAACTGTTTTGCTTACAACCAATCCAAGTTTAAAACATTAATAGCTTATAATACTAACCAATAAACATTAAACACACTCCCTAAGATAATTTTCCATCTATTTACATGCTAAAAAATACTACTAGAAGTCAAAATTTTGAATTTTAAGACAAAATATGGCTAACTATCTAGACTCATAACACATTAGGCAGATTCAAAACAAAACAAAGTGACTTCCGTTCTTTATATGGTTGTGGCCCCTATTTGAAAAAATAAAGCAAGTTGGTATGCCTCAAATATTCCTGTGAGTGATGAAACTCTTGGACAAGTTTCAAAATACCTGCAGACTTCCCTTTGGCTTGTACCCCACTTTCGCAGCGCACTCTATGTTTTCACAATGCCTTCAAAACTAAAAACATGGTGACCTTTTCCTCAATGTGAAATGTTTGAAACCTCATAATGGGTGTTAGAACCTTCATATAAATACCTTATGACAACAAAAACTTAACTTCATCATCCCAAAATTACCAAAAATTACATATGGAAAGCGCAACACGCTCCCTGCTGCAATTCTGCCATTTTCATCAAAATGTATTTTTTTGATCTTTGGATCCAAATTTGAATTTTTCAGGGCTGGGTTGAGGTTTCTTGTTGGAGTTTCATCTTTGTACTAGCCTCTGTCAGCGATTCCAACTTACCTCTCTTCCTTTTTCTTCCAGTTTCTATGCCTTTAATAAGTTTTTTCTTCACCAACCTAAGTCTTCTTTTCAGGACCAGGTTCTGTAAATATAAATTCTTCACTTGCATATGCAGAGGAAAGTTCCACTTTATTTTATACCTATATTTGTCAAGGACTGGAATAACAACCTCTACCTCTTTAAACAAGGCCATCTTATCCCTATGGTATTTCTTTGCAAGTTGGTCCACTTGATGCTATACACCTTCAAGCTGCTATAGTAACTTCTCAAATTCCTTTTGTTCATAAAAAACTACAGGATGCACAATATCCTTTTCTTGTATATGCACCTTGGAAAGATACCTAGTATTAAGTCTCCTTGAATACTAAATTGTCTCTTTCATCTTTTCAACATAAATCACCACTTTACCCTTACCTTTGGAAACATGTGTCAATGCATCCTTCGATGGTTCTTGTCTTCTAGAATTGATAGTTTCTTGAGACACTTTATGTCTAAGCTCCCTGTTATCCTGCTCCAAATAAGCTATTTTCACATGAGCCTTGACTAACTGATCTCGTAATTCCCTAATTTGCTGGGATTTTTCATCAATTTACACCCTTTTTTGTGTGCTTTATGATTCTATTATTTGAATAGGAGATGATGGAGGGACGGCATGTAAACTCTTAGCGACAAACCATGTTCTTGGCACCCTTACCACCTTCTCTATCTCAGGGGAAAACTGTAGCTTTTTGTCACTTTTCTTACCATCCAGTTTTCCTTTGGTCAAAGGTTTCTTGACTGAGCTTGCTGCTGGTGAAGCTTCCTTAACCACAACTGAAGGAGTGTATTTCTTGGTCCTTTGATTGTTTGAAGGCTATGCTTCCCAACCTGAAGGGACCAATAACTCATGCCATGTATGCTCTTTCTTCTCAAGGTCCTTCATGGCCAACAAATTTGTTAATGAAAAATGAAATAAACTGGCCTTCACTTGACTTCCTTTTGTCTGCACTCGATCAACCATATTACATAAACTTCTAAACAAATAATAGGCAAGATTCATAGATTTCTTGCTAGTGAGATGCATCAAGAGCCTAATGTGATAGTGATACACCTGACTAAATCTCCCCTCATATGTAAAGTACCTTTGGATGACCTCTAATAATTTTCCATGATGATATTGTAAATAAATTTTAGGAACAAATGAACCATACCCTTTTCTGTGTTTAGGATTGAGAAAATGCTTGAAGGAAACCAAATAAAAATCCATTCCTTTTAACCACTCTTCTCCACCTAAAGGAATATTAGTGGCCTCAAATATTGTTTGGGCTGAGACTGGAAAAATCAGGCTCCCCACCTTTGCTTTTACACCATTAAAACCTTTAGCAAATTCTTTAGTCAACTGCAAATTATGTCCTTGATTTCTTTCAAAAAATCTCATGCAACCTACTTGCTCAAAAGCCACCCTGATGGATGGATCTACATTGATGGCTCATATGTCATGTGGTTAAAAATTTACAATGGCTCGCCCTTTGTGTTTTTTGTCCTTTGGTGTTGACATATTTTCAATTTTGCAGCAATGAATCGGGTAAAGTTATGAACCACCTTTTAGGAAAAAAATGGAGGTGTTTTTAGATTTTCCAAACCTTATGAAAATAATTTAAAATGCAACCCAACAATTATATCAAGATTGAGAACTGCAAGCACTCTTAAGCAACCCTACAGAACTCATAAATTTGTAATTTGTTGGCAAGGAATTAGACTAGGGACAGTCACAACGAATGGGTCCAGAAACACAACGCATAATAAATTTTGGATTTTAAAACACTTTTAGGCACAAATTTAGATGGAAAATATTTGGTTACAGTCTCCAGGGTAAAACAATAATTGCATGCAAGATTTACACAATGAAAGAGGAAAATTGGCAGCTTAGAAGAAGGGGTATGATCCACTGTGTGGATTCACAATGCTTCAGGATGAAAATGCAATGCCAAATTAGGAAAAAATGTAGAAAAAACATAGAGTCGCAACAATATAAAATTTCACCTCATTTACAAGCTTTACAAGGTCTATACTGGCTTCCAATCACAATTGCATAATTGTTTCAAGTCTGAAGGATGTGAATTAAGCCAAATTTTCACTTGTGAGGGATAGTTTGACATCAACATGCAAGAATGGTAACACTGTCTTAACTCGCAGCGCCCCTGCCTCCTTTTTGCAGTGAAAAAATCAATTGCACTAAAGCCTGTGATGCATATGTTGAAGAACTAAGTGATGTGGAATGCATATAAAAACTCAACATGACATGTAGAATAACTTGGAGCAGGTAGGAATGGTGTTGATCAAAATTTTGAATGGATAATCATGAATGCGCAACGCATGTATGAATTCACAACACTTGGGGAAGTGAGAAGGATTGTACTCCTAATCGTTACCTCCTTACTGATATCATGACATGTTGTTGAAAAGACAATTAAACTGAGTCATCACTGCCTCTAAGTATGTGCCCAATTCCTTGTCATGATTCTTTTTTGATGTAGAATTTATTCCCATACTTAGATTGTGATAATCAAAATTTGATTACATTCATCCCTAGACTCACTTATAATGACAACTAACCTTTCATGATTTCAAATTCAAATCATGAATTCCTGTGAACTTATATTTCAAATGATGGCAAAAAGACTCTTTTAACTTTATGACAATTTGACAAATTTAACCTTTTAATACCATGACACTTATGAAAACCAAAACTAATACACTAACATGACATTATGAACATGACCTCAAATGACATAGTAAGAGTAACATTACCAAGATCCCTAGACCTAGGACACTAACAAATAGTACTTTGATTAAGATTGTCCTGCCTGCCAAATTAATCCAACAAGCTGCCCAATTTTCCATTCTGATTTTAATCTTGCCAATTATGTGTTGGCATGATTTTGAAGAATGATTTTTAAGCATATCGGCATTCTCATATATTTAAACTCTGCCCAAACTTTTACCACTTTAAAACCAATCACTTCTTAAATTTTCTTTTGATGAATTATGTTGATGTTCCATGAATAAACTTGTGTTTTCGCCTGGTTAAGTAATCCTCTAAAGGTTGTAAGAAAATTATCCAAGACCTTTTTTTATCTTTTGGAAATCACCGTAGAAGCTCCTCCCAAGAGTATCATGTCATATGAAAATTGACCATGGTTGATGTGAAAATTCCAAACCAGAATCCTATTGCAACAATTGGAAATTATTCTCCTAATTGTTAATTTAATTTAACAATTTATTTCTACTAAAAATATTAAATAAATCTCACTGCAATCTACACAAATAAAACTGCGGACAAATAAATGCTGGAAGCAATGCTCGCACACACACATAAAATTTACACAATCATTTTTGGGCAAAAGTCCCTGGAAAAACCCAACTTTGGAAAACTGGTGCAACAATGAGGATTTTATTTTATTATGCAACAGTGAAATCTGAGCTGATCTATGGATTCCCAACTGGCAATCCAAAAAACAAGAAAATGTAGGCCAAATAATGAAGGGAAATTTCCCTTCTCCCACAAGCAATTTTTGGCATGGCTTGCCTACCAAAACTCAGTCTCTTGGAGCTCTATGTCAGCCTCTGCGCTGCTCTACGTAGCTGTCTGAACAACTTGCCTAAGACTGGGCTATGATGAAGTTATTCTACCTTTGGATGCTAAGAAAACCGTCTCTCCAACCCTCTAGGACTTCTTCCCGACCTCTAGAGCTGAGAACAATTTTTCCTTCCTCCAAATTGAACTGCCAGACTGAAGCAATTGTGATGTCCCTCAATGCTGACTCTATGGGATAACTCAAACCTCTTTCTACTACCTCTCCGTATCTGGAAATTTTTTCCTCCAGATCACTGTCCCTTCTCCTCACACTGCTTTCGATTTGACATACTCTCTTTCTGAAAACTGATTGCTGCTACTCTGGAAATCAATCTGCTCATGAAATCGAACCTCTCAAGTGTATTCTCCATTACCACATTGACCTCCTCTTATAATCCTCTATTGAGACTTCAACGACCAAGATTAAAATTCAATAAATGGATAGGATCATCTTGGATTCGATCCATGTGAGTTTTTAGATGATTCTCACCTTGAATTAATTAATTATTATTAATTAACCATATTCCATAAGTTTAAACTTAGGAAATATTTAAAAAATGGTTAATAATATAATTAAGTTACTTTTAGGAGGAATTTCCAGTAACGATTTCTGGGTTTTGGATAACTCCTGTAATCTAGCCTCTCCACAAAATTTCATGGCTAGAACAAATCCAATGCTACAAAAACTAACAATCCCTCTTAGCGAGGAATGTGTTCTAGTGTTGCACCTACTACCACAACACCCTATATCTGCATCATCTGCAGTCACGTTGCTGATGTCTGGCTACTGCTGTCCACCAACCACTGTTCCACTCTAATATGAGCTGCATCTATCCTATTTCTTACCCTGCTGAACTGCTTCCAACACTACATTTGCACTACAACTCCCTCTCATTAAGAAGCATCTAAAAAATTGAACCAATTGTGTTCAGTGTGATGCATCTGTCACCTGAGTCTTGACTACTACTAGCATCTGCACTTTCACTAAAGGCTCTACGCTACTACTGACTTTGCACTGTGTTAAATGCACTATTTCCCACTCTGCACTGCGCTCCCCAACATTTGACTACTACTAGTCTGCAATTGTCACTCTAGGATCTGACTGCACCAACTGCCACTGATCCATCCTACTACTAAATACTCTGGTCCCCCGTAGCCACGTACTGATCCATGAGGTGGAATCCGCAAGGATGCTACCAATTTGTAGTGCTCTGGGGATACAAAAACAAGTCACCCCACCTCACTCATGAAGGTATATCGATGAACATCGTGAAGTCTTCCTCCAGACTGGAGGAAAGGATATTGATCTCTGCACAATTTTCCTATTGGTCCTACTTCTCCTCCTTGTCCTTCTTCCTGAGAGTACAATGGGTACTGTAGTGGAATAGCTCACCACATCTGAAGCACTTGACCTTTGACAAGTCCTTCTTCTTCTTTCTTTGCTCCCCCTACCCCTAACTGGGACCCTTAGATGCGAGGGCCACATTCTCCTCCTCCTTCACCTACTTCAATCCGCTGTTGGTATCACTGATGGAGCTCTTTAGAAGAGCTTGCCTCATCTCCTCTTGCTGCAAGTCAACCGACATCCTGTCCCATCCAGGTAGTGTGTCTCTTCCCAATATACTTTGGACGAATACTTGCCAATCCTCTGAGACATTATTGAGCACCAATTCCATTAGCTCTGAGGCTTAAGGCACTGTCCTAATAGCCGACAACTGATCCCGGGCTTCCTGAATATTGTTGAGGATTGGTTCTATGCCTTCCCATTTTTGTATCCAGATGCATCTAAACTTCTCCTAGAGGTACATCTTCTGATGCTCATAAGTACTATAATACAACGTGGCGAGAGCATCCCACATCTGCTTGGCAGTTTCCTTGCCAACTATATGCGAGACTACATGATCCAAAAATCCATTTCGGATCAACCACTTCACCCATGCAGTCTCCTTTATGTACTCTTTCAACTGATATGTATCCGTGAGATTGCCACCACATTATCGATATATGCCTTCAGGCTTAATTCATCTAGAAGGAAGGAGATATTTTCCTTCCAGATGACGTAGTTGGAAGCACCATCCAACCTGTCCTGATCTCTTAGCCCTGCAGTGGCCATATTTGATAAAAATATCAAAAAACCCCCCTTCTCCTATTCTCTTCTACTCATGCTCCCTCCTGGAATGCGTGGCTTTGCTAACTGCTACTACTGATCTGCAACTTTAAATTCGAACTTCCGAGACTAGAAGTTCCCTGAGAGAAGTTTTCCCTCAGTGTGTGCTCTTCTTCCAACCGATGTAGGTTCTTCTCTAGCCAACTGCTACAAAACCCTATGTGTCCAACTAGATATCTACTCAATGAAAAATATTGAGTTTCTCCCTCTGCCTCCAGAATTACTTGATCTTGAAAGCTCAAATTTTTTTGCCTCTCAGAAAAATTGATTTTCCTTAAGAAACTCAATGCTCTTGCAGAATGACTGCGCTTCCCTTGGAAATTTCGACCTGCTACCCACACTTAGCAGTGAAATTCCTTCTTCTTCACCTCTGAAATATCCGGCTGATCGATTGCGCTCTGATACCATGTCAAAATTCCAAACCGAAATCCTATTGCAGCAGTTGGAAATTATTCTCCTAATTGTTTAATTAATTTAACAATTTATTTGTTGTTTTCTATGGAAAATACTGAATAAATCACATTGCAATATACACAGATAAAAATGTGGAAAAATAAACGTTGGAAGAAATGCTAGTACACATACACATAAAATATACACAATTATTTTTGAACAAAATTCCCTGGAAAAACCCAACTTGGGAAAATCAGTGTAGTATTGAGGGTTTTGTTTTATTATATAATAGTGAAATCTGAGTACATCTATGGATGCCCAACTGGAAATCCAAAAAACAAGAAAATATGGGAAAAATACTGAAGGGAAATTACCCTTCTCCAACAATCAATTTCTAGCACGAATTTCCTACCAAAACTCGGACTCCTGGAGGTCTGCGTCAGCCTCTACACTGCTCTGCGTAGCTGGCTGGATGACTTGCCTTAGAATGGGCTCTAATGAAGTCGTTCTACCTTTGGATGCTTAGAAAATCATTTCTTGGGCCCTCTCATACTTCTTCCCAACCTTTGGAATTGAGAACGATTTTTCCTTCCTCCAAATAGAATTGCCTAGATGAAGCAACTGCATTGGCCCTTAGCATTGCCTCTCTGGGATAACTTGACCCTCTTGCTGCTGCCTCTCTAGATCTAGAAAATATTTCCCCCTGTTCATTTTTCCTTCCCATCACACTGCTTCAATCTCATTGAATCTCTCTCCGACAACTGACTGCTGCTACTCTGGAAATCGATTTGCTCATGAAATCAAACCTCTCAAGTGTATTCTCCATCACCACATCGACCTACTCTTATAATCCTCTGTTGAGAATTCAATGACCAAGATTAAAACTTAATCAATGGTTAGGATCATTTGGATTCAATCCGTGCAAGTGTCTAGATGATTCTTACCTTGGCTTAATTAATTATGATTAATTAACCATATTCCCTAAGTTTAGACTAAGGAAATATTTGGAAATTGGGTAAAATATAATTAATTCATTCCTAAGCAGAATTTCCAGAAACTTTTTTTTTGGGTTTTGGAGAACTAATGTATTCTAGCCTCTCCACACAATTTCATGGTTGGAACACATTTGATGCTAGAAAAAATAACAATTGATACTTATGGTACATGTAGAGAAACAAATCCTTGGGAAACGATCCATTCTTCTTTCATGCTCATTCTACTCACAAGAGTCATCCATGATGATATACAAAAATGGGGAGAGGGGACGACCCTACCTGAGACCCCTAGAGGCTTTGAAGAAATGATTTCCTCTTCTGTTGATAAGGGGGGCAATCCAAGGAGAATAAATACATAAAGCTATCCACTGAGAAAATATTTCATGGAAGCCCATATTTTTCATAACCCTGAAGAGGAAACTATGTCAGACCCTATTGAAAGGGTTTGCCATGTCTAACTTTATAATCATGCCCTAATCTCCCCTTTATCTATCGCTTCCTGGATCATGGTGACGTTATCAAAAATTTGTCTTCCTACAAATCTTCATTGATTCTAAGATATAATGGATGGAAGGATTTTTTTAAGTCTCATTGCCATGAGTTTAGAAATGATCTTGTAAGATACATTACACAGTTGAGGAAGGATTATTCTCTTTAGGAATGAGTGCTAAAAATGAAGAATTTATTCCTGCTCCTATGCAGAGTTGCTCGAGCGAGTAGCCTACCATTTTGATAAGATCCTTATGAATTATATCCTAAAAATATTTGTAAAAGAGCATAGGGAATCCATTCAGGCCCGAGGCCTTGTTCAGATGGAAAGTGAAGATAACTTGTTTTATCTCTTCTACATTAGGAGATATGATGAGAGAAGCATTAATTTCATATGAAACTAGTTCAGGAACAGTCTCCGACATATATTGTTGTTCTTCATCAGAAGACTGATTAGGAGCTTGATACAATCTGCTGAGATAATCGATTGTCGCTTCTTGAATTAACTGGAAGTCTTCAATTCTTTCACCTTGGTGATGGGTTTTTGAGATTTTTTTTTTTTTTTTCATCTCTCTATTGTTGGATTGGTTATGGAATAATTTAGTGTTTATGTCTCCCGATTTTAACCAAACACTCATTGATTTTAATCTCCATTGTTCCTCATCCCATCTTAGAAGCGCATGATATGACTAAGAGCTTTTCACTTCCTGATGAAGAAGGCCCTCTGAGACATTTTCATATTAAATTTGAGATTGAATATGTTCAACCTGATTCTCTAATAATATAAGTGAATATTGTTGCATTGACTTCCCATTCCTTAGCCAGAGTTCGATATCTTGTTTGAGTGTCTTTACTTTGGTCTCCCAAATATTGATGGGGCTGCCTTCGACCCAATTACCCCATGAGTCCACAACCAATTCTAAGAAACCAGGGGAATGGAGCCATAACACAGAGAATTTGAAGGGAATCATAAAATAATTTTGATGCATGATATTCTTCAACAAGATGGGACGATGGTAAAATCTGTTCCAAGGAAGGATACAAGATTGGAGTCTGAGATTCAGAGAAAAAAATTATCTACAACCAAAAGTCTCTCCAGACAAGTAATAATATGTCCCAGACCAGATATTTTATTGTTACAGGTGAATCACATATTGAAGGGTTTGATATCAATAAGATGAAGGGAATTAATAAGGTACTCCATAGATTCTTGGTGAGGATCTCTAACTAGTGTCCCTCCCCTCTTTTCTTTTTGATGCAAGGTCATATTGCAATCTCCATTGATGATGCAATTAGTGTTGAAAGATGAACCTTTGAGCTCCGTTTTATATTTCCAACATTATTGTTTCTCTCGATAATGAATCGACATATATAGGTTTATAATGGTGCATACCTGATTCAATGCTAAAATATTGAAAGTAGTAGAAATCTGATGTTGCATTCTCCTGTTATCGATCAATTACAATTGACTAGGATCTCATAGAATACATAAATCCCTTGAATCTCCCTAAGAACTGAGGTCAAGGTGGAGGCTTTTATTCCATATCCTACTGTGTTTAGATGAGAGGTATCTATCATCAAGTTTGGTCTCCTAGAAGAGGGTTATTGCTGGATTTTCCTTAATTATTAAATATTTTTCTTATGTTATTAATTTATTATATCCTAGGCCCTGACAATTATAGGAAACATTATTCATTGCTTAGTTTTGGATTGGGTTTCCCCTTTCGAGGGGACAATCACTACTCCCTTTTTTCCTTCCTTGTTACCCTGATCAACTAATTATCAGGGTATGGTGTTTTGATATCCCAACTCCATATATTTCTTAGTTTGTGTCATGTGAATTTCCCTATTGGATTTCCTTCCTGTGCCTCGATTTTTCCTTTCCATGTCCTTGGCTTTTTCAGATTCGAAATTTTCATTCGCTGAACTAACCATTATAGTGGGACCCGTGGTTTACTTTGAAGAGAGATAAGCATCCTCCTCTTCCTATGATGAATCTGCTGAGGAATTCTGAGAGTCTTTAGGTAATTTATTCTACTATTCTGGAGCTGGCTCAAGGTTGTGAGAAAAGTGCTTTTGGGGATCTAGTTCTACAAATTTATGCGAATTTCCTTCCTTCTCATTTAGATCTGCTAACACTTCATATATTTTCTCCTTCTTGACCTTTAGATTGGTTAGTACTTTATTTAATGATGTTAGGTCCCTATATTACAAGTATAGTCCCTTATTGTTGTTAGTGCAACCCCCTTATTGTTATTGTTGTACCCCTATAACCCCACTATTGTTATTATTGTGTCCTTACAATATTATTGTTAGGTCGGCTAGGATTATATTGTGATCCCATGGACCCCTATATATAGAAGGAGGTTTTTTCACTTGTATCATCCAAGAATTGTTCATTTATATAATGTATTGTAGATTTCCCCCTTGAAGTGGTTGATTTCTAATTCGTTGATCTCTCTTTTCTTCTATTTTTGGCGCTGGTTTCATAACATTTGGTATCAGAGCTTTGGATTCTAGGGTTTCACTGCTCCAAACAGGTCATCGTGGAATTTTCACTATAACATTTTTGCTACGAAGGTTCAGAAGCTGAAATCATAAGGAACGTCATGTAAAAATTTCAGATCTTGGTTCGCAATATTTTCGGAGATATGATCTGTGGAAGGGTTTTTTCAAGCTCCCGAATTTCACTTAAAATAGTTCATCGTGGAAGTTTTGCTATAAATATTTTTATACTAAGTTTTAGAAGCGGAAATTTTTACAGAATGAGGCTGAAATCCTGAGGAACGTCTTGTAAAAATTTTAGATCTTGGTTCGCAATTTTTTCAGAGATATGATCTGTAGAAGTTAGGGTTTTTTCAGGCTCCTGAATTTCATCTCAAAGAGATGATCGTGGGAAAATAATCATAACTCTCTCTCTGAGCATCAGATTTGAATTCTATAAAAATTGGCCGTAAGTACACGGACTCTAGTTTCCTTTGTATAAATTTCAGAGCTTAAGGAGGAAACAATGACACGTGGCACGTCGTACAAGTTCGCTCTACTGAACTAGTCCATAATTAGGTCATTGTGGGAGATTGGGCATAACTTTGTCTTGAAGAATCAAAATTAGGTCAGACATGTGGAATTTGAAAGAATCTTCAGAGGGCTACGACAAGGCTGAATTTCAGATATTGAAGATCCGCAATTACAGAGATAATTCAGTTTCAATATCAAGCTCCTTAAAAGCAAGAAAACGGTTTTTTGTTTTTTGTTTTTTGTTTTTTTTTTTCTCGAATGGCGTAAGTTTTGTGTGAAAAATCAGTTTGAATTGATTCCAAGGGAATATTGTAGAATATATATTAGTATTGGGTTCTAAAATCCCCCCTAAAAAGAATTCAACACCCCATTAAACCTTTATAAGGATCTACTATAACTCATGAAGACAAAGAACTACAACATGATATGTCAAAATTACAAGAGAAAGTGCACCGAATTTCGCTCTCACAAAGAGCAACAAAAAATGAAATGGAAGTTTTTAAGAAAGGCATGGAAGCTAAGATGGATGGCATGGAAGCGAAGATGGATGACATGGAAGAAAAAATGAAAGACAACATGGAAAACATGAAGAATGGTCTAAAAGAAGACATGGAAGGTTTGACAAAGTTTATACAAGAAATGTATCATAATGGCGAAAAGATAGTAGAGGAAACTCATGATGAGAACAAAATATATGTTAATCATGATTTTATAAAATCTAACGTTTGATGGAAGAACCACCATATTCTAAATATGGATATGAGGAAGTTTTATGACGAGGATCCTGTAACATGGATACTACAGATGGAGCAATATTTTGATCTCAATAATGTGCAAAACACACAAAAGGTACGCATTGCAACTTTACATTTAGAACAAAATATATTTGTATGGTATCGATGGATTTGCTCCCGTAAAAAAATTGTCACTTGGTCAATTTTTACAGAGGAAATGTTAGCACATTATGAGGATACAAAGAGAAACACCTTTTTTAGCCAATTGATAAATCTCAAACAAAAGAGTTCGGTGGTGGAGCACATTGAGAGCTTCCAAAAATTGAATATAAGGGTAACATATATTCCAGAGGAACACATGATTGATGTCTTCATAGGGAATTTAAAGGATAACATACAACATGAAGTTTTCGTTTGGTGTTGGCGAGTGATCAGGTCTCGCGGGAAAGACCCAGTTTCAGGAGTTGTGGCCAACAAAGGAAACCGCTGTAGTCTAGGATCACGCCGGCATTATCACCCTACTCCGAAGAGCAGAGAGTCTCACCCGAGGCGTGCCGCGACCACATGCAGAAGGGGAATAGACCAATGGCAAGGAACGGATCCGCAACTCATCCTTATCAGTGATTAGATCGCATAAATAGAATCACATACGCAACAACATTCAGAGAGCATACAGATATTAAGCAATTAAAATTTTAAAGCATCCCAACCAACACACATGCATGTGAATCACACCAATAGACAGCAACCTGCAATTATATTAAGCTCTCGTCCAAGTCCACAGTTACATAGCTTTGCAATGGGCTTACAAATCTGATACATATGCCTTGCGGAACATAAGTGTACATCCACAGAACCCTAGGAACTACAGAGATGTCCTGACTGATCTCCTTCCTTCGCTTTGCGTTCTGTTGCCTTCTCTGCTTCTTTTGGCCGGGTGACTTCTATTTATTCACCCGCTGTCGCGACTGTTATTTCTTCTTATGTCCTTCTTCAGTTGCTTCTGGCTTTTCTCTGATTATCTGTGTGTTCCGCTTGCGTTCTTCTGATATATCTTCTCCTTATCTGTACTTATGCATCTAGTTTCCTCTGCTATGTGCTTGTTCCTTCGCAACCTTGGTAGCTCCGCTATTTGGTGTGGTTGCGACTTGGTTGCGGCTGCCATGTGCCCTTGTTCCGCAACCCTAAAATCTGGCCGTTATTTCAAAGTCAAAACGTTCAAAACAAGGGCCCCAACAGGCCCCGACCACAGTTCCTTGACTCGTCCCTGAGTCAATCACAAATCACGGTTTCTACCTCCATTGCCCTACTTGACTCCGTGCCTTGTTCGCCCTGTGTGCCTTCATCTTGTGCTCGTTCCTGCTGTGCACCTTCAGGCGGCTGTTCAAACAAGGGCCCCAACTCCGGGACCCTTCAGAACGCTGTAGCTTGAAGCTCAGTAAAAATAAAAGTAGTTGCGTGCTTATAATTCTCCTCGCACGCATCGAACAACTCTTTTAACAAGAAGGAACACCAATTCAGTTTGGTACCTTGGACACAATGCTCAGCAATAGAAATAGTATCAAGAGTGCATTTTCCCCTGGTGTAATGCCTCATTGTCTTGCTGACAATGAGGTAACAGGCGAATCGAATCTCAGGCTTGTTAATGAGGTCGATCTTGGCTCCTTTCCCCCCCCAGCGAGTGCCATATTTCGCATAGAGGTCCGCATCGCCCGACTTTCGTGAGTGCTTGGAGGAGGTCTGGCTGGCCGTTGAGACGTCTGCGAAAGCCCTGTGAGGCGATGAATATCTTCCGCGTGAATGGGAATTTCCTAGGTCAGCCACAAGGACCCATTCTGAATTCGGCTGAGGAGGAAGCATGTACACTGCAGAACCGGTCCGGTGGTGCCAAAGACCGAAATATTTCTCAAGTTCATCAGGGACGAGTTCTGAAGGCCCCTGAACTTTGGGAACAGGCAGCTGGCGGGGTTGCCGGCTGCAGTGCAGTAGTGCTCCATATATGCCTGCCGCTGGAAGGATGGAAATTCGGCAGCATTTGAGAGGTTGGCATCAATCAAGGCTGCATTATCATATTTTCCCACAAGGGACTCGGTCTTGTGAATCCGAGTGTCAAGCTCTGGTTCAATGACGGCTGGGACAACCTTTGGCATTTTGGCCCTACGCTGATAGACCTGTAGAATTTGCCTTTGATGCCTTTCCTGGTGCAGTGTGTTCTGAGAATTCAACGGCTCTGGTGCTGCTGCAATTGCTAATTCGAACGGGTCCGACATTCTCATGCTTTTGGCTTCCATGCAAGTTATGTCAGCACCTGGCACGAGTGGAGTTGATGAGACCCCCTAACGAGTTAATTCCTGCTGGCATTCTTTCTGCGATAATCGTGCGATCAATCGCATGCCAATGAGTGTTGTGACAGTTGCTGATGGTGGCATGGGGAAATGGGCGGACGCGACGGCTGAGGTTACTGCAGGTGATGGCCAAATGATGACGGCGCGGTTACTGCCAAGTATGGTAATTAATGATGCAGATCTAGGAGATCCTACGGACCGACACAAGTACGTGGGTGGACTGAGCTAGACTGACATGGGGACTGATACAAATCCTACAGGGATGACACGCTGGATAGGTGCCGCCCCGACCACAGTCGGTTGCGGTGTGGACCCCGCAACTGAGCGGTTATTGACACACTACCTATGAACAGAGAAGACCTCCTACGCTCATCCCGGTTGCGGGAGAGTTATTCAACTATGCTACGCTACGGGTGCTCTTGGGTGCGAGAGTTATTAATGAGAAATGAAAGGTACTTACTCCTGGTAGGGTTTCAGGCGTGCGCCATTCACCCACCCAGGAAGAACCGTACCGTCCAGCTGTGCCAACCGAACGGCTCCGGAATCGCGAATCTCGATAACGAAGTAGGGTCCCAACCAGTGCATCTGTAGCTTTCTTGGAAACTTCTGGAACCTGCTGTCGTATAAAAGAACTTTTCCGCCAACCTGGAAGGTTTTGTGCTTAATGTGGCGGTCGTGCCACGCTTTCTGCTGGTCCTTCTGAACCTTCTAGTGGAATTCGGCCAGGAAGCGGGCCTCATCCAGTTCCTGTAATTCATGGAGGCGCTCCTGGAGGGAGGCCTCTTCCGAAAACTTCAGAGACGTGGCGATCAACAGGCTTGGTACAATAAACTCGGCAGGGATCACAGCCTCCCGGCCGTACACGAGCTGGAACAACGTTTGATTGGTAAAGCGCTTCACCGTAGTCCGATAGGCCCATAAGGCCGCTGATAGGCGCTCGTCCCAATCGTCATGCTGGGCATTGCAAATCTTAGTCAAGCCTTTCTCAAGAATCTTATTGAAGGCTTCCACCGTACCATTAGCCTGCGGGTGATACGAGCTACTCTTGTGATGCTGAACCATGAAGGTGTCCAGCAGTGTCTTGACCGTGTCATTAATGAAGTGCGTACCTTGATCACTGGTTAAACTTCGCGGGCAGCCAAACCGGCAAATGATGTGCTCAAAAATGAACCGGGCAGCGGTATCCGCTGTGCAGTGGCGTACCACAGGTTCCTTAGCCCACCTGGTGAGGTAATCCATGGCGGTAATGATGTACCGGGCCTTGGAGTGTCTGGCGACCGGGGCTATGGGACCTACGAAATCGACAACCCACTTCTCGAACGGCCGCAACACATGCACTGGTTGTAACGGAAGCTCGTCCCAGTGAGAGGGCCTTCCCGTCCACTGGCAGACTTCGCATCGCTTCACATAGGCCTTATAATCAGTATGTACAGTCGGCCACCACAAGCCAACTTGGAGCACCTTTCTTGCGGTGGGTTTCACACCCACATGCCCTCCCGCAACACTGCTGTGACATTACCACATTACCGCTTCCCGTTCGTGGTCAAGGACGCATCTGCGCAAAACCTCATCGAGGCCCAGTTTGTATAGCTACCCTACGATCAATTGGTAGTCGGCGGCACGGACGACCAAATGCCGTTTCTGGAGCGGGGTGTAATCCTGAGGGAATTGCCCCGTGTTCAGATAGGCGGCAATGTCGTCCAAGTAATCTGGTACAGCTTCGACTCGGAAGAGGTCAGCGTCTGGCAGCTGATCATCAAGGGAGCCGTCATTCTCCCCCATCTCCAACCTGGATAGGTGATCGGGCCCGACATTCAACCTCCCAGGCTTGACGATTACTTCGAACATGAATTCTTGAAATAGCAGAAGCCAATGGCAAATCCGTCCTTGCAGAACAGGCTTATTGACCAGGTACTTCAGGGCAGAGTGGTCCGTGAAGAACTTGAACTTGCCCCCTAGAAGATAATGGCGGAACTTCTGAAGAGAGTACACCATCGCCAGCGCCTCCCTCTTGGTCGTGGTGTAATTCTTCTCCACATTGGACAGTTTGCGGCTGGCGAAGTAGACCGGGTGGTCAACTGTTGTATCGCCGGGTTGTGCCAAGACAACCCCAAGTGCAACACTGGAAGCGTCGATATGCACATGGAACTGCTTATCCCAGTTTGGATGAACTAGAATAGGCACCGACGCCAGCTTTTCCTTCAGGGTGTCCAGGGCTACTCGACACTCCTCCGTCCACTAAAAGACCGCGGACTTCCGCAGGAGTTGTTCTAACGGAGCAGTGATCTTGGCATAGTTGCAGATAAACCTCCTGTAGTATCCCGTGTGCCCGAGAAATGCCCGCAACTGTTTCACCGTCTCGGGGGCTTCCATGTGTACGATCACCGCGACCTTGGCGGGGTCGATGCAGACCCCTTGCTTGCATACCACATGTCCCAACAACGTGCCGAACGGAAAGACAAAAATACATTTCTTTAAGTTCAAGGAAATATGCAGCTGGCGACACCGATAAAACATGACCCGCAACAAGGTAGCGTGTTTCTTTAATAAACTATAGACAGTCCGGTCGTCCATGTAGACTTCCAGGAACTTGTGAATGTACTCCCAGAAGGCGGCGATGACAATCCGGGAAAACATGGCCGGAGCGTTCTTCAAGCCAAACGGCATGACGTGGTATGCGAACGACCCCCATTCGGTGGTGAATGTTGTCTTTGACTTATCTTCTTCCGCAATACGCACCTGATGGTAGTCCGAAAAGCCATCAGTGAAAGAGTAGGCTTCGTTCCCCGCAACATGGTCCAACACTTCGTCGCTGAAAGGGGTGGGAAATGGATCATGAATGTAGGCATTGTTCAGACTGCGATAATCGACACAAACCCGTATCTCTGCCTTGTCCTTCTTATTCTGGATGACGATAGGGCTCACCCACTCTACTTCCTCCACGGGGAATATTAGACCCGCGGCCAACATCTTATCGATTTCCATCTTAACCTTTTCTTTAACCCACGGGTTCAACCGATAGGGTCGGTGCTTCACGGGTCTGGCACCCGGTTTCAGCACGATGCACATTTCGCCGAGGTCACCTTTTATGCCCTTCAGATCTGCTACCGACGAAGGGAACAAGTCCTCGTATTCCTGGACGAGGCTGAAAATCTCCTTGGTCGTCTCTTCGTCCCAGTAATCGCCCACTGTAGCCAACTTAGGCTTCTCCTCCGTACCGATGTTTAGCTTCTTTGTCTTCAGCGACCGTAAATGGACCCCCTTGGTGGCCGGTTCTTCGTTAACGTTCCGCTCGCCTTCCTTCTCTTCGAAATACAGGTGCCTCAGGTCCTTCAGACCATCGTCCTCCGGATTGCCGTCAATCCTCTGGCAAACCAACTCTTGCATGGCCTTAGGACGGGCGGGCAGCGTGCAACCGTCGGTCTGCGGATCGCAGAAAAACAATATCGCCCTGATAGCGTGCAATGCCTGAGATTCCAACTCTGTGTCTCCCGCGAAAGAGAAGCACTGCGCAAATTTGCGCGCAACTTCCGTCCAAGAACTAGTCCCTCGTTTCCGTTCTTCCTCCAAGTACCATGCATGGGGGATGGTGTATAAAGAGTGGACAAACCAATGAACCCACAACTCTTCCGGGTATCCTATACTTCGCCACTGCTCCTCACAGGTCCGCAAGTGGTCCTGCGGATTGGAAGTCCAAGAGTACCGCTGCCTGCTGCGAGGGCCTTCATCTTCTTTAAATCGCGCCCACAACGCGTCCGCCACACTACTCCACCGCGACAAGGTATTGCGGTGATTTTTCCACCACCGGGCTGCTGTAGACTGTAGTGCAACGTCCAAAAGGGGTAGCCTGCTCCCTTCCGGCACCATGTCCTCAACCTTAGCAATAAAGGTATTGACAACTTGCATGTTTGATAGGGTGGGGTATTCCCTGAACTCAGCACCAATCCAACTGACGCGGCCAACATGAGCACATCTCCGCGTGCTGGTCTCATACCCCCCTTGCTGCCAGTCTTCCCACGCGAGTTTGGATCCCAGCTCCGAGCTCTGGACACTCCGCCAACTGACAGAGCCAGTCGCGATCGGGTTAATATAGTCTTCCCGCTTCCCTGCAGTCATCTGGTAGAAGTGGTCCATCATCTGAGCATCCTTTCGGTTATCCACCGTCTCGGTATACCTCGGGCCTTGATATGGGTCGAGAGGCTGAGTGACCCGGACCTCCCCATCTTCAAAGATCATGAGCTCCTTTTTGAGGTCGATGATAGCATAATTCTCGAAAGCCCAATCGATACCTAACAAGGCAGGGTAAGGATCCTTGTCTCCCATAATATCAATAACCTCAAAATCGGTGTAAGTCTTTACCCCCGCAATGTCGACCTCGACACCTTGGAGTCGACCAATCGGCAAAATGCAGTACTGGTTCGCCATTCTGAGTTGGATGGGGGAGTAGGCCAGCCGTGGCTTTCCGAGAGCCTCCCACGTCTTGCGCGGTAGGATGTTGATGTCAGACCCTAAATCAAGCATGGTGTCGCTGATTTGGAATCCCCCAACCTGCGTATTGAGCCGGAACTCTTTACCCGTTCATCGCTTATTTCGCTTGATGCGCTGCACCGATTGGGGGGATGTGTCCACCGGTTCCCCCAATCCTGTCCTCCCCTACAGTGCCCCTTCCAAAGTACACTTGAGCTGCTGCCGCAGAGCAGCACTGTCAACAATCTTGAGGAATAGCTGGAGCCATTCTTAAATCAGGGTTCTTGGGGCATGCTGTGGCCCAGGATCTGTCGGCAGGGACGCCTCTAGGCCTCCCACTTCGCGTAGCTGAGCAAATGCCTCAACCGCTTCCTGAAAATACTTCTTCTGTGTCTCGGGCCTGATTACCCAATGCAGGGATGCTGGCCTGACAACTGGTGCCGACTCCTTTCCGCGAGCGTCCTCCCCCATTTTCTTACTGGCCCTCATCACAATAGCGACGTTCTGCATGGCTGGAGACGCAGCTGCGCGCGGCTCGGCATTTACCAAATTCGTGCCCCTCTGCCATGCACGTTCTTCCCACTTTTTGATGAGCTCCAGACAGTCTTCTGTCGCATGGGTGTTTACGCGGCATTGGGAACACCACGGACGGCGAGGGAGGGGACATTCACGAGCCACATGGCCCTCCTGGTCACAGTTATATCATTTCACCAGCCCGCGCCCCCCAGCGCGGCCTCTGCGCGCCCCGGCCCCTCTTCCTCTAGGAGCCTCATTCACCCTATAGGAGGGTCGGTCCAACCGGTCCGCGAGTGCGTCGAGAGCCCGGCATTGCTCAGTGTTGTGAGTTGTGGAAGCGCAAAACTCACAATATACGTTGTTCGGCACGTTGGAATACTTATGTAGGATCGGGCACATCCGAGGTGGATGTCCCACCATCCGGAAAATCTCACAATACTCCGTGGCGGCTTGGTTGAGTTGGGAGGGGAACCCCGCATAAGGCTGTTGCGGCTGGTATACCCCTTGCGGATTGAATGCCGCGCCACCCCCTGTGGGTGGTCCCCCTTGAATTGCCGTGACCGAGGGTCCCACCCCTGCGCCCCACAACCGAGGACACTCAGTTGCGACATGACCTTCGACCAGGCAGTGAGTGCACCAAACGTTTGGCCTGGCTGGTCTGACTGGCTGTATCTCCTTGAGCGTTTCGGTCAAGCTAGCTATCTGATGCTGCAATCCCACCAAGGAGGGATCCTGCGAGGCCGTCCCTCCCCGATATTCCTGAGGGTAGCCCGCCATGGCCTCGATCTTCATGGCCTGCTCCAAAGCGTCCTGCAGATTGTCAATCTTCTGTTGGGTGAGGGGGGTTCGTGTCAAGGGAAGCAAAGCCTTGATGAACCAGTCCCTCTGATGGTTCGGATCGATCGGGTAACTGATTTTCCCGATCGCGTCCTTGAATCGCCGCATTAGCTCCCATGCAGTTTCTCCTTCCTTCTGTTTAATTTCCCAGAGCTCAGACAGACCCTGTTGGTCCGTCTGGGGAAGCTTAAATTCCCGGACAAAATCCCGCTTCACGTCCGCAATGACGGGATTCGGGTGGGCCTCAGACCAATTGATGAACCATCGCAGAGCCCTCTCTCTGAGCGTGGTTTGGAACTCTATTAGTTTCCCTGCGTCCGGCGTCTACCGAGCCCTCCAAATGGCTTCGCACAGATACCAGTGTTGCTTGACATCATCATTACCCCGGCCCGAGAACTCGGGATACCGGGTAAAAGACCCAGCCATGTTCACTTGCGGCGGGTTGACCAGGATAAATCCTCCGGTTCTTGGTTGCGTGACTGTTCCACTCGGGAATGCAATACTACTAGTGATGCTGCTACTAACGGGTGTCGCCGTCGACACTGAACTACTGTGCAATTGACTCAATGCTTGGAATTTAACGAAAATATTACTCAAAGGTTGATACAGTACCAAGGGAAGGTAGGGATCCTGGCCATGCATATTGGGGGGAGTATGGCAGCCTGGAGAACTGAATGCCGTCCGCTCTTGAAACAACTGCTGCATCACAATGTACCATTCACCATCGGAACTTTCCTCGGGCTGCATACCTTCATCATCTTTGTCAGTCACCGTCTCCCTTGCTCGCTTGGCTGGGCTCCCATGCACCCATCACACTCCCACAGCGGTCCCTTCTCGTCCCTGGGTATCCACGTCCATAATTCCTACCCTCTAAGGCGCCTCCTTCTGATTCTTCCTCTCGATCTCTTGTCTTTTCAAATCTCGCATCACCCTTCTTCGCCACCTATCAGCAATCTGTGCCTGCCGATGTGCATGTCGCTCCCTCAGCATCCTTGCGGCCTTAGCATCCATTCCCCACTCCCCGCGTCACATTCTACGTGGCATCGGTCCCTTCAACCCTTCCCCCAGCACCGGTGGTTTACGCTTCCATACTCGTCTTGTGGAATTCGATCAACCCTTCATCCACCATCAGAGCTTTTATCCACAACGGAATCTCCTTAAGCAGCTTCCCTCTTAGCCCGGAGCAGAAGATAGCCTCGGCCTTGAAGAAGGATTGATAGCACTCAGCGACAAACTCCAAAATGTATCCTTCCAACGTGGTCTCCACCTAAAAATCCACCGTACGGGTTAACTCAGTGTCCAACCGATGCAGAGCCACCAGATATCCGTGTGCCCACCTGCGGTTTATCTTCCGCAAGCCATCTCGAGGCACCTTCGTCTGTAACCTCCGCAACCAATTGTAAAGGTTGGTAGGGAACTTTCCCCAGAAAATCTCGTATGTATCACCGACTAAATCTGAGAAAAGGATGAGTTCCTTGATCGCTGCCTCCCCTTTCTTAGTCAACTCCGCTTGCTGAGCACTGAAATGGTCTAAATGATTATCCCACCATCGCCGTATCTCCCCTTCGAAGATCCGCGATACCATGGTCTAGATCCCTTCATATCATGCGGGTCCCGACAACGGAACCATTGTTGGCGAGTGATCAGGTCTTGCGGGCAAGACCCAGGTTCAGGAGTTGTGGCCAAAAAAGGAATCCGCTGTAGTCTAGGATCACGCCGGCATTATCACCCTACTTCGGAGAGCAGAGAGTCTCACCCGAGGCATGCCGCGACCACGCTTGCAGAAGGGGAATAGACCAATGGCAAGGAACGGATCCACAACTCATCCTTACCAGTGATTAGATCGGATAAATAGAATCACATACGCAACAACATTCAGAGAGCATACAGATATTAAGCAATTAAAATTTTAAAGCATCCCAACCAACGCACATGCATGTGAATCACACCAATAGACAGCAACCTGCAATTATATTAAGCTCTCGGCCAAGTCCATAGTTACATAACTTTGCAATGGGCTTACAAATCCGATACATATGCCTTGCGGAACAGAAGTGTACATCCACAGAACCCTAGGAACTACAGAGATGTCTTGACCGATCTCCTTCCTTTTCTTTGCGTTCTGTCACCTTCTCTGCTTCTTTTGGCCGGGTGACTTCTATTTATTCACCCGCTGTCACGACTGTTAGTTCTTCTTATGTCCTTCTTCAGCTGCTTCTGGCTTTTCTCTGATTATCTGTGTGTTTCGCTTGCGTTCTTCTGCTGTATCTTCTCCTTATCTGTACTTATGCATCTAGTTTCCTCCGCTATGTGCCTGTTCCTTCGCAACCTTGGTAGCTCCGCTGTTTGGTGTGGTTGCGACTTGGTTGCGGCTGCCATGTGCCCTTGTTCCGCAACCCCAAAATCTGGCCGTTATTTCAAAGTGAAAACGTTCAAAACAAGGGCCCCAACATTTGGGAACCTGATTCATTGGAGAAGGCATTTAGATTGGAAAGAAAAATTGAATGTAAAATTATGGCGACAAGGAAGCCTACCACTCACATCTATAAAGATGGAAGTGTTGTCACTCCTAGAATTCCACAACTTACAGGGTTGACACCACAAAAATTGGAAGAAAAAAGAGCAAAACGGATTTGCTACAGTTGTGATAGAAAATACACTAAAGGTCATAAGTGTGTTGAGAAGAAATTATTTTACATAGATTGTGAAGAGGAGGAAGAAAATGAACAAGAAACTTCAAAAGAAGAGGATATACACCAGGAACTAACATGAGAAGAAGAAGAAATGAGTCTGACCATATCATGTAATACATTGGCAGGTATTACCACTCCTCAAACTCTTAATATAGAAGTACATATCAAGAAAAAAAAGGTAATAATGTTGATTGATTCAGGTAGTACCCATAATTTTAGTCATTGTAAGGTAGCCAAGGAATTGAATTGTTTCCTATACCCAAGACCAGAATGTCAAGTGATGGTTGCAAATGGAGGAACTATAAATTGCTCTGGAAAATTTCATAATATCAAGCTAACCATGGGGGAATATGTATTGAATAGTCCAATGCTTTCCATTCCAATGGGAGGTGCTGATGTTGTACTAGGAGTACAATGGTTACAATATTTTGGGACGACATATTTTAATTTTCAAGAACTTTTCTTGAATTTTTTTTCGGAAGGAAAGGAAGTCAAATTATGGGGTATCGCAGGGAAGCCGAGAAATATAATAAGCTCTAATGTCATGAAAAATATTCTGAAGAAAGAACAACGAGGCATAATTGCATAGTTATGCTCACTAGAAGTTCCAACATCAAAATAATCTATTTCTTCAGATCTCCAAAAATTCTTGGATAATCATTCCAATGTATTTGAAACTCTCAAAGGACTCCCACCTATTATTGATCATGATCATGCTATTCATTTGATTCCAGGAAGTGTTCCCCCAAACATCAGGCCTTATAGATATCCTTATGTCCAAAAGAGCGAAATTGAACATATGATTGCAGGAATGTTAGAGGCTGGTATAATTCAACCTAGTCAAAGTTCTTTCTCTGCTCCAATAGTATTGGTGCACAAGAAGGATGGATCATGGCGCATGTGTCTGCATTATAGGGAGCTCAATAAGCTCACTATTAAAGATAAATTTACCCTTCCTGTGATTGATGAATTATTGGATGAATTACATGGAGAAATTTATTTTACCAAGTTGGATCTTCGTTCAGGATATCATCAAATTAGAATGAAGACGGAAGATATTCCAAAAATAACATTTCGAACTCATGAGGGTCATTATGAAATTTTGGTCATGCCTTTTGGCCTTACCAATGCACCTTCTACATTTCAAGGGTTGATGAATTCCATTTTCAAACCCTTCCTTAGAAAATTTGTGCTAGTATTTTTTGATGATATACTAATCTACTTAAGGTCTTGGAAGGATCATGTTCAACATGTTGACAGGGTGCTCAAACTATTGGAGGAGAAAAAATTATATGCAAAAACATCCAAATGTTTCTTTGGATTACAAGAGGTGGAATATCTGGGTCATATTGTATCTCATGATGGTGTTAAGGTAGACCCTTATAAAATTAAATCCATTAAGGAATGGAAAGTCCCCACAACCATAAAGCAGTTGTGAGGATTTCTCGGGTTAACAGGGTATTATCACAAGTTTGTTAAGAATTATGGGAGAATAGCAACACCTCTAACAACATTATTGAAGAAGGATGCATTTTCATGGACTGCTAAAGAAACTAAGGCCTTTGAACATATTAAAGAGGCAATGTGCCTAGCACCAGTCTTAGCTATGCCAGATTTCACAAAAACCTTTATTGTGGAATGTGATGCCCCAGGAAATGGAATTGGTGTTGTTTTAATGCAAGAAGGAAGACCCATAGCTTTTGAAAGTCGTCCAATCAAAGGAAAGCATTTACAGAAAGCTATTAATGAGAATGAAATGTTGGCAATACTACATGCACTAAAGAAATGACGACCTTACCTAATGGGAAGACATTTCAAGGTAAAAAATGATCATGATAGTCTTAAAAACTTTTTGGAACAAAGACTATCTTCAGAAGAGCAGCAAAAATGGGTCATAAAGATGTTGGGTTATGACTTTGAAATCATCTACAAAAAAGGGAAGCTAAATGTTGTCACAGATGCACTCTCAAGAAAGGATGAAGAGGTGGAAGCATTGCTTTGTTCCATTTCTATTATCCAACCAGATTGGATAACCGAAGCAAGGGATGAATGGAAGAAGGATGTAGAAGTGTGGACACTCATTCAAAAGTTGCAGCAAGATCCAAGTACATCTAATACATTTAGTTGCAAAAATGATTCCTTATGGTACAAATATCGCTTATATATTTGTAAGAATTCCAAACTAAAACAAAATATTCTTTTGGAATTGCACACTTCTCCTTTAAGAGGACACTGAGGATTTTTAAAAACTTGTACCACAGGGTGAAGAAAGAATTTTTTGGGATGGCCTTAAATCTGATATTCAAAATTTTGTGGCAGAATGTTTGGTTTGCTAGCAAAATAAAGGTGAGACAATTAAGACCTCGAGTCTTCTACAACCTTTATCCATTCCAAGTCAACGTTGGGAGGAGATTTCAATGGATTTTATCACAGGTTTACCTAAGTCCGAAGGAAAGAGTGTCATCATGGTGGTAGTTGATAGACTTACCAAGTATGCACACTTTTGTGCATTATCTCATCCATTTAAAGCAAGTACGATTGCTACTACATTTATGGACAGAATTCAAAAGCTACATGGAAGCCCAAGGGTTATTGTGAGCGACAGAGATCCCATTTTTACTGGAAATTTTTGGATGGAGTTATTTTCTTGTTTGGGTACTCAATTAGCTCATAGCTCATCTTATCATCCTCAATGTGATGGTCAAACTGAGATAGTAAATAAATGTTTGGAAGGATATCTTCGTTGTTTTGTATCTGATAAACAAACACAATGGGTCAAGTGGTTACCTCTCGCTGAATGGTGGTATAACACTTCCTTCCATACTGCGGCAAAAATGACCCCATTTATGGCACTTTATGGATATCATCCACCATCTATCACATCATCTTTAAGGGAAAACTCGAAGGTTCAAGCAGTGGAAGATCACATCGAGCATCAGCAAGAAGTTCTCCAACTCTTAAAGGATAACCTGAATTTGGCACAAAATCGAATGAAACAATAGACAGATCAACATCGCAGTGAGAGAAGTTTTGATGTAGGAGATTGGGTATTTTTACGGCTACAACCATATAAACAAATGTCCCTCAAGCAAGCTAAGAAGGATAATAAATTATCGCCAAATTACTATGGTCCTTACAAGGTGTTGCTAAAGATTGGTACTATGGCATACAAATTGGAGCTTCCTGCTTCTTCGCGAGTACATCCAGTTTTCCATGTTTCGTGCTTAAAGAAGGTTATAGGTGAAAATCTTCCAGTTCAAACAATATTGCCAAAACTTGATGAGGAAGGAAAAATCATATTGGAACTTGAAGTAGTCACGGAAACAAGAACTCGATAGCTACGAAATCGATCAATTTCTATAGAAATTATATGCACTACGCATGCATATGTACAAGATTCTCCTGATCACAAACTATTTTAACTTCACGCACAATACAAAATCTATTCCACCATTGATCATCACATGCGAAAATTAAATCAATTGCAAAGCACACATGAAACCATAAAAATTCACACATATGAACACAGTGTTTTAACGAGAAAGCATAAAGCTAAAAACCCCAAATATCTGTATATAATATATGTCATAGAGATCATGTAACAATCCTCATACAAAGCTTCTCACAAGCTCTTAGTACAATACAATCGCTACACACTAATCAGGCCCGATCTTGCAAATCCATGCACCAATATAGCCTGCCTCTACTGCGCAATCCCTGCTGAAGAATGGCTCTGGATGAACTCTAATTGCTCCATCCTTTCTCACGCAATCCTTAAAGGCATCTCCACTAAATTTGTGGTGCAAACAATGCAACACTATAGTCACAATTGATAGTCACACTTGCTCTTTCACCTACCTCTCCACTGGTCTCCACTGAAACTGTCCATGCACTGTAGTTAACTGATGTATTATTTAGTTGATTATTGAGTTAATATTTAGTGAATTAATTAACTAATTAATTCACACCACTCTCACTAGTGTATCAATCAGTTAGACTAGATACAACTAGCTCGACTATGTTTAACTGAGTTAAAATGAACACAACTCCATTAACTCCTCAATAAACTCCACCAAACTCTGTCACCTGAGTTCTAACTGAAGTCTCCATGAAATAGCTCCAGTATACCCTTAGGAATAGCGTAATTCATTATGTCAGCTCCTGTGCCACATCTGTGCACTTAACTGAAGTGCTCCAAGAGAATAAGATAATGTTTAGAGTCCAAATATTATTAAGAGCTAATAATATTCGACATATCTATTTTTAGACTGGCAATCTAAAAATAGATTCTGCCCAATATGTCTAAAAATAGAATTCCATCTATTTTTCCAACTTGACCAACCATCCACAAATAGCATCTGCAACTCATAGAATATGATCAACATGTCTAAAAATAGACATAGTCTAAAAATAGACTTTGTGACAAAAATCACCTGTGTGGGCCCCACCTAGTTTAGGTGATCACTTTCCAACTAGGATCAGGAATGATGTTTCAGGATGCCTCCTTCACTGTTTCTTGTTGCAATCTTCAAAAATTTCAGAGTATCTCGTCAAGTGGAAGAACTTTCCCACTGAAGATTCTACATGGGAGGATGAGAATTTTATACAGAAGCATCCAGAGCTACTTAAGAGTTAAGGACAACACTTTTTTGAAGGAGAGGTGCATGTTAGGTCCCTATATTACTAGTATAGTCCCTTATTGTTGCTAGTGTAACCCCATTATTGTTATTGTTGTACCCCTGTAACCCCAATATTATTATTATTGTGCCATTACATTATTATTGTTAGGTCAGCTAGGATTATATTGTGATCCCATGGACCCCTATATATAGAAGGAGGTTTTGTCATTTGTATCATCCAAGAATTGTTCATTTATGTAATGTATTGGAGTTTTCCCCCTCGAAGTGGTTAATTTCTAAGGCATTGATCTCTCTTTTCTTCTATTTTTGGAGCTGGTTTCATAACAAATGACCTTTGTATTATTAATATTTGTTGAATCCTTAGATTGTCGAGAAGTTATCCCTTGTTTAGATGGATTCTAATTATTAAGCCCCTTCTTCTTTTGGATTATCTCCATTGATCCCTTGGGTTTTCTTGGCTAATTGGGGCCTTGGTGCAATTTCTGTAAAAATTACCATATTCATGAGATATCCAACACTTGAAGGGAAGTTGGTCATAATCTACATCATGAATGTGCATCCAATCATCAATGCATATGTTTATTGCTGTTGGAAGCCCCATTTCTAGAGCCACTTCTACACAGATTCAAGCATAGGAAAACAACCCTTCCCTGGGTTCAACACAATCTATGCATTTTCTAGTAGAATTTCCAATGAGCCTGAGGGTGGCATCATTCCAACAATGGAGAGGAAAATATGGCAATTTTACCGAAACTGGAACCACAGTAGGAATATCACATTCTGAGTTGAAGTTAGGGTTTTATTTATACAAGTAAATCCTTTGTGGCCCCATAAAATATGGTCCACTTTTGAAGATAACATCTCAATCCTCCTTGAGTTAAAAAATGGTGAAGAAACCCTTTCCCATAAAGGAAGAGACCACTTATCCTTTAATTTTAGGTTTATAATTGGTCTCAGTCCATGATTCGACTGATAGAGGAGATGGCCACATACTGGTGAATTGGCCAACCAAACCTTGATATGCTAACTGAAGGGCCCTCAATCAGGATTGAGGGGATGGAATTACAATTTTTGGGATGTCATCAAGCTTCTTAACAAATTTTGAGGATGAGGCCTTTTGAAATTTGGGGCCATTTTCGACCAAATTGTTATAGGAAACTACCTCCTAGGATAATTGTTGGGCCTCACTTTCCATGGTGGCCATCTAGCCAAAAGAAAGAGATAAAAAAGACAAGAAAGTCACCTTAACTAGAGGGATTAATCGATAATGAGGAGCTAGAAATAAAACCCATGATCAAACAAAGGCAATGACAATAAACGCTTGATCCATTAAGAGATCCTACCCAATAAAATCTGAAAATTTAGATTTAGAACACCGTACATGGCACAAGTCTACATGCTGAGGCTGCGAGGCCCAAGTTTTTCCTAGGAAAATATTCGCCTATCCCGAGCGAACTGTAGAGCTCTAACCCTAAGGCCTCTTGATTTATTTTATCTCAAAATTCAATTAATAAAATTTTAAACTTGTCAACTAACAATGTTTATTTGAACTTGTTAATTAATAATATTTATTATAAAAATAATTTAAATATTAAAAAATAATTAAATTACATTTTAATTAGTTAATGATGAATAAGATGTAATATTTTTATTATTAGTCCTTGGTAAGAGAGGACTCTAGTAATGAGTTTGCTTGTTGACAGAATAAGACATGAACCAATCATATTGCAGATAAATAATTTTAAATATTAATAAAATAAATACATTCAATCCATAATGTTAGATAATTGAGAAGCTGCAAAATTTTCTAGTAAAAAAAGAAGTAATAACTAGTCAAAAGAAAAATTGAATGCGTAATACCATGCTTGTGGCAGGTATAATAATGTTAATTTGGATCTCGCTCAAAGATTTATTGGTTTTTAAATGATTGAATTTCAACGATCTTGGGTCTAAGATACAATCTTAAAATCAATGATGCTAACAAACCAATAATCTCAACAAGAACTAATTTGCACAACGGAAAACATAAAACAATAAATCACATATGCACAAGTATACACATTTTTTAACAAATTGTACAATAATATACAACCCAAATATTTGTTATATTAAACCAAAATATAAATAATACAACAGTCTATGGTATACTAGATACAATGAAAAAATCGATGTTGTATACTGTCCTATCGATTGTTTGCTTCTGTAGTGCTCACTAGTCACCCCTTAGTCCTTCAAAGGACAACACATCGAGACTCTAGGAGGGTTGCCACCTAACACTGCTGCATGTCACTTCTGTAGCATGTACACTGAATGATTCAATTTTCTCTTTGGGTAGGCCTAATTCCTAATCTCCAAATTCCAAGTTATCAATCACCTTTTTCCATCAAGGTGTTGCAGTTCGGCACTAGTCTTCACCCAACCTTCAACTCCTCTTCGTCACTTCAAGATAGCTCATCTAGGGCTACTTTGGGTTATGAACACGCTGCCCTCCACCAGACCAATGATGCCTAATCATCCACTATAGAATCTTCTCCTAATTGGGGTTTCTTATCGCTCAAGACAATCCCAATACACGACTCCCACAAGCTGCTCAAATTATGATCCAAATCCGGTCAACTCCTTGACCCAACGCACCTCAAAATGTTGCTCCAAATATGTTTGTATTTCTGCTGTAACACTACCTCCTGGTTAGGGATTTTCCCATGCTGCAACAACCATTTACGACCTCCTTACAATCCACAACAATCCTCCAATAAACTACGACCTTGTCTAGGAGAGACACTCCTCCTCCACGCTGAGGGTAAAGGCTAAAATTAGCCCTCAACACTGCCCACACAAGCTTTTGTTGCTGTGGTATGTCATGTTGCCTACCACACAACACTCCTGTTATAGCACGACACCCTTGAAACACTCCAACAGGCCATCCGCAAGCCTCCAAACAATCAACATTTTATCATTTTATGCCTTGGTATAGAAACCAACAAATGCGACCTCAAACAAAGCAAACTCAAACCTTGTAATAACCATTCAAATAATCCTCCTTTTCTTGCTGTTTTTCCCTCTCTAGTTGTGGCCCAAATCAGAGACTTAGTATCTCCAATGAGTCCTCTTCTAAGGCATGCGTTGCACTTGATGGATGCTCAATAGCCTCATACTGACCCTCTATTTATACTAAAGAGAGGGGCTCCTCCAACGTTGATATTAGGGGCTTCCACAACTTGTCACACGCCTAGAACACCTTAGGTCGACCTTGAAATACATGTGCAAACCCATAATTAACCTTCAAAATTCATATCTCCACTTCAACAACTCAAAATTTGATGATTCTCGAAGCGTTGGATTCTCCTTTGTGCCCTCTATCATCTTATGCCATCACATGTATAAATTTTCTCCCGGAAATGCCCAAAACACGATTTGGTGCAAAACCCCATACTTGGGTTCTAAGCCCACAAGTGACTCTTGTGGCGCTTTCCTTCCAAACCAAAAACCCTAGGGCTTGGAGTACCTCCCAATCTACACAAAAATCAACACTCTCTTTTAGCGAGGGAGGTACTTCCAAGGCTAGGAAGTAAATCATCATCATCATCACTGCTCGCAACACTTGACCAACTCCTGGCACTCACATTCGCAACAATCCATGTTATGTGAACTACGAATCTCTCGAAAGTGTCAATGTCACTGCTGGAAATACCCTGCTTCTTCTTCTTCTCTGGTATCACTTTCCATCTCTCCATCATTCCTTCTTGGTAGATGTTGAAGCACCCTTTCTCTCCACTGACCACGCGCTCTTCTTGAGCTGCCAAGTCTCCCTATGAACTTGCAAGCTCCCATTAGAACTCGGCTCACTTTGAATCTCTGGAACCTAGACCTTATTCTCTGGAAAGTGTACCTTCTTCTCACGAACATGTTCCTGCTCCTCTGAAGCCTGCGCCTGCACCTGCATATGCTCCTGCTTCTCTAGAACTTGCACCTACTCCACCTACTTTTTTCCATGATCCACAGGCTTTCCCATCAACCTGTAGAGACCATGCTCTCTAAATCTAAGTACAATCCCATTAGAATTAGAGCCTCTAGGCTTGATTCTTGCCTTCCCATCCTAGAAAAAAACCTCAAACCCCTTCCTCTCAATCATCGAGACAAAAATAATGCTTATATACGAGTCCTAGTAAAAATAGTACATCATGGACCCGCATCATATGTCATGTCTCCACCCTGTATGGAACAACAGCCAAACCTCGGATTTCCAACTGACTCTTGTCACTCAACACCAGGTGCAACTTCGAGTCCCATTCAGCTAGAGTCTCAAAAATCTCCTGTGACCCTGTCATATGCTTCGTCACACCACTGTCCACGTACCATCCATCCTCCTTGATAGTACCTTGTGAGAAATGAGAAATCATAGCAAAGGCCTCCTCTTCCAATCTCCCAGAGATATCATCTATCTCAACTGAAGTGACAACATCAACGACCTGCTTTCCTTCCCTCTTCTCCTCATCTCCCTTCTTCATTAGAAATATTGATGAAAAATGAACCATATCGCCAAAGTTGAAACACTTGACTTTACTCAAGTATTTCTTTGGCTTACCCTTCATTCATGCTGCAAGTGCCACATCCTCATATACCTTCCTTAATGGATGAAGATCCTCGTCTCGCAACTCTTGCTAAATGAAGTCATCCCATAGTCTAGTCGAGTTTGGAAATTTCTCCCTAGCAACAATTCCTTTGATGAAGGGCTTCCATTCCTTGGTAAATCCTTTCAAGGAAATCCTTACCATATCTCCATCTAAAATTTTCACATCGATGACAACAAGATCATCTCTGACCTGAGACAACCTCGTAAGATACAAAGTCACTCCTTCACCCTTTATCATCTTGGTGGACTTCAACTTATCCTCCAATACCAGTACCTAGTTCTCGTTCTTATTTTGGAACAAATTATGAAGATCCATCCACATCTTATGTACATTGTTCTTCCTGAACAAATGAGGTATTAAGGAATCCTTCACACCATTAAGGATGATCAATATCGCATTCGTATCCAAATCTTCCCATATATCCAGCTCCTTAGGGTCGGTTGGCTTCTTGATCTGTTTCTCGGCAAAATCCCAGATTCTGTTGACCTGCAAGACCAACTTGATCCTTTCCTTCCTAGGAGTATAGTTGGAAAACCCTTCCAACCTGTCCTCATACTGGAGACCTGCCTGCAACTTTGACATTGTAGTGAACTCTTCAATTAAAATGTGACCAAATCCTTGTCACGCTGTACTTCGTTGGACACAAATCTGATTCACTGACTTCCAAAGCAGCCTAGACACACTTTGATACCATGTTGAATTTCCATGATCTTGGGTCTAGGATAGAATCTTAAAATCACTAATGCTACCAAACCAAGAATATTAGCAAGAACTACTTTGCACAACGGAAAACATAAAATAGTAAATCACATATGCACAAGTATACAAAATTTTTAACAAATTGAAAATAATGTACAACCCCAATATTTGTTATATTAAACCAAAATATGAAAAATACAACAGTCCATGGTATACAAGATACGATGAAAAACTTGATGTTGTATCTTGTCCTACCAGTCCTTTGCTTCTGTACTGCTCACTAGTCGCCCCTTAGTCCTTCAAAGGAAAACACATCGAGACTCTAGGATGGCTCCCACCTAACACTGTTGCACGCCACTTCTGTAGCATGTACACAGGCTGATCCAATCTACTCTCTGGGTAGGCCTAATTCCCGAGCTCCAAAATGCCAGGCTAGCAGTCACCTTTGTCCATCAAGGTGCTACACTTCGGCACCAATATTCAACCAATCTTCACCTCCTCTTCGTCACTTCAAGATAACTCATCTAGGGATAATTTGGGCTATCAAAACACTGCCCTCCACCAGACCAATGATGCCCAATCCTCCATTATGCTCCTAATTAGGGTTTCTTATCGCTCAAGACAATCCCAATACACGAATCCCACATGATGATTCAATTCTAATATAAATCCGGTCAACTCCTTGACCTAGCACACCTCCAAACACTGCTCCACATCTGTTTGTACTGTTGCTGTAATATTGTGCCCTGGTTAGGGCTTTTTCCATGCTGCAACAACCCTTCAAAACCTCCTGAAAGTCGACAACAACCCTCCAATAAACTGCGACCTTGGATAGGAGAGACACTCCTCCTCCACGCTGAGGGTAAGGGCTAAAACTATCCCTCAAAACTGCCCATGCAAGCTTTTTCTGTTGTGGTATGGCTTGTGACCTACGACACACGACTCCTGTTGCAACACGACACCCCTCAAACACTCCAACATACCATCCGCAAGCCTCCAAATAGTTAGCGTTTTAGCGTTTTAGGCCTCGACTTAGCAGCCATCAAACTCAACTTCCAATACAACAAACTCAGACCCTATAATAACCCTTCAGACATTCCTCCTTATCTCATTTTTCTGCCCTCTGTAGCTGTGGCCCAAATAAGAGACTTAGTCTCTTTAACAAGTCCTCTTCTAAGGCATGCGTTGCACTTAATGGATTCTCAATAGCCTCATACTCACCCTCTATTTATACTAAAGAGAGGGGCTCCTCCAATGTTGATATTATTGGCTTCCACAAGTTTTCAAATGCCTAAAACACCTTAGGCTGACCTTGACATACACGTGCAAACCCATAATTAATCTTCAAAAATTAATTTCATTTCTCCACTTCTACAACTCTGAATTCTACGATTCTCGAAGCATTGGATTCTCCTTTCTGCCCTCTATCATCTCATGCCATCACATGTAGAAATGTGCTCTCGAAAATTCCCAAAACACGATTTGGTGCAAAACCCCATACTCAGATTTGAAGCCCACAAGTGACTCTTATGGCGCTTTTCCCTCTAAACCCTGAACCCTAGGGTTTGGAGTACCTCCAAGCTACACAAAAATCAACATAAATGAGGATCCATTCAAAAGAGACAATTTATGAACTTATTTGCACACTGCATAATATTAATATGATTTTCTTATTAGCAATATAACTTTTTTGTATTTATTATTTTTTACTATTTAAAGCAAAATTGTTAGGATTGTCCAATTTCAAGTATTAATTGACCATGTAATAGTTAACTTAATTAATATTGTTCTTATGTTAATTGGATAAAGTTATTTATGTTGATATCTTATATGCGCAATGATTACCTACTTCATAGTTACCTACTTCAATAGTGGTAGATAATGAACATTTTGGAAGGATTGTAAATGCTAATGGTAGTAGGTGGGTGCATTAATCAATTATGTAGATGTGGAGCAATCACATGGGAATGGGTTTAAAATCACAATTTCCAATTAATGAAGTTGCAGGTTTACATCAATGATGTGATAGTACTTGATCTCAAGCATTTGGGATTGTTAAACACCCATATTGGGAGATAATAAACCGTTTGTAAATGACTTGAATGGTAGTTGGGTGAATTCGTGAAGATTTTAGAACATTTGTAAACACTGACAGATGAGTTGTGTATTACAATATGAAATCAATTACCTTCATAGTTGGTTTTTCACTTTCATCACCTATAAAGTGTGTTTGTTCCTAACTTGGATTGCAGGTGGTTTGTACAATACTGTTTTCTAATTAAATTAATTATGGCTTCATTACACATTGAAAATGGTTGATAGACTGACTAGATCATGTTGTCACGTCAAGTTTTTTCATGAACCTCATGAAAAAATTCAAAATCGCATTATGACACGCCAATCTACCAACTGCAATTATTAGATGATATATTCCATTGCAATCACACAATTACGACAATCGTGGCTCCAATCAACGATGCAGTTCCCTAAGGAGGGTATTGAGGCAATTGTGAATTGAGTCTTCGTTCTTCTTCTTTTTTTTTTTTTTTTTTTTTTTTTTTTTTTCAGAATAAAAAAAACAACTGTATTATATTAAATAAACAGTGCATCGGCTTATGATAAATATTCTGTCCTGATATTAGTCCCCATGATGAGGATTAGCATATATTTCAATTTCCATATGGAATTTATATGGGAGACTACATCATAAGCAGCTTTAACATTGATTCAGCTAAAAATAAAACTCATAGGCTGTTTAATCCATAGAGAAAGACCCGTTTAAGCATTGGATATTTCTGTATGTGTTTTGAGAGAGCATTGATGTCCACTCATCTTCTCTTGATCTTTGGAATGTATGAGGCTCTCTCGTAAAGATAAACCAGGCTTGTTTGATATATTACGGGCTCGCTTGTGTACATATACAACCTCATTTGTTATCATTCCAGGTCCGATATCATAGTTCCAATTATCTTCCCAGAGGTTGGGAGTTGAAACTCAAGAAAAACATGAGATCACAGGCTCGCTTGATGGGGATTGCAGGCTCACTTGTTATATTAAAAGTGAATTCAACAGGCTTGCTTGTAATCAAATGTCCTATGCAAAATGGGCTCACTTGTAGTCAAATGTCATGTGCCAACAGGCTCGCTTATATATTCTGATCAGGCTCGCTTGTGTTGTGTATTCTTCCATGCTAAAAGATGAATTGAAAAGGTAGAATATTGACTGAGAAAGTAAAAAAGAGCTATTAGCAAAAAAGATATCTCATCCAGTGAATCCGAGTCCACCAGCAAAACAGTGTTAAGGAATTGGAATGTCCTTGGTCCAGACCAGCTTGTTGTCAATAAAATGTGCTACCAACAGTTTCCCGAACTCCATTCCCAACCCCTTTTTAGATAAGAGGTATGCTCGTGTATTATTCTCCCTGTATATGTGATGAAGGGGAGGTGACTCCAATTTTCTCCATAAGTATATTTCCCTCTTGTACCAGCCATGGGACGAAATTGTGGAGTTAGAAGAAAGGCCCATAAAGGAATCAATAATGAGCTTAGAATCACCATATATTGAAACCTTCTGTAGCTTCAAGTTGTATGCGGCTAGAAGGCCACACCACAGGGCCATTAATTCAGCTAGATTATTTTTACCCCTTCCTCCTTTCTAGCATACCTGTATCCACTCCGATTTTGTGATTTTGAGTCAAGCCCCGCATCCCATGATTCCATCTTGACATGCACCATCGAAAAACATAGCTGGCAAGGATATCAGGTGGGGCCGGATCCTTCTAGATTCATCCCGAGCAGACTGTACAACTGGTTCCCTACCTCTAATCCAAAACATGATTGAACAGTAAATCCTCCTTATCTCATTTTTCTGCCCTCTCTAGATGTGGCCGAAATAAGAGACTTAGTCTCTTTAACAAGTCCTCTTCTAAGGCATGCGTTGCACTTAATGGATTCTCAATAGCCTCATACTCACCCTCTATTTATACTAAAGAGAGGGGCTCCTCCAATGTTGATATTATTGGCTTCCACAAGTTTTCAAATGCCTAAAACACCTTAGGCTGACCTTGACATACACGTGCAAACCCATAATTAATCTTCAAAAATTAATTTCATTTCTCCACTTCTACAACTTTGAATTCGACGATTCTCGAAGCATTGGATTCTCCTTTTTTCCCTCTATCATATCATGCCATCACATGTAGAAATGTGCTCTCGAAAATTCCCAAAACATGATTTGGTGCAAAACCCCATACTCAGATTTGAAGCCCACAAGTGACTCTTATGGCGCTTTTCCCTCTAAACCCTGAACCCTAGGGTTTGGAGTACCTCCAAGCTACACAAAAATCAACATAAATGAGGATCCATTCAAAAGAGACAATTTATGAACTTATTTGCACACTGCATAATATTAATATGATTTTCTTATTAGCAATATAAATTTTTTGTATTTATTATTTTTTATTATTTAAAGAAAAATTGTTAGGATTGTCCAATTTCAAGTATTAATTGACCATGTATAGTTAACTTAATTAATATTGTTCTGATGTTAATTGGATAAAGTTATTTATGTTGATATCTTATATGCGCAATGATTACCTACTTCATAGTTACCTACTTCAATAGTGGTAGATAATGAACATTTTGGAAGGATTGTAAATGCTAATGGTAGTAGGTGGGTGCATTAATCAATTATGTAGATGTGGAGCAATCACATGGGAATGGGTTTAAAATCACAATTTCCAATTAATGAAGTTGCAGGTTTACATCAATGATGTGATAGTACTTGATCTCAAGCATTTGGGATTGTTAAACACCCATATTGGGAGATAATAAACCGTTTGTAAATGACTTGAATGGTAGTTGGGTGAATTCGTGAAGATTTTAGAACATTTGTAAACACTGACAGATGAGTTGTGTATTACAATATGAAATCACTTTAATTACCTTCATAGTTGGTTTTTCACTTTCATCACCTATAAAGTGTGTTTGTTCCTATCTTGGATTGCAGGTGGTTTGTACAATACTGTTTTCTAATTAAATTAATTATGGCTTCATTACACATTGAAAATGGTTGATAGACTGAGTAGATCGTGTTGTCACGTCAAGTTTTTTCATGAACCTCATGAAAAAATTCAAAATCGCATTATGACATGCCCTTCTACCAACTGCAATTATTAGATGATATTTTCCATTGCAATCACACAATTACGACAATCCTGGCTCCAATCAACAATGCAGTTCCCTGAGGAGGGTATTGAGGCAATTGTGAATTGAGTCTTCGTTCTTTTTTTTTTTTGAGAAGAAAAAAAACAACTGTATTGTATTAAATAAACAGTACATCGGCTTATGATAAATATTCTGTCCTGATATTAGTCCCCATGATGAGGATTAGCATATATTTCAATTTCCATATGGAATTTATATGGGAGAATACATCATAAGCAGCTTTAACATTGATTCAGCTAAAAATAAAACTCATAGGCTGTTTAATCCATAGAGAAAGACCCATTTAAGCATTGGATATTTCTGTATGTGTTTTGAGAGAGCATTGATGTCCACTCGTCTTCTCTTGATCTTTGGAATGTATGAGGCTCTCTCGTAAAGATAAACCAGGCTTGTTTGATATATTACGGGCTCTCTTGTGTACATATACAACCTCATTTGTTATCATTCCAGGTCCGATATCATAGTTCCAATTATCTTCCCAGAGGTTGGGAGTTGCAACTCAAGAAAAACATGAGATCACAGGCTCGCTTGATGGGGATTGCGGGCTCACTTGTTATACCAAAAGTGAATTCAACAGGCTTTCTTGTAATCAAATGTCCTATGCAAAACGGGCTCACTTGTAGTCAAATGTCATGTGCCAACAGGCTCGCTTGTATATTCTGATCAGGCTCGCTTGTGTTGTGTATTCTTCCATGCTAAAAGACAAATTGAAAAGGTAGAATATTGACTGAGAAAGTAAAAAAGAGCTATTAGCAAAAAAAAAATCTCATCTAGTGAATCCGAGTCCACCAGCAAAACAATGTTAAGGAATTGGAATGTCCTTGGTCCAGACCAGCTTGTTGTCAATAAAATGTGCTACGAACAGTTTCCTGAACTCCATTCCCAACCCCTTTTTAGATAAGAGGTCTGCTCGTGTATTATTCTCCCTGTATATGTGATGAAGGGGAGGTGACTCCAATTTTCTCCATAAGTATATTTCCCTCTTGTACCAGCCATGGGACGAAATTGTGGAGTTAGAAGAAAGGCCCATAAAGGAATCAATAATGAGCTTAGAATCACCATAGATTGAAACCTTCTGTAGCTTCAAGTTGTATGCAGCTAGAAGGCCACACCACAGGGCCATTAATTCAGCTAGATTATTTGTGCCCCTTCCTTCGTTCTAGCATACCTGTATCCGCTCCGATTCTATGATTTTGAGTCAAGCCCCGCATCCCATGATTCCATCTTGACATGCACCATCGAAAAACATAGCTGGCAAGGATATCGGGTGGGGCCGGATCCTTCTAGATTCATCTCGAGTAGACTGTACAACAGGTTCCCTACCTCTAATCCAAAACATGATTGAACAGTAAATCTGTGGTATATGAATCGGGGTCCCATAAAAAATGTGCCTATTCCGACATTTCCATATCTCCCAAATAAGAAAGAAAGGCAGGGACTGAAATTGACTAGGCACCCTATCCCATCTGCTAACAGTCTCATTAAAATCTGTTGGAACCCAGTCTGTGCTCAGGAGAGATTTGCTGAATAGTGACCAAATGTTGATAATAACAGGACAAGCGAAGAATATATGGTTGATATTTTCTTGGTCCTTCAGACAAAAGACACATCTGTTGGGTCAGTGCACTCCTCGTCTCATAAGTCCATCCCATGTCAATATTTTACTCCTCCAAACCAGCTAGTCGATAAGCAGTATTTTGGTCGGAATTCTCCTCCTCCAGTATTTCTCAAAGCCAATCAGAATATGGTCTATCACCTCTACACTGTTGATGTTGCAATAGATGTGTTTCACCACCGGCGCATTATGTTTAGTCTTACTAGCCCACACCAATTTATCCCCCTCCTTGTTGTAGGATAGGCCGACCTTTTGAAAATCTGTCCTGAGTGCAGTCCATTCATCAGCTTCAGAACCCTGTAGATCTAGTTGGTCAATAGTCTCCAAGATAGGAGCATTGGATTCTCATTAAGCAATGACCTGCAATAGGTATAGTTTTCCTTTTATAAAAAGGACATGCGCCGTTCTGCTGCTGAGATTTGGAATGTGATCCATCCCGTATATTTTTTCCCCATTTATTAAAATCTTCTGCCCATCACCAAAGTACCATATTATACCCCCAGCCAGAACACTGCAAACCTTAAGAAAACCATTCCATATCGCTGATCTGCAGCTTGGTACAGTGAGCTGGTTGCTATAAATAAATCTCAGTGGCTCCTGTGGCAGATACTTGGTTGCTATAATTTGGGCTCATATACCATTATTGTGGATCGCCCTCCATAAGGATTTGACTAATAAAGCTTTATTGAAAGCCCATGTGTTAATAATCCCCCACCCCCCTAGATTTTTTTGGCAAAATAAAGTTTCCAATCGACATAGGTGATATTTTCTGTTGGCACTATTCCTTCCCACAGGAAACGTAAGATGAGCATGTTGATCTGAGACACAATTCCTTGAGGAATGTAAAAGAGGTGTCCCCAATAGACCATGATTTGGGATAGAAATGATTGTACCAGGATGAATCTTCCACCAAGTGATATCCATTTATGCGTCCATTTATGGATTTTTCTTTTGAATTTTTCCACTAGCCATGCCCAGTCTTTGTTTCTATAGGTAGATGGTTTAAGCCTATATCCAAGATAAGTAAATCCATCTGCCGCCTTCTTTTTTTGTACTCCAAGGAATCCAGATATGAAAGATATTTCACCCTCATCCTTGGGTCCATAAATGATAAAGGATTTTCCCTTATTTATAAAAATACCAGTAGCAACAGAGAATCTAATAAGCAAGTAGTGTATATAAAACCAGTGATTTCTAATGATCCTTCCGAATATCAGCAAATCATCAACAAAAATGGAATGCGTGACACTTACAGTTTTCGAGAAGGAGTATCCAGAGATGTATCCAGTGCGTCGAGCCATATCCAAAAGACAACTGAATCCATTCATAAGAAGAACAACACCAGGAGATTACGCAGTGATAGAGAGAGTAGCCATTCACTGGGAGATTCTGAGATTATTTTCAGCTTTCCTTGAGCAAGCCAAGGTGCCATCATTCTGATCAACTTTGTACACATTTTTATCTTTCATATTATAATAAAATGGCTCAATGTTTCTCCATGTTTGCAGTGTTTTTGTGATGTCTCTCTATTTGCTGTAGTTATTGTTTGTGTTGCTTTATATTATTGTCTATTTCCTATTCGGGATATTACAATGGTATCAGAGCTCATAGACTTGGCTCATCCTATGGAGCAGATCATTCTATGACACTGGGAGGAAAGGAGTACATCACTTACTAGGGAAGGAGGTACAGGAGCCGAGAGCGGAGACTCGATGCCACTTTTGGAGAAGGGGATTGCATTCCAATGGTGAACGCAGAGGAGGAAGAACCGATGGCAAAGGAGAGAGATGACAGGAAGTAGTTCGGGAACCTCCTCCTGAAATTTTTGCAAGAGCTCTCGAGGAGGATAAAGGAGATGAGTTAGAATTTTACCATGGATAACAGGCAGCGTGAAACCCAAAGGGGTTTTCACATCGGTGAGGGATCCGACACTTCTCACCACAGTTAGGAGTAGATCACAGCCCAACAGGTAGTACCACTTACTCCCCCACATTATACGATGCCCACATTTCTGACTATAGGTACCAGGATGGGAGGACCTCAGGAGCCGAAGGTGGTTCATTTGGGGGATTATTTTGTAGCGTATCAGTCCTATGGGCGAGGGTTTGGTGAAGCTCTCACTTTCCACGATTTTTTCTATCTCAAGAAGGACAATAGACCCCGCAACCGAAACAGAGGTGGTGGGTACACGTAGGGAGGTCCGCTGCAACATACCGTGGGCAGGATTTTCTTGCCAACATTTGACAGGTCCTCTAAATGTTTAGCGAAAGCTTGGGTGGAGAAGATGGAAATTTATTTCCAACTTAATCAAATGGCAGAGGGGGAGGCCATCAAGGTGGTAGTGCTGCTCCTTGAGGGAGAGGCCCATGAATAGTGTTTCCACAAGATGGCCACACTGGGTCACTCAGCAATGATAGCATATGCAGAGTTTACACGGAGATTGGTGGAGCGGTTTGACCAGAAAGATCTGGAAGAGAATTTTGTTGAGATGACCAAGCTCAACCAGACTGGGAACCTGGAAACTTACATTTTTGAGTTCTTGAGGCTTTCAGTGATGGTACCCGACTTGTCCTCAGCTAGGAGGATTTACATGTTTATTGACAGGTTGGAAGAACCTCTATGTGGGCTAGTTAGATCCACGAGGCTGGGTACACTTCAAGATGCTGTCGGGAGGACCAGAGATTTGTAGGATGCTTTGCCCAAGACCGGAGCTCCTTTCCCCCAGAGACTGAAATTTCAGCCGAAGGGGAAGGACACGAGGGTTCCACCTTCGAAGGGGAACGAAAGTCAGGGGCCTTTGGACGATGATACCCTGAGAGACTTGAGACAGAGGAAGCTATGCTTCACATGCTAGGAGCCCTGGGCACTAGGTCATCAATGGGTAGCGGGGAAGGCAAATTACATAGAGGTATTCTCCGACAGTGAGGGGGAAGAAGATGCCTATGAGGGGATAGAGATAGAGGCCAACAATGTAGTGCATAGAGGGGATCATCGACCACCTCCTCCCTAGGAGCAGAAGAAGCAGCGTTTGCACCCACAGGAGGAGTCCTTGCATCTTTGCGAGGGGTTCCGAAGTATTAGACACTGTGTGTTTGGGGCACCATTCAGGGAGAGCATGTTTCAGTTCTAGTCGATAGTGGGGCCACTCACAAATTTATTGTTGCTCAACTGGTAGAGAGGAGGGGAATATATGATGAAAAATCATTTTTTTGTGGTCGACATTCCAGACACCAACGTGGTGCTGGGAGTGTAGTGGTTGATCACGCTGGGGAAGGTCACCACAGACTGGGAGACCTTGGAGATGGAGTGGACAGACAATAAGAGCAGTACACATGTGATGATAAGAGGCATGCACACATATCCTCCACTGACAGTTTCAACACACCGGATGGAGGTAGACTTCCGGAAGGGAGTCATAAAGCGGGCAGGGGAGCTGCGTATTTCAGAGGCAGGGTTCATAGGGAAGGAAGTTCACCCAGATGTGCAATTGATTTTGGACAGGCATTCTATGATTTTTGGGGATATACCTCCAGGAAAACCACCAAACCGGGGATTTGAGCAGACCATTGAGCCTGAGCAGGGTATTTAGGCTGTGATCACCACACCCTATAGGCATCCCAAAGCCTACAGGGATGAGATTGAGAGAGCCATTCACGAGCTCTTAGCACTGGGACACATCCGACCCAGTACTAGCCCATTTGCTTCTTCTGTTGTATTGGTGAAGAAGAAGGATGACACAATGAGGATGTGCATCGACTACCGGGCTCTCAATAAGAAAACAATGAAGAACCAATACCCCATTTCGTGGATTGACAAGTTGATGGATGAGATGAGGGGATCAAAATTATTCTCCAAGATTGATCTGAGGTCGGGCTACCATCAAATCCGAATGAGGGACCAGGATATCCCCAAGACAACCTTCAGATGTCATTACAACCATTTCGAGTTTTAGTGATGCCCTTCGGCCTAACTAATGCACCGGCCACCTTCCAGTCTTGTATGAACCACACATTCCATGATCAGTTGAGGAAGTTCGTGCTGGTGTTCTTCGATGATATCCTTATATACAACCGCACTTAGGAGAACCACTTACAACACATTGAGTTTGTACTGCGTATCTTGGAGGAGCAACATTTCTATGCTAATCTCTCCAGGTGCGAGTTTGGGTTGAAAAAGATGCTCTATTTGGGGCATATCATTGGTGCGGATAGAGTAAGGGCCCATGAGGAGAAGATTTGGGCCATCCGGGAATGGCCGGAGCCGAGGAATGTGACATAACTTCGGGGATTTATAGGCATCTGTACCTACTATCGGAATTTTTTCAAGGGATTTTCCTAGCTTGCTGCACCCCTCACAGACCTCACCAAAAGGGGGCATTCAGTTGGACGGATACAACGCAGAGAGAATTTGACTGGCTCAAGAAGGTGATGCGTAGCTGCACAATATTGGTTTTGCCGGATTTCATGCAGCCCTTCATCTTGGAGTGTGATGCTTCAGAGAGGGAGTGGGCACATTTTTGATGTAGGGAGGCCACCCCATAGTTTTCGAGAGCAGAAACATGTTGCCGCATGAGAGGTTGTATCCTATATACGACAAGGAGATGCTGGCTATTATGCATGCACTAACCAAGTTTCAGAAGTATCTAGTGCGAAATAGGTTTCGGGTGAGCACTGACCACAACAACCTCCGATTTTTCCTAGAGCAGAAGTAGTTGCAGGAGAGGCAGTAGAAGTGGGTCAGTAATATCCAGGAATATGAATTTGACATTGAGTATGTCAAATGGAAGAACAACATGGTGGCCGATGCTCTATCACACAGACCGAAAACGTTTTCCTTGATGAGCATAGACACACACTGGAGGGCTCAGCTATTGGTGGAGTACTCCAAGGACCATTTTTCCTATGAGGTGATGGATGGCTAGGTCACAGATTACAGGTAAAGAGTGATGGACGAGGTTATTTACTTCAGGGGTAGGATCTTCTTGACTGGGGGTTCTCAGCTCAAGGAGAAGATATTGCGTGCCTCCCATGACTCACCATTATCGGGCCATCAGGGATTCACGAAGACCTACAGGGCTATCAGGGAGAGGTTCTCTTGGAGAGGCCTCAAGGAGGACATACTCCAGCATGTCAAGGAGTGCGAGGTATGTCAGAGGAACAAGGGGGAGATGAGCCACCCAGCCAGTTTACTACAACTGCTTCCCATTCCATAAGGAAAGTGGGAAAGCATTTCGATGGACTTCATCACTGGGTTGCCCATGATACCGGGCAAGGACTACATCTTTGTAGTCGTTGATCGAGTGACAAAGTATGCTCACTTATTCGCCATATCCGCATGGTACACATCTACACGGGTGGCAAAGTTTTTCTTCCGTGATGTTTTCATATTGCATGGTCTTCCGAAGACCATCGTCAGTGACAGGCACATCCATTTCATGGGCGGATTTTGGAATGAGCTCTTTCATTTGGTGGGTACAGAGTTGACTCCGAGTACCAGCTATCACCCTCAGAGGGACGGGCATACATATATAGTGAACAAGTGGTTAGAAGGCTACTTGTGAAACTATGCCACGGGGTAATAGAAGGCATGACTGCATTGGCTGCATTTGGGAGAATACTGCTACAACGCCACTTTTGCACATGTCTATTATCATGTCTCTATTTTATGCTTTGTACGGATATCATGCTCTGACTTTTGCTTATGTTATGTTTGGATCTAGAAAGGTCCCCAGGGCCAAGGATTGGATCCAAGAGAATCAGGATATACTCCGGGCTCTTAAGGATAACTTAGCCACAACATAGAACCAAAAAAAGATATATGCCAACAGAGGATGGGTAGAGAGGTAGTTTGAGGTAGAGGAATTGGTCTACCTACGACTTCAGTCATACCAGCAGTCCACGCTGAAACAGAAGGGGGCCGAGAAGATAAAGCCCCGCTTCTATGGACCGTACAGGGTGATCTGCAGGATAGGGGAGGTTGCGTATGAGTTGGATTTGCCCACGGGTAGGAGGATACACAACATCTTCCATGTATCATGCCTAAAAAAGGCACTGGGGCAGTAGGTGACTGCAACAAAGGAGCTTATGCCTACAGATGATGAGGGGCATTTGGTGTTACAGCCAGAAGCCATCATAGACACCAGGGAGAGACAAATACGAAGCAGGACAGTCAGGGAGTACTTGGTGACGTGGAGAAATTTTCTGGATGAGGATGCAACTTGGGAGAGTGAGGAGATTTTGCAATATCCATCTTTGTAGTTTCTTGAGGACAAGCAACATTTTTGCGTGGAGGACTTTGTAGTATTAATTTTGTTCCGATTTTTCCTTTCTAGTGTTAGTTAGTAAATAAAGGGGGTGATGGGACCCATAACCCACACTTAGGAAAGAATAATTCCCTAAAGTCACTTAGGAAAATTTAGTTGGCAGCGTGGGTCCCAGGAGAGCCAAGTGACAGTGCAGGGAAAGGGACAACATGGAGTCAACGTGGGCTAGGTAGCGCAGTTGCAGTGTGGGCCCGAAAAACGCAGTGGTAGGGATAGTGTGGCCAAGGAGGATGTTATATGGAATTATGAATTACAGATAAATAATTCTTCCCTAGATAGGTGCTAACCTAGAAAAACAGGTCAAAGACTTTACGACTATCTTTCCTAACTGTAAATAGACACACAGAATGAAATAAGAAGCTTACTTGGGATCCAAGTGCTTCCAAAGTATCCTTCTGTCGCTTTTTTTGTAGCTTCAAATTCCAGTTGGCTGTGCAAAATATTTCCTGCAAGAATGAACACTAAATAGCAAGAGATAGAAATAATATAGATGTCTATTCAAATTATTTAGCTAAATCAATAAAGCATAAACCATATACATCAAATAAGAAATCATGATATGGAAAATCAAAGCTTATACAAATGCATATAGGGAAAAATAAGCAGTAATCTTTATTAATGATAGAAGGGGAGGTTACAACCCAGTGATTGATTTAGTGTCACCATCTCTAGAAGCATCCCAGCCTCATTAAAATGCAGATATCTCCAGCAATATGTCACTCAAATCAATCTCCTCAATTGAAATTCCTCTAGCATTTCTCTACATAAATTCTTCCTTATCAAACACTAATATTTGTGCTCAATTTATAGAGTAGTTGAAGGTAGTTTTACAATCAATGACTTTCCAATAATAGGAAAGACATGTTCCCAATCTTGTAGATGTCAAATGGACACATGGATTCGAAGTTTGACACATGTGAACTCTTCTAGAAGGCACTGGCCAAGTGAAGATTCCAGAACAATGAGAATTTCACTCCCAATGTGACCAACACACCTATGAGTGTCGGGAAGTGCTTTCCAGAGAAGCCTTGAATGGGGCTACCTGCATATGCAACACACTTAGTCCCTTTAGAGGCAACATTGATGAGCTCTAATATGATATATTATAAACTTCAAATTTTGGAAACCTTTGCAGTTGAAAGTCTTGAATGATTTGTCTTGTTCTTTGTCTTAGGGCATATAACAACTGAAATGATAGTGGATGATAGACCCTATTCATTGGTCCTGGAGATGATGTCCAGTTAACCAGGTCATTGTGAATGGTGCCCAAATTGTCTTATAAAAATTCCTCCCTAAAGCATGAAGTCAAAATAATAATAACAATATTTTGATTGATATGCTTTACACTGTGATGCGCTGGAGATGAAGCAGAGTGGCGACCTGCATCAATCTTACAATACATTACATCATGATATATCCTCTTGATCATAATTGCTGAGGGTAGGCATTCCCATGTTCAGCACATAAACAATCTAATAACATGTACATAATTCAGAAAGTCGTCTATATTGGAATGTTGCCCAATACAGATATGCCTACAGATATAGGCCCATGTTCAGATGACAATCTGTATGTAAGGTCACCGTAAAGATAATGTGTACAACAATCCTGAAATCGCAGCCCGGATGGTTGAAACTAGATCCGGGGTCTTATTATCTTGTTCACTCGATCATTCAGGTACAAGTCTAGCCATGCGAATATATGATTTGTAGTCGAACATGGAAAGACATCATTTGATTATCAGCTAATGATGTGAGCTATTAACAAACGCGAGCGAACCACCATTGATGTCAATGGCCCTCAAGGTACTGCAGTACATTTCGTAAGGCGTAAATAGATTATTTTATGTCGAACACCAAACAAAATATTTCGGTCAAAAGTCTAGAAGCAAGGATCTTGTCGATGTTGTAACAAGCCTCATGGTACTAGAGTCTGATGTTTCTAAGTGAACTTCCTGGATAATGATTTGTCGTTAATAGGAAGCCACCTTATTGCGAAACGGGAGTTACTGATTCATGAGACAAAGGTATGACTTGATATAGAAATTTTCAGGGATGATGATCATGAGAATGAAGGTTTATAAATATTGCAGAAGGATGAGTATTCACTAGATGACTTCTCTTGAACATATCAGCGACACTGAGATGAGTTGGCAGCATTGGCCCAAAACCAAAGTGAAGGTATGATGAACCATAGGTATGAATGAACCGTCAAGAATATTACCCAACCCAAATAGTCACGGACATGGAGTGAAGTGTCATGTTCAAGAGTGACTTGCTGCCATAAAGAATTCTGCTCACTTTTCCCAAATTTTCCCCGGTCATTTGTCGACTAGTACCTCTTTATTTTTTAACAAGCTTGAGGAGGATAACATTTGCTTGATCTATAATTCAACTCTTCGGGCGAATAAAGTATCACTATTTAATAATTTAACAAGTCTAGCGATGAATGAAACTTGATTCTTGCCATGATCGACAAGCCCATCGCTATTTTATGTTTTAACGAGCTTAACGACAGTGGTAGCCCAATCCTTTTTCATATTTAGAGATTTTGAAAAAGAGGAAGAAAGAAAACTCCATAAGTACTTTTTCGTAAAGTTGTCGCTCAGATCTGAAAAAGTGTAAATAATATCTGAGAGAACCTCTTTAGTCATGTTCGACCAAGGTATTCCTTTTTTGTAAATAATCTATCTCAGTCCGGAAAATGGTTAAACTTATACTGAGTAGATATCAATTCATTTACTTTTACGAGCTTGAAAATACAAGTGCTCGAGATTATTTTCACATTATCAGAGTCTGAAAAGAGCTGAAAGAAGACTCTAGGGGTTCCTTTTTTGCTGTTATCGAAGCTCGAAAAAGAGATAAAAGTGTGCTTCAAATCCTTTTTCATTTTTAACAAAGCTCAAAAAATAAGGAGAAAAATTATGCTTTGTGGTCAAATCATTCTTGAAAAAAATATGCACGACCAATCTGTTCATCAATTTTAAGACCTGTTCAAAACAACATCAAATGGATTAAAAATACCTGTTTCATGATAAAAAACATAATAAAACCATAGTCATAGCAATAAATTTAATTTGCAAATAATTAAATGACTATTAAAAGTAGTTTTACTATTCTTTTTTACCATTCTATAGTTACCATTTTCATTTTGGAGCTCTGAACTTGATTTTTCTCCCGAACTTCAGCTGCTGATTGTGATCTTTTCTGTGGATGGATTTTGTTGTTGTTTGATCCAGGTTAGTGATATGAACCTCCTCTTTCTTTCAGTAAACATTTCATTTCAAATTTTTGCAAATTTTTAGGGTTTTGGGGTCCCTAGGGTAAATTCTACCCAAAAAGAAGGCAACGCACCCTTGGATGTCGAAAATTGCATTGCATAGAAAGCATATTGAAGGCTACTTGCATACACAACACACTGTCTCTTGTTAGGGAGTGCATTGGGCACAATCTAGATTTTTTGTTTTTGCATTATGCCCAAAATTTGCCCAATTTTTTGGAATGATTGGAATCTAATGGTTCTTATGATTGTAATTCAGGTTTCCATCATATTACAATGACGATTACATGGAGGGAAAGAGAACATGAAGAATAGGATATGATTGCCTTAAATGATCCAGGTACAGTAAGAGCCCTAAGAGATTGTGGACTGCTTAAGTACTTCAAATTGTCAGGGATGAGGCAACAAATAGAACTCTTGGAGTTCTTAGTTCGAGCATGGGATCCAGCTATCGAGGCATTTCATATTAAGAACCAAGTGGTTCCCATAACATTCGAGGATGTATAATTTATTATAGGTTTGTCGAGGAGAGGCTTGCCTATTTCGCTCTTAAGGTCTATTGTGGACGAGAGACAGTGAGAGATTATGTTTTTTGATTTTCCTAAGGTTTATACAATTTTTTTGTATTTTTGATGTTTTCCCAAGACTAAACTAAATGCTTGATGTAATGCAGATGTTGGTCATGTTTAACCAATAGAGGAACCAGAACGTGAAGCAGATGTGCCAGCAGAGAGGGCTGTCAGGAGAGCCGTCCTTCAGGATCTTGATATGGCTGAGACTCTGGCTAAGCTTCGGCAGCACATAGAGGGCTTGACCTTCGGGATTCCGGATTTCCGGATCGAAGAGTTACCCATGCGACTGCAACGACACACTATTGGGGTTCCTAACCATTGGATGCGGTTACTAAGTAGGATAGCTAGATCTATAGCATGTTACCATGAGCACCACTAGTTTACTTTTGACATTTTGCATACATTTTGAGGTCAGATGACCAATGTGTCTTGGGCACAATTTTTTGTAAAAACCTATAACTATCTATCTATATGATTTTAACGTTTTCCTATGTTTATTGTGCAATCCTATTTAATGATGTGAATGTTTTCTTTACATATGTTGCAAATGTCTGTCTAAAACTTGATTAGCTTAAGAATCAGTCAATGTGTTCAAATATTTGGAAATATGTTAATATTGAATAAAATCAAAGTGTCTTTCCAAAAGTCAAACTCTTAGGAACAATCTATGCAGTGTTGGATTTCTAACATTATAAACACTAGTAAGTTGTAATACCACAAGTTGTGAGTCTAACCTTATGATGATACGGTTAATACCAAATGAAATGGCATCAAAGAGAAGTTCGATCAACGCGCTATACTCAGCGATATTTTTCGTCGATCTACCAATACAAATCCCTTGAAAACTCAGTAACTCACCATTCGGAGCGAAAATGGCCCACACTGCAGAGGATAGATTCTGCGTACTACGGCTAGCACCATTATCATATCCAACAAAGGGTTCCGAAGATTCAAACATCTGCGATGAAATGTAAAGCGGATTACTAACATCAAGAAAACTCTAAAAACAAATTAATATAGTGAATGCAAATCAACAACATATATATACAATATAATACAAAAAATTACTACGCTCATGAATAAGCATAGTAATGTTTCAAATACAACCCATTTCTAGGCTGTGCCAACGTAATTCCATCGTAATCAACCAACTCATAGGCACCCTTAGCAAGAGCTCTTTTGACAATATAGGGGCCATGCCATAATGGTTCAAATTTTCCTGTACCTATTACATCAACTTCTTGATCGTAAAGAAGGACCAAGTCGCCCTCTGATAAAATGAGAGGCTGGACATTTTTGTCATATTGCGCCTTTATATGTCTCTTATGCGCTTCGTTGGCCAATTGGGCTTCACGACACGTTTCATCAAGATGGATGAGGTTAAGGAGACACGCTTCTTCTTCCGAGGTGTCAGGTAACAAGTCGATTTCGAGTTTCAACGACGATATTCAACATTGGATTGGTAAGATAGATTCCAGACCATACACCAATTGAAAATGAGTAAATCCAGTTGCGTTTCTCACCGAGGTTCGATATGCCCACAAGGCGGAGTAAATGATCAAATGCCAATTTCTTTTACGAACTCCTATCATTCGTTGAAACATACATTTAAGAATCTTGTTGATAGCTTCAACTTGTCCATTTGATTGTGGATAATAAGGAGTAGAAATATCATGTGACAATCCTAACTTGGAAGTTAATTCAACCATCATGTGATTGCAAAAATGCTTCCCATTATCTGTAACTATAGCCCGTGGGACTCCAAATCGTGCAATAACATGATTAAAGAAAAACAATGTAGCTGTCTGTCCTGTGTTGTTGAATGTAGGCATTGCTTCGACCCATTTGGTAAAATATTCGACTGCGATGATAATATAACCATGCCCTCCAGACGAACGAGGGTTACAGGTCATGAAGTCGATACCTCATTTCGAAAATGGTCCCATAGAGACAACAGGATGCATTGGCGCTGACAGTTTGCGGATTTTACGATAAAAATTCTGGCACGCATGAAAACTTCTGACCGCGAGGATGCAATCTCAAAAAATAGTGGGCCAAAATTAACCGGCATGGAGTATCTTTTGTATGGTAGCATATCCAGATAAATGTCCACCACAAGCCCCAGCATGAAAATTATTTAACACATTTTCGGCCTCCTCATGAGTGAGGCACCTCCTGAAAATGGTATCGACACCACGACGATAAAGTGTATCGCCGACGATCAGATAATCTTTGGCTTGGTATCGAATATGTCGTTGTTCAGAGCGAGAGGTATCAGGTCGAAAAGTTTGAGTTTGGAGATAAATGATGAAATACCCATACCAAGGATCAAATGATCTGATCAGAAACAAAGACTCGTTAGGAATTGATGGTTCCGACGTAGTTGCAGTACTATCAGTGGGAATGTCACAGAGAAGCTCAACCAAAACTAAAGAGTTCTTTGAATTGGATTTGATGAATTCCCAATCAAATTCCTGCAAAATGAAAATGCATTTTGAATATCCCCCCCCCAGAAATTGACGTGATAAGATATAAGTCATGGAGTTGCAATCCGAAACGATAGTGGTTTTTCGGAGCAGGATATAATGGCGAAATATTTGGACAACTTGAACAGCTGCCAAGGCAAGCTCTTCTACGTATGAATACTTAACTTCCGTATCATTGAGATTACGACTCAAATAATAGATTGGATGTTCAATTCCATCTTCTACTAGGACTAAAACCATAGCAATGGTCATTTCAGCCGTGACGATATACAAGAAATAATCATTTTGATAATTAGGGGGGTACATTAATGACCCTCAGATAAGGGTATCCTTGACAACATTAAAAGAAGCTTGCGCAACTTGGTCCCAATGGAAGGGAACCCCCTTTTTCAAGAGTCGAGTAAATCCTTTAGCCATTTCGGTGTAGTTTTGAATGAACCTTCTTAGGAAGTTAGCCTTTCCTTGAAGTTTCTGTATCTGAAGTAAATTTGATGGTGCAGGCAAATCAAGAATGGCCTGAACCTTCAATGGGTCGATTCAAATTCCTTCTTTTGAGACTACGAATCCAAGAAAACCACTAGAACCAACAAAAAACACACATTTATGTGGATTGAGGCATATTTTGTAGTGTCGGCAACGTAAGAAAATGGCTCTCAAATGCATCGGGTGATCAGTCCGATTTCATGAATGCGTTGATAAATAATCTAGATAAGGTTGAACAATGTGCTTGATGTCATTGAAAGCATAATCCATTGCTCTCTGAAAAGTTGCCCCAACGTTCTTTAAACCAAACAGTAGTTTCCTATAAGAGAATGTGCCCCAGGGACAAATGAATGTTGTCTTATGTTGATCCTCTGGGTGGATATTGATTTGATTGTAGTCAAAAAATCCATCCATGAACGAAAATATTTCGCATCAAGCACAATCATCAATAATCTGGTTGATAAAGGGAGTAGGATAGTTGTCTTTTGGACAAGCAAGATTGACATCCCTATAATCGACGCACACTCTAATAGTTCCTTGTTTTTTCATGACAGGAACGATATTGGAAACCCACTCAGTTAGCGGAACAAGGTATATGAAACTAGCATGCAAAAGTTTTTCAACTTCTGCTTTGATGGCGGCAGATTTCTTCGGATGAACAGTACGAAGCCATTGACGCACCGATTTGACATCAGGATACATATTAATATTGTGTTCAACAATACTAGTATATATGCTCGGCATTTCCTCGTAAGACCAAGCAAATACATCACAGAATTCACGAAATAGAGAGCGATATGATTCGAGTTCTGATGGAGAAAAAGATACACCAACACGAATATTTTCTACAACGCCAGGTTTGGTCGAAATATCGATAGAAATGGTTTCTTCAATATTTGACAGATTTCGCTCGGAATCGATTGCATTGACGGGTAAAGAATTCGAAAAGAATTTTTTTATTGATGGGTGATATAGTTCATTAAGATAGTTTTCTTTATAATCAGGAAGATGGGAACGATGATGATAATATTCCCATGGTTCTCCTTCTGACATCATGGCTTCCAAAATATTCTCATCTGTCAAGAACATTGAGGAAAAGGGATCAGAGGGAGTACCAAAATCTAAGGAACGATCAACCCAAACACTCAGCGAAGTTGATTTCAGATTCACCGCCCAAGCCAAATAGATTGATTGCTATGCCAGCTCAATAGGGCTGGGTGGTAGAAACTCATCCAATGTAGTAATTTCAGAATCAATTGTCCTCTCCCTTAAGCCAGATAGAGTGGAAGATATCATGTAGCAGGTCGCTATACTTGCAATTTCTACCGATGTCACAGGCGGCGGTAATGCAAAAGTTCCCATGAGAGTGGAATCCTTTAGGAGTCCTACACTAATGTTCTGAACAAACGGAACGCTTCCAGTTACCTACGAAGCAGAGGCAAAGAAGGATAGTTGATTTATGACTGTGAAGCACCTTTATATGCAAAGGCGACCATTCTAAAATATGTAGAAACAATTGCAATCATTGCATACACCCATGGCCTTCCTAGTATAATATTATAGTCAAGTGGTCCGTCAACAACTTTGACATCAACATTCACTGTTTTCCCCCCTAGTTCAACATGAAGGTTATTAATGATACCACAAGTTTTATATGTACGTCCATCAAAAGCCTTCAACGTCGTTGATGATTGTGATAAGCACGACGAGCCAAGTGATTTCCAACAATTTAGAGACATAACACATGTAGATGCTCCCTCATCAATAATAGTGCGATGAACAAGGTGATTGAGAACATTTACTTGTACGGAGAATGCCAATTATGCTGGTAGTTGCGGCACATAGCCCATATGATTAAAGACAACAAGATTATAATCAGTCAGATCAATTCCACCAATAGTCGACAATAAAGCCTATTTTTGGGAGGGACAATTTTGTAATACCTCAAGAGCAAACATAACTTAAGGGGTTTGAGCCAAATGTTCAACTATATTATAATTTTGTGCAGCTCTTGCTCGAGGATTATATGTCGATTTGTGAATTACTCCCTTTGGTGGCTTGATTGTCAATTCAAGAATAACAGTAGGCGGTACTGATTCCGTAGAAGGATTCGTTGTCGAGGTAGTAGGTTGATTAGTGGCCTGACTACCATAATATTTATTACGCGTGGACACCAAAATATCTGTTGAAGGTTTTGTGACAAATAAAATTAACACTTGGGAACTAGGAGTTGGATCTGTAGCAACCATGTTTGTGTCTGGTTTTGGAAATGGTTCTGTCAACACAGTTGACGCATGGGAAGTCTTGATGATTTTTGAGACTTCAGCGCGGTGAGGACAATCCCTAACAAAGTGTTCCTCATTACAGATTATGCATGGATAACGAGGTTTCCTAGGTCCAAATGATTGATCAGATGATATTTCCTGCGGGTTAGATGTTTGCTTTTCTTATATTTCCCCTTTTTGTTACTTCCGTCACTTTTTCCTTTGTCAAACGACACGACATTAATTTCGGAATAAATTGCAGGATCAGATGCAGTAGTGTGATGTGTTTTTGCAGTGCCAATCAAGCCATCTCCGACATGAGAGTCCTTTAATTGAGGAGGAACAGTAAAATTAGATCTCGGTGTGTTAGGAATTTTTTCATAGAGCATGCCAGACTAAGTGTAGATCAAGTCTAAATATTGGGCACAAGCGATAACTTGATCTTCTGTGATGACGCCACCCTTAGCCACATCTTCAATTATATATGGTAACAGGGACTTAATGAACCATTCAGCAAGGAGCTGATCCGGAACAAATGTCTTAACCATTCTACGATGATGACACCACTCATGAATATGATCAGAAATGTGAGTAGCATTAGTCTGTTTGAAATTGGTCAAGAGTTCCATTCTAGTTTCATATTTCATGAGTAACTGGAAATGAGTCAAAAAGACAGTAGCTAGGGCAGTGAAATTATCAAAAGAAGCTCTAGGTAACTCAATATACCATTTTGCAGCCGGACCTATGAGCGTACGCTGGAAAAGATGTAGTCGAACAGAATCATCATTTAGGGAGTTTGATGAACACCATAAATGATAAGTCATGACATGATTCGACGGATCTTCTCTAAGGCTTCCATTGAACTTAGGAATATCCGAGGGTAATTTGTGAGGTATCACCGACCACCAAGGAGCATAGTTAATTGGATCATTAGTTAGCCTTTTTAAATCTGGTAAATCTAAAGTTGCAACAAAGGACAAATATCTATTAAGGTCAGGTTGAACATAGCCAGGGTAAGATGGAATTACTTGAGCAACAGGCCTTTGAGCACCAACATAAGAAATCTGTTGTTGGTAACCCAGATAGGGGTTGTTTTGAAAAGCAAATGCTTGAGGATTCGTGGATTGACAAGTTGATGGATGAGATGAGGGGATCGAAATTCTTCTCCAAGATTGATTTGAGGTCGGGCTACCATAAAATCCGAGTGAGAGATCAGGATATCCCCAAGATTGCATTCAGATTCCATTACAACCATTTTGAGTTTTTGGTGATGCCCTTCGGCCTAACCAATGCACCGGCCACCTTCCAGTCTTGTATGAACCACACCTTCCATGTTCAGTTGAGGAAGTTTGTGCTGGTGTTCTTTGTTGGTATCCTTATATACAACCACACTTGGGAGAATCACTTACAACACATTGAGGTTGTACTGCGTATCTTGGAGGAGCAATATTTCTATGCTAAGATCTCCAAGTGAGAGTTTGGGTTGACAAAGATGCTCTATTTGGGGCATATCATTGGTGTGGATAGAGTAAGGGTCCACAAGGATAAGATCCGGGCTATCTGGGAATGGCTGGAGCTGAGGAATGTGACATAAATCTGGGGATTTGTAGGCATCTACACCTACTATCGGAAGTTTTTCAAGGGATTTTCCTAGCTTTCTTCACCCCTCACAGAACCCACGAAAAGGGGGCATTTAGTTGGACGGATACAACGTAGAGAGACTTTGACTGGCTCAAGGAGGTGATGAGTAGCTTCCCAGTATTGGCTATGTCGGATTTCATGCAGCCCTTCATCTTGGAGTGTGATGCTTTAGAGAGGGAGTGGGCGCATTTTTGTTGCAGGAAGGCCACCTCATAGCTTTCGAGAGCAGAAATTTGTTGACGCATGAGAGGTTGTATCCTATATACGACAAGGAGATGTTGGCTATTATGCATGCACTTAACAAGTTTCAGAAGTACCTGGTGGGAAATAGGTTTCGGGTGAGGACTGACCACAACAACCTCCGGTTTTTTCTAGAACAAAATCAGTTGCAGGAGAGGCAACATAAGTGGGTCAATAAGATCCAGGCATATGACTTTTACATTGAGTATATCAAATGGAAGAACAACGTGGTGGCCGATGCTCTATCATGCAGACCAACAACATTTTCCTTGATGAGCATAGACACAGACTAGAGGGCTCAGCTATTGGTGGAGTACTCCAAGGACCATTTTTCCTGTGAGGTGATGGATGGACAAGTCATAAATGAAAGGTAAAGAGTGATGGACGAGGTTATTTACTTCAGGGATAGGATCTTCTTGACTGGGGGTTCTCAACTCAAGGAGAAGATACTGCGTGCCTCCCATGACTCACCATTGTTGGGCCATCGGGGATTCACAAAGACCTATAGGGCTATCACGGAGAGGTTCTCTTGGAGAGGCCTCAAGGAGGACATACTCCAATAGTCAGGGACTGCGAGGTATGTCAGAGGAAGAAGGGGGAGATGAGCCACCCGACCAATTTACTACAACCGTTTCCCATTCCAGAAGGAAAGTGGGAAATCATTTCGATGGAATTCATCATTGGGTTACCCATGATACAGGGCAAGGACCTCATCTTTGTAGTCGTTGATCGACTAACAAATTATGCTCACTTCTTCGCCATATCCGCACGGTACACAGTTGCACAGTTGTTCTTCCGTGATGTTTTCATATTGCATGGTATTCCAGAGACCATCGTCAGTGGTAGGGACAACCGTTTCATGGGCAGCTTTTGGAAGGAGCTCTTTCATTTGGTGGGTACAGAGTTGACTACGAGTACCAGCTATCACCCTCAAACGGATAGGCATACAGAGATAGTGAACAAGTGGTTAGAAGGCTACTTGCGAAACTATGCCACGAGGCAGTAGAAGGCATGATTTCATTGGTTGCATTTGGGAGAATATTGCTACAACACCACTTTCCACATGTCTCCTTTTTATGCTTTATATGGATATCATGCTCCAACTTTTGCTGATGTTATGTTTGGATCTAGAAAGGCCCCCAGGGCCAAGGATTGGATCCAAGAGAATCAGGGTATACTCCGGGCTCTTAAGGATAACTTAGCCACAACACAGAACCAACAAAAGCTATATGCCGATAGAGGATGGGTAGAGAGGCAGTTTTAGGTAGAGGACTTGGTCTACCTATGACTTCAGCCATGCTGGCAGTCCACGCTGAAATAGAAGGGGGTCGAGAAGATCAAGCCTCGCTTCTATGGACTGTATAGGTTGATCTGCAGGATAGGGGAGGTTGCGTATGAGTTGGAATTGCCCACAGGTAGGAGGATACACAAAATCTTCCATGTATCATGCCTGAAAAAGGCATTGGGGCAGTAGGTGATTGCAACATAGGAGCTTCCACCTACAAATGATGAGGGGAATTTGGTGTTACAACCAAAAGCCATCATAGACACCAAGGAGAGACAACTACGAAGTAGGATAGTCAGGGAGTACTTGGTGAGGTGGAGAAATTTTCCGGATGAGGATGCCACTTGGGAGAGAGAGGAGATTTTACAGCATTCATATTTTCAGTTGCTTGAGGACAAGCAACATTTTGGCAGGGAGGACTGTAATATTCCCATTTAGCAGTAGCTAATTGGAAATATTAATTTTGTTCAAATTTTTCCTTTCTAGTGTTAGTCAGTAAATAAAGGGGGTGATGGGACCCATAACCCACAATTAGGAGGGAATAATTCCCTAAAGTCACTTAGGCAAATTTAGTTAGTAGCATGTGGCCCAGGAGAGCTAAGTGACAGTGCAGGGAAAGGGACAATGTGGAGGCAATGTGGGCCAGGCAGCGCAGTGGCAGCGTGGGCCAGGACAATGCAGTGGTAGGGACAATGTGGCCAAGAAGGGTGTTATGCAAAATTATGAATTACGGATAAATCATTCTTGCCTAGACAGGTGCTAATCTAGAACAACAGGTCAAATACTTTACGACTATCTTTTCTAACTGTAAAAAAAAGCACAGAATGAAATAAGAAGCTTACTTGGGATCCAAGCGCTTCCAAAGTCTCCTTCTGTCGCTTTTGTTGTAGCTTCAAATTCCAGCCGGCTATGCAAAATATTTCCTGCAAGAATGAACACTAAACAACAATAGATAGTAATAATACAGATGTCTATTCAAGCTATTTAGCTAAATCAATAAAGCATAAACCATATACATCAAATAAGAAATCATGATATGGAAAATCAAAGCTTATACATATGCATATAGGGAAAAATAAGCAGTAATCTTTATTAATGATGGAAGGGGAGGTTACAACCCAGTGATTGATTTGGTGTCACCATCTCCAGCAGCATCCCAGCCTCATCACAATGTAGATATCTCCAGCAATATGTCACTCAAATCAATCTCCTCAATTGAAATTCCACCAACATTTCTATACACAAATTCTTCCTTATCAAATACTAAGATCTGTGCTCAATTTATAGAGGAGCTGAAGGTAGTTTTACAATCAATGACTTTCCAATAATAGGCAAGACATGTTCCCAATCTTGTAGATGTCAAATGGACACATGGGTTCAAATTTTGACACATGTGAACTCTTCTAGAAGGCACTGTCCAAGTGGAGATTCTGGAACAATGAGAATTCCGCTCCCAATGTGACCAACACACCTATGAGTGTCAGGAAGTGTTTTGCAGAGCAGCCTTGCATGGGGCTACCTACATATGCAACACACTTAGTCCCTTTATAGGAAACGTTGATGAGCTCTCATATGATATATTATAAACTTCAAATCTTGGAAACCTTTGCAGATGAAAGTCTTGAATGATTTGTCTTGTTCTTTTTCTTAGGGCATATAACAACTGAAATGATAGGGGATGATATACCCTTTTCATTGGTCCTGGAGATGATGTCCAGTTAACTAGGTCATTGGGAATGGTTCCCAAATTGACCTATAACATAGGGACAACGAAGTCGAGTGGGGCCCAAGGGAGAGCTAGGCTCTCAAGCATAAAAGGAAGGGGAGGCTCACCATTCAGTCATTCTATTGTGAATCTCTCATTTTTTTGTCTTTCAAAAATTGAGCTTGCTTACGTTGTTTATTGAAGTCTGCAAGTGTTGTTCAACACGCGGGTGTCTCCGAGCGGAGATCCAAAACTCAACCTCGGGGTACTTCGAGTGCCCACTCAGGTGAGGAGATCCACCATTTTTTTTAGGGCAGAGCACACCACACTCTTCAGCCAGGAGCACACAGTCACTAAGGCAGAGCAGTCACACTCATGGATTACGCAGCCTTGGGAGGAGGTAGCATCAAGAGAGAAGGCATATCAGGGATTTCAACCTGGGAGTATTGTCAAGGGATAAACCCTTAAAAAATCATCTTTTGCAGTAGGAGGAGGCCATCATTTTCAGTTTATCAGTTCAAGACCAACGTACTCACCTAGAATGTGTAATTTTCCAAGGGAGGTCAAATTCCGGGGTCAGCCATTCTGAGATTCATTCCTTGGGTTTTTCCGGGTTATTCGAGGAGAGACCATATCCAGAGTTTCACATTTTTATGATTAGGGGAACAACCCCAAAGAGTAGCTCCCTTCTTGACATAACAACAGTTCCGGCAACAGCAACAACATCATCATGAGATTACATAGTCATAGAGAGAGTAGCCATTCAATGGGAGATTCTGAGAGTATTTTCAGCTTGACTTGAGCAAGCCAAGGTGCCATCATTCTGATCACCTTTGTACACATTTTTATCTTCATATTATAATAAAATGGCTCAATGTTTCTCCATGTTTGCAGTGTTTTCATGATGTCTCTATATTTCTTGTAGTTATTGTTTATGTTGCTTTATATTGATGTCTATTTCCTATTCAGGATATTACAGATTGACTTCTGAATACATTCAATATCCATACAATTATCCTAGATAACTGGTGGATACAATGAGCTATGTCCTTCGATAGATGGAAGCATGTTAATAAGATGGTTTAGTTACTTGACTAAATTTTCTGACAAATACAACGAGCTATGTAATTTGACAGAATTAAGTATGTCAATATTATTGATCATTACAAGTACGCCAATGATTTTTGGAGGCAGTTGTATATTAAATGAGTCAAGTGGGAAGCTCGAAGATTGTTTTGGAGAAAGAGCATAGTCAGTGAGACTTCAAAGTGGGTAGAAGTGCTAGTGAAGACCTATTAGACATATGTGACTTGTATGTGTTTTCTATATTTTTATTTGTAAAATAAACATTATGGGAGGATGTTAGGAATAATGTTTATATTAGAGATTGGTTTGAGATTAATTGGAGGTTGTTGACAGATCCTCCCAACTCATATATCCAAGGTTAGAATAAGTTGGATCTAAGACCAACTATGTAAATGTGTTGTAATTGAGTGCAAATGAGAAATGCAAATATTATTCTTGTGTAATGTTATGCTATGATTGCTTTTCTATTTTTTATTTTCTTCTTTATACTAGGGGTGAGAGTAGGGGGAGGGATTTTAATAAATCTCGAAGGACACACAAAATACAAGTTTGCATGGGGATTGGGACTGAGCTCAAACAACTTGGCAGAGTTTTATGGTCTATTTTTGGGACTTTTATTATTTCATTTGGAAGAAGAGAAATGCGAAGTAAAATGGAAGGACCATACTTTGTTGATAACAAGGTGGAAAATTCAAGTGATATATCATTGTATGTCCCCACCCACAAAAATAAAATGAAAATGACAAAAGGAGAGAACTATGAGGACACACTGGTGGTAGGCTCGTTTTGACAGTTCATAACGTGTGGAAAAGCTAATGCATGTATGCCCTGAAACAATTTATGAGAAACATGTGTTGAGACTAGGCAAATGACACCTTAATTAGATATATTGAAATCAAACACTTGAAAGGAGTGAAGAAAAGTGGATTCGTCCTATGAAAGCTGATTTGGAGATCTCTCTTATTGCGTGGGAACTAATGGTTTTAGTCCGTGCAATCTTGGATGCTAATCTCAGATCCATGCAGTAAGACCAAGAATATAACAAGAAATAACATGGTGTGTGTGATATAGGGAGCCAAGACAAGGAGAAGGGAAGCGAGAGTGTGATATGTTTTCTAGGTTTGAGCTTTATCTCTCTCGCTTCTTATAGGAACTCGGAAGATAATTTGAATTTTTACTAATGTTTAAAGCTATGATAGGGAGCCTCACTAACATACATAATCACTAAAATAATCATAAAGATACATAATCACTAAAATAACAAGCATGCTAAAGATACACTTTTTTTTCTTTGAGAAACATAACATGATTTCTTTACATTTATTTTCCAAACCCAATTTTTTTTTTTAGCATCCATTAGTCCTCTCAACATTGTAATTCTAATTAGTGTTGAAGGCATTTTTATTATGGGGTTCTATGAGGTAACATTGTACAAATTCGTAGGCCTGCACTATATAGATATCTTCGCGTGGCATTTTTAAAAGTCAAATTCATCCCTCCGTTTAATGATGTCGTGTTCCCCTCTATTTAATTCCGTGGTATCTTGACGAGGTCATTAATCCTTGTCGCTTATGTCCTTCTCGTTTCTGTATGAATTCATAAATCATACATGGGATTTTGGAATGCCATGATCACTAGTTATATGCAAAATGGAGATGTATTGAAAAACAAATTAACTCAGAGAATACATAAAAAACACACATAATAAACCAGAGACAAAATATTGGTGGAGAAGGCTTCAACCTCATGACTTCCTCACATATTTTCTCATCATTAAAAGAATGTAGTGTTACAATTAAATAGATGAGGAGACAATGTCTCAAGATAGTACGTGCTATCTTGAACACCTTGGCTGAGATAATTTCTCAACCAAACACACACCAATATAGGAGCTACCTAAACTAACTCCTATCTTAGAGGAACAACCCAAACTAAAGAGTTAGGCATAAATTCCCAACTTTTAATATTTAATTTATTTATTTTATTTTTGGATTTATTATTGTTTTATGAGAGAGGCTAACATTCCCCCCTTCAATGATAAATCCAAAATAAGAACAAGGAGCCATCTTCCAAGTTCTCATGTTGATCCTAAAAAACATTGCCTGAAAAACCGCCAAAGCTGGATGTTGAAAAACTGCAATTTGAAGAGACCATGAGTCAGCTGCATGTCTGATTTATCTCTGAATTTCGCTTGAAAACTCCATCATGTGCCAAGTTGCAAAAGGATCCATCTTTCCTTTGTGTGAAATCCGCATCCTTTGTCCACTAACAAAATTTGTTCAATGCCCACTGGCTGATGATGTCAAAAACAACTCTCTGTTGCTTTTGTTGTAGTGAAAACTGCTCACTGCTTCTTTGCTGCCTACTGCCCACTGGCGAATTTGTTGATGCCCACTGGCTGCTTTTGTTGGTTTTTTCGAGACTTTCAGTCTGACAACCATCGTCAATTTCATTGACATTTTCCCCCCTTTGTCAGCTGAAAGGAGAGACAATTCTCTGTGAATTATTCCTGAACTCCCCCCCTTTAGGTGTAGGAGTTTTACACTGGTGTACTCCCCCATTCAACTGCATGAGAGTACCATATTCTTTTCATTGTTGGCTGTACTATGTGTGATTTTATTCGGTTGTAGAACTGAGACAATCTTTTGACTGTGGATGACCATTTCCAAGGATCGATCCATTAATAATGTATTTTCAATCTGGCTGATTGTTAGTGGTTGCGACATTTCTCTGAGGAATGATTGGGCTTGCCACAATGGCGACAAGGATGGAGATCAAAACACTGATCTTCCATATGACTAGTTCTTTAACAATGAGGACATTTCAGTTTGACTTCAACTTCAGGTTGCGGGAATTTCTGTTTGTCTGCAACTTTCTCTAAATGTGCTGAGGTGATTTGTTCAAGAAATCCTGCACTGATGAACTTAACTGGCTTGGAATAATATGGGATATGCAAGTTGGTGTCATCATTGACATATCTTAAGCCTCGTAGATTCTTGTTACTTTGAATTTCTTCCCATGGCTTGATGATGGGCTTGGAAGAAATTTGAACTGGAACAACTTCGACACTTGAAGTTGTTTGGATGAATGACTTATCATCTGGATGGTTCAAAGACTTGGAAGCTTCACTCTTCTCTTGCAACTCATTTTTTTGTAGTTGTGACTCCAGTTGAAGAAACTCAATGGTTTCATTTGTTTGTTGTAGATGCCGTGAAAGATCAGCAAGAGTTTCTTTGCTCATTTTCACCATGTCTTCATCACTTGAGAGGATCAAATTGTGAAGAATTTTTAACAACTGTATGTGTTGTGCCATCTGAACTCGCTCTCTTGAATTTAGGCTCGCTTGTCGTAGATGTTGTGCTTTGAACTGTCTCACTTGAATGACAGGCTCACTTGCTGTGTGGCTTGAATGGCATGCTCGCTTAATTTGTTTCTTATTGCGCTTGCTTGGAACACTTGCTAGAGTTATAGAAATTTCTTGCTTGAACTCTTGAATTCACGCTCGCTTGAGGACGATCGCTTTGCTTGAACACTCACTTGACTTGCTTGATTACTTCACGTTCACTTGAATGAATACTCATGCTCACTTGATGTAGATTTCAACTTGCTTGATTGGTGTTAGAGTTGAACTTGCTTGGTTGTTTTGATGGTTGCTGCTGGCTCGCTTGATGGTTTGAACTTTGTACTGACTTGATGAAAATTGCTTAAATGAATACTCACGCTTGCTTGCTGTAGATGTGAACTTGTTGCTTGTTTTCTTTAGAGTTAAAACTCGTGCACTCACTTGATTTTGCTTAAAGAAAGGGTGTGGAACATTGTCGAAAATGCACCCAAGAAAGCTTACAATGATTTTAATGATTCACTTGTCCTCTTAAAAATTCATTAACAATGAATTTTTAATGATTCACTTAAAACAATGAATTTGATTACAAGTTCTTAAATGTATTTGAAAGAATGTTGATGTAGACGGTGCTATGAAACGCTGGAGTTTCCAGATTCATGAACTTGATTGTATTGAGAGAATTTGCTTGTTGAGGTAGAATGTTGATGTTGACAACTTTGATTATTTGTTGTAGTGGCGCAAATGCATGTGTTGAGTTTAATTATCCTTCCTTGCAGCTACTTCGTTACAGGTGTTGTGCTTGCTGGCGTTGAATTTTATGTGTGCATTAAATGAGATCATTTATGTGTCAAAACTAGACACAAATCATAAGCAAAAACATGAAGCCATAAAAACACTTGCCATCTCAAACATACACATGGTGTACCTAAGATCCCCTTATTCAATTTCGGGCGGATCTAGGACACAAGTACCAAAAAAATATGTCTTTATTAATTACTGGAGTACATCATCTTTCAACATCTGAAGCAATGATAATGCCAAGCTCTATCTTCAAACTTAACTTCAATATCTGCTTTACTTATCTTTCACCTCAACTCTCACTTTGAACTTGCTCACTTGTCATGGTGACTTCTCAATTACAACTTTAATTGTGACTTGACTTTGAAATGGACTTGATTGACCTTAACACTTGACAAGAAATGCTTCAAAGGAAAATCTACCCTTTTTGAATTACAAGCCTTTTGACTTTGGATGACAGCAACTACCAAAAATATTTTTCAAATCCCACACCTTATCACTCCAATTTAAAAAATAAATTACGTCTTATCTCTCCAAAAATTGCAAAATCCCTTATCACTCCAAATACAAAATATGCCCTCACTTATTACAAATCTTAAAATATTTTAGAAATCCACCTTATTACTCCAACTCATTACAATCTTCACCCCTATCACTCTCAAATAAAATAAAATAAAAATATTCCTTCCACTCCCTATCTCTCCCAAAAATCACTCATTAACCCCAACAAAAAAAAATAAAAAAAAATCCTTTAATCCACCTTATACCTCTTTTTAAAATTCACTTTATTACAAAAATAAAAGGCACACCTTATATCTTCAAAAAAGAGTCTTTTATTTTGAACGCCTTTTAAACCCCCATTAAAAAATATGAAGTGCTTTTTAATGAAATGAAAAAAGTGAATTTTACGTTCACTTTAAAATGTGAATGAATATACTCATAAAGCACACATCATGCTTTAAAAAAAAAAAAAACTCATCCTTTGACCATTTAAAAGAAGTCGTTGTGCATGCTTTTATCAATCCTCATAATTTTTCTCACGCTGGCTTCACTTTTACTCACGCTGGATTGTTGAGATTCTTCTTTATCAAATCCTGGGCTAAACTCATGGAGAGGTATGGGCTACTAAGGGCTCCTTTCACCAGACAAGAGAATACTGTCATACAAACCTGCGTAGTTGCGTCCACTGGTATTGCTTTCAGTGGAGGGTTTGGATCATACCTGTTGGGTATGAGCAGTAAGACTTATGAGGAGGTGGGCCAGGCAGAGGAGAATAATCTAAGAGACACGAAGGATCCGCAACTTGGTTGGATAATTGGGTTTCTCTTTGTAGTGAGTTTTTTATGCCTCTTTGCTGTGGTGGCTCTAAGGAAGATAATGATTATCGACTACAAGCTGACTTACCCAAGTGGTAGCCTGCAATTCACACCCGCATATCAGCAGTAGCCTGCAATTCATGCCTCAAGTTTGGATCGCGTTGAACTGTAAGTCGTAAGTCACTGTGCATTAACCACATGACAGAGTTGGAACGACAGTGCCTCCATGCAAATATAATACAAACTCACAGCTTATGCATAACGCTAAGTATGCAAACTGTATCTCAATCATACCATATGGAATGTAAATGAAAATATATATCAGACCACACCATATATAATGCAAATGCAATTACATCTTAGACCTTACCATATATAATGCAACGCCAACATATCAAATCATACCATGCGTAAAGCCCATGGCATAAAGGAACAACCCAAACTAAAGAGTTAGGCATAAATTCCTAACTTTTAATATTTAATTTATTTATTTTATTTTTGGATTTATTATTGTTTTATGAGAGAGACTAACAATATGCTGATGAAGCCCTACAACTCATCAATGAAATGCAAGCAGAATGCGTGGAGCCTGATTTAGTTACGATGGTGAGCATTGTTCCAGTGTGTGCCAATTTATCATATATTCAACTAGGTAAGTGGATTTGAGTCGGATGTTATATTGGGTATTGCTCTCATAAATATGTATGCAAAATGCGGAAATGTAGACAGTGCATTGAAATTGTTTGCTAGAATGTCTCAGAGAAATGTGGTATCATGGAATGTTATGATTGCTGGATATGCCCAGAATGGGCAAGCTAATGAAGCCTTGGCACTGTTCAATGAAATGTAACTGAAAAACTTAAAGCCCGATTCGATCACCATGGTGAATACTCTACCTGCGTGTGCCTTTTTATCAGCTCTACAACAAGGTAAGCGAATGCATGGTAACATAATCAGAAGTAATTTTGATTCAAACATTGTTGTATGCAATTTTTTAATTGACATGTATTTCAAGTGTGGGACCTTCGAGTTTGCACGTCAGTTATTTGACAACATGTATGAGAGAACTATGATTTTTTGGAACACGATGATTGGTGGGTATGGAATGCATGGACATGGGGAGGATGCTCTTGCACTTTTATGGAGGAAATGCCTGCTCTGCTGCATTGATATCTCTTTATAATTATGAGTTCAAAAATAAAATAGTTGAAAGAAATTTATCCAGATAAGAGTCACTGAAGCATTTTCAGAGTTGAGTATCACATATTTCAACCAACAAAAATGTAAGCGATAAACAAAGTAAATGGATTGAATTGGTTTCAGTAAACATGAACATTCTTTCCCACAAAGCCTTCATAATGGATCGCTCGATTTCAAGCGCTTCAAACGTTGGTTTGTAATCTATGTTACATGGATATTACCCTCCTTTCGTCTTACTACATAAACTTTTAAATCAATTTTCAGAGGGCAAGAATGCGTGTGACTCTTCGGAGCCAAAAGGCCAAAGAGCTAAAGCAATTCGTAAAACAAACTTCAATTTCATTCTACTTATTTCTAGTATATATTAATCCAGCACTTCCATTATTTGTATCTGAAAGGCCAAAAATTTGTTAATTTGTTTTTGTTCATTTACAAATAAAAAGTTAGTTTAAGCTTGCATGGCCCTTCCCATTAAACTCTCCTTCCCATTTACACGATGTTTCAAAATTGGGCGATTTTTGTTTGTGGTGAGTTGTGGATGTCTTAGAAGATGTGGTTGGTGTAGTTTGAGGAAATGCAAAAGGAAACGATTTTTTTGCATGAAGTTTTATATTTAATGTGATTATTTGTTTTTTTTTTTTTAAGTTTATGAAATTGTAATTTGCCCTAATTTAATATGATTTTATCAATTTTTTTATTTTTTTGGTGTATTTTTGCTTTTGTATTTTTAGGAGTAATTGCTAGTATATCTTATATTGGATGTCAATGTCAATATACTTTTATAATGAGGCTTTTTCCAAATTTTAGTTATTGCAAACAAAACTTAGATATATGACACACTTAGATTTGGAAATCATTATCTTTGATTGGTTAGTTGTTACAATGATCTCAAACCTAGTGCATAATTTTTTAAAAGTTTTATATTACTCTTTTTATTTTTATTTTTTAGACTTTATTTTATTTATTTATTATTTTATATATATATATATATATATATATATATATATATATATATATATTAAAAGTCTTCCATATTTAAATAAAAGTGTTACTCGCATAAAGGAGGAGGATTATAAGTACCGCTATAAGGTTAGTGCTCACATATTATAGCTTTTTGAATTATAATTAATTTATTCCAACCAATCCGTGATGCTTCTAAATTTGACAATGGCTCTCTCTTATAACCTTATCACCAAATCACTCAACTCAAAGGTGACCTCAATATCTTCAAATATCTTCTGAAGGCTATTTCAAAATCTTGTATCAAAAGCTTTTATTATGTGGATGAAGCAACACAAGAAATTGTCTTTACTCTTTTTTTTTTTTTTTTTTTGACACTTTTAGATTATCATTTAAGAATAATTAAATGATTTAAACATAAACTATAACTTGAGAAATATGTATTTTAATTTTTTTATCATATTTTTCTAGTCAATTTTATATTCTTTCTTAAAAGGGAAAAATTGTCACAACTATTTTGGAAATAATTCCCAATTTTTGATTTGTAAATATTACTAAGAATATTCTAAAATATCTCTTGGAGGTTACATTCCTAAAATATACCTAATAATTTTCAATAATTAAATTAAAATTCTGAAGCCCTATTCTAAAATATACTCACCATAAGTAAGCCAATAAACATGTTTATTTTATAATAGGGCTTCCAAAATTTTAAATATTTTTCACTAACTATTAAGTGGATGGTAGGGATTTAGCCTTCATAGAATATTTTTAATAACAATGAAGATAAAGTGTTGAGATTTATCTCAAACTACTTTCGTATTTTTGCTTTTCAATTTAATCAAAGAAAATATCATCTCCACAAATATAGTTAAACTTTGACTTCTATTAAAACCAAAATGTTTTCATAATGTTTTTCAAAAATTCATATCAAAATATTTTTTTAAAAATTTAAAAATATTTTTTAACTTTTTAAGAAATCAAATTTTATTTTTTTGATTGGCTATTGAGAATTTTTATGCGGTTTTAAAGTCATTTATCAAGAAAAAAAATAAATTAAAAATCTAATAATGACACCTAGCCGAAGTTGCCACTACCCGAAATTGTTTGATGTTTTTTTTTGGTTAGCTTATGAGGACTACATCTTCATCATAATATATCACCCCAATCAGGGCACGAACAAGTGACTTCACATTAGGGAGTGCCTTAACAGAGCAACCGATCACCGTCTGTCCAAGGCCTAGACATTAAGTTTGACGCTTCTACTAAAACAAAAACAACACCATTTTTTTTGGATGGTTTTTATTTTATTTTCTACCATTTATTTTTATGTTTAATTCTTTCTAATAAATTCCATAGAAAATCAAGAAATTACTAAAAAATAAATCTCACACAAATCAATTAACACTTTTAAAACAATTATGTTTCTTTAATACTCGTTTATATTGATTCTAATTTATTTAATATTAAATATATAGTTAAATACCCAATGAATATACTATGGTGTATGCTATAATTTGAGTATTAAGAGGATCCTAGACCCACCGTATAAGAAGTCACGCGTTCTTCCAACTTCATTTTTTAATATAACTTCATTAGTAGTAATCTTCTTTTGATCTTAGTTATAATTTCTACCATTAATTACTTTTTGCACAAGAGACAAGGTACTAAACGGTGCATGTTACACTTATTATTATTTTACTCTTCTTTTGTTGTTACATTTTAACACACACACACATATATATGAATAATAATTTAAAATAAATTTATAATTTAGTTAATTTTAATGACTTTTTAAAACTTTGGTAATGTGAGATGTATACCCATTTATTAGCCATTTAATTTATATGACTAAGCTTGTTATGATAGTCTTATTATTTGAGAAATTATTTTATCACCACTTAAATATTTGATTCAAATCTTAACGAAACCATACTTAACAATATTTTTGTCACCACATTTTTTTAAAGAAATGGTTAAGGGTATTATATTAATAACAACTGGAGAGTGGGCCAAAACCCTTACAGTAACATTCTGAATTTTCTCCATAGAGGTATACATTTGTCCAAGTATACAAAATTCCATCTCTAGAGCCGCATATCAAAATTTTACCAAAAACACTTATACTAAATACATTATAGAAGGATCCAAGAAGTAAACAATATTTGTAGGATAACATAGGAATGAAAATAGACCATCAAAAATGTCAAAATTCCCATCCATTAGCTACGAGCATTGCGAGGAGAGTAAACAACCTACAAACGATGAGATTTCCTTAGTTCAGGAACAATGTTGGGACCATAGCCTCCGGAGTTAGAGCTGAACATTTTAAGAGAGAATGTTTTCCAAACTTGATACCCGGGCGTTAAGAGAGCATACCTCCTCACGCAACCCATTTATAAAATGTCCCATATTGCTCAAATGTCGAAGTAGTTTAGCTTCTAATAGATGCTGGAAGGATTGCCTCTGTATTTCCACCATGTCATCTCGCCTTTGCAAAGCTTCCAATAGAGCTTTGGCTGATTCTAGGATTCTGTCTAGCAGAAAAGCATCATTATCATGATTCAGGTTATCAGAGGCTCCACCACACTCAAAGAGAGTTGCTGGGAACAAGCTAGAGGTACACTAATAAAATTGAGCTGTTCACCTAAAATAGAAACAAAAATTAACCTGTAAAATCCCCATGAAGCCCAAGGGGCCATTAAATAAGCCACATTAAAATTGTGGTATGATCCAACCTGAAACACAAAATCCATATCCTAACTAAAATCCTCAAGAGGACGTTGGGGAAACTACTAATGGGAGATGTAGGATGACGACGTTAAAGCCATACCTCTGCTCAATGATCAATTCGACATACCCACAATAAACTCCACCAACTCCATACACAAATGAAGTAAATGTAAGTATCTCCCTGTGCATATAGAAGTTGTTGACACTAGCCACTTGTTATACATGATGTGCCATTGGGAAGGGATTTTCAAAATTCATGGCTGGAAGATGGAGAACAATCTAGCCATATCACTCTTTAATCTCTCCAGGCACGCCATGATCAAAGCGGATGACCTCAATTTGAGGTCGAACAAATTTCTCGTGATGACATTCATTTGGATATTATTCATGCTTCTCAAAATTCAAAAAGGACAAGGAATTGGTGCAAGGTTGATAATACCTTGGTTTATCTCTATTCTACCTTGTCCTAAGGTAGATCATTTTTTTGCTAACACATCAACCTCAAAATTTAAAATACTTTACACATGAAAAAAGCTCAAAATGCTCGAACTAAGAGACACTTAGAGAATTTTTTTACAGCATGGGAGGGCAGTCTAAGCTCAAATATTTTTGTAGCATTTTTCACTTGTCAAATGACAAACACAGAGTCACAAAAAACTATCAGACTATAGATTTTCTTTGCAAGAACAAGTTCCAAACCTTTCCAAAAGGCGAGGAACTCAACTTGATTATTGGTCGCCATGCCGGGACCCCAAACAAATTGAAACACAATTTTTCTATCAAGGCTAAAAATAACCCATCGTGCACCTCCCTTCCTCAACCATTTCTTCAAATACAAACGATATCTGTTTTCATCCAAATTTAAATAAAACCATACTTAACAATAAGATTAAAAAATTGTAAATAAAAAATAAAAAATGAATACTAAAATTTTAAAATTTCATTAACATGTTGAGTGTTTCATTCTGCAAAACATTTAATCTTAATGATGAAAGCAATTATGCATTGTAAAAACATTTAACCTCAAATTCAATGTCTTTCATAGTGAAAGCATTTATGCATGGTAAAAAGTTTATCAACTTCCGAATACTCAAGTTTATCAACTTTTTAAGGTAATAAAAAATATTTTTAAGTTTATCAACTTCTTATCCATATATATATATATATATATATATATATATATATTTCTAAATAATTCTAGATTCTATTATATGATACAAAAAATACAGAGGTACATCACAACTTCCAGACCAGAATTGCAAAGTTAGCCAATTCCAGTGGGAAAGAGAAAATTAAAAAATACAAAAATGGAGCTGCCCCTTGGGGGGAAACCAACCCATAAACCAGTCCACGGAGAAAAATAAGAGCTGCCCCTTAAGGGGAAACCAACATTAAATAGTAGAAACCAGTAGCCAATTTTTCTGTGCAAAATGTAAATAAGCATATAAACTATAATTAAGCTGGCAAAATATAGAAAAGGAGGAACCATGGCACTAGGCATTCTGGTCTGCTGCTCCATCTTGAATTTGCTGAGGAGTCTAATCTTCCTCTATGTAGCAACCATAATCGGAGGGGTCATCCTCTGGCTTGGAGATTTATGTTTCCAGCTTAGGCGTGGAGGTGGAATGAGCACCTGTTGCTTCTTCTTTTCCCCCTCCTGCTGAACTGCTGCTTCATCCGCTGTCCGATGAATCCTCTATGGTTTTGACGGGCAGGGCCACCATCTTCCTATGCTATTGTGGGGAAGATGGAGAGAGAGTTGATTTCTGCATCCTCTTCCTGGACCTCGAATCAGAAGGGCGAAATTGGGCTTCAGGAATTCAGAGAGAAATATGGGTAGAGAGGTGCTGAGGGTCAAGGACCTATGACACATCCATGGACAAGGGAAAATCCACATAGCACTCCGCCAATGCAGGGATGGGAGGGCGGGCAGGCGAACCTCGGCCTCTGCCTCTGCGACAACGCATACGACGGCGACGAGGCATGGAATTGGCAGAGTGCTTAGAATGCAGGTGATTTGAATGAGCAGAAAGTGAAGGGTGAGCTGTGAGACTGTAGGCATTGTGGAACAAGTGGGCGAAGGGAGTCTGAAGGACTGACAGAGGGGCGGAAGCAAAATAAGAAGATGCAGAGCCGAGAGCCAACCTGATAGAGAAACATATAGAGAAATGCTAAGAGGATTCATCGCCGTTGCCCATAAATTGCCATGGCGCTCTGCAAGCAGGACAGACTAGAGAGAATTCATGATGAAGGAATTGAATGATAGTTATGGCACCGAGCTGAGAGACCTTCAAGGTGAATTTAATGGAACCCACGCCAAGGCCATGTGCTGCCTTGTGGCGAGGACAACTGCTCGACATCGGGGTGCCCATGTGGCGTGCCACCCTTTCTCTATGAGTCACTCGCATTCGGGAGCCGAGTGTCTTTGAGCACCAAATTAGTGCATGTTGTGCGTAGAGATTCATCATCGATGTTTTGGAGTCTACTGGAGAGAAGGGGAGCATCATGATCCACTCCATTATTGGCTAGGAGGTCCGCCACTGCATTGGTAGATCTGCGAACATGCTTGAAAGAGATGGCTTTGTGAGAATGCAACCATTGCTCAAAGAGCTCAAACCAAGAAACTAATCTCCAGCTCTTAGAAATTTTGGAAGATGAGGAGCCGAGGAGAAGGCGACAAGCAGTGTTGATGATGATTTGGGAATATCCTTCAACTTCTAGAGGAAAGAAGTTATTTTCATGAGCAAGGTAAAGGTCTTGCATGAGACCCTCCAGGTCTGCTGAGTTGTTGGTGTCCCATCTAATGGAGCCAAAGTAGATTAGCAAGGGATTCCCTTCATTGTTTCTGAGAATTCCTCCAAATCCTGCTTCTCCTGGATTTCCTTTGGAGGCTCCATCAAAGTTTAGTTTGAAAATATCCTTAGGAGAAGGGTTCAAGGAGCTGGGAGATTCAGGTGGACAGTTGGAAGTGGGAGAATCAACAGAGTAACAAGGGATTGGGAGATTCCAGTTGGCCCATATGATGCTTTCTGGGGGTTGATATGGGAAGTCTGTGTCCTTCCAATGGTGCAAGGCAAGGGTCTCCTTTATGTTGTTGCATAGATTAGTCCAAATAATCTCTTGCAGAGTTTCTTGATCCTTGAAGATGTGTCTGTTTCTCTCTTTCCAAATAGTCCAGAGTAGGAGCCCCAGTAGGAGAGTCCAGAGAGAATTGAGAAGATTGCTGCTGAAGGGAGATTTCTACCAGAGTCGAATGGAGTTGATGATGTCCCCCCTTTTCCTGTCAGTTCTTCGGCAGAGGATGGATAGATTATCTGAGAGAGTGTTAGCAAGGGGACACTTATCCAATAGATGATTTATAGATTCCTCTTGGTTTTGGAAGTTAGGACATCGTGAAGGGAATATAAAGCCTTTATTCAAAAGATTATCCCATGTTAGGATGCAACGTTTTCTGAGCAGCCATAGAAAGGTGGAGACTTTAGGCCATATGCTGGGATTTCAGATTTGTGACCAGATTGCATCAAGTTGATTTGGATCACTGGGGTGGAGCAAGTGGTAGGCTTCCTTGGTGGTGAAAGTACCTTGGGTGGTATAACCCCATTGGAGGATGTCCTCTCCTTCTGTAGATCTGATTTTCCTTTTATTTATCTCTTTGTTGATGTCCTCATAAGATTCGTTGTTCCAGTTTTCCTGCCACTGAGACGTAGGAATCCATTGTTGGAAGCCATTGATGAGAGGTAAAGCCCAGAAGTGCTTGAATTTATTGTTCTCCCTTCTCTGGAGAATGGACTGCCATCTGGGTTTTTGAAGTAACGTGGCTAATTTGGGCTGTTGTTGCTAGGAATCCTCCCATAGACGTGCTCGAGAGCCTGAACGGATTTCCCAGAAGCTATGATCTTGAATTATGTATTTATGCTGTTTGGATGCTTTCCAAATTTGGGAACCCATGTCTTCTGAATTGTATCTAATAATTTCCTCCTAAGGCCAGTTTCCAAAATACTTGGATGCCTAAAGTTGAGCCCATGGAGAGCTGGGTTTGGAAACCCAATTCCACCAAATGCACACTCCCATGATGGTGTTGTTGTGGCTAGGATCCCTGAGCCCCTAGCCTCTAGAGAGTTTGGGTGTATAGTCCCCAGACCATTTCACAAGGGCCCATTTCTTATTGTCTTTCTTGCTTCCCTAGAGGAAATTCTGTTGCAGGTTGCGGATTGACTTGAGAACCCATTTGGGGGTGGCTAACACAAAGAAAATATACAGGGGCATGGATTGGAGGATATATTTGATCAAGAAAAGGCGTCCAATGATGTTGAGAGCTCTGTGAGTCTAGGAAGAGAGTCTAGCTTCTAGCTTGTCCAGAAGTTCCTTCCAGGAGGAATGTTTGATGGCAGAGTCTATGAGTGGAGCGCCAAGGTATTTGGAGGGTAGAGAGGTGATGGAGAAGCCAAGGATTCTGAAAATATTGCGCTGAGTGATGGCCGGAGTATTGAAGAAAAAGATCTGTGATTTCTCGGCGTTAATGGTGGTTTTAGAGGCTTCAGAGAAGCAATCTAACAAATATTTGAAAGAGCGGGATTCCTGAATCGAAGGGTGGCCAATCAACATATTGTCATCCACGAATTACTGGTGAGAAATGGGGGGATTGTTATGAATGGTTAGACCTTTGAGAGACTGGGAACTAATAGCATGGCGAATAAGATGCCCCAAACCTTCTGCCATGAGAATAAACAGGAAGGGCGAGAGGGGGTCTCCTTGGCGAATCCCTCTTGAGGGAGAGAAGGTGGGGGGAGGGGGAGCCATTGACCATAATGGAGAAGAAGGGTGAAAAGATAAGGCTCATGATCCATCTGATATAGGTGGGACTGAATCCAAATGCTTGGAGCATTTGTTTGATATAATTCCAACTGAGCTTATCAAATGCTTTGGAGAGATTTATTTTGAGGAGCATACCTGGATTTCTCTCTGTTTTCAATGAGTGGATGACTTCATGCTGAGGATTATGCCGTCCATAATTTGACGTACTTCCACATATCCCGTTTGTTCCGAAGATATAAGCAGTGGGAGGAGATGCTTGATTCTGTTGGTGATCAATTTGGACATGAGCTTGTAGATGACATTGCAGAGGGCTATCGGTCTATACTTGCTGGGGGTAGCTGCGTGCTCCTCTTTTGGGATTAGAGTGAGGAAGGTAGTGTTGAGGATTGGAAGGATCCAGTGCATACTTCGAGATTCCTCAACAAATTCCCACACTTCCAACTTGATGTTCTCCCAGAAAAAGTGAAAAAAGTTGGAGGTGAATCCATCTAGACCTGAGGCCTTTTCGTCTTTGAGCTACGACATTGCCTAATCCACCTCTTGCATCACGACCGGTCTCAAGAGAATTTGGTTATGATCCTCCATGATGATTCTAGGAATGTGCTGAGTAATTTTATTGATTGCAGGTTGACGCTTAATGTCAGGCTCTCTGAGCGTATCCTTGAAATAACTTAATAATTCTTATTGAATGTCAGTGTGTGCCTCGAGCGTTTCTCCCTAATCATTTTTGAGGATAGAAATACGGTTGCATTCGACGTTGGATGGTTGAGCGATGGAATAATTTTGTGTTCTTGTCCCCTCCCTTAAGCCATCAAATTTTGGATTTTTGTTTCCAAATGATTTCTTCCTGTAATCTTCGGTCTTCCAATCGGCCCATTATATCTTGTTCCTGGAGCGCCATATCCTCAGTACACCCATCTCGGATGATGTGTTGCTGAAGATCAGCCGTTTGGTTTTCTAGATCCTTCTGACTTTTGAAGATGTTGCCAAAGGATGACTGATTCCATTGTTTGAGAAGGTTTTTAAGGGTCTTTAACTTCTGCTGGAATTGGTAGATTTTTGAGCCATCCGACGGTGTCATGGTGCTCCACTAGGTTGTGATCATTTCCTTGAAACAGGGATGAGTGTGCCATAACTGCTCAAATCGAAAGGGTTTGTTGCTTACTACCCTGGGATAGGACCAATGTAGTTGAATGGGCCAATGATCAGAGCTTGAGGCTGGGAGTATGGTGGCAAGGATGTCTCCTACGAGATGGATGGAGTTGTCCAAGATGAGAAATATTTCAAGTCTTGAAGAAATTTGATGGCCCTCCCCTCTACAATTATTCTAGGTGTGGATGCCATTGGAAGTCTGGAGGTCTATCAATTAGTTTCTATGAATGAAATATTTAAAGCTGTGACTATCTGCTTTGAGTTTGAGGCGACCTCCTCTCTTCTCTTCCAGTTTGGTAATCATGTTGAAATTGCCTCCGATAACCTAGAGGGGGTACAGATGATGAGAGTTGAGAAGCTCTATGGAGTTCAGGATATCAATTTTCTAGGATATGGGTTGGGGAAAATACACATTGGTGAGATGGCCATGGATGTTGGTGCCGATCAGGTGAAAGGAAGCTTAAATGAAGTTGTGAGAAGCATGGAGATTGGTCAGGGTGATACAGAGGGGATTCTAAGAAATTTCTATGGCGTCAACGATGATGGTACTGCAACCATGACAAAGTCTAGATATGATGAAATTCAGAGTGGTATTGGTACATTTGGTTTCTTGCATAAAGAAAATGGTGGGTTGTTCTTTCTCTAATATGTTCTTAATAATTCGGTGCTTTGAAGGGCTATTGAGCCCTCGAATGTTCCATGATATGAGCTTCATTGGCAACTATGTGGTATAGCCCTATAGAACTTGGTCAACTTGGGATATCGTCCCGATTCAACAAGTATGCCTCCAAGAAGGATAAGTCGTTGCAAATCCATATGTCGCCCCCTTTTTCTATAATCCTTCATGATCCTTTTTGTGTCCAGCTAGGAGCCTACCTGGATACTAAGAGAAGGTATTTGCTGTACTCTAGTGTGGACTTCCTGAAGATGTTGGATCTACTAAGATGGGATCATGTGATACTCTTGAATTTTACATGTTGCCTCCAAGCCTAAGATGTCGAGCTCACCAAAGTCAATACTTTCTGGTTATTCCTCCACAAGGGAAGGTTGATCTAGATCTACCGTCTTTCATTTGATGCTTTTATTGTCCTGCAGTCCTTGAGTATGATTAGCATCTTCCTCCATATGGGATGGTTGCTCTAGATCTGCTGCCTTTCCTTTGTTGGTTCTGTTTCTCTGCAGATCTAGGATCTTATTAGCGTCAGGGCATCAGGGGAAAGAGGGGTTCAGGGGAGTAGATTGGGCCTGATTGGGATCGGGAGTGGGATTGACAGACTTTAAGTAGTGCTCAGGTGGATGTGAGTTAGTTCCTTCCGTGGTTATTTGGTTGGCAAGGATATCAAAGTTGTTACTGGTGATAGGATGAGAGGATTTAGGAGCTGAGTTGGATTTTATAGCATGTATTTTGCGACTAGAGATCTTGGTGAATCTGTCAGGATCAGTGTTATCCGAGGCTGGGGTAGGTTTCAGGGGAATATTGAGAGGGAAATTCCGGAAGAGGTGCCCATGCTCATGATATTTGCGGCAACAAAAAGGCTCATGCTCATAATCAATAGTTTGGATCCATTCAAAATCGTCATGGAATAGACTTACCGAATATGGGAGAGCTTTGGCTAGATGCATGTAGACACAGATTCTGGCATAAGCTGTGTAGCAATTGAGCTTGGTTTCTTTTCAGATTTTGATGAAATCTCCAAGGTGATTGCCAAGGTCTTTGAGGGATAGTTCATCCCTGTAATATTGAGGAAGTGAATACAGCCTGATCCAGACAGGAGCCCAGTTAAATTCCTCTTTATCTGTGTTGAATCTTTCCACCGAGTTCCTTAGGTAAAGCCTGACTGTGTTGAAGAAATATGGTCCTCCATCCATGATTCGATTTTTGTCTTCTAGGAAGGTAAATATGATATTGAATAATCCCTTTGGTCTGAGATGGAGGGAGATGTGTCCTTTACATTTCCATTTTAAGGCGATCCATCCTAGGAGAGCTTTCTTAGTGGGCCAGAAGCCAATGAATTTTCCAATGAGTGCTTGGTCCTTCATGTACTGTATTTTTTTGTTGATGCGCTGTGCGGGGAGATAGATATTGAGCCTGTTAGATGCAATATGAATGCATGTGGAATATGAAGCATTTTTCTACCCATTTTTGTCCTTTTTCTCTTTTTTCAGGCTTTCTGGTGTTTCTGCAGGGTTAGAACTCCCTGCCTTGTCATTGAGAGGGCTAGAGTCAGGGGCCGCGGGTCTGTTTCCGTCAGGAGATCCGCCAGCAGGGGGGGGGGGGAGTGTCGTCCCCCCCATCATGAGCCTCCATGCTTCAGATTCTTGCTCACTGTGAGCAGCACTTCCCTTCGCTAAGAGTCGATGCCGTTAGAGGGAAGGGAGGGAGCCCTAATGGCTCCAGTCACAGGTGAGGGAAACCTTAGGTTTCCATGGGAAAACGCAGCGCTACGGAGCACTCAGAAACCGACCTCATATGCATGAGTTAATTAATAAAAATGATTAAAGAGAAACTGTTGATATAGATATAAATTAAAAGTACTTATTATTTTCTTGAAGGTTCATTTTTAGTTATGAAAGAATGCTTCCGTAAATCATATTTCAATTTTTCTGTCCACACTTGGTTTTTTTTAGTAATTTTGGTTTGCAACATATTCAATCTCAAATTCAATATTTTCTATAATAAAAAAATATTTGTGTATTTATCTTCTAAATTTCAAATTTCATTTAAAAAAAAATTTGAATGAAAGATTATAAAACTTTTAACGTCAAATATTCAACGTTTTTTTTAATAATGAAAGTATTATGAAATGTAAATACGTTTTGTATTTTTGGTTTGTTGATGATGATGATGATGGTTAACGTCCACTGAGACCAAAATTTGGTCTACCGGACCTAAAGAAACAAATTATTTAGTTTGTTTTAAAATTGTACTCCTGTGCTCAAAGGGCTTGGAGAGAAGCGTCCCGAGCTCACTATAATTTTGACATGTTAAAAGGCTAGGAAGGTCAATATTCCAACAAAGATTATGAAACTGAGATCTAATGTGGGTTTATGCAGGGCACTCTAAGAGGAAGTGATTTTCATCCTCAATGTTCATATTCTCAAAGAGATGGTAGATCCTTTCCACCCATGGTGTTTTAGGAACTGCCCAACGACCAATTTCACTATGGAGCTCATGAGAGTTTGTTCTTATCTTGGCTATATTAATTTTTTTCTTTGAGCTAGTTAAAACATAGAGATACTTTTGATCTTCCAGAGTAGGGTTGATGACGTACTTATAATATCTTAATTTTCTTTTAGCCTCTAAATCTTTCTCACACCACATTTTCTCTTTAAACTTAGAAGTAACAATATTTTTAATGTTATTAATATCTTGCAATGTAACATTTTAGTCGATCTCCCAATGGTTTAACCAGGCCCTGGTATCTTTATACCAACCTTGTTTGAGCCTCAAGTGGTTTTGGCTGGAATTTAAAGCTAGCTTAGGAAGTCTATGGTCTCCCATGTTATTGATTTTGTGCTTGCACAACAGGAGCCTAGTCATAGCTAGGATCTTGATACGGGAAAGACCCACTTCTATAAGGAGACTAGGATAGGGTATATTTATTTTAATTTTGAGGTTATACATTATAAAATGCTTCTAGATTTGCTCAATATTTCTCCAGGATTGTCTAGAGATGCTGCAACCCCAAACCTCACATCCATACAAGATATCAGGAGTGATTAAAGTTTCAAAGAGGAGCTTATTTTTATCCCACATCACAAGGTTTTCCGCTTTATAATTATTTTCAGGACCAAAATAAGCTTTCCACCCTCCATTAATCCTTTTCTCAATGCTATAGTTCTAGTTGAGGTTGTGATGAATATCAATTCCTAGGTACTTGTAAGAAGACACTTCCTCCAAGTTGCTATTTTCATACACAAAATTAGCGTAAGTGTCCCTCTTGGATTTTATAATCATATATTTTGTTTTGTTAGTATTAACAGTCATACCCACGGTAGAGCATAAATCCTTAAGAAGTATTAGTTGCTTATCAAGATCAGATGGGCACCTTGCCAGAAGAACAATATCGTCAACATAGAGAAGAAGGATGATGACTATTCCAGCTAAGATCGTGCCTGCACAACCTACTTCCTCTAAACAACCTTCTAGCTTGTCGATGTAAATGCCAAATAGGGTGGGGGAGAGGGGGAAACCTTTTTTAACTCCGATATTACACTCAATATCTTTCTACCACCCCTCATTACTCTTAAACTTGGCAACATATTCAATTTCAAATTCAATATTTTCTATAAAAAAAAAAATATTTGTGCATTTATCTTCTTTTAAGTTTAGATAAATTTCATTTTTTTAATAGAATGAAAGATTATAAAACTTTTAGCCTCAAATTCAATGTTTTTTTTAATAATGAAAACATTGTGAAATATAAATAATTTTTCCATTTTTTTATATTGGTATATTATGGAAATTTTATTTTTTTAGATTAAAACAAATTTTTAAATTTTAAACTTTGATGAAAGTGGAAAATATCTATATGTAAATACAAATGAAGAGAAAAATACCAATATGTAAATAGAAATCAAGAGTACCTTTTATTTTATTTAAGATTTATTTTAAATTAAGACAAATTTTCAAATTTTTTTTGCATTGATGAATTTGGAAAAAAAATATCTTTTAAATTAAAATGAATTTTCAATTTTAACTTTTGAATTAGAAATTATAAAAATTTGTTTAAATAGAAATGATCAAATAAAGAGGGAAACAAATCAATATGTAAACAAAAATCAAGTCAAAATACCTTATTATTTTATTTAGTGTTTGTTCAATGCTTTTCCGTTTGCAATACCTTTAACGTTAAATCAATATTTTTTAAGAATAAAAACGTCTCCTCATTTATCTTCTTTTTAAGTCGAGATCAATTTTGAAATTAATTTCGTCGAGTGAAATATTATAAAATATTTAACCTTAAAAGGGCTCTCCTCTTGTGGGACAAGCTCATGAAACTTAAAAAAACAGGGGGATTGAGATTACGGGACCCATATGTCCTGAACCAGGTGATGGGAGCTAGATTGTGGTGGAGATGGCTCCAAGAAGGTGCAGACTTATAGAAAATTATTTGGGAGAGGAAATATGACATGCCCAGTACTACAACAAGAAAGCTCAAAGTCAACACAACACCAAAAGGGTCCAACATTTGGAATTTCGCAGCCATTAATAGAGACCTCATTCGTGAATACAACTTTTGGGAAATTAGAGGAGGAAAAACAACCTTTTTTTGGGAAGACTCCTAGTAGTAACAAGAAAAATTATTCAGTCATCTAGACCTAGGAGAAATCTTCCTTTTCACTAGCCAGCCAAACATACGGTTCGTAGAAAATTACTGGAGTGGGGAGATGAAAGAGCAATGGAGAAAATGGAAAGCTAAAGAATAGTGGCCAAATGCTCCAGAAACCCATCAATGGAATAATTATGAAAGAGAAATGAAAACCAGAAAACTATTGGCGGCAAATGGAGAAGACATCCTTGGATGGGGATATCGCACTAAAGGTATGTTCACAATAAAACAAGGCTATTATATTAAATCTAATAATCTACATAGTATATCAGTTCCATTTTGGAAAAAAATCTAGGCAGCATAACATTGGCCGAAAATAGAATACTTTCTCTGGCTTGTTAGTCATAGTAAAATCTTTACCTGGGATCAGTTGCAGAAAAAAGGGATGCATGTCCCTTCACTATGCATAATGTGTAAAAAACAGGATGAAAGTATTGAGCACCTATTGAATACCTACGCCCTAGCTGAATCACTATGGTTGAGCATCTCCATGGCCTTCCAACAAACAAACAGGGACAATACAAGCATTAAACATACTATTGTAACTTGGACGAAAGGGGGATATTATTGTGAAGTACTTAACAGAGCGTGGAGGTTATCAATGGGCTTTCTCCTATGGGATATTTGGAATGAAAGGAATCGAAGAATATTCAGGGATGAGATTAGGAAAAAAGAAGAAATCTGGCAGGTGATCCTTGAAAACGTCTGAGAGACCATCCTAGCAGAGAAATGGATGGAAGAAAACTAGAAAAAAAATGCAAATGAGGCTCGTATCCTTACCATGCTCAACCTAAAACCTCAAATGCTGGCTCAGATTATGTGGAAAAAGAAACCATTAAGGAGAAACCCTCAAGTTCCAGACGCCTCAGCCAGGGTTTCTGAAATTAAACTACGATGGGGCTTCTAAAGGAAACCCAGGTCAGGTTGGAGCAGGCGGCATATTCCAGAATTCGCAGGGCTCAGTGTGCAGAATATACACGATGAAACTAGGGTTTTGCACCAACAATGAAGCAGAATTACTAGCGGTAAAACAAGGCTTGCAAATAGCAGCTAGAGAACGATACCATAGACTCATAATAGAAGGGGATTCGACTATGGTTATCGGGGTACTACAGAAGCTGCAAGAGGGGAATCCATGGGAGAAGATAAGCCAAAGTTGGAGGAAGACACATATAATCAAGGAAATCAGTCTTATCATCCATGAAATCGGTTATCTCATCCCATCACATGTCCGTAGAGCTGGGAATGAGGCAGAAGACTACCTGGAAAATTGGGAATGTAATCACGAGGGAGGCCATCTAGATATTAACCAGACAACCATGGCTAGGAATCTAGAACTACTCCCTCTCAAGATAATTGTAGATAGAGACATGGAGAGGTCTCGAGATCCCCGATCGAGGTGCCACGCAGGATAAGGGCATCGTGAGGTGGCACGCACTGACGTGCACCACACGATCACTAGAGAATAAATTCGGTAGCAGGCCGGAGAGGTAGTACAAACCCACGCCAGTTTTTATGATCGCCGACGATTTAGGTGGTGACCAACTAACATTGTCAGAAAAATTTGGGAAACAATGACGTCGGGTGAAAGGGTTTATGAATGAAGAGGTAAGGAAAGGAGGCACTATTTCCTAGTTGAATGTTGAGGTGAGTGGTGCAAGGGTAGTGCGGAAGAATCTTAGAGCTCTGCGTCGAAAACTATACTCCTGGTATGTGACATATCTTTTTAAAATGGAAGTTAAGGCCTGTCATGAAATGTTTGTCTATGAAGTGCTGTCTTCAATCCCATGTACTTTGAATTATGTAGCACCTTACTATGTTCTTGATGGAGGTTTACAAATATCTGTGTGCTTGCATGGCTTTCACTTTTACATTCATAGCTCGAATGATGTATATAGTGATATATCTTGCTCGAATTGTGGTCATATTGTCTGCATATATTTGCCTAGGGCTATAAGTCTAATTATTTCTCGTCTCTCAGTTCGTTTCCGGTTCTTGTCAGTATTGGCTCTCAGGTCTCTATGGTTCCCCTTATTTTTCAACCTTTTAGCTTCTGGTATTACTTGTCCTCCTGCACCAACCATATTGTAGACAATGACAAGCTGAAGACCATGAATTTCCAGAAGTATGAATTAGCTTGTATGTTTAACAATGACTATCTTGCCAATGGTGCTCGACGCTACCTTGTTTTAGTCTCTATTCTCCCTCAATTTCTCAGTCATAAGGCTGGTTTCTAGTTGGGGCTAGGGGTAAATCTTCCTAACCTAAGGTTGCAGTATAATTCTACGAATTAAAACTCTGATAATAGACTTTGGAGGGAGGCTCATTGGGGCATTTTCCATTCTGGGTCACAGTCTTGTTTGCATAGTCTCTGGGTGTATAAAATTTGGGTGTCAAAGTCTGTCAACTTTTCTCTTTCCCTATCGGAGTCTAAGTGTCGATGTATTTCCATGCACTTACACCCTACCCTCAGAAGGGAGAACGTGGACGGTTTTTACTTTATTTATTTCCAGGAGGTAACACCCGCTATTGTGGGTCCTTTTCATTGTTGCTTGCACAAAAAAATAATTGACTCTCTATCATGGTACACAAGCCTCTATAAAGTATATACATGTGTTGTTCAATTAATGGCCAAGATACTGCTACAACACTGTGAGAGGAGACAGTGTTGGGTTCTCTTGCATATAAATATGGTTAAAACGGCTAAAAAATAGGACAAGGGAAAGGGGAAACAAAAGAAAACTACGTCCACTGTGGGACCTAGTAAGAGAGGAATAAAATCAAAGAAAGAGGTCATGGAAAACTTCTTTGATGCATTCTTTGTAGGTAATCCTCCACATGTTAAGAATCTTGTTGCTGGTTGGGAAAGAGACTGCAACACCAAAGAGGAAGGTGAAATCCAGGAGAAAGCATTTGATTTCATTAAAGACCCTGACAATACTAGATGAAGACTGTCTCTTTTTCATCAGTCCATTCACACTTATTGGACGATAAAATGCGTTCTGGCTAAGGCGGTTATGAGTATATAGGAAATTGGAGGGGACCCAAAGGTTGCTTCTGCTCTGCAGGACATTAAAAGGGAGATTCAAGAAATCTAAGTATCCCAGCAACATGGAATAGTTCGTATTGGCTGTATAGATCGTTAGTTGCAAAACATGAAACAGGAGGATATGCCCGGCTCAAGCATAAAGTATCCGGCTCCAATAGAATCGTCAGATGATTTACATTGTATTTCCTTTGGTCTTGTTATATGTATTTTGCGGATATCATTTACTATTTCCAGTTTGAGTATGTTAGAGATAGTAAACTAGATATAACTGATAGTAGAAGACTCAATTTGTTTCAATAATGGATGGATTTTAATGCTTTAAGGTGGCCAAAAAACCTGGTTTCCTTCGGGTAGGTTGAGTCCATCAAGTTTTGATATGTAGACCTGCTCTTTTTTTATAATAGAAAATAGAAAGGCCCTGCTAAACTTACAAAAAAAATATTTAACCTTAAAATTTAATGTTTTTCGTAATGAAAGTATTGGAGTATTTTGAAAAGTTTATTTTATTTTTAAGTTAAAATAAATTTTCATTTTGTATTAGCGGATTGTGAATTAAATTTTTTTTGGTGTGAATGAAAGATTATATTTTTAAAACTAATTTTGTATTACATAAAATTTAGTTAAGGTACATCATAATGATAATTGAGCCATTATGATGTGGAATTTTGGGGAATTCTGTTCAAGTGTTTAATTTTCCATCACATTGGTCATTTGATGGCTAGATGCCTTCGCCAATCTTTAAAATCAACGTGACGAGAACTTTTTGTGTGAAATTTTCACTCTGAAAATTGTTACTAAAGTAGTTGGTTTATTTCGCCTACTTATTATGATAAGTTATTTACATATGTTTCAGTAAATTTTGAAGTAAACACAGCTGCAACATTCACTCTAATCAAAAGAAGAAGTACAAATTAAAACACATATAGTACAATAGAAACAACCACATGAACACAATTATTTTTGGACAATTGTCCCCGGAAAAACCCAATGTGGGCAAATTGGTGCAACATATGAGGGTTTGCATTAATCTTTAGCAGTGAAAAGATCATTTACAGAATTCATGACGAGCAGAATCAATAACGTACACCCGATATGAATTTTCCAGACAATCTGGAAGAATTCCCGACACACGGGATGACCTCCTGCACCCTCTGCATCAATCTGCATAGCCCCTCTGCGCAGTCACTGCCTGGACTACATAAGTCTACGTGGAGGGCTAATGCTGTTGCTCAGCGCTGCCTTCCCTTTGTCTTTTGGCTTCCTTATTCTCCATCTCTGGTGACTTCTCCCTCCTCCTTCTGTCCCTGCAATCCTACCTCTACAGACTCACCCACTGAAATCGAATTCTCTTACTTCAGAATCGATTTCTTTCGGGTATTGAGAATGTGCCCGACTTGCTTTCCAAATGACCCTCAAGCCTTCTCTTATAGTCTTCTTGTTGATGAATCAACGAACCATATTATATCCTTAATCAATGGCTCAGATTAAAAGATGGCTTGATCTTTTTTTTCTAGAAGATCGATACTCTGATTTATTAATACCCTTTAATTATTTAATTTCCCTAAATTTAGACTTAGGGATCTCATTAAAATAAATAATTATTTTAATTAAGCAAAATCCAAGTGGAATTTCCACAAACGATTTCTGGGTTCTCTGGAATAATGTTGTCCAAGCCTCTCCTCAAAATTTGACACCTGTAACACTTCCCGATGCTATAAAATAAACACTCCATATTAGCAAGGAAAGTGTTCAAGCATTAAGGTACCAACTGTACTGCTCTAATTCTAAAGCACTTGCTGCACTGCTGCCCTCTGTATTGCTGCCTGTGATACTATCTCTGCCACTGCCTCATCTGTAATGCAACTCCCTTTGTTTCTGTAGACCACCCATTCCTCTACTAGAAAGGGTTCTCGACCATCCCCATCTTTTCTCTGGAGTAAGTAAACTTAATCTTACTTAGAGCCTTGGTGAGGATATTTGCTACCTGTTCTCATGTAGGACTGTACCTCAACTACACAGCTACCTGTTAGACATGGTATATGATGAAGTGGCACCGAATGTCAATGTGGTTCGACTGGTCATGAAACACAAGATTCTCTAGTCGGTTCCATCCTCTTCTTGAGTAAGTTCAAGAGCAGTTTATGAAGCCATATGGCCTCGCACGAAGCTGTGCTTGCTGCCATATACTCTGCCTCGGCTGAATTCAGTGCGACAAACTTCTGTTTACTACTGCACCAGGAAGTTATTCCTGATCTGAGACTGAAACAATACCCACTGGAATTTTTCCGATCCACTGTGGTTCCAGCCCAATCCGTGTTTATGAACCCACTCAACTATACTTCATTTCCCTTGGTGTACTTCAACCCATACTCGAATTTCCCCTTCAAATATCTGAGAACATTTTTGGTTGCTGCCTAGTGAGCCCTCCTTGGTTCCACCATTAACTAACTGAGGGCATTCACTGCATAACACATGTCTGGTCTAGTGTTGACCAGGTACATCAATGATCCGATGAGATGACTATATAAGGTGAGGTCAGCCTCATCATCCTTTGACGTGTCTATCTTCTTCCAGTTTGTAATCATTGGCGTATCCATGGGTCTACAGTCTTCCATATGAAACCTCTTCAAGATCTCTGTAGTGTATATTCCTTTCCCAAAGAAGATTTATCCCTTCTGCTGCCAGACCTCCGAAACAAGAAAATAGTGCATCTGCCCCAGATCCTTCATGTCAAATTCGGTAGCTAGATTCTCCTTGCAGTATTTGACAAGCTTATATGATCGAGTAAGGAACACATCATCTACATATAATACCAATATTATCGGCTCATCCACTACTCTCATATATTAGAGGTTTGGATCTGCGTCACTCTTGGCGAATCCTATCTTCTGCAAGTAGCTATCAATTCACCCATACCATAATCTGGGGGCTTGTTTTAGACCGTACAGGGCTTTATTAAGCATGCAAACATGAGTCTTCTACTCATGTGTCTCAAAGCAACTTGGCTGCTCTATGTACACTTCCTCTTCTATCACCCCATTCAAAAACGATATCTTGACATCCATCTGGTGAATCTCCCATCCCATCTGCGCTATGAGAGAGATGAAAAATATGATTGAATTGTACCTAGCTATAGGGGCGAAGGTTTCTTCATAGCTGATCCCTTCTTTTTGCACATACCCCTTAGCCACAAACATGGCTTTGAATTTCTCTATGCTGCCATCTACAACATACTTGATCTTGTAGATCCACCTTGATCCTACAACTGATATTTTATGAGGTCTAGGGACTACTTCCCACACATCATTTTCCATGATGGAGATATGCTCCTCCACCATGGCATCTACCCACGCCTGATGTTGAGCTGCCTCCCGAAAGCTGGAGGGTTCTCCGACCTATGCTACCAGTGCTTTTTACCTATTAGGTTGCCAACGTACCCTCTTCCCATCTCTAGGGACTCCAACAAAATCTTCTGCATCCCTCATAATTTTTTGGAGTTCTCTGCTCGTTCTCCCACTGGTAGTGGGTGGATTTTCCTACTCTTATGTTTTCTCTTCTTTGGAAGAAATTTCCTTGGAATCCTTGTGCCGTGGATAAGCACTCGAGCCATCCTCTTGTTGAGAATTTGGAGGGCCGGTGATTAATACAAAATTCTATTCTTGATAATTACTTGTGAGATTACTTAGATTACTTATGTCTTCTCTTCTTTAGCTTAGTTAATATTTCATCAAGTCAATTATCAAAATGCAAGAGACACAAAAATTAGGCTCCTAGAGCCAGGGCAAAACCTCTCCCTCTTGGAGATGAAAAACCACGAGAAATCCTTCTTAGAGATCTTCAAATGATAAGTACCATGACCCAGACTTAGAACCTTGACCTATGAATGATTCCAAGACCTTGTTACTTCTTCTTTGACGATATTCCATGCTGATCTTTCTTTCTTGTACTAGTCTGTATTGTCCTTTCTTTTATTAACTGTGAGAGGGAAGGTAAATCCTAGATTTATCTCTTTTTCTTATCCAGAAGTGACCCTTAATTTTTCACATCCACCTTAGATATTCATATTGCAAACTTGATTCTGTCATTGCCCGAATATCTTCTTCCAAACTTCACAGCAACATTCATTCGCATCATAGTGAATCACATACATCATGGTGATCCGTAATTCTTCCTGTACTTACCACTGTTCCACCTCAAATAAATATGACACTTATTGATTGCTTTATTATATAGAGAAATCCACCCTTCAAATCCACATTGTATTCACAGGTTGGTAAATGATAGTTTAGACTTTGTTACACTTGTTAACATCTCGGATAATGTCTGAATGGAAACAATTCAATTGACTTCAAACTCCTCATTTCAGTTCTGTGTAAATTCTGCACTTTGTCATATGTATTATCCACAATTCTTCATATGTATACTCTGCACTTCTTCACAAGTATACTCCGCACTTCTTCACATGTATACTCCACACTTTTTCATATGTATAATCCACACTGTATTACATGTATTGTCTGCACTTGTTATTACAGAGATCACCGAAAAACATTATGTGATTGAGCCGCAGGACATAGGTATATATAGAGACATATTAACTGTCTTGAGGCTGACCATACTTATAGCTTTTAGGCCAACTCATCCAACAAGTTGAAGGCTGACTTGTAGCATATCATAAGTGCTTGACTTCCAGCGTTGGTGAGGGCTATTACAAGCCATTCTTCCACAAGGTTTTGACAAGGTCTTGGAGCATTCTCTAGACTAGATCCTTCATATGAATGAAACTTAATTATATTTATTCTAGAAGACACAAACCCATATATACATCAAGAATAAGTCTATTTAATATATAATAAAATCTTGCTCATGAAACCCATGAAGAAAGTACAAAATACGTTTTATTATCTTTGTCTTATTCTTTACATACAATACATAATTATATAGTAAGTGTGAAGACCAACCTAGTTACAATTTTCAACACCTCTGTAGGCCATTGAGGATGAACTAGTGGATCTTCCTCAACCTACGTATCTGTAGCCATTTCCCGGGATCTTCTGAAGGCTCTCTCCTCCATGAATTTTACATCCAGCCTTACTACGATCTTCTTGTTTTACGAAATATAGATGCGATATGTCTTCGCATTTTCAGTATAGCCCACAAGATAACCATTCTCCGCAGTCTGATCCAACTTCTTCCTCTTCTCATATGGTACATGGAAATACGCCATACTACCAAATATCCTAATATGGCTCACCTCAGGCTTGCTTCTTATGAACACACTTTTAGGGGTCACCTTCCCCAATGCTCTATGGGGCACCCTGTTCTGCACATACACAACTATATTGCAGGCTTATGTCCACAGAAATTTGGGCATGTATTGGTCATATAGCATCGCCCTTGCAACTTCTACATTGGTCTTGTTTTTCCTTTCTGCAATTCCATTCTTCTTTGGATTTTATGGAGCTGTCCATTATCTCTTGATGCCTTCCTTTTCACAGAAACTGGTGAAGTATTTATCGATATAATCTCCACCATTATCTGATCGCATCTTCTTCATCTTCTTTCTGGTTAAATTTTCTACCAGCACCTTGAATTCTTTGAAATGCTCAAAGACTTCATTTTGGTTTTGAGAAAGTAGATCTAGGTTTTCCTGGAATGGTCATCAATAAAGGTGGAAAAATACTTTGCACCCCTGAGAGAAGTTGTGGACATTAGATCACAGATGTTTGAGTGTATCGACTCCAATACACCTTTGGCCCTACTGTTGCTTCTTGGAAATCATGCCTTGTCATACTTCCATAGTACACACCCACTGCAGACCTCCTCTTTCCTTGTGCTGAGTTCTGGAGCTCCCATGATAGTCTTCTTGAGAATATTCAAGGCTCCATGATGTAAATTCCCCATCCTTCTATGACATAGTTCATTCAGATCCCTTTCGTCTGTACTGTCGATCAGTGCCATTGTGGACTAAAGCTAGAGTTTATATAATTTATGGCTCCTCACTCCAATTTGTGCCTTCCTTTTCCAGCTAGGGTGTTTGACATAAACTTTATTTCAAAAAAAGTATACGTCATAACCCTTGTTTTGGAGCTGAGACACCGAGAGTAAGTTCATCCCCAACCCCGGCACAAGCAAAACGTTTGTAGCCCGAATCTTGTTGCTAGCTTTTGTCTAAAATATTATGGTACCTCTTCCAATGGGGGTTCTCTTGGGCTTGTTTCCCATTGTGATATGGAAATTCATCTGTTCTTCTCGGTAGCTCGAAAAACATTCTCGAACTCCCGTCATATGAAAATATGCTCCATTGTCAATATACCAAACTCCCTAAGAGGCCTTGCTTGACACACAAGAGAAATCCCCCTCTAGTCTGGATGCTAGAAAAAATATGTCATGCTCCCTCTGTTTCTCTATGTGCTCTGGAGGACTGTGTGGGCCCTTCTGAACTGTATTAACGTTGGATCTCCTTTCCATTGAAGAATCTCCCTTTTTTTCTTTTTCCTTTACCTCTGATACCATGTGAAATTTTCACTTTGAAAATTGTTACTGCAGTAGTTGGTTTATTTCGCCTACTTATTATGATAAGTTATTTACAAATGCTTCATTAAATTTTGAAGTAAACACAACTGCAACATTCACTCTAATCAAAAGTAAAAGTACAAATTAAAACACATATAGCACAATAGAAACAACCACATGAACACAATTATTTTTGGACAATTGTCCCCAAAAAAAACCCAATGTGGGAAAACTGGTGCAACATATGAGGGTTTGTATTAATCTTCAGCAGTGAAAAGATCATTTACAAAATTTATGATGAGCAGAATTTAAAGCGTACACCCGATATGAATTTTTCGGACAATCCGGAAGAATTCCCGACACATGGGATGAACTCCTGCACCCTCTGCATCAATATGTGTAGCCCCTCTGTGTAGTCACTGCCTGGACTGCGTAAGTTTGCGTGGAGGGATAGTGCTACTACTCAGTTCTTCCTTCCCTTCGTCTTCTGCCTTCCTTCTTCTCTGTCTTTGCTGACTTCTCCCTCCTCCTTCTGTCTCTCCAATCCCACCTCTACATACTCACCCACTGAAATTAAATTCTCTTACTTTAGAATCGATTTCCTTTAGGTACTGAGAATGTACCCAGCTTGCTTTCTAAATGACCGTCAAGCCTTCTCTTATAGTCTTCTCCCTAATAAATCAACGACTTGGATTCTATCCTTAATCAATGTCTAAGATTAAAAGATGACTTGATCTTCATTTTATAGAAGATTCACACTTTGCTTTATTAATACCCTTTAATTATTTAATTTCCCTAAGTTTAGACTTAGGGATCACATTAAAATAATTAATTATTTTAATAAAGAAAAATTCGATTGAAATTTCCACAAATGATTTTTGGGTTCTTTGGAATACTGCTGTCCAAGCCTCTCCTCAAAATTTGAGACCCAGAACACTTCCAGATGCTATAAAATCAACACTCCCTCTTAGAGAGGAAAGTGTTCAAGCAAGGTACCAATTGTAATGCTCTAATTATAAAGCACCTCCTACGCTGCCAATGTCCTGGCTGCTGCCTCTCAATTCTGCGCTGTGGCCCTCTGTACTGCTGCCTATGACACTATCTTTGCCACTGCCTCATCCGTACTGCAACTTCCTCTATCTCTGTTACGTCTTCATTTGGACATTTGGACGAATATTAGATGATTCATTGTCTCGACCCATTTCCCTTTAACCTGATCCCTCTCTTTCCTTTATGGAGCCTCGAGCCTCCGTCATCTTTGCTCTGCCTCCCATTACAACTTTTTATAAGTCCCCATGTCGGCAAGCCTCAGCCTCCCCCCACCCTCCCCATGCCCCACTAGTCTTGGGTGTTTCTCTTCCTAGATGTTCTCCTGGGGGGGGGCGACTTTGAGTTTGATGATTTGTTGGATGATAAAAATTGTCGTACGCTCTCTATGGACACCCGAGGTGAATCCTCCCCTCATAATTATGTGGGTAGGGATATCTAATTTTTGCGACGAGACCCTTCCCTAGATCTCGCCTCCCTTACTATTCACAACGATGATGAACCTCCCTAGGCTCCATCCATAAGTCCTGGGTCGGCTATGAACGTAAAGGTCCGTAGGAGGGGCAATAAGGGAAATCATCATTTTCGTGGAAAATTGGCTACAAAGTGTTTGTCCTTTGGAATGAATGACGATCCGAGAGATGTTCCTATCATCTTTGATGTTTCTCGGGCCCTTTGAGCAGATGAGCCCACTCTTGGGTTGCCCTCATGAACATACTCTCTCTAAACCTTCGGGGGCTCAGGGATGCCTCGAAAATTCTATATCTCCGTCATCTCATTGCCTCTATTAAACCCATTCTCATTCAAGAATCCATGTACTCAGTGGATATAGTTAAGACTTATTTTTTGTCCATTTATTAAGATTGAAATCTCATGGTTATTGAGTCATGTGGTTTATCTGGGGACCTGGTGGCTTTATGGCACCCTAAATGGGTGAAATTAAAAGCATTTAAATTTTTTTCATGCATCATGTTAACCATTTTTGTCAGTGGATTTCCAGACGGCTACATTTTCTCAATATATATGTCCCTAATCGGGACACACTGGATTTCGGGTGTTGTATGGGTGAGTGTGGGATTCTCAAGATTGGATTGATGATCTTAGCAGGAGACTTCAATGAGACCATATCGAGAGGTGAATGCTAAGGTCATCGTTGTCATCCCAACCCTTTGGGAAATTATCTTTGAGACCTACTTGTAGAAAACCATCTTGTGGATGTTCACCCTTTTCCTCTTGTCCCAACTTAGAGTAATGGTCGATCTGACTCTGCACATATTGGAAACAGGTTAGACAGATTTCTGATTCATGAGAATACTCTAGAGATGCTAGGTTTTGTTAGTTTGTGGCTATATCAAGAAAAAATTTCGGATCATTTGCTGATTATACTTCAATGGAGAAGGAAGAAGCCCTGGAAATGAATCCCATTCAAATTCATTAGGACTTGGCTCATTGGGGAGGATTTTTATAAAGTGGTCCATGATTCATGGGAGGCTATGGGCTATATGAAGGTAGATTCGACAATGAGCTTGAATTATTTGAAGTTAAAGCATTTAAAACAAGTTGTTCATACATGGGAAAGACAAAAGAAACATAAGTTGAGGATGGATTTGGACAAGATTGATGCAGAGATGGAAAGAATTGGGGGGATTATGCACCCCATTACTCCATCTATTTTGCATATGGCTCATCTACAAGAATTGGAATGTGAAAAAAGACATATTTTAAAAATATAGGAGGCCTCCTTGCATCTAAAGAGTCGGGACCTTTGGATTAAGGAGGGAGATCGAAACACTTGTTTCTTCAAAGACTTTGCTACACAAAGGAGGAACTGAAACTCCATTTGGGAAATGGAATCAATGTCGAGAGGTAGAGTTTTTAGCACAAGAGAATCCAAAAGGAGGTTTTCCTACATTTTGAGAACTTGTTTGCAAAGAGAGGAAAGGTGGACATTACTTACCGACTTTCGGGTGTTGAGGTTTTCCCCTATATGTTCATGTCAAAGTTAAACATTGTATTGGGAATAACAATGTCCGTTGATGAGATTTATAGGATTATTAATCATTTCTGAAGGAAATATATGTTGGTCCATATGGGTGAATGGTGGAGATATTTATACATTTATTTGATATTGAGGGGGGATCCCTTGAATATGGTTGAGGAGTCGTGACATTCAAGTCAAGTTTCTGGGTGGATTAATTATAATTTCATAGCCCTCATCCCTAAGTCGTCCCATTCAAGTAATTTTTCCGGTTTTCGGTTGATTTACCTACGTAATATTCTATATAAATTGATCACTAAGATCATAGCCTCCAAAATGAAGAGCACTCTATCGGATTATATCTCTCTAAAACAATTTGGGTTCCTCTCCAAGTGAAAAATTTAGGATGTCGTCGCTATTTCCCAGGAATGTATTCATACTATACACATGAAGAAGTGGGAGGTTTTGGTCATGAAGCTGGATATCGACAATGTGTATGAAAATGTTGATTGGTCATTTCTGAGGTTGATTCTGACAAGGATTAGAATCTCGGTGGATAATGTTTCCTAGATCATGGCTTGTGTAACATCTATCAATTTTGCAGTGTTAATTAATGGTGGTCCATCGAAATTTTCTGGGTTGGGAGAGGACTCCGATAGGGTTGTTATTTATCCCCATATTTATTCATCCTCGTCGTGGACATTTTGAGCAAGAAGATTGGGGAGGCTCGCGGTGGTGGTGCTTTTCACGATATTCAAGTATCACATAACGTATCTGTATCCCAATTATTTTTTGTTGATGACATTCTCACTTTTGGACAAGTTTCATCTTCTCAATGAAATGTTTTGCATTCCATTATCACTAGATATGTTGCAGCTTCCGACCTCTAACCAAACAACAATAAATCCTTTTTGTTTCATTCCTCGGGTGATGAGGTGGAGATTGCCAACATTGCAAATATTTTCAGCATGGTTATGTCGAATATTGCAAACAACATTTCTTATTTGGGGTTCAAGTTGAAACCAAACGACTACAAGGTTGCAGATTGGTATTGGTTACTTAAAAATTCCCCAAAACGTTTATCTTTATGGTCTCATCATTGGTTATCCATGGGAGGCAGATACACTCTCATCCAATCTATCCTTCATCATATCTCGGTGTATTGGATGCATCTCTATTATCTCCCCTTGAATATCATTATGTTCATCAAATCTATCACGAAACATTTTGTCTATTTGGGGTCTAGTGGGGATAATAAATTTCACTTTTTTTGACTTGATTTCATCACAAAAGATAAACAATTCGGTGGATGGGTTTTTTGGATTTGAGGCTATTTGGATGGGCACTTTTAACAAAAGCTTGTGGAGAGCACTTTTTGGTAAGGGGATTTGATAGGAATTATACATGAAAAATATCTAAGGAATATGATCCTCGAGGAGTGGTTCAAACATGATGTGATATCACAAATATGGAACCTCAGATTTGGAACAATATTCTTAATGTTAGACAGTGGTTGGTAGATAAATTGTTATGGTTTTCGGTAGGGGAGAAAAGATTATGATTGCGATAAACCATATACAAGGGATGAGTAATATGTATCAACTTCCCAGTTGTGTCTTGGATGCCTTACAGATGAAAGGTATATTTTTTTCTGGACCAAGCATATGGTCGAAATTTCGACTCTTTCTCCTACCCGTCTTGGATGGCTGATTTTGAATAAGGACTGTCTCGTGTAAACATGGATTTATGGAATCATTACATTGCCAAACTTAGGATGGCAAGTCTGGTTTAGAAGGATTAGAGGGATGATTTAATTTGTAATGACTCCCTGTGCTGTGGAAATGTGGTGGTTTATGAGATCGACAATTACATTTATTGAGTGACACACCATATGGAAAATAAATGTTGGTTCAGGAAGGCTTGGAACTGGAATGTTCCATTGAAAATTATATTATCCTGTTGGTTGGCATGGAAAAACAAAGTCCTTACATGGGAAAATGTATATAAGAGAGGTATTCTGGGTCCGAGATGGTGCTCATTTTGTAGGGAGTCTTTGGAGAATGTCCCACACCTTTTCTTACAATGTCATTTTATTATTGCTAGATGAGGGTTCTGGATTGTTTTCAACTCCCTCCATCCCAGTATTTCCCTTCACTTGATGAGTGCCTTCAGTGGTGGTTTAAGAAATGTGGAAAACTAAAGTATATTCCCATATTAATCTTTTTGGAAGTTTGGTGAGCAAAGAATGTCGTTATTTTTTATGGGAGTCCTATGAATATCACGAGGATCTGTGCAAAGGTTTATGTTTGGCTGGATTTTGGTTTTCGGGTTAAAAATTATAACAAGGTGTCAAGATCGATGAGGAATTTCGTCCAGATTGAAAATTGATGGTGCGTCTCAGGCTTCTTTGATGGTGTGTCTCAGGTTGGAAATTGTGGATGCAGGGCTGTATTGTTGCTTATGCCACTAACTCAACTTCATTTATACTAGTTTGGTGGGGAGGGATCAAACTCTAGAGCCAAAAATATGGCACTGTGGAATTTGTTATACATGGATAAGATGCAAAAGTTGGATCAAAATTTTGTTTACAGAGACTCAAAGTCCATCCGAAGGGGTCAGAGGAACATCAAATTTCTCGCTTCCCTCCTTGTTAAACTGGATGGTGTGTATAAAGAGGTTGATTAAAATCTTTTCTGAAATATCCTTCTCGCATATTTACAAGGTTCTCAATAATGTAGCCGATTGTTTATCCAAGGATGGATTGGGGGCGTCTCATGATGTTTTTCATTTCAGACTCAGTTTGGATGCTGCAGTTTTGGAAGAGGGCAAGATCGGCCTCGTTTGACTCTTGTCGTGCTGTTTGATCCAATCTTTTGACTCATATTTTGTTTATTGGGTTTTTTAACTTTTGGACATTACTATTCTATGTATATGGTGACCCTATTATGCTTTTGGTTGGACGTGGATGGTTTATGGAATACAAATATATTTTGTTTTGAACTTTTATGAAGCCATTAATATTAGATGTATTTTTTATGGAGATCATGGTGGACATTTTGAACGATATATGTATGGGTATTTTCAATTAATAAAATATCCAGTGTCTTTTTCCTCTGAAAAAAATGGTGATTGAGCCATAAAACCACAACATTTAGCTATATCATAAATATATAGAAGATGCGAGAAAAAGAAAACCCCAAAATTCCCAAAAAATCTAGCTTGAGCCAGAGAACTAGGTGCATAACTGAAATAAGAAGATGGCTTGAGTTTGATAGAGAGGCTGAAGCCATCATTCCCATAGTTTGAGTACTGAGATTTGAGTAAAGAAAACAACAAAGGTATGAAAGAATAGATGGCTGAGTGGTTTTAGAGAACGTGTTCGAGTCAATTTGCTGCTCTACATGCATCTTAGGAACCTCTTCTAGAATTGGTTTTGGGTTGTAAAAATCATCAACTTCCTGTTGAGGATGAACAATTGACCTAGGGATGACACTTGTGCCCGAGTTGCTGACCAGGGCTGTTGGCGTGGAGGGAATATCCTAAGCTAGAGGAAGGTCCATGATGAGTTGTTGTTGATGCTTTGCGCCAGGAGGATAACCATTGCCATTGCCTTCAAGAATTTTGGTGTTGTGCTCTAGAATGAAAGTTGGACTCTAAGATGAGGAGGCGGTAGCAGAGGTGGTGGGAGAGTGTAACTAGAGGTCCAGGGCTCTGGTCATGTCTTTCATTTTTTCCTTAACATGACCTAGGTAGAACTCTAAGTGAAGGATACGACCCTCGAGTGCCAAGGAGCCCTCCTCATGATCATGGAGATGAGATCCGAGCGTGTTGCGCAGAGCCCATGCATGATCCCCCATGTTCTAAATCTCTGAGGCTTCCAAATCCGCCACCATGTGCTAGTAGTGATGAGGGATAATGGAATCAAACCGTTCAACTCCAAAACCATGCCTTGCTGGGGTCTGTGTCTACCTCTGCCCCCATGATGAGGATGCCCCATTTCACAAATCATTAGAGCGTGATAACAGTGAGTGCAGGCTATGGAAGAACTACTAAGGAATGGAGCACAACTGTGCTTCTGAAGATATATCCTAAACATTTTTCTGGTCCCTTTGCAAGAACTTATAACCATACCTATGGTGGGAATATGAGAAGGTGAGTACGACGGGTGTGGAAGGGTAGTGCAAAAGGTAAATGCATGGAGGCTAAAAGGTTGCCACCTTGGTACACTCTACAATTGCTCGAGTATGCAAATTGATGATGTCACAGGGGAGCCTAGCTATGAGCAGTGTCGAGTGGGGATATCAAAGTTAGAGAGCATGTGTGCCATTGGTGGTGAGGGTGGTGTCCATGACCACTTGTTTAACACCCACATCCGAGGAAAGATTATAAAACTTTGATTAAAAAGAAAATAATAGAAAAAAAAATTGAATACTTTACATTTGTTTTTAGTTTTTCCATTTTCAATACATTTAACCTCAAACTCAATGTTTTTCATAGTAAAAGCGTTTGCAATATATTTAACCTCAAACTTAATGTTTTCCATACTAAAAACATTTGTGTATATTTATCTTCTTTTGCATTTGCAATAGATTTCATCTCATATTTAATGTTTTCATTCAAATTTTCATTATGTAAATAAAAATAAAGAGAATATATATATATAAACAAAAATCTGAACTAACTTTATAATTTTTTTTTTTTTTTTTGATATAATCTCTAAATAGAATAAAAAACATCAATATAAACAAAAATCAAAACTAACTCTATAAACAAAAATAAAAAATAACTATTATCTTTTTTTTGAAAGTTAAATTTTTTCTATATATAATATAATATGCCAATAGAAATGAATTAAACATTTCTATATATAAAAACAAAATTTAAAACTAACTATATAAACATAAATTTATTTAGGATATATTTTTTAACTAGAAATTTTAATATAATTTGTAACTAGAAATAAATAGAAAATATCAATATATAAAAACTAAATAAACATAAACCAAGGATAATTATTATCATTTTTAATTAAAATAAAATTTCAATTTTCCAATATGTAAATAGAAATGAATATATAAATAAAAATCAAAACTGTAATAACTAAATTTTTTTTTTTAAATCAAAACTATGTAGTACCTATAAAATTTAAAAAAATCATAAAAAGTCAGAACTAATTATATAAACATAAAATTATTTTAGATATAATTTGTAAATAGAATTAAATATAAAGTGTTAATATATAAATAAAATTCAGATAATTATTATTATTTTTAATAAAATTAAAATAAGATTTCAAATTTTCAAAACTATGTGATAACTGTCCGTTGGTGGCAAATGTTGGTCTAGGACACCGGCATTAATAGCCTTTTCACATGACATTCATGATAAGGAGGCGTGTTGGACAAGCAGAATTTGGCGTTGTGCAAGAAAACTTTCTTGAGGATATTTTGGGTATAACAAAGTTGGCAATGACACTGGTTTGCATTTATCGAAATTGGAAGATCAAAGTTTGGTCTGCAAGGGGAATTGTTTGCTTAGGAGTTACAAGAGGTCTCACAAAAGATCCTATCCTATTTCTTGACCAGTGGTTGTGCTTGCTTGAGGATGGAGGGAGGAAGCATGGCGGAGTGTGGCCACCAATGATAACACAAAATTCAATCTGGGACCCTGTCTTGTAGTGAATTTTGGAAAATGGTAGTCATTGTGAGACCGGTTCGACGGGAGGCGATCTTCAGTAAGGGGCTCCTCCTTGGTGTTGGGTTTCTCTTTGGAGTGGGTGTTGGAGCTTCAATTTGCATCTTTGTCCAGGTTTTTCCATTGCATTTATCGCCTGTTGTGGTAAACATTTGGGGTTCTTAGTTTGTTTGGTTAGATTTGGAGCCAGTGAAGCTAGTGAAGGGGTGTATGACTTCTGTTAGTGGCCCTGGTGGTCATCTCCCCTCTTCCACTTGATCATTTTTGGCCGGTCGACCCTTGGTTCTTATGGCCCAACAAAGAGTCAAAGGATGGTGACCTTCTAGGCTTGCAGAGGAAAGAGGACACTGAGTAGGAGGGTTGGACGTTAGTTCGGGAAGCTCATCTTCTTCAAGGTCTAGTGCCAAAAATCCGCGGAACTCTTAATTGGGGTATTTTTGTTGGTGGTGTGGTCTGGCATAATAGGGGTGGCAATTTGGACTACTTGGTTTCGATAAATTAAGGTGATAGGTGAAGAAACCCGTGTTATTTAATTTCAGGCATGGTTGTGGGGAAGCTTGTGGTTATTTCACTGCCTCCCAACAACTATGTGGGGAGACAAGAGCTCTTCCACATAGGACATGGGCATGGTTGGAGAGTGGACAACATAGTTGCTTTTTGGAAGAATTACCGGTGTTCGTGACAATTTCTGAGCGGCCTACACATGTAGCGATAAAGAGGTAAACCTCGATGTGGTGGGGGCCCTCGGGGGCAAGGCTCAAGGCATCAATTTGTGCCGCCTGATGAAGAGGGAGAGTTGGAGCAACCGTATGGTACGCCTGATGAAGAGGGAGAGTTGGAGCAACCGTATGGTACCCTTGATGAAGAGGGAGAGTTGGAGCAACCATATGGTACGCCTGATGAAGAGGGAGAGTTGGAGAAACCGTATGGTACTTCCCCTGGGTAGGTGGACTTGCCACGCCCATTTGGTTCATTGTAGGTTCAAATCCATCAAGTGCAAGTGACGACTGATCATCTGGCACATGATAGACACAGTGACAGAAACAATGTCATCAAATTTCTGAATGACATTCAACATAACCAATGGAATATCCTTGATTGACATGACTCCCTTCATAGAGGTCAAAAGAGACTCTAGGACCGGATTGATGGCTTTGAAGGACGTATGGTACACATGTAATCTCATGTTCACGGTGCATTCCACTATCCCGACGAAGGTGGCAATGATGCTCAGGATCTAGACAATGTGAATGGGTAATGATGCGAGTGGGTTGTATTTTGTTTTTTGCTAAGTTTGGGCCATATGAGCCATTGATATGTGGTCTGATAGTTTTGTTTTGTTGTTGTCAACGTCTTTTCGTTTGTACTCGCTGACCAACAAATCCAGTTGGAGTGAGGCCTATGCATTGATAAAAAGAGCATACCATGATGTAAATTTCCCAAGAATCAATAAAAAAGGTTGATTAAAAAAATAATAAATTATGTGATAAATTTAAAATTTAAAAAATCTGCATGCCTCCTATGTGGATGTAGTGCTAAAGATCCAATGCCGATTGAGTCTTTTGATGATTAAACTCTTTTAGATGCATACTCTGGGTTTTTTGGTCTATTTGTATATGCTTATAGTTATTAGAGGTCATAAAGACAATCAAGTTTTTTTAGCTTTTTTGGAAAATCTTACACAATTTCATTTTTGGACTTGTTATAATGCAACGAGATGATCAACAATCATGGTTTCCTATGGATAGGGTGAAATCATTTGAGCATGAATGCTGACGATGTAATCCCTACTACAATTTGAAAAAGTAATAAAAAGATACCACCAAAATTCACGAAAAAAAATTAAAATAAAAACATGTAATGAGCTGATGATGTAATCCTACTACAATTTGAAAAAGTAATAAAAAGATACCACCAAAATTTACGAAAAAAAAATTAAAATAAAAACATCCTACTACAATTTGGAAAAGTAATAAAAAGATACCACCAAAATTTACGAAAAAAAAATTAAAATTAAAATATATAATAATTATAAAAAAGAATCCTACTACAATTTGAAAAAGTAATAATAATAATGAAAATGCTTTCAATGAGAGTTGAACTCATGACCTCCCGCTTACTAAACGGGTGCTCTAACCAACTGAGCTATGAAAGCAAGTACGAAGTGCCTTTCTGAGTAAATACTATCGACTAGAATAATTTTTCGGCTTTTCGTATTTACACGGAAATTTACACAGCTTGCTCAGTGTTTAAATTACAAAACTGTATTATGGAAGGCGGCGGGTTGAAGGTGGCAAGTGTTCGAACCACGGAATAACTCTTGGACATATATACACTCAATATACACAATATTATTGCTGTGATTTTCCGTGTAATCATATATACACATAATACATTAACGGGTCGTTTTGACCAACTCTATTTTTATTGAACCCAATGCTGGAAATTGCACCCACAAGGTGGTTTCGTTTCATTTTTCATGGCCGCGCTTACCAAATTGCATCTTCCTTGGTATTTATGGGCAATATGTTCAAGCTGCAAATACATAAAGCTGCCAAAAATTATAAGGATAAATTCTTCACTGGTTTTAAGAGAAGGGGGAGGAAAAAACTATTTTCATCCTAATAAAAGAACGGGGATCCAAAATTAGACTTACTAAAACTTAAACAGTAAACATAATGTTTCTTGAATGTTGAATAATTATTTAACAAACTGTTTGTACAAGATAATAAAAAAACAAAATATTTCTCAGATTCGAGTGAAACAAAAGAGAGTTGATCTTTAGAATTTGATGATTTTTTTTCTTTAATATTATCTGCTTTTAGTTAATGGAGGGGACGGTCTGAATAGGAAGGAGAAGAAGAGGAAAGATTAACCAAGATTGATCTTTTCCTTTTCCATTGAATCGAATTAAGCTTTCTTATTTTCTAAAACTAGGATCCTGTCTTTTTTTCTTAGATCAAACCTCTTCCACAATGGAGGAATTTATATTCTCTGATTGGACTTAAATTGTATCTAGCTTATTAGAACGTGGGGCTACATGATATTGGGCTTCTTCCACCTTGTCTTCATCCCCTAAGATTGCAAAACTCAAAATCTATTACTAGAGGGAAAATGCTAGAAAGACTACCTATTATCATAATTTAAAAAACCGGAACTGGTGACCAGACTAGTCCACCTAATAAACCGGGTTTCAAACCAGAACCAGTCAAATCGGGATTGGTCAGATCTCAATGAACTAGTGTTTTAAAAAATACATTAAATAATTAATTTATAATGAAAAAAAAACTATTTTTAAGATTTAAAACCATGATTCCAAGCCAATAGAGACAAAAGTGCAAAGTTTTCTCATCTATATACCATGTAAAGGTGAATATATCAAAATGGAACCGAGTTCAATACATATCATCAACAAAACACATAAGCAATGAGGCTCTAAATGGCCTATAAAGTCCAAAAACAATGCTACAAGCTATGAGGCCATTAACCTACTACAAGACTATAAGTCTACACATGATCAATCATCAAATTCATCACCACTACTAGGCACATGATCATCATCAAGAGCTACATATACATCATCTGGTTCACAGTCTGATGATGCCTCAGCCTCATTTGCAACCTCAGTAGCACTGCCACCAATAACGATAAAAGTGGGCCTAATGGAAGCACGAGTTCGTCGAGCTGCACAACTAGTGGCTTCCATTGGTTGTTTTCCTTTGTTTGATGTGACTTCTAATCTTGGTTCTAATGATGCTACCAAATTTGCTTCATCCCCTGCTAATGCCATGTCAATATCAAAACCAACATCAAACACATGATCTTTAGTCTCCTCCACCCATTCTGATGTTGGATTAATATTGTCCAACATAATGGGATCTCGATCAGGTGTTTTGTTCATCATTTGGTTCTGCCTTGTCGAAGGTTTTATTGCATGAAGACAAGATCATTTAATCGTTTTTGTTCCAAATGGTTTCTCTTCTTCGTGTATATACGCTAAAAAATAGAACAATTGCACTCACAACTTGAAGCACTGCAAGTTTGGTCGAGGACTCTAATTGCATACTTTCACAATTGAGGACATTGGCCACCAAATGACTCACACCAATGTGCTGCAAAGTAAAAGACATTAATTAGTAACTTAATTCATTTAATTAATTATTTACAAATTACAAGTTTTTATAGATAATTTGAATTGTAAATTTTTAAACAATTTAACCTGAAAATAAAAACAAATTAGAATTACTTACCTGGTTGATCCACATCTCTTGCCATCTTTGCCAAGTTTTTTCCAAAGGTACTAGTTTCCATACTAAAAAGATTAAGTTGTTTATGTATTTCCAACTGGTATGCATGGATAGGGATGATGCACTCCAAGCAATCAATCAATCCAGCTCTGACCTCCCCATCCTTCAAATCTCCTAGTCGAGCTTTATAATGATATTTTGGGTTCAAAAAATACCCAGCTGCATGTATAGGACAGTGGAGTTGATTGTTCCATCTATTATCAATGATCTCCCATATACGACCATATTTAGCTAACCCATCCTTGTAAGTGATCAGAACTGGATCATGGACCAGAATGATAGCTCAAAATTCAAAGTGCTCGGAAGAGTTTCGAAACTAAACGACTAGAAATGTCTCGTCGCTGTGATTCTGGCGCTGCAAACGGTTCTCAAAACCGAGGTCGTATGTGAAAGTTATTGCGGTTTGAAGTTGTTAAGTAAACTACAAAAAAATGATAGTTTGACCCATTTTGGACTTCGTTTAAAAATTTTTCAAAAAAAAATACTTTGGAAAATTTTATTTTTATTAAGATTTTTGAGGACCTATCAGTGGGCGCCACGTGGCTTGCCCGGAGGCTACCACGTGGCCCCAAGCCGGAGTCTAAATGCATTGGAAAAATGTTGTTAGAGGTCTGGGGGGTCAAACCCGTGAACTCTAGGACAACGCGCACACACCCTACCAACCGTGCTACGAGTGGTTCTTGTAAATCATAGTCGGCGGATTACATTTAAAGTTTGAAAAAACTTTGGGCGGCGGTAAATGGGGGCGAGCCCCCACACAACATATGACCGGTGAATGAGAATCGAGGGCCTTTTCACCAGTGGAATAAAAGGGTTAAACCCTTTGGGTTAGCTCCTCAGCATAGGATCTTCGACTCGTGACCATGGGCGAGGGCTCATTCTTATCCGCCAGCGAGTTAACTGTCTAGAATATACGCATGTGAACGCGCTAAACAAAAACTGTCAGCATTTATTGCTACCGCCTATTTTGGAGCGCGGTTCCGCCAATTTCACCTGTCCGACTATTTTGAAGGAGTTAATTGGAGTTCCTCTAGTTTTGGAGGAGGTTTTTAGTGCCATTGGGCAAAAATTTGTTTAGGTCATAACTTTCTCAATTTTCGACCAAACAAGATGAAATTTTAGTCAATTTTGGGTCTCTTCGACCTCCTGAGCACTTTGGGACAGCTTTCAGGTCGAATGGAGGTGATCTTCAGCATCTTTGGCTTCAGGGAAGATGAAGGAGCCATTAGGGCCAACATGAGACAAATTCAATTTGAGTCCTAACCAGGGAAGTTAGAGTCCTTTTCCAGAGTTCCAATAGTCTAAATTGGATAATTCTGATGTTCTGAATCTGATAAAATGGTTTGCAGAGCCTATTGAGAATTTTTGAAGGCCGAAAAGCTTCAGTAAAGTTCCAGGGGTCATTAGTGCCAACTTTGGCCAGCAACAGTGCAGGGCTTAGAAAGAGCTGTTTGAGACCATATGCAGTGAACCAGTGGTCATTCTTGAATGAAAAAATCATTCTGAATCTATTTACAGAGGTTTCAGCAAGTGTTAAAGACTTTTAGAGGTCGAAAACTCAACAGAGACATTTTCATTAACCCTAGTGCCAAGGGGTGCCGATAGGTGATTGAGGCGAAACCGGAGTAGTCAGAGGCTATTTTTAATGAATAAAAAATATATCTTGACTATTTCAGTCATTTTGGAACCAATGGAAGTGGTTTCAGAAAATTTTGAGAACTTTTAGAGCTTGAAAAGCTGATGTGAAGTTCTTGGTAGCCCTGGGCAAACCGTGGAGGATAGCCTATTTGGGTAATGCAGTGCTCAATTTGAGTAATTTATCAATTGATAGTTGATGTCTGATGTGTATTGGATACATCAGGAGTGGTTTCAGTGACAGAAACAGAATTATGAGGGAGTTTGTGCCATTTAGAAGCTCATAGTAGCTTAGTGCATCGATAGAAGGAATCATGTCAACAAGAGCCTAAAGTTGTTTACAAAGTTCGGACAGCCAATTGAGGGATATTTATGGTATTTTCAGTCATTTGGATCATTTTTGTATTCATTTGAATTAAGTATTTACTTGTAAAAAAACTTAACATAATCCCAAAGAGCTGAGTCATGATGACAACGCTCAAAGGAGACGTAGCCCACGAGATTTCGGGTGAACTCCTAGATTAAAATTGCTGTTGTGTTTGAATGATTATTTGCTGCATTATGTTGCTGTCATACATGTTAAATTACAGCAAGGAAAAATGAAGTTAAGACACATAAACAGTAAAAATTCATACACCACTTTCAAGTAAATAATTTTGCAAAATTGTCAAGTACAAGCTAGATCATTTTAATTTAAACCGAGTGGTAGGTTCTTGAAATACATACAATTTATCCAGTCCATTTTCAGATCAGGTTGGTATCAGAGCATATTTTCTTTCTTGACAAAGCACTTGGTTGCTTGATTGTATAGCTTGGAAGGTGTTAAACAGTGTAAAAGATTGACTGTTTTACTGTTTGCAAACTGATTGTTGTTTGAGTTTGCTTGAGTTTTGGGGATAGCTACTGATTAGCTAAGTCTTGGAGAGAACAAAAAGGAAGAAAGTTTTGAAGGCACCTTCCTTACCCCAAAGTACCTTAAGGTCAACATTGGAACACAAACCCTCTTGACGATTGTTTGTTAAGAAGCTCTTGGAGTTTGTTTCTTGTTTCACTGCTTGAATAAGAGTTTGTCTTTACAACCATTTGGTTTAAAAAAAGCTTGTCATTTGTTTTGAAAGCTTTGAGAACTTTTTTGAAGTTAATTTTTTCATTGACATCATAATGACAACTTCTACAAGTGAAGTTTTCTCCTTCACAAGATTCTTCGATGATGATATGAAGCGTGAATTTATTATATTGAAGGGCATGGTGCATATTTTGTTTGAGGAGAAAAGAGAAAGCACTGAACTTCGTGAAAAGTTGTTTTCCATGAAGGAAGAGAAGGAAGAAATTCTTCAAAGATTGCATGATATGGAGATGCAGCTCCATCAAGCCCAAGATGCTTTGACCAAGAAAATGCATGAGGAAGAGGTAATCCATTCCAACTTTTCTTCAGTTTCCTCTTTAGAAAGATGTGTTGGTTCTTTCTAAAAAAATACAAAAGGTATAGGGTCCAAGTTAATGATTAAAATGGGCTATGAAGGTAAGGGGTTAGGTAAGCATGCACAAGGCATGGTTGATCCCATTTCAGTTGAGGAACGACCCAAGAATCTTGGTCTTGGTTATGTGCAGTTTAATGGCAAAGACTCCACAAACATGAAAGCATGTGAGACAAATTTAAAGAGAACCTTTATTCCAAGTTCTAAGATGAAAATATGTCAAATTTGTTTCCAAGATGATTGCCATTGCTTTAAGCCTTTGTTGCAGCAATAATATGGTAAACATGCAGCTTATGGCATGCATGCAAGTTCAGAGATTTTTCAAGACAAAAACGGTGATGTTACTCTGCAAATGAAAGCTGCAGCCTCTACTAGTTCATCTTCTCATGAAGACAAAAAGGATGAACATTCAAAGAAGCTCAAGAGGTATAAATCTTCTCATAATCAATCTGATTGTGTTTCTGCAAAGCATGATAATTTTATATGCTTAAAGGGAAGAAAGATTTGCTGTACATATTGTGGTGGATTTAACCATGTTGTTTCGAGATGATGAGAAAGAAAGCATACTGGAATCAGATGAGGCAAAGACAACTTTCAAAGAAGGTGCATAAGATTTTCACATATTTCCAAAAGAAGGGTCATGATGTCTCCCATTGTTGGAATTTGCATCCAACTAGTCGTCCAAAGCACATGCAACAAGAGGACAGAAAGATTGGCGAAGAGGGAACCAAGGATTCCATTATTGATGTGAAAACGGAAGTTTCACATGAGGAAGAGTTGTAGCAGCAAAATTCGCCATGGAAATGGCTTGGTAAGAAGTGGATAGACTTCTTAGTACAGTAAGACGTACTCATTTTGTACATATGCAAATTTTGATTGTATATATGTATTTTATGCTGTAAATATCTTGTTTGTTTGAGCCACCTTGGATCATTGATCAAGGCAGCGATGTTCAGTTTCCTTTTGCAAATTTCTCGCCAGAAATTTTCTGAGTGAGTGCAAGAAAGAAAGTTCTTGACAGGAGGAAAAACACATCGAGGAAGGGAAGTGTGAATTGCTTTCTAGTTGTGGTTCAAAGTCACTAGCCATGCAAGGCAAGTGTTTGGAGGCTGAAGAAAAGAGGGTGCAATACTCTTATTTGCTGTATAGATCAGTTTCAGTATTTCAGAGAGATTTTGGGGTCCAAAATCTTCTCATTTGGGAGGTGTGATCAGAACTGGATCATGGACCAGAATGATAGCTCAAATTTCAAAGTGCTCGGAAGAGTTTCGAACCTGAACGACTGGAAAGGTCTTGTCGCTGCGATTTTGGTGCCACGAATGGTTCTCAAAACCGAGGTCATATGTGAAATTTATTGAGGTTTGAAGTTGTTCAGTAAACTAAAAAAAATGACAATTTGACCCATGTTGGACTTTGTCTAAAAAATTTTCAAAAAAAAAAAACTTTGGAAAATCTTATTTTTATTAAGATTTTTGAGGGCCTATCAGTGGGTGCCACGTGGCCCCAGGTCGGAGTCCAAATGCAATGGAAAAATGTTGTTAGAGGTTTGGGTGGTCGAACCCGTGACCTCCGGACAATGCGCGCATGCCCTACCAACCATGCTGCGAGTGGTTCTTGTAAACCATAGTCGACAGATTGCATTTAAAGTTTGAAAAAATTTCGGGCGGCGGAAAATGGGGGCCAGCCCCCACACAACGTACGACCGGTAGACGAAAACCGAGGGCCTTTGCATTGGCAGAATAAAACGGTTAAGCCCTTTGGGTTAGCTCCTCAGCATAGGACCTCCGACCTGTGATCATGGGCAAGGGCTCATTCTTATCCGCCAACGAGTTAGCTGTCTGGAATATGCGCATGTGAATGCTCCAAACAAAAACTGTCAGAATTTATTGCTACCACCTAATTTGGAGCGCGGTTCTGCCAATTCTGCCTGTCCGACTATTTTGAAGGACTTAACTGGAGTTCCTCCAGTTTTGGAGGAGGTTTTTTAGTGCCACGGGGAAAAAATTTGTTTAGGTCATAAATTTCTCAATTTTTGACCAAAAAAGATGAAATTTTAGTCAATTTTGGGTCTCTTCGACCTCCTGAGCACTTTGGGATAGGTTTCAGGTCGAATGGAGGCGATCTTCAGTAGAATTTTCTTCAGGGAATATTAAGGAGCCATCAGGGCCACCATGAGACAAATTCAGTTTGAGTCCTAACCAGGGGAGTTAGAGTCCTTTTCCAGAGTTTCAATAGTCTAAATTAGATAATTCAGATGTTCTGAATCTGATGGAATATTTTTCACAGCCTGTAGAGAACGTTTGAAGGCCGAAAAGCTTCAGTAAAGTTCAATGGGTCATTAGTGCCAGCTTTGGCCAGCAACAGTGTAGGGCTTAGAAAGAGCTGTTTGAGACCATATGCAATGAACTAGTGGTCATTCTTGACTGAAAAAATCATTCTGAATCTATTTAAAAAGGTTTCAGCAAGTGTTAAATACTTTTAGAGGTTGAAAAATCAACAGATACATTTTCATTAACCCTAGTGCCAAGGGTGCCGATAGGTGATTGAGGCGAAATCGGAGTAGCCGGAGGCTATTTTTGATTAATAAAAACTCTATATTTACTATTTCAGTCAATTTGGAACCAATGGAAGTGGTTTCATAACATTTTGAGAACTTTTAGAGCTCAAAAAGTTGATGTGAAGTTCTGGGAAGCCCTGGGCAAACCGTGGAGGATAACCTATTTTGGGAATGCAGTGCTCAATTTGAGTAATTTATCAATTGATAGTTGATGTATGATGTGTATTGGATACAGAAGGAGTGGTTTCAGTGATATAAACAGAATTCTGAGGGATTTTGTGCCATTTAGAAGCTCAGAGTAGCTTAGTGCACCGACAGAAGGAATCGTGTCAACAAGAGCCTAAAGCTATTTACAAAGTTCGGACAGCCAATTGAGGGATATTTATGGTATTTTCAGTCCTTTGGATCATTTTTGTATTCATTGGAATTAAGTATTTAATTGTAAAAGAACTTACCATAATCCAAAAGAGTTGAGTCATGATGACAAAGCTCAAAGGAGACGTAGCGCACGAGATTTCGGGTGAACTCCTAGATTAAAATTGCTATTGTGTTTGAATGATTATTTGATGCATTATGTTGATATCATACATGTTGAATTACAGAAAGAGAAAATGAAGTTAAGACACATAAACAATAAAAATTCATACACCACTTTTAAGTAAATAATTCCGCAAAATTTTCAAGTACAAGCTAGATCATTTTAATTTAAATTGAGTGGTAGGTTCTTGAAATAAATACAAGTTATCCAGACCATTTTCAGATTAGTAAGTTGTCCATATTTTCACTTTTTCCTAATCCATAGCCTCATAAATGTAGTCCATGGCCAATTTTCCCCATCCACCATCCTTAGCACCTTAACAAGGGGCTCGGTAATTTTGACAAGCTCTATAGAATTTTTTCAATTTTTTTTTCAAAAAATTTATTTTTGGTGTCTTTTCCATCTTGTCTATGAGCCCACTGAGATTTAGTCCAATCATCAGAAGAAAAAATTTTCTACAGGTTTTTCTGTTGAGAATTGAGACATTGCAACCTGAGGAAGTGAGTTGCAAATTTCGTAATTACAGACCTAACAAGCTCTTTTCCCCAGTGTTTTTCCTCATTAGGTTCAATACCCATGAGTGGCTATAAATGTATTTTCTAATGCACTTGGTATGCTCTATAGTGTTTTTTACTCACTCTACTTTTCATATGTCCTCAAGCACAAGCTCTGTGCAATGTGCAGCACATAGAGTCCAAAATATGGTATTATATTTGGACTTAAGCATCTACCAACAAGAACATAGTTTGAGGCATTATCTATGATGAATTGCACAACATTCTGCTCCCCCAATTCTGGAATAATCTCTTACAAAAGATCAAATAGAAGGGTTGCATCCTTCACCTTATCAAATGCATCAACTGATTTAAAAAACATGGTTCCTTGAGGGCAAGAAACAAGGAAATTAATGATAGTGTGGTTCTTTCCATTGGTCCATTCATCTGAAATGATGGAACAACCTATTTTGAGCCATGACACTCTATACTCAACCAAATACTCATCAATGGAAGAAATCTCTTTTTGCAAAAGAGCTCCCCTCAAGTCATGCATAGTAGGGCATTTGAAGCCCTTTCCTGTAGCTATAACAGAGTCCCAAATAGCTTGGTAATAAGTTGAGCGAGCAACATTAAATGGGATATTTGCATCATACCACCATCTAGTATTGTATTGATAAGAATTTTATTTGCATTTTTAATTCCATTGTTGATCCAAAGTGGGTTGACGACTTGGCTGGGAGGAAGTGGGATTAGTAGAGGCAATGGTGGCAGAGGATGAGAAATAACTCTAGATGTTTTTTCTCTTTGTTGCTTTAGATTGTTGGCCAAGAGTAGAAGGAACATAGTGAAAGGGGTCATTGGTGGAAGGGATAAAAGAGGAGTCTTGAATCTCATAATCATCATACCCACTCTCTTTCATGGCTTGTAATAATCCCCCCTTCCTTGAAATTTCCTATTGGATGGCCTTCTCCCTAGCCTTATCCTCCTCAAAATTTTCAAACTTGGAAAGGTATTCTGCCATAACACGACCTAACACTTCATTCGGTACTTCACATGGCTTTACTTGGCCTCTTATCCAAGCCAAGTGTTGTTTCAATATGAAAATACCCCCACCTCCAATAGGTTTATTGCAAAATTTGCATATTATTTTTCCATCAATCACATCACGATGATCCCATGCACTGTCCTTGGCTTTTGGATTCATGTTGGCTTGAAATAATTAAAATTTGCAAAGAAACCTGCCATTTAAAAAAAAATTGTAGCTAAGAAAAACGAAAAACCAAAGATAAATTTAGGAAAAAAATGCACATTGTAGCCTACAAAATTTGATAGCATAGAACTAGAGATTTAATAGCATAAAAGTTTAGAACACATGCAAAATTTAATACATGGACAATAGTGAAATAAGGAATTTTTCAAGTGAAAATCCTTACTTGGAAATGCAAACTAGCTTCCTTAGCCTCATCTTGGATATGCCATCTCTACTGAAAACTCCAAACTATCTCCAAGATAGCTTCAACTCCAAATCCAAGCCTCCAAGATGACTAATCCAGCAAAAACTCAACACTGCTCCCAATTAAACTCACAAAAACTCCAAATGAGATGTGTGAGACAAATGAGAGGGGTGAAATCCTTTTAAAGGCTTGGAGAGGGTGTTTTTGGAGGGAAACAACCCTTAGTTTCCCTCCAAAACATCCCAGAACCTTCCTAAACCATGTCGTGTGGGTCTGTCAGAACCTTGGCAATGAACTGACCGGTTTAGGATGGAACTGACTGATTTGACCGTAAACCGACCGGTTCTGTCCTAAAACGACCTGTTTGTGCTCAACCTAGTGTTCCTAAATTGAGTTGATTAATTGTCAACCAGGGTTGGTAAACTGCTGAAGTGTGGTGCACTATATGTGCCTAGGTATTTGTTTCTCACTACATTGTGTTTATTGTTTTCTGATGCTTTTGGTTTTATGGTTTTATGTTTGAAAATGGAAAGAACTAAATGCTGGTGAAAAGAAGCTATTGGTTATATTGAAGCAGAACAAGGCTTAAACTATGGATGGAAAACAACAAATGCAAATACTAAAAAAGAACAAAGCCTAAACTATGGCTGGCAAACAACAAATGCAAAGCTTGATAATGACTTCATTGCAAGGAAATAAATCACAACATGAGCTTGAACTTATCCAATTCATTCATTAAAAATGTGTTGGAAGAGCTTGAGAAATGGACAATTTAAGTGTGAATGAAGTTCTCCTAAATAAACAATCAACTTAAAATGTTACAACATCTCATCCATGATTAAAGGTTTATTGGAACATATTTGGAAAATAAGATTTTTACTCTAAACTAACTTCTAATTCTGTTCTGCAACTCAATTTAGCACCACTAGGCCTCACTCAAAAGTTATAGATTTCTTTTTAGAATGGTCCTTGAGAAAAGACTTATTTGTGAAATGGTAAAAAGGTTGCAAAATACTCCAGGCCTTAGACTGGTACTAGCTTCTATCCAGATGATTATGTATTAATATGAGGTTGGAACAAAATAAGTTTTTGTAAATAATGAAGACCGTGGTATCTAAATTTAACAACTAATACAATTTAAAATGCAATGGATAACAACTAAACTGGAATGCTAATACAGTGAGCTAAGACTAAACTAGAATGCTACTAATATACTTGAAGTACAGTGAAAAGAGTTAAATTAAAATTCCATTATCAAACTTGAAATGTAGTGACAGAGCTAAACTAAATGAAATCATCCTCCAGAGTGTTATGACTAAACTAACATGCAGCTAGTCTATTGGAATTCTACAGCCCATCTTGTTCAATGTGAATGATATTTTGGAAGAGTTTGTAAAAACAATTCTGGCTGTATTATTCAGTGCAATTGAACATAAACATAAGATTTGAAAGCAAATACAATTAAAATCTAAGATACCACAACTGTTTCTTATTCATTGTTAATGATGTTTTGGAAGAGTTTGTAGGAGTAAGATCGGCTGTGACACTTAGTATAAATAAGCATAAATCATAAAATTCGAAAGGAAATGAAACTAAAACCTACAACACCACAACTATGCCTTATTCATCGTGATGATATTTTGGAAGAGTTTATAAGAGTAAGTCTAGCTGTGATGATCAATGTAAACACGCATGAAACATAAACTTCAGAAACGTGCTTAAGCTAGAAATGAAAAATGAGACTAAAATACTTATCTAAACCGTATAAACAAGGCTGCTCAGGAGGTAGGGGCCCTCTACCACCGGAGTAACCCGCAAAATCTACTTCAATATTGACTCAGTGCTTTCAATAAAGTAATACTTCTTGCATTAGAGAGAAATTACTTCAAAACAGAGTGTTTTTCGTACTTCTGAAATCTAGCGGTCAAATACAAAATCTAACCTTGTCCCTCGGTTTCCCGAGCCATATTTATAATCAAAATTACAAAAGTGTCTTGAGATAACCTAGGGATAATTGTCTTTCCAAATAAAAACCAAACTAGGACTCTGATGGTGCTCACGTAATAGAATTAAGGACATCTGGACTGTCCTTGTCCTATTAGGAGTCTCTTTCCTAGTTTGAGTTCCCACGTACATAACCGCCTACAGAATTTCGTTCAAACTTCACGGAGAGCAACAAATGATGAGGGAATGACGTGGAATACGCCCATATGTGTTTTTCTCCAAGATGACACCTGGAACCTGCGTAGACATGAAGACAGCTGCAGAATCGGCAACTAGCTACAGAATGTCTGCATTCTGTAGCTAGATCTAGTTCAAAAAGTACTACAATGACAAAATCATAAAAACATAGCAAGTTAGTCATGCTATTCATTCTTAAAGCAATTTTAACTAATTCTACTGATCATTTGAGCCTGTGATTAATAATGGACAAAGGAAATGGAGTGGAATGTGGTGGAAGAAAGAACATCTTTGGAGCTCAACATACCCCCACTGCTAGATTCTTGCATGTCGCCATGCAACTATTCCATGAACTCTGAGACCTCTGCAAGGACATCCAACCCTCTTCTTCTGCTTTGCCTGGTAGTCAAAGGCCTTCTGGGCTTTCTTATGACTAACTTGAATCTCAAATTTGTGAGTGCCCTGGTTAATTTTTTATTTCTCTTCTTCAATTTTTCACTGGCCTTATACAAATTTTGCATTTGTAGAGACAGAGTTGAATTCATATCAGTTTTCAGTTTAACCTACTCTCTCAAAATTTCATTTTCATTCTTGATATGCTTGTTGAGTACTTCTAACTCATACCTATCTCTTCTTAGCATATCAATTTCAGACTTTGGTGGGCTAGGAGTTCTGTCTCTAAATTCTGAAGCTCTCCTCTCTAATGTTTCAACATAGTTGTAAATTTCTTGCTGTGCTGGGTCAATTTCTGGAACTTCTTCATCAAAATACTCCTCAGTAGGCGTTTCTTCGTCCTCTATGTTTATGACTCCAGTTTGTTTAACCTTTGTTTTCTTTAGTATCCCTCTAAGTCTGTGGCTCCTTCTCGGTTGAGATGGCCCTTCTCCTTTCTCTCTGGAAAATTTTCTTATTATCCTCTCTTTCTTAAGCTACTTCTTAATCTGAGTCAATTTCTCAGAAATCATTTCTTCACTGCTTTCTTGTATTGTTTTACCAGTTTCAGTTTTGGAGGTTTTCCATCTTCTGCTTCTTTTTGTAGGTTTGTCTTCAGGTGGAGGTTCCTTGGGTTCCTCAAAGTGATTTCTCACTAAGAAATCTTCCCAATTATCTCCCATTTTGCTCAAATGATGTTCAATCAAAATTTTGACTAAACCATGGTGGTATAAGATTGTTTCCAGAAATAGAATTCTCTTTTGAACACTTGAGGCCATTTTCTTTAAACTATGAAGCAAGAAAAATGGCAAATTGAGTTCTTCTTCTAGGAAATGCATTATCAACCGAATATGATAGACATAGAAAGTACCATATCTTCCTTCACAAGTGATTAATTTTTGCAAGATAAGAAACATGTTCCTCCATTTTTTCTTTAGTGCAGAGCTAGGGATACCCTTTTTAAAAATGGTTACATCCATACTTGGTGACTTGAGTATCTGCTTCCATGCTTCGTTATGAAATTCTCTATTCTTGAACCACATTTCTCCTTGTCTGGGAAATTCAGTTGCTTCTGCAATGGAAGCTTCTGTAATGGTGAATTTAATATCTCCTATCTCGACCTCAATTCCTTTGAAGGATCTTGCAAACGTTTTGGTCACCTCTTTGTGAAACCCACTGAATTTTTCAAAGAATTGCAACCACCCTGCTTGTTGTAACATTTCTCTGACTTGAGAATAACCTTCCAAGTACTTAGTGCCAACCGGTTCAGTCCTCACTATAAGACCCATAAATCCTCTTTCCAACCTTCAAATTGTTGCTCCTCTATTCACGGTGACAATGGTTGTTACAGAGATGCCTCTGTTTCACAGACCGGAATGGTTAAAATTTGGCTACGGGAAATAATGATATGGAGTGATTGCGGAATGAATATAATGAGGTGAGGATGATGTATATGAGTTGAAGGATATCACGGTAGAAAATACCGCGGAGATATTTTGTAACGAATTCGAAATCATCATTAAATGCTTTGGCCTAGTGACGTGACTAATCCAATCACTTCAACACTTTAACCGTTTAGATTTTTAAATGATGACCGAATATGGGATTTGAAATGGTGGAATAGAATGAGTTTTATCCAAAGTTTTTGTGGGAGGTTGGTTAGGCATGATCAAAAAAATTAATTAAAACAACTTTTTGAATTATTCATAACTTAACTATACTAAAATCTTGCATGATATGTCATTATAATCAAAACTTTTACCTTTGCCTTTCCTCTGATTTTTTTGTGTTCTTCATATGCTTTGTTCTCTCCTGAAAATAATTAATTTTTGAGTCTTCATAACCTTCTTGATTTTGCTTGTTGTCATGGATATGCAAGATCATTTTATTGCATATCAGGTGATTAGTAGACAGTGCCTTCAGGATCTCTGGCTGCAGAATGTGTGTCTGGCTGCAGAATGTCTAACTGGCTACAGAATGTCTAACTGGCTGCAGAATGTACCTGTAGAAGACTTGAAACATGAAATGGAATGGTTTGGAGCATGAATGGAATGTTGTATGGAATGAGTGAGGATGGATAATAAAATATGGTGTAATGGGATATGAATGAAGTGAGTAATGGAGTGGCATGGATCACATCTTATGAAATGGAGTGAAGTATGAGAAGTGGCCTGCAATTCATGATATGTATTATTTAATTGCAGAAAAACATCAAACTTTAAAAATATGGAATGAAAATGAGGTGGACCATGGAGTGAAGTGAATGAAGTGTGGATGAATGAATGAAATGGAGTATGGATGAATGAATGAAATGGACCATAAGTGAAATGGATCTGCACTTATGATTTTGTAATAACTACTTGCAGAAAGAACAGATTTGAAAAGCTAGAGTGTCAGAAAGATTCTGATTTTCACTCCACCTTTTCTGTATAAACATGCCAATCAGTGATTGGTTTTCATGTTTATACTTTTTTCCTTTTTTCCTTTTTTTCAATATCCGACTTCAGAAAATTCACTTAAGTTGATGAAGAAGAAAAATTCTTCTTCATTAACTTCATATCACTGCTTTCCTGGAATTTCTTGACAAATTCTTCTCTTGAGAGTGGCTTATGATACAGCTTCAATCTATGACCATTCACAAGAAAAGTGACCTTCTCTTCATCTATTGTCCTGGTTTTTATTGCTCCATTGTCAAAAATTCTTATGATTTCATATGGCCCAAGCCAATGTGTTTGGAATTTACCTTGAAAATCCTTGAACTTTGAATCAAACAAGAGAGCCCAATCACCTTCCTTGAACTTCTTTTCCTTGATGTACTTATCATGCCATTTAGTCCTTTGCTGTTGGACTAGACTTGTTTTCTGAACTGCATCTTGTCTGATCTCATCCAATTCATTAATCTGCTCCAATCTATGCTTTTGTGCCTCTGATAGATCAAGTCCTAGCTGAACTACCATTTTGAAAGTTTGAATCTGGAACTCTATGGGAAACAAAACTTGCTTTCCATAAACAAGTTCATAAGGAGTATGGTTTGTTGTGCTTCTCCATGTAGTTCTATAGGCCCACAAGGCTTCAGGAAGCCTATCTACCCAATCTTTTCTATGTAAATGGATAGTCTTTGTTAGGATCCCTTCAATAACCTTATTAGTAGATTCCACTTGACCATTTTCTTGTGGATGATAGGGAGTGGATTTTCTGTGTCTGATTTTGTACCTCTCCATCATTTGTTCCACTAGCCTTGATGTGAATTGAGCTCCTTGATTTGTAACAATTTTCCTTGGGACACCAAAACGAGTAAAAATATCCTCAAAAAGAAAATTAACTACAGATGCTTCAGTAGCAAAAAGTAATGGCTTGGCCTCTACCCATTTGGTAACATAATCAATGCAAACTAATATATATCTCTTTTGTCTTGATGGAGGACTAATAGGTCCTACAAAATCCAAAGCCCATTTTTCAAAAGGTTCAATATGTACCCGAGGTTGTAATGGCATCTCACCTGAAGGAGAAGGTTTCCCTACCCTTTGGCAACTGTCACACCTTTTGACATACTCTTTAGCATCTTTAAACAGGGATGGCCAATAATATCCCAAATGAAGGATCTTATAGGTTGTCCTTTTATCAGCAAAGTGTCCGCCACAAGGTTCATCATGACATGCCTTGAGAATCTCAGGCATCTCATCTTCCCGAACACATCTCCTAATGATAAAATATGGACCTATCTTGTATAACTCATTAGCAACCCATGAATATTTTGCACTGTCATAAATGATCTTTCTTTTGTCTCTTGCATTTATTATTGAAGGAAATTTCCCTGAAACTAAATAATTAGCAATGTCAGCAAACCAAGGAGTTTGGGTAGAAATTGCAAAAAGATATTCATCAGGAAATTGATCTTCAACTGGGGTATTGTCTTGGATGTTTTGGAGTCTAGATAGGAAATCAGCTACTGTGTTTTGTTTTCCAGGCCTATCTAGAATGGTAATGTTGAATTCTTGTAAAAGCAATAACCATCTTATGACTTTGCCATTAGTAATTGATTTGTTCATTAAGTATCTAATTGCAGAATGATCTGTGTGAACAAAAGTTTCATAGCCTATTATATAATGTCTGAATTTCTTTATGGCATGAACAACAGCGAAAAACTCTTTTCACTTACAGTATAGTTTAACTCTGCAGGAGTCAAATTTTTACTGGTATAGTAGATGGCATAAGGAATCAGGTCTTTTTGTCCCAATACTTCCCCTAGAGCTGTATCTGAGGCATCTGTTGAAATATGAAAAGGTAACTTCCAGTTAGGTCCCCTTAAAATAGGTGCTTCAGAAATTTTTGTTTTCAGGGTCTCAAAGGCTAACTGGCAATCATAATTCCATTTGAAATCATAGTCTTTGGTAAGTAATTTGAAGAGTGGAGATGCTATCTTGGTGAAGTTTTCTATAAATCTTCGATAATACCCTGTAAATCCAAGAAAACTCCTAACATCTTTTTGACAACTTGGAATAGATAAGTTAGAGATGACTTCAAATTTTGACTCATCAACTCTAATCCCATCCCCTGAAATGTGATGTCCTAAAACAATTCCTTCGGTAAACATCATAAAACACTTCTCATGACTAAGTGAAAGATTTGCTTCTTTACATCTCTTTAAGACTTTTCCAAGTTTACTAAGGCTTCTTCAAATGTGTTTCCATAAACTATGAAATCATCCATATATACCTCTACACAATCATGTATTAGATCTGAAAAAATTCCTAATACTGCCCTTTGAAATGTTGCAGGTGCATTGCATAATCCAAATGGAAATACTCGGTAAGCATAGGTACCCCAAGGACAGGTAAATGTGGTTTTGTATTGATCCTCAAGTGCTACTTGAATTTGATTATAACCACTAAACCCATCTAGAAATGAGAAGTACTTTTTGCCAGCTAAGGTATCTAACCCCTGATCTATGAAAGGTAGGGGAAAATGATCTTTAAGAGTAGCTTTGTTTAATTCTTGGTAGTCAATACATACCATCCATTTACCATTTTTATTTGGCACAATTACCAAAGGAGAAACCCACTGACTATCTGAAATAGGATAGATAAAATTTACATTCAAAAATTTCTGCAATTCTTCTTTAACAATCTCCCTAAGATTTGGATTCATCCGTCTTTGAGGTTGTCTGATTGGTTTACAATTTTCCTCTATGTAGATGTGATGAGTGCAAGTCTTGGGGATTATCCCTTTCATATCAGTGTACTCCCATGCATATGCAGAAGAATGTCTCTGTAAAATTTTGACTAGCTCTTCTTGTTGAGATTTTTCTAGGTTCTTGTTTATGTTTAAAGTTTTTCCTGGAAATATCTCAATTGTAGAGCTGCCAAATTTATCCATGGAATAGAGAGACATCTGCCTTGATGACAAAAACTCAATTTTGGATTCTTCTTTAAATTGTTCATGTTTATGTTCCGAAGAGGATTCAAAGTTTTATAAAGTATTCATAATTTGACTATCTTCACTAATTTCTGAAATTGTGAAGAGAGGTTGTAAGTCTTCTTCATCCTCTATCCATTGAGTATCATCTAAATCTTTAATTGTCCTTGCTGGAGGATACAAAGTGAATTTCTTAGTTGAACTACCATAAGAGATGTACATATCACCGGATCTACAACTAATGAAAGCATCAACTGTAGCTAACCAAGGTCTTCCTAATATAATTGGATGCCCTCCTAGATTATTCTTAGGAGTTAGGATCATGAAATCCACAGGGTACTCCCAAGAATCTAGGGACATTGGAATGTCTTCTATTACCCCATCAGGTTCGATCACAGATCTGTCTGCTAATTGTAACAATGTGGGTGTAAAGAGAAGATTAGGAAGTTTCAGTTTATCCATGATTTGTCTACTCATGATATTGATTGCTGCTCCTAAATCAATGAGTGTGTTTTGGATCTCAATTCCATTGATGTGAATTTTAACAACTGGATTTCCTGGGTCTAGATACTTTGGAATAGCAATCTTACCCATCATGATATCTACTATTTTTCCTGCCAGTTGAATTTTCTTTGTCTCTCTTATTCTTTTTCTTTTTTTCTTCATGCTCAACTCCTTTATTCTATTTTGTTACACAACAATTTGTCACCATCCCTGCAATCCCCATCCCGCACATTGGAGGGTTCATTCTGTGACCTGTGGGTAGAGTTAAGACTTGAAAATACTTTCATTGCATCCCTCTGAAGATGAGATTTAATTTCCCTGAAGACATCTCCTTGCAAAAAACTCTAAAAATAGCTCTTTTTCCATTGGCGCGGTTCCATAGTTCAGCCCTCGCGCCAAGAGGGAAAATCCTCCAAAGAGGGTGCACCAATTGGCGCTCTGTCATAGAGCCGCACCCACGCCAACCATATTAAGAGGTGTTTTTAAAAAATAAGAGGTGGAAGTTTCATCCTAACAAATTCCTGGACTGATATCTATCTTGAGTTGGGTGGTTTGGCTATGGATTTACATAGAGAGGAAGTGGTTTGCCACCTCTCATGGAAGCTTCCTTGATGATAGGGCCAATCCCATGATTATAGGGATCCAAACTTCCCTTCCTCCTCCTATAAAGGCTCGCCTATCTCCATAGCAAGTTAGTTCCAGAAATCCCCAAGTTCCCAAGAGCTTTCATGCTGCAAAAGCCTTCTTGATTCCCTAAGGCCAAATCCAAGCAAGGAGACTATTGCCAAGTATCTGGAGAGAGAGGCTTGTCCCATCCTTAACAGGCTTTATCGAGACATGTGTTGCTGACGACCCGCCAAAGGAGAATTCGGCGTCAAAGCTTTGGTTGTATTCTTCTTTTGACTCTTTAATGATAAGCGACTATTGGTTATGGTTCCACTCTTGTTCTTGATCATGTTCATGAGTTATGTCCTCTTCGACTGACATATAGTTGTATATACTGGAGTTTATGCTTGTGTTTGTGTTGTTTCTTGCATGTGAAGGTGTCCGATCACGGAGATCGTGAGGATTGTGATCTGCCAGGGCAAAGGAACGGGAGCACCACCTCTTCTACAAACGACAGCGTTGGATTCTAGGAAAGCCTTCCTCGCAAGTCGGTTTATTTACAATTAGGAACCTGCACTATAGCGTGTTCGATTGTTGCTAGACCCGATCTAGGCTAGTAGGGATCGCCTCTGTCCGCAGAGGGGATTTACCTCCTCAACAATTTGGCGACTCCGCTGGGGACTCAGCTTGTTGTTTGATTTGTAAACTATAGACGGAGTTTGAAGCATAGCCAGATAGCCTTCAAAACGCTTTTGCTCTACATTAGTGGAGTAGATCAACGCTGCTTCAGTCAATCTCCGGTTTGGTTTACGGACTGAACAACTTGGAGTTTTGTCTTCTCTTTCCAGTTAACTTCTTGGTCTTGCTTGCTTGGTCAGCTCTTTGGATTGGGTTTTCCTGTTTGTTTGGCTTTGTTTTTGTCATCACTTGTCTGTGTCTGAGATTGCTTGTTTTTATTTTTTCCATAGTAAACTCGGCTGGCGCGCTTTTTAGTGTAACAGTCGCGCCCATTGGCGCAGGTTGCCTGTGTATCACCCGCGCCATTGCCTTTCTGGCGCTAATTTCAAGCTCACAGTCGCGCCAATCCTGTGAGCTTTTAGGGTTTGTTGTGTTCCATGCTTTCTGAGGCTGACTTGTGATTTTGATCTTGTTTTTTCGGCTGTTTGAGTGCACTGAAGCCTAGTTTGACTGGTTGTAGCCTACTTCCTTTGGTTGTTGCCTATTTATTTCGATTTTGCATACGAGCCCTAGGGCATCTAGGTGCCTTTGTGAGTCAAGCCTCCCTTGGGAGTTTTTGGTTTTTTGTTCGTTCAGTCGACATTGGAATTGCTTCCTTGCATTCGTTTGACAGTTGTCTATCACTTTGTTGCGTTTTTGAGTGACTGATTTCGTTTTCATTCGAATTTTTCTTTGCTTCCTTTTGGGCCTGGATTACACGGCTCATTGGTGTCTTTGGGACTTTTCTTGGTTTTGAGAGACTTTTGGTCGATTTGAGATCTGATTGTTGGTGCCATTGAGTGAAGTTTGCTTGTCTTTGCTCTCTTATTATCATTTCTCAGATTGCTTTTCATTTGTTTTCGGTTTGTTTAGTGCATCTAGCTATCAAACATTGAAAATAAAAAAAAATCTCTTTTGCTTTGGTTGATTAGTGTAAATTGAAATCTTTTCGATTTTACTAAGTAATTAGTGAATTTGAAGAAAGGTTTTTAGTTTCATTAGTTGCATGAGAGATATCATTGATTGTCTTCTGATCATTTTGTTTGTGTAAAAAGCTCTCAACTCTTCTGTAGCTAGCTTTCATCGAACGAAATGACATACTGTGGCATGTAGTTTTGCATTTAGGAGATTTTTGAGGCAGCAAATTCGTTAGGGCCTGAAAACTGAAACGTAATTGAAGATCAACTTTAAAAATCTACTCAATTTACACTAAGGCAACATTGAAATCTAACGAAACATATTTAGTGGTCTAGGCTAGAGACGTGTTCCGCCGTCTTAAAACCTAGTAGCTATCGTTCGCCTCTTGGCTTTAGACAGGACTAGTACGGACTTGTGCTCCCCGTACCGTCGCGTATATAAAGGGAGACTCCTCTAGGTTTCAATCCTTTATCCATAGGAAGCCGAGTCTGCCGCCCTATACCCGTGATACACCGGACACAACATTCAGGGAGATTGCCTGCACGTACGGAAAGTCCTTGGTTGATTTCTCTTTCATTATTGAAACCAAGGTGTATATTGTAGTTCACGGTTATTTGGTACACCCTTTTTGCCTAGTATTCATGAGCACTCATTTGATATTTTCTGACTCCCTAAATTTGAAAATATCGCCAAGCGCTTGTCCTTTCACGCTTGTGTCAAATCTGAAAGAGATAGAGTCACCTTTTTGACCGTTTCTCGACTCTTAAAACATGAAACGATGAAGTTTCTTATTTTTCAATGTGGTAAAAACTAATCACCCACGATTACACGCCTTGTTAGACTTTGCTTGTTGACCGTTTGATCGTGTGTCTTGACTCTTTTTTAGCCTGAGTGTGTGTTTGATCTTTTTCTCTTGTCGTTTCTGCCACAGTGGCTGAACCCTCGGTTTCGTCTACTGGTAGTCCTTACACGGACGATTCATCAGAGGTTTCACAATCCTCTGCTGAACCACAGCAGCCCATTGTTTCCGAGTTTCCCGACGGGGGATCGGTTCTTTCTGAGCAACCCTTTGGGGGACCAGTCGGGTTCGATTGGCCCTTTTCGGACCCTGTGTCTGAATTGAGATTAGGAGCCGATTTCCTTTCTCTTACATCGGGCTCGCCTTTTATTGCTGTTGGATTTCCTCCTAGTCCTCGCCATCTATTACGAGATCTAGCGGCAGGATCAACCATGAGTGATTCTGGTGAGGAAATCCCAACGTCTGGTGAAGACTATCATCTCTTCCCACGAAGATTATTTTTGGGAGACAATTCTGAAATAGCTGTCATGTCGACATCCAGTCCCTCATTACCACTGGGGTACAGGTCTTTAGGTCAGATCATTTTCGCCGCAGCCTCTATAGGAGTATCAGCTCCTTCTCCGAGGCCAGCTGCTCCTTCACCGGGGGTGTCTCCTCAGACGCCCGTTACTTCTGTACCCGTCCGGCCAACTGTCTGTGTGGCTGCATCTGCACCCGTTATCACGCAACCTTCGCCAGGGCTATGCCGTCTTCTGAAGATGTCTATTTAGCGACTGCTATACCAGAGAACATCTCTCCGGAGGAGTATCGGTTGTCCCTGCAATAGCCGAACCCCGAGGTTGGACCATCCTCCGAAGATCCCAACCGCTCTTACTTTTCGCACTATGCACAGGATGGTACACCCGTGTATGCTTTTCCAGGTCAGTATGATGAGCACGGGGACATTTTGCGTCTACCCGCTCCTGAGGCTTACCTCCATGCTCAAGGTTTACCTTATAACCAGGCTTATAACCCGCAAGGGCAACCTTTCCAAGGCCAACCTTCGGGCCAACCTGGCTATCCTTATGACCCACAGGGGCAGCCCATGCAAGGCTATCCCACGGGCCAGCAAGGGCCATCGTACGGTCCGCAAGGACAGTATTACAACCCTTCCGGTCAGCCTGTCCAGCCTCAGCCGGGGTACCAACCGGGACCGGTCTATGGTCCCGGGGGCAAATCCAGCCTTCTCAGCCTATGCAACTGCAGTATCTTGTTGTTTCTAATGTTGCATATTAGCCAGGACCATCCTATGGTTCTGCTCCAGGTCAAACCGGTTACCAGAAACTGCCTGGCCCTATTCCCCCACCAGGCCAACCGGCTCATCCAGTACAACCCGGTGTTCCGCCTCCAGGCCAACCGGCCCATCCGGTACAACCTGGGGCTCCTTTACAGCCAGGTCAACCTGCGCAACCGGCGCCGCCTGTCTATCCAGGTCAACCTGTTCACCCAGGTCAACCCTCTCAGCCGGGTCAACCTGTTCATTTAGGGCAGCCCACTCATTCCATTAACCCTGCCCAATAGCCGATTCATTCGATGCCGCGGCCAAATCAACAGCTGCGCACTAGTTATCAAGCTCCGCAGGGTTCCACCTATCAGCAACCGACTCATCCTCAGGGCAGTTATCATCCTCATGGTCAGTCTCAACCGAATTTTAATCAGCCCCGAGGCTCTCAGTATTATCCTCCTCCACCCGGTTCTACCTATACTCAGCAGCCAAATCCAAATGCTGCTTACACTAGGCCGACACATAATCAGGGTTCGTACTCTGGTTATCAAGCCCCACACACTGGTTACCAGCAGCCAAATCAGTCTGGTTATATGACCTATACCCCCTACGGTCAGAATCCTACGGGACAGAACCCATGGGGGCAAGGATATTCACAACCATTGTGGAGTACGGGTACCGGTCCTCATCCCGGGCCTGGCTTGCCGGTTAATCCACCGCTGCCATTCCTGGCTACCTTGGAGTTGCCGGATGTTTCAAAACTGACCAATGATCCGATTTTTCATAATCCGTATTGGCCTCTGGTTCCCACCAAGATACCAGGTGATTGCCCCAAGTTTGAGGGTAAAGCTGGAGAGGACCCCCAAGCGCATGTGATGACGTATCATCTTTGGTGTTCGTCTAACTCTTGGGTCGATGATTCAATTCGTCTGCGCCTCTTCCAGCGCACTTTGACTAGAGCTGCTGCTAAGTGGTACATAGAGTTATCCCGTGGCATCTTCCAAGATTTCAATTCCTTAGCCATGACCTTTCTGACGCATTTTTAGTTACCGATTCGCTATGAAGCCGGGACGCACCTCCTGACTTCTCTGAAGCAGGATAAAGCCACTCAAATTTTTGATCAGATTCATGAGTGGCGGCGCCGTCTTAGACTGATCAAGTTTCATATACCTGATCAGATACTAACTCACTGGTTCACCACCTCCTTCGTGAATAAAATCGCTCAAGATATTGCGATGGGAGCGTGTGTGACGGAGGAACAAGCCATTGCGCGTGCCCAATATCTGGATCTTGTATATTCTCAGTTCGGCACGCTTTATGATATCTTGCCTGATGCTCCACGGTCCGGAACCTCTAAGACTCCACCTACCCTTGCGGTTGATGGTGTCATTGGTTCTGTGTCTCAGAATTCGAAGAAATCTTCGAATGGGAAGCAAAAGTCTAATCCTTCCAACAATGCTCCTGCTAATCCCACCTCGTCCGATTCTGGCAAAACCGCGGAGGTGAACGTCGTTCAGGCCAATCCTACGGAGAAAGCCTCCAAAGGGAAAAAGAAGGGCAAAGGTAAATCCAACTCTGACGCCTCGAGGCCAGAATCCAAATCTCGTACTGAGGATGGTTCTCAACGTAAACCGAAGTACCCCTGCCTCATTTGTGAAGGAGACCATTATACTAAGGATTTTCCATGACGGTCCGAGGTTAGTCAACTTCTCAAGGGCTCAAAAGGGACTCCGGAAGTTCTAAAAGAACCATTCCCGTCTCAACAGACCCAGATGGTTGCACAACCGTCACCATCTGCACCATTTGGGTCCCAAGTTTTTATGATGAAAAGTTTTGCACCTATCTCCGTCGCTACGCGTTCGAAGGATTACAACGAATCACGACAGGCACCCGGGAAGGCAGTTGCGGATGGACCGCCTCCCCCCCTGCCTCCGGTTCATTGGAAATTGAGAAGCTTACTCCTGAACCCGTTGTGAAGCCACCTTCTAAAGGTGTCTTACGAAGATCTTCTTATAATCCGAATGCCCGTGCCGCTCAGCACTATAGCATTGTTGAGGATTTGGCATAGGCGCCTTCTGCTATGTCTGCACTAGAAGTTCTTCAAAGTTGTCCTTCACAATGGAAGGCTTTATTATCCGCGATCGGTGGCATTGATCCCGCCGATTCGAGTCTTCTCACCTTCGATTTAGAGAATTTCACTCCCCGACTTCTACATCAAATCGCTCTTGTTATTCAAGTCGGGATTAACGGTCTTAACATACATAGGGCCGTCGTGGATGAAGGTGCCTCTACCTGTGTTATGTCATCCGATTGCTGGAAGGCCATTGGCTCTCCAGCCCTTTTGTCCTCTCCCAATGCCCTCGAGGCATTTGATGGTCGGGAATCCAAACCCCTGGGTGTTCTTGAGAGTTTAGCGATCACTTTACAGGGGAAGACTGTCAATGTAGAAGTAGAGGTGGTTGACGCCAGGCTCAACTACAATATACTTCTTGGCCGCAGCTAGACCCATGCCATGCTATGCGTGCCATCCACCGTCTTTCGACTTCTTAAGTTCCCTCACGAGGGAAAAATCGTCACGGTGGATCAGTTGTCCTTCTTCACCTCTACCTTCGAGAACAACGTACCATACATGGATCAGATTCCAAATCCCCCTGACAGTGTAGGACCCGGTCTCTTCAAAGACCCTGTCCTCATGGGTATCTTTCCCGCACCACCACCACACACCGCTCAAGTTAACATGATTTCCAGGTCTGATGACCCCTGGCTCATCCCTATGCCTGAGCAGGTGTTTGAGTTTGGAGAATCAATGCCCTTAACTCCAGTAGAGATTAGCTACTGTGAAATTGTTGCTGCATCTGATCCTCCTCCTCCTCAGCATGCTCCTTTGAGCATGGCTCTAGACGTCTACTCTCAATCCCCTTGGCTTGGTCAGGCCGATTCACCTGATCCTCTCAAAGAGACTTTTCCTTCTGATGAAGCCATCATTGAAACTATGTCTCTTGAGGAGCTGCCTTGGGGCGATGGACATCATCGCTCCTCTTTCATGCCTAGCTTGGGGGCAATGACATATTTTCTAGAGTGTTATGCATCTCAGGTTCCTACTCCTCCTCTCCAAACGCCTATCTTGACGAACGAGGTTTTTTCGGAGGGAAACCTGAGTAATATCACTCAAACCATCCCGATCAACATCTCTGTTAAACCGGGGATCGTTGAGAATATACACGTGGGAGTGACTTGTTCTCCTGATGAGATTCAAGTCTACACTGATATTTTTAAAGAATTCAGAGATGTGTTCGCCTGGTCCTACGAGGAAATTCCGGGGATTGATCCCAGTATCGTAGTGCATGAGATTCCAACCTACCCTGGTGCGAAGCCCGTGCGCCAACGCTTACGCCCCATGCATCCTCGGAAGGCCGCTGCAATCAAAGCAGAAGTTGAAAAACTTCTGAACGCGGGCTTTATTTATCCCATCCCCCTCACAGAATGGGTCTCCAACATTGTCCCCGTCGATAAAAAGCAGGGTACTATTAGGGTCTGTGTTGATTACCGCGATATTAATCGCGCCTGTCCGAAAGATAACTATCCCACTCCGTTCATAGACCAGATTATCGACGAATGTGCCGGAAGTGAGATTTATTCCTTGATGGACGGTTTCTCAGGGTATAATCAGATCAATATTGCACCTGAGGATCAACACAAGACTACTTTCATCTGTCCGTGGGGTACTTTCGCGTATAAAAAACTCCCGTTCGGCCTGAAGAACGCTGGAGCCACTTTTCAGCATGCGATGTATTACGCTTTCCATGACATTTGCCACATCGTTCAGCCTTATCTGGACGACTTTCCGGCTCACTCAGCTAGGCGAGAGGATCACCCTGAACACCTCTGCCAGATCTTCCTTCGCTGTAGGCGCTACAATATTAGGCTTAATCCTCATAAATGCGTCTTCTGTGTGGACTCTGGACGTCTTTTGGGATTCATAGTCTCCAAAGACGGAATTCGCCTTGACCCTTTAAAATTCAAGGCTATCATCAACCTCCCATCTCCCTCCTCGCTGTATCAGTTGCAGAGTCTACAAGGAAAAGCAAACTTCCTTTGACGCTTTATCCCGAACTACGTGGAGGTGGCTAAAGGATTCACGCGCCTATTAAAGCAGAATGTTCCCTTCCATTGGGACGAAATTGCTCAGCAGTCCTTTGAGAAGCTAAAAACATTACTGGTAAATGCTCCTTTGCTTCGTCCTCCTGATTATAGGCGTGATTTCACTTTGTATCTCGCCGTCGCGTTTAGCACCATTGCTATGGTTCTGGTGCAGGATGATGATGATGGTGATGAACATGTCATTTATTATCTATCACGAAACCTTCTCAATACAGAAACGCGTTATGCTCACGTCGAGAAGTTGGCGTTAGCCGCAGTACACGCTGTGCAACGTTTTCGCCATTACATCCTGTTGCGTACGATAACAGTGGTTTCGGATTGCAACCCCATGACATATATTATCTCTAGACAATTACTGGGGGGAAAATACTCCAAATGGATTGTGATCCTGCAGGAGTTTGACTTAGAGTTCACCACTGCTAAGTCAGCCAAATCACTTGTTTTCGCGGATCTTATATGCTCACTCCCGACAGAATCCACTCCTTCACACTCCGAGGATCATATCCCGGACGAAACTCTTTTCCTCATCAGTACTCGCGACCCTTGGTATGGCGACATAATTGTGTATCTTCAGACCTCCAAATTTCGATCTGAGTTGACTAAAGATGCCCGACGTCGAATTCGGTATCAGTCTCAACCCTACCGCATCGTAGGAGATACTTTATACCGTGTTGGAGTAGATTCGGTGCTCCGTCGGTGCCTAACCTTGGAAGAGGCTGAAAGGGTCCTAAATGACTACCACAGTGGCGCCTGTGGTGGACATATGTCCGGATATGCTACTGCCCAGAAAATTCTGCGAGCAGGTTATTTCTGGCCGTCAATATTCAAAGACTGTATCATTACAGTCCGTAAATGTCACGCGTGCCAGGTGTTTCAGCGCAAGATGCGCGCACCGCCTCTCCCTTTGCATCCTGTCATTACCGTCGGCCCTTTTGCAAAATGGGGCGTGGATTTTATGACGTGTAACCCTCACTCGGTCGGGGGGCATGCGTATATCATTGTCTCCGTCGACTACTTCACCAAGTGGGCCGAAGCGATGCCTACACTAGCTGCCGACGGTAAGACAGCTGCCCAATTCATATTCAACCATATCATTGCACGTTTCGGGGTCCCGCAAGCCATCGTTACTGACCACGGTACTCATTTCTGAGATTATATGATGGTCGAGCTGACTTCAAAGTTGGGCTTACGCCACGATAGCTCAACGCCATATTACCCTCAGGAAAATGGCCAGGTTGAAGCAGTGAACAAGGTTCTGGTCACTATGCTTCAACGAACAGTTGGTATCCACAAATCCAATTGGCACCTCCAACTGTTCTCAGCTCTATGGGCATACCGGACATCTGCAAAGAGTGCAACTAGATTCACACCATTTCAATTGGTGTATGGTCTGGAAGCAACTCTTCCAGTTGAATGCGAGATTCCTTCGTTGAAATTAGCTGTGGAGCTTCTACCCCACAATTCTGCCGAGGAAGAGCATCTTTTGTATCTGGAACGGTTAGATGAAAACCGCCGCTTAGCTGCTTTAGTTATTGAAGCACAAAAGAAGCGGGTCAAAGCTCACTTCGATCAATCGGTTTCTCCTCGTTCCTTTGTTGAAGGAGACCTCGTCCTCCTGTACGATCAAGCACATGACAAGCTTGGGGTCGGTAAGTTCCAACCTATGTGGCATGGGCCCTACATAGTAAAACGCATTTTGAAGAACGGGGCTTATGAGCTTATAGATTATGAAGGAGTTCCGCTGGCGCAGCCCAGAAATGGGCTGTACCTCAAAAAATACTATGCCTGAAGTGAATTTTGGTGTGGTGTGTGTACATAAGTGTGTGTTTTTCATTTGTGTGCATGTGTGGCATGGTTTGCAATGTAAACATCTTTCTGTTGATCGGGTCTTCCTGATTGTGCAGATGTCCATTCATCCGTTTGTTGGTTTTGCAGATGGTGCCTCCCGCAGTACCAGGAATCTGTCTTCAGCAGCCTGGGTAATCTACGATCCTGCTGGTGAGTTGGTCAACCTGCAAGGTGTGTGTCTGGGACGTACTACAAATAACATCGCGGAATATAGTGTTGTATTAGAATTATTAACTGAGGCTGTAAACCTTGGTATCCGTGAATTGCTTGTGTATCTAGACTCACAACTTGTAGTATTACAACTGAACGGTAATTATTCGGTCAGAAACCCATCCATTTTACATCTGTATCTGCGTATTCGTTTACTGGAAAGAAATTTTGACTATATTACATATCAGCATATACCCAGGCACATGAATACATTAACAGATGCAGTAGCTAATTTGGTGTTAGATAGACATTTGCGCAATTTGTAAATCATCATCACATGTAATAGGAAAATCCATCCAGAAATAGATATGTATATATATAGATATCGAAATGTTTACATAGTGTGCGTCGCATAGAATCAAAAAATATATATGTTCATCTTAATACATCCGGAGACGACATGTCTCTCAAAAAATATGCATGATAAAAACCCCTAGGAGTCTAATCCGTATGGTGCTCATGATAGCAGGTGACTACACGCACTAAGCGTCTCAGAAGTCGGTGGAGGCGACTAGGCACTCCCACCATATGTCTCTGGTACGCCATCGGTACATCTGCCAGTCGGGCATAGTCTGGGATCCCTCGGGCGATGCTCTCGAGATTCTGGATTAACTCCTCCCCTTCTGCACCCTCTGCCTGAGGATCAAGTGCGGGAAGAGTTCTCCGTGCGATAGGAGACATACCGGCTGGTCTCTCTGGGCCCACGTCTGCATACATATAAAATGTGTCAGGAAGAACATGTATTAACAAAAAAATCATAAAACACAAAAAATCAAAAAGAGAAGAGGTCATACCCATCTCCTCATCCCAATCATCTCCCTCCGGCAGTGGGAGATCTGGATCACCAGTGAAATTGGTACCTTCATATGGCCAGTCTTCCACTACGATCAACTGATGCCGCAACCACCCAAAAAACTCCGGCCTCCAGGACATCTGTTGGCCCCCTATAGCTCTGGGCATCAATGCTGCCCAACGAACCATTCTTGGCTCTCGTGGAATCGGCTCAGCTACTATGGCCCCTTGGCCCTGGAAGATTAGTAATCGTTCAAGAATGAACGATACCAGAATAGAACCATAGCCAAACTGTTTCAACTTGGCTTGTTTTCATTTGGTCAGTTGCCTCTTTATGTTTATCGTCACTGCTGTGGCCCAGTCAAACAATAGAGGAGTCATACACTCTGAGGCTAACAAAAGTTGGGCCTTTGTGGCCTCGTGCGGTGCCTGCGACCCCGCAACCCGCGTGATGGTATGCAGCACCACTCTCAGTGCCAGGTCAGGAATGGTGTGGATGTCCACCTTTCCACTTCCTGATCCTAGTTGTGCCCCTCGGCACACTCGTGCCATCACTTGTTCCATTTTCTCACCAGATGGTCTGCTCCCTGTATAAATGGGTACCGGACCTCTGCGCGACAATCCGGTTATGAAGTACACGTCAGCAACCTCCAGTTCTAACACTTAGTCCCGCAGTTTGAATACTTGTTCATCTGCGTCCCACATATTGATCAAGTACTGCAGAAGCTCAGGTTGAGCTCGTAAACAGGGTGTCAGGAAGAACTTTTTTAGCCCACAGTTCCTGAGGGCGTTCATGCAAGTTTCATTTTCCATGGCTTGTTCATCCTCTTCACCGTGCTCTCTCTCTTTCCACTCAATCACCATTTTGCTTGGTTTCCTGCATCAACATGGTCACAAACCCTTAATTAGATCTCTGATGAGCTTCAAATTGACTAGAATCTCAAATTTTTAGGCGGAAATTTGGGTTCCGCCGCTGGCACGGGACCTTTGCATATAAAAGCCCATTGGCGCGGGTACGTTCCCGATATCCGCGCCAATGAGCGGAGCCCTAAAAATTTAAAAAGTTGCCTCAGAAGTCTAATGCATGATAGAAAGCTATTAAAAAATGGATTGAAATGGAGTACAAGGAAGCACCTCTTACCTGGAACTGACAGAACTCTGAATAGTAGCCCGGATCGGTCACAATCACAGTCGGGAGTTCGCACACAAACTGGACCACTGCTGCTCTTTGGTGAGGTAAAAAGTAAAAAGTAATTTTATTTTTACCATTTGACATATTTATAACTTTTTGAACTTAAAATAGGTCCTGAAAGTTATTTTTCTGAATATTTTAATATATTTTGTCAAAAATGGGTTGTACACTTGCCTTTTTTGTGCAGCGACAGGTCTTTCATGCAACTTAGACGGCGAAACGAGTTGTATTTTATACTTTTTTCGGACTCGGTAAATACACGAAAAAGTCACTCTGGAGTAATCTTTCAGCTCTTTTCTGACTCTCTAAACATGAAAAGATTGCCGAGGCCCTTGTCATTTCAATCTCGTTAAAGTGGACACGAATCGACATCTGCCCAGTATACGTTTACCCCTTTTTCGGGCTGGGATGGATTATTTACGAAAAAGGAATACCCTAGCCTATCGCGACTAGGAGGTTTTCTCGGATATTGTTTTCTACCTTTTCGGGTCCGAGGAACTATCTACGAAAAGGGACCGCTGGAGTTTACTTTTCTGCTGTCTTTTCAAACTCTCTAAACATGAAAAGACGCCGAGTTCTCCCTTTGTCAGACTCGTTAAACCCTGATGACATCGGATCCAGTCGAAATGACGTTCTCCGAGTTCCTCCTTCCTAGGACTCGTTAAATGCACTAGGATGGATTCACCCGAAGGGCGGACTTATATTACAAGCATATGCTATCCCCTTCAAGCTTGTTATCAAAAATAATTGGGGTACTCACCAGAAATGGTGGGGGAAAATGGAACCAGCATCATTGTCGTGTCGGCAGTATGTCGCTCTTGAACGTGGCACTTGTCTGCATTTGTGTCGGGTTGGGGACATCTCATCTCGTTCTTCACTTGCCTCCGTGGGTTTGGATAATCCCTTTTGACCTCTCATCTGCTCATTGCCTCGTCACCATGACCTCTGATCCGTTGATGTCAAATACTGCCAAGTCCACTGTCGTGTCGTTTACATGTTCAAGAGAAGTTGACCTCTGCAAGCATCAACCTTCCTCTGATTCTCATATGATCCTGATTCACAAAAACACCATGTTCCTCTGTCTCGTGTCGATGATGTGGGAAACATTATGGCCCACCTTCGATCAAGGTCACTTCCCGTCGACGTCAGCTCATTATCCGAGAAGCTGCTCTAGAGACTCCCTTATGGTACCTTGGAGCCTGCATGCCTCAATGGCACGTTCGTCGCATTCGACGTGAGCTTTTCATCATTGGCCTCCGATCGAGTGATTCTACGGGTGTTCGACACCAGCTCATTGATTCACATGCCGTAGTTTGTACCTGTAGTACCTTGAGAGCCATTGTCATTATTGGTGGTTCCTCTCGCGTCTGTTAACAGCTTTCATCATTGGCTGGTAATCAGGCGATGTTCTTGCATGTTCGACTTCAGCTCACACATTCGCATGCTTGAACTTGTACTTTGTTCGGGTCGAGATGGAGCGCAAGACCCTGGATTGTGTCTGTTGTAATCCAGGCTGCGATATTGTGGATTATTATGATTATTTGCATGACTCACTGATTGGATGGCTGTGACCATACCTGAGTCTATTTATCAATCCTCATTGGATGGCTGCGTCCATGCCTTGGATCTAGATTATTGTAAACTCTGTTATGGATGGCTGCGCCCATACCATGTATATATATCATGTATCTGAGACATCAGTTGTACTTCGCTTCGCAGGTTTTCCGACGGCGGTGTTTTCAGTCGGCATGATCTCGTAAAGCATTTCGCCCCTCTCTCTCTCTCGGGCCTCATGCTTTAGGGGGCATCTGTTACACAGCAATTTGTCACCATCCCTGCAATCCCCATCCCGCACATTGGAGGGTTCATTCTGTGACCTGTGGGCAGAGTTAAGACTTGAAAATACTCTCATTGCATCCCTCTGAAGATGAGCTTTAATTGCCCTGAAGACATCTCCTTGCAAAAAACCCTAAAAATATCTCTTTTTCCATTGACGCGGTTCCATAGTTCAGCCCTCGCGCCAAGAGGGAAAATCCTCCAAAGAGGGCACGCCAATTGGCGCTCTGTCATAGAGCCGCACCCGCGCCAACCATATTAAGAGGTGTTTTTAAAAAATAAGAGGCGGAAGTTTCATCCTAACAAATTCCTGGACTGATATCTATCTTGAGTTGGGTGGTTTGGCTACGGATTTCCATAGAGAGGAAGTGGTTTTCCACCTCTCATGGAAGCTTCCTTGATGATAGGGCCAAACCCATGATTATATGGATCCCAACTTCCCTTCCTCCTCCTATAAAGGCTTGCCTATCTCCATAGCAAGCTAGTTCCAAAATCCCCAAGTTCCCAAGAGCTTTCATGCTGCAAAAGCCTTCTTGATTCCCTAAGGCCAAATCCAAGCAAGGAGACTATTGCCAAGTATCCGGAGAGAGAGGCTTGTCCCATCCTTGACAGGCTTTATCGAGACATGTTCTGCTGACGACCCGCCAAAGGAGAATTCGGCGTCGAAGCTTTGGTTGTATTCTTCTTTTGACTCTTTAATGATAAGCGACTATTGGTTATGGTTCCACTCTCGTTCTTGATTATGTTCATGAGTTATGTTCTCTTCGACTGACATATAGTTGTATATACTGGATTTTATGCTTGCGTTTGTGTTGTTTCTTGCATGTGCATGTGTCCGATCACGGAGATCGTGAGGATTGTGATCTGCCAGGGCAAAGGAACGGGAGCACCACCTCTTCTACAAACGACATCGTTGGATTCCAGGTAAGCCTTCCTTGCAAGTTGGTTTATTTACAATTAGGAACCTGCACTGTAGTGTGTTCGATTGTTGCTACACCCGATCTACTGCATCTGTTAATGTATTCATGTGCCTAGGTATATGCTGATATGTAATATAGTCAAAATTTCTTTCCAGTAAACGAATACGCAGATACAGACGTAAAATGGATGGGTTTTTGACCGAATAATGACCGTTCAGTTGTAATACTACAAGTTGTGAGTCTAGATACACAAGCAATTCACGGATACCAAGGTTTACAGCCTCAGTTAATAATTCTAAAACAACACTATATTCCGCGATGTTATTTGTAGTACGTCCCAGACACACACCTTGCAGGTTGACCAACTCACTAGCAGGATCATAGATTACACAGGCCGCCGAAGACAGGTTCCTGGTACTGCGGGAGGCACCATCCGCGAAACCAACAAACGGACGAATGGACATCTGCACAATCTGGAAGATCCGATCAGCAGAAAGATGTTTACATCGCACACCACACCACTCATGCACACAAATGAAAAAACACACCTATGTACACACACCACACCAAAAATGACTTTAAGCGTAGTATTTCTTCAGGTACAGCCCATTTCTGGGCTGCGCCAGCGGAACTCCTTCATAATCTATAAGCTCATAAGCCCCATTTTTCAAAACGCGTTTTACTATGTAGGGCCCATGCCACATAGGTTGGAACTTGCCAGCCCCAAGCTTGTCATGTGCTTGATCGTACAGGAGGACGAGGAAGCGCCTCTTACCTGGAACTGACGGAACTCTGAATAGTAGCCCGGATCGGTCACAATCGTAGTCGGGAGTTCGCACACAAACTGGACCACTGCTGCTCTTTGGTGAGGTAAAAAGTAAAAAGTAATTTTATTTTTACCATTTGACATATTTATAACTTTTTGAACTTAAAATAGGTACTGAAAGTTATTTTTCTGAATATTTTAATATATTTTGTCAAAAATGGGTTTTACACTTGCCTTTTTTGTGCAGCGACAGGTCTTTCATGCAACTTAGACGACAAAACGAGTTGTATTTTATACTTTTTCGGACTCGGTAAATACACGAAAAAGTCACTCTGGAGTCATCTTTCAGCTCTTTTCTGACTCTCTAAACATGAAAATATTGTCGAGGCCCTTGTCGTTTCGATCTCGTTAAAGTGGACACGAATCGACATCTGCCCAGTATACGTTTACCCCTTTTTCGGGCTGGGATGGATTATTTACGAAAAAGGAATACCCTAGCCTATCGCGACTAGGAGGTTTTCTCGGATATTGTTTTCTACCTTTTCGGGTCCGAGGAACTATCTATGAAAAGGGACTGCTGGAGTTTAATTTTCTGATGTCTTTTCAAAATCTCTAAATATGAAAAGACGCCGAGTTCTTTCTTTGTCAGACTCATCAAACCTAAATGACATCGGAAATTGTCAATCATGACGTTATTCGAGTTTCTCCTTCCTAGGGCTCGTTAAATGTACTAGGATGGATTCGTCCGAAGGACGGATTTATATGACAAGCATATGGTATCCTCTTCAAGCTTGTGTAAAAATAAAGAGGTACTCACCGAAATGGTGGGGGAAAAATGGAACCATCGTCGTTGTCATCGGCAGTATGTCGCTCTTGAACATGGCACTTGTCTTCATTCGTGTCGGGTTGGGGACATCTCATCTCGTTTTTTCACTTGCTTCCATGGGTTTGGGTAATCCTTTTTGACCGCTCCTTTGCTCATTGCCTTGTCACCATGACCTCTGATCCGTTGATGTCAAATATGCTGCCAAAACCACTATTTTGTGTCGTTATGTGTTCAAGAGAATTTGGCCTCTGCAAATATCAACCTTCCTCTGATTCTCATACGATCCTGATTCACAACAAAACATCATGTTCCTCTGTCTCGTGTCGATGATGTGGGAAACATTATGGCCCACCTTCGATCAAGGTCACTTCCCGTCGACTTCAGCTCATTATCCGGGAAGCTGCTCTAGAGACTCCCTTATGGTACCTTGGAGCCTGCATGCCTCAATGGCAGGTTCGTCGCATTCGACGTGAGGTTTTCATCATTGGCCTCCGATCGAGTGATTCTACGGGTGTTCGACACCAGCTCATTGATTCACACGTCGTAGTTTGTACCTGTAGTACCTTGAGAGCCATTGTCATTATTGGTGGTTCCTCTCGCGTCTGTTAACAACTTTCATCATTGGCTGGTAATCAGGCGATGTTCTTGCATGTTCGACTTCAGCTCACACATTCACATGCTTGAACTTGTACTTTGTTCGGGTCGAGATGGAGCGCAAGACCCTGGATTGTGTCTGTTGTAATCCAGGCTGCGATATTGTGGATTATTATGATTATTTACATGACTCACTGATTGGATGGTTGCGACCATACCTGAGTCTATTTATCAATCCTCACTGGATGGCTGCGTCCATGCCTTGGATCTAGATTATTGTACACTCTGTTATGGATGGCTGCGCCCATACCACGCATATATATCATGTATCTGAGACATCAGTTGTACTTCGCTCCGCAGGTTTTTCGATGGCGGTGTTTTCAGTCGGCATGTTCTCGTAAAGCATTTCACCCCTCTCTCTCTCTTTCGGGCCTCATGCTTTAGGGGGCATCTGTTACACAACAATTTGTCACCGTCCCTACAATCCCCATCCCGCACATTGGAGGGCTCATTCCGTGACCTGTGAGCAGAGACAAGACTTGAAAATACTTTCATTGCATCCCTCTGAAGATGAGCTTTAATTGCCCTGAAGACATCTCCCTGCAAAAAACCCTAAAAATAGCTCTTTTTCCATTGGCGCGGTTCCATAGTTCAGCCCTCGCGCCAAGGTGGAAAATCCTCCAAAGAGGGCGTGCTAATTGGCGCTCTGTCATAGAGCCGCACCCGCGCCAACCATATTAAGAGGTGTTTTTAAAAAATAAAAGGCGGAAGTTTCATCCTAACAAATTCCTGGACTGATATCTATCTTGAGTTGGGTGGTTTGGCTACGGATTTCCATAGAGAGGAAGTGGTTTGCCACCTCTCATGGAAGCTTCCTTGATGAGAGGGCCAATCCCATGATTATAGGGATCCCAACTTCCCTTCCTCCTCCTATAAAGGCTTGCCTATCTCCATAGCAAGCTAGTTCCAGAAATCCCCAAGTTCCCAAGAGCTTTCATGATGCAAAAGCCTTCTTGATTCCCTAAGGCCAAATCCAAGCAAGGAGACTATTTCCAAGTATCTGGAGAGAGAGGCTTGTCCCATCCTTAACAGGCTTTATCGAGACATGTGTTGCTGATGACCCGCCAAAGGAGAATTCGGCGTCGAAGCTTTGGTTGTATTCTTCTTTTGACTCTTTAATGATAAGCAACTATTGGTTATGGTTCCACTCTTGTTCTTGATCATGTTCATGAGTTATGTCCTCTTCGACTGACATATAGTTGTATATACTGGAGTTTATGCTTGCGTTTGTGTTGTTTCTTGCATGTGCAGGTGTCCGATCACGGAGATCGTGAGGATTGTGATCTGCCAAGGCAAAGGAATGGGAGCACCACCTCTTCTACAAACGACAGCGTTGGATTCCAGGTAAGCCTTCCTCGCAAGTCGGTTTATTTACAATTAGGAACCTGCACTGTAGCATGTTCGATTGTTGCTAGACCCGATTTGGGCTAGTAGGGATCGCCTCTGTCCGCAGAGGGGATTTACCTCCTCAACATCTTTGCTAAAATTGGAATTTCCTTGATAGCTTGTAATAATGGAATCTTAATACAAACATTTCTTAGCTCATCTAGGAAATCATAATTAGGCACCATAATTTGTTTTTCTACACCTCTATCAATTTGTAATCTTTCTGGAAAGGGAGGTGTAGGAGTGGATGTTGATGGTTGCTCTAATACAGGAGTTGAAATTATTGGTTCTTTTTGTTTTGATTTTTCAATGTTTGGGTCCTGAAAAGATGTGTCTTCTTCAAGACTTTTATTTTCCCGTAGAGAATCTTCCTCAAAGTTATCTTGTTCTTGTATGATCACAAAAGGTTTCCTCTTTTCAAGTATTCTTCCAGACCTAAGTTGAACATCACTAAGGTCTAGAGGAGTAATTAAATAAGTTGGAAATTGTTGGCCTTCTATCATGTATGTGTTCTGAGGATTTTTATTGTTGGGGTTTGGTATGGGTTGAGCATGCAACTGATTTGATTTCTAAGATTTCTAAGGAAATGGTAAGGGGAGTGGTTGATTTTGATGTTGTGGATTTTGAGGATGAGGATTTTGAGGAGGAAAATGTGGGTATGGGGAATAGGATGGTGGATATTGATAGTACTGGGAGTATCTTCCATAGGGATTTTGTGCTCCTTGTGCCCAAGCTTGAGATTGATTTTGAAATTGGGGCCAAGGTTGCTGCCAAGAATTCCAATTTGGTGGGGGTTGATTATAAATTTGATCATGAAATCCTTGTGTTTGAGGTCCTTGCCAAGGCCTTCTAGAGACAAAATTGAGATATTCTGTGGAACTTGCAGGAGTATCTTCTTGAAAGACAGCTTTAAGACCAGGAAGTGAAGGACAACTCTTGGTCTCATGTTTTTCTGAACAAATCACACAGGTCTCTACAAATTTTGCATCCAAAGGACATTCTCTCAAGGCATGCTTCTTTCTACATTTGGGACAAAAGATTGCTAAAGCATCAGATCCAGCTTTTTGCTTGTTTTGTAACTTAAGGGTGTCTACTTGTTCACTAAGACTCCCTAAGATGTCAGATTTGAATTCATCAAGCATATGCCCTATCTCTGCCCTACTTACTGTCCCAGAAGCAGACTTACTTACCCTTGCAAGAGCAGGGTCTCTTGGTCCTTTCACAGTTTTAGAGTTTCCTCTTGAAAGGTTGATACATAACTCAGATATTTCAGGTAATGTGAGCTGAGATATATCCCCTTTTCCAATCATGTTAAGGATATCCAACCATTCATCCCTAATTGTCTTCAACAAGAGAGCTTTTAAGGTGTCTTGGTCTAAGTTTTCCATTTTTGCTCTTTTGATGTTATATTGAAATCTCTCCAACAAATCTTCCAAGTTTTCATCCTCTTTTTGTATCATCTTGAACACTTCCTCCTTATGATTGACTGGCATACAATAATCCAAATACCTTTCTAGAAATTCTTGTTTCATGTCTTCCCATGTCCTAATAGAACTATTGATCAAACTCATAAACCACTTCAATGCTGCTCCTTTAATGTTGAAGGAAATAGTTTAAGTTTTTTAGCATCTTGTAAGTAGTCATAAGTTCTACATAGGACTTCAAATTCAAATAGGAAGGTTTCAGGATCTTCAGTTTTAAGTCCATAGAAGTTTGGAAGGACAGAGGGTGAAATGTTTTTCATAGCTGTATTGGTTTCTTCATCTACTATAGGAAACCCAAAAGAGCTTCCCATTTATCTTCTACCTCTTCCTCTACCTCCTTCTCCTCTTCCTCTACCTCCTTATCCTCTACCTCTACCTCTACCCCCTCCAAATAATGTGTGTTCTCCATTAAAGACTCCTCCTCCCCCTTCTTATGCCATAGTTGATTCTTCTGTGGAAGTGGAAAAGTTTGTGTCTCTAGCAGGGGTCCTTGAATCTTCTTCTAAGACAGGTTCAATGGATGAAGTGGAAGGTCTTTCTAATGGAATATCTGATCTTAAGTCTTCTGGAAGTCTAGGATCAGTAAAGGATTGAATGTGGGTCTGAGTTGGAGGTGTGCTGGCTCTAGGTCTTGATGAAACAAGTGGTGTTCTAGGAATCAAACTTCTGCTTCTGCTTCTTATGAATCTACCCCTTGAGTCTCTTTTTCTATGCATATCATTGTTTTTGGGAGTTAAGAAACAAGGCTACCTAGTTACACTTTCCCGGCAACGGCGCCAAAATGTTTGTGCTCAACCTAGTGTTCCTAAATTGAGTTCATTAATGTCAACCAGGGTTGGTAAACTGCTGAAGTGTGGTGCACTATATGTGCCTAGGTATTTGTTTCTCACTACGTTGTGTTTAGTGTTTTTTGATGTTTTTGGTTTTATGGTTTTATGTTTGAAAAGGGAAAGAACTAAATGCTGGTGAAAAGAAGCTATTGGTTATATTGAAGCAGAACAAGGCTTAAACTATGGATGGAAAACAACAAATGCAAATACTAAAACAGAACAAAGCCTAAACTATGGCTGGCAAACAACAAATGCAAAGCTTGATAATGACTTCATTGCAAGGAAATAAATCACAACATGAGCTTGAACTTATCCAATTCATTCATTAAAAATGTGTTGGAAGAGCTTGAGAAATGGACAAGTTAAGTGTGAATGAAGTTCTCCTAAATAAACAATCAACTTACAATGTTACAACATCTCATCCATGATTAAAGGTTTATTGGAACATATTTGGAAAATAACATTGTAGCACAATAAGATTTTTACTCTAAAATAACTTCTAATTCTGTTCTGCAACTCAATTTATCACCACTAGGCCTCACTCAAAAGTTATAGATTTCTTTTTAGAATGGTCCTTGAGAAAAGGCTTATTTGTGAAATGGTAAAAAGGTTGCAAAATAATCCAGGACTTAGACTGATACTAGCTTCTGTCCAGATGATTATGTATTAATATGAGGTTGGAACAAAAGAAGTTTTTGTAAATAATGAAGACCGTGGTATCTAAATTTAACAACTAATACAATTTAAAATGCAATGGATAACAACTAAACTGGAATGCTAATACAGTGAGCTAAGACTAAACTAGAATGCTACTAATATACTTGAAGTACAGTGAACAGAGTTAAATTAAAATGCCATTATCAAACTTGAAATGTAGTGACAGAGCTAAACTAAATTAAATCATCCTCCGTAGTGTTATGACTAAACTAACATGCAACTAGTCTATTGGAATTCTACAGCCCATCTTGTTCAATGTGAATGATATTTTGGAAGAGTTTGTAAAAACAATTCTGGCTGTATTATTCAGTGCAATTGAACATAAACATAAGATTTGAAAGCAAATAAAATTAAAATCTAAGATACCACAGTTGTTTCTTATTCATTTTTAATGATGTTTTGGAAGAGTTTGTAGGAGTAAGACCGGCTGTGACACTTAGTATAAACAAGCATAAATCATAAAATTCGAAAGGAAATGCAACTAAAACCTACAACACCACAGCTATGCCTTATTCATCGTGATGATATTTTGGAAGAGTTTATAAGAGTAAGTCTAGCTGTGATGATCAATGTAAACAAGCATGAAACATAAACCTCAGAAACGTGCTTAAGCTAGAAATGAAAAACGAGACTAAAATACTTATCTAAACCGTATAAACAAGGTTGCTCAGGAGGCAGGGGCCCTCTACCACCGGAGAAGCACGCAAAATCTACTTCAAGATTGACTCAGTGCTTTCAATAAAGTAATACTTCTTGCATTAGAGAGAAATTACTTCAAAACAGAGTGTTTTTCGTACTTCTGAAATCTAGCAGTCAAATACAAAATCTAACCTTGTCCCTCGGTTTCCCGAGCCATATTTATAATCAAAATTACATAACTGTCTTGAGATAACCTAGGGATAATTGTCTTTCCAAATAAAAACCAAACTAGGACTCTGATGGTGGTCACGTAATAGAATTAAGGACATCTGGACTATCCTTGTCCTATTAGGAGTCTCTTTCCTAGTTTGAGTTCACACATACATAACCGCCTACAGAATTCCGTTCAAACTTCATGGAGAGCAAAAAATTATGAGGGAATGATGTGGAATACGCCCATATGTGTTTTTCTCCAAGATGACACCTGGAACCTGCGTAGACATGAAGACAGCTGCAGAATCGGCAACTAGCTACAGAATGTCTGCATTATGTAGCTAGATCTAGTTCAAAAAGTACTACAATGACAAAATCATAAAAACATAGCAAGTTAGTCATGCTATTCATTCTTAAAGAAATTTTAACTAATTCTACTGATCATTTGAGCCTGTGATTAATAATGGACAAAGGAAATGGAGTGGAATGTGGTGGAAGAAAGAACATCTTTGGAGCTCAACATGACCAACTAGGGACGTTTTTTTTTTTATAATTTGGGCGAAATGGACCCATGAACCAGGTTTTTTGATTGGTTTCACTCAGTTGCCCAACAAACCGGTTTCTAGTTCAAGCCAACCGATTTTTAAACTATGCCTACTAGTAGGATGGGACATTTTAGATTTTTTTTGCTTCCTTGAGAATTTCTTGAAATCTCTTGATCATCATTATTTTGAGAAGATGACAATGGGATAGTAGGAGACTAAGGACCTAGAGCCTTAAGGAAATTTTTTGCAAAGTGCCCATACTCATGGCAAAGGTTGCATTTAAAAGGATTTTTCTTGTAATCCAGGGCTTGAAGATAGCTTTGACCATCCAAATCAAGATGAAATGCCTCAGGGAGCCCTTGTGTAAAATCCACTTCTACAAAAATTATGGCATAAGAGAAGATATTCTCCCTGGGCTAAGAATAAGTAATATAGCAACCCCACTTATCTCTAGTGGATTTAAAATACCATCACTACAAGATATAAGAGGAAGAAGAGGCAATCTAATCTAGACAGACGTAGAAGAAATTTTCATGTTGGGATTAAAATCTAGAGTCCAATGGGAGAGAAACATTCCCTTAGAGCCCATGAAATAAGGCCTATATCTAAATATTAGATCCCTATCCTTTTGGATTTAAAAAATAACAATATAAACACTATTTCCAAAATACAAAGTACCAACAAGCTCATGGTCTACCTAATTAATAGAAATCCAATCTAAAACATAGTTGTAACTAGGGCAAAGGCTAGTGAACTTACCAATCAAACCCTTTTCTTTAAGGGTAAACAAATTTTCCTTTGTTGAAGGAGAAAAATCCAAGTCAAGAGAAGGAATTACATCCACATTTTTTGCAAATATGTTAGGATCAAAAATTTTCTGCCTCACTGAACCATTAGGCAAAGGGACATGAGCTGCCATGACAGGCCTGTGAAGACACCCAATGAACTAAAAATGGATCTTCACCTCAACAACGCTAGATAAATTTCAAACTCTTGTAACACAACTCCATATGACTTGGATGCAATGACCAGGGCCCAAGGAAAACCTAGATACTTTAGCGAGGACTTAGGGTAAAGATGTAATAGGGGTGATGTCTCTTTGGGGTGCGTTGCAGTGTGCTTCCTGGCTTAATATTGCGGATATTTTGATTGTCGGGGATTCCAAATCAATCATAGAGTTGGTACAACACATGTCAAGAATTCTATGGAGGTGTTTTCTCTGTCCCATTGGATGACTCAAATCTAGGACCTGGTATCCTCTTTCTCACATATTTCTTTCACACACATTTTTCAGGAACATAACCTTGTGTTTGTTTCTCTCTCAAAGCATGGGATATCTCCTCTACCAGGTTTGATCCATTTTGAAAATATAGTTGATGGGATTATTACAAACTTCTACTAGTATAGGTTTTGCTTTAGGTGATTTCTATGCAGGTTTTTGTCCACAATTAGTCAATCTCCTCCCAACAATTTTTTTTTTGGCATCAAGGCTCAATATGGTAGGCGTTCATCTGTATTTTATTTTGTGTATTATCCCATATTGCATATTCTGATTTGGTATCTGCTATTGTTCCCAAATGGGCTGGGGACTAGTTGTTTGTTTTATTGTTTTCTTTGGGTTCCAGGGGTCTATTATGACTTCCTCTCTACTTAATTTTCTTTTGGATGAGTGGAATATCTCAGCTCTGGAATATCTCTTGACTTTGATATTGCAGTTTGGCACTTTGTATTTTGAATAAATATTATGGTTTTTTTGCGGTCTTTTTGGAGCAGATGACCGATGTATTCCTTATAGATTATATGTCCTCGTATTGGGATATTTGTGTATGTAAAATCCTTTTAACATATAAAATAAATTCATTTTTTTTTTTTTTTTTGCAAAAAAATGATGGAATATGGGTGCAACAATCAACCAAAATCTTGCAATGACAATTCATATGAGCAATGGAACAAGGGAGATTAGGCACATAAATCAGGTAGAATATGTTATGTGAGTAGAAATTTCAATAACCTGTAATTTTTTAAATAAATTTTATTATTGTAAATTCATTTATTCTTAATAAGATATTTGGGTGTTCCAATGCTTCTGAGTTGACAAAGGATCAAAATTACTAGTTTATTAAGATAACTTATAATTTTTTACATGTTATACATAATACTTAACTTATTAAGCTATATACAATATATGACACACTATAAGAACCATAGATAATATGCAAAAAATGATTTATAGAAAATAATTAGAAGTATATTGAATATGTGGCATCAAAAATATTGCCTATGAAACTCAGAGTGACTATATTAGAAATATCTCTAAAGAATTCATTATCCTTCTAATTATAATAATTGATCAGAAATTTAATTCCACTTTTTAATGGCTTGGAGAGGATTCTTGCACCTAATAATTTATTCTTTAAGTAAAATAAATTATGTGGAATGCCTCATACTAATGTTCGACTATTACGTAAGTTAAATACATGCAATTTATCTTGCTTTCCCAACATATAAAAAAAAACATATTTGGAGTTGTTCACACACTCATGGAGAGGTATTGACTTACTATAGATTCAAGCCATGTTATAATATACCTTAGCTTTAATCTTAGTCTTCACTTACCTTGCAACAAACTTTAAACTCTAGCTTCTTCTCATTCCATCTATCAATCATCTTACATTAGTTGGTTTCACACTTTAGTGTGCTTCCTCCCATCCTCAATCACCTCTAAGAAAAAAATAGAAAAAAATACTTGTTTCAAAGGCTAGTTTATCCTCCCAAATAAGGCAAAACGACTATGTTTGGTGTATTTTATCGAATACGGCTAAGAGACTATGTTTGGTATATTCTCTCAAATAGGACTACGAGACTACGCTATGATTAGAAAATGGACCAAAAAGGGTTTCAATAGAGACCAACGCAACCACAAAAGCAAATGTATTGCCATATTTTGATGTGAGTGTTATGGTTTTAATGGGTTCTATAATTTCAATCATTCTATAACAACCACTAGTAATGCTGAAAGGATCATTGCCCATTGTCTACTAGGTTTAGAGCGTGAATTTCATGTACCTTTGCTATGATTGTATTACTAACTTACATCACTTTTCCTATACTAAGAACAACTTCATGATGTCTAGGGTCCTCTCACTTTGAAGGCAAATATTTCCCATTTAACTCTACCACCCACATTTTCTTCCGTAACTTATTATGCCTCTTCACCATGTTTTTTGCAAAGTTGCATGATTTCCTTTTTGGCTACAAATAAATACTTTCCAAAGTAGGGCCACCAAAAGCCCAGAAGAACACTATGAGCAATTCAATATCTAAAAATTGTGATATTTTAGGGTCTTTTATGTTGATATTTTGATTTAGATAAAATGATTGATAACATGATGTATGATCACATGCTACCTTTCATAGTTTCGATATATACATATATATTGGATATTAATATACCATATGGTTATGCTTCTTTTTTATGATGGATCTACAAGCCTTATTGAGTGCATTTATATGCACATACAAAATGTAATTTTATTGACTCTAATAAAAGTTACATTTTTTCTTCAGAAAAAAGAAAAATAAAAAATAAAAAATAAAATAAAATAATAACAACAATAATAATAATAATAATAAAAGTTTGTATTTTATGTTAGTTTTGTTCTCTTTTGTGTATGAGGTTTTTATGATAACACATAAAAATTTGGAACAAATCTTTCTTTTTCTTTCAAAAACCACTAGCAACACCTCTTGTGTTATAAAGATGTTAGTGATTCAACAATAACCAAATCCTACTTAAACTAGTTTGCCTTTATGTCTTGTTAAGGTAAATCTTACATTGAAACCAACATGAGGTCAAGTCTCTTTTCCAATTGCACTTAAGTCCCAAGGTAGTCTAGGTGTAATAAACATCCATAATATATTGTAAGCCTTCCTTTATCGCACTGTGCCAATTTGTCCAAAATTTTATAGCAATTCATTTAAGAAGGTGATGATAAACTGATTGACTAGTTCTCTACTTCATGATATCCTATTGTCATGACATGTGGGACCCCATCATTGTTCTACCTTCTCACATATATATCCAAATGCTCTGGTTGACCAATCTCCCCATGAGGCAATCCTTTGTGATTCCAACCATATCTATTGCAATCATAGAACACAATATCTGGTTTTTCTCATATGCAAAATAAAGAGGGTCACCTTTAGGATCACAACATGTAAGACACATACTCAACATTGCTTGATGATTGGAAATTGTGTTTATGCTAACAATTTACTCAATATCTAGGGATGAATATGACTCTAACCCCAATTACCCTTATAATTATTATAAGAATTGTTAAAAAAATAACTGCCTGAGTCAAGGGACACAAATTCCAAGGCTCAGAAGGATTACTACTTGGGATATCTCTATTTTTTATTATTGCTATTACAACCATGGAGGTCTATAAGTGGCAAGCAAGGGACAAAGGATAAAGTGGCAATATGATGATTGGTGTGCAAGATTTTGGCAGGAAGACACAAAAAAACCAAGGATGAAAAAGAAAAACCAACATAAAAATTAGGGGACAAAAATACAGGTGGAGAAATGTTGATTGGTCAAAAATGATTTGGGCCAAACAATTAACCATTGGGAATTTGAATCGAGCAACTATAGGAATAGGGAAGGGAGCGTAGGTAAGCACAAATTCAAGTGGAAAGAAACTTCGAAAGAAAGGAGATAACATTAACAACTACATGAAAGTGAGGAGGATTTAACAAAGGTGAGAGTACACAAGCAATAATTAATACGTAGATGAAATTACAATCAACAAGAGGAACATATGCAAAAGGGGAAGGGTGAAGTCGACCTACTGTGGGGAGTCATACATAGGCATACAATTTCTCAGGACTGAACTCTCATTTAGAACATACATTCACAACAAAGAGTGAGTCCTGTATGCATGTTGAAAATTCAAAAGGGGGAAAATAGTGAATTTTGGTGAATATTGTAAGCATGAAACAAAAATGAGACAGGGCAAAACATGCAGGAAGTGTCACTATAGAGACAGATCAAGAGATAAATGACAAGAAAAATGAGGATATGAGAAGGTTGGTTCACATATATTGATTTAAATCGAACAAAATAAATTGTAGGAGGTATGAGCATGGTCTAGATTCAAAGGAAATAGCGCAGAAGAAGGATGTCCTACAAAATCGCAACATATAGAGGAAAAAATGGTCTTTGTAACAGCCTTGGTGAAAATTCCATGTAATAAAAGTTAATAAAGTCAAAATAATAACCATGGTTATGGGACACTTATTCCAAGATGAATGTTGGGCATAAACATCCTAGTGGGGTGTTCATTTGGTTTATTATGGCTAAGGAAATTGGTAAAGGAAATGGCAAAGGAATTTGGAAAGGAAAAATGGCATTTTTGGAAATTTATTTATGAAAATAATGGAAATTAGGAGAAAAGGAAGGTGAAAGGTCACAGGTTGCATGTGAGGAGGAAAATGAAGGAAAATAATGGAAAATGAAGAAAATAGAGGCCAAATTGATAAAAAGGTTTCTGAGGATCAGTTGGTACCTTTTGTCAGTTTAGTTTTGTAGCTCTCTCTCTATTCTCTCTCTGACACTCTTGGACACTTAGAGTTTTCTTGGAGCACTTCATCATTGGATCAAGAAAGGAAAAGAAGGAAAAGAGGAAGAAAATATCATGCAAGGAAGAGTAGGATCAAGTAGCTACAACGAGTTTACCTGTAGGTATCAATTTGCATGTGTGATTTCCTTGCTAGATTTGGCATGCATGGTTATGCATGTGTATTCTTGGTTCTCTTGTTTTCATTGGCATGGGTTTTTCCGGGTGTGACAATGTTTTCCAACCTTGCCTTGCCATTTCTGGATAGCCATGGTGTGATGGGGTTCTCATTCTTTGGTTGAGATGGATTTCTAGATGGATTTGAAACTAAGTGAGGTGGATCTATTAATGAAAGAACATATGGCCTAGTGATCCCTGAACCAAACTGTGGATTGCGGTAAAGCCACTGGCCTAGTGACCCCTAAACCAAACTATGGGTTGCGATAAAGCTAAGTATTTTGTGCCTCGGTGGTCCTAGGAATCCTTGCTGGTGAATAGAGGGATATACGATAAATCCTAGAGGTGGTTTCCCTTGATTAGGTCTAGTGATTATTGCTGGTGAATGACGGGATATACTGTAAAGCTTGGAGGGTGGTGTGTCAGTTATGGTCTAGTGATCCTTGGATCAGACTGTGGATTGCGATAAAGCCTAGAGACTAGGAGACAAGAAAATTACTCATGGTGAAGGAGGATAAATCTGGTGGCATCCATGCTTGTATATGACCTAGTGATTCGGTGAGGATTGTGGTAAAGCCTATTTCTATTGATGAGGGCAAGGTGGTTTAGCCTCAAGAAGCTCTAGTTTTTTCTTTTGGTTTGAGTCCCACATTCATGCTTGGAATATGGCATGGGGGTGATTAGTTGAAGAGAGATTTGGCTCAGCTAATCTATGTTCGGGTGGAACGTGGTAGTCCCATACTGGGTTGGATTTTTCATTCATGAATAAGAGTTCCTTTCCTTGGTATTTTATGTGTAAATTTATTGGGTTATATGTGGCATTTATGGCTGTTGTATTACCATTATTTCTGTGGTTTATATGCCGGTTATGAATGTGTTTTATGATAGTAAAAATTTATGGTTCTCTTCATGTTTTGATATGTAAATGAATGAGCAATGAATATATGACATAATAGATGATAATGCAACTAATTATATAAGGCATCAATGCTTCTCAGTGATTCTAAGATAATCATGAGACCTCTATGCTCAAATATTTTGTTTAAACTTGTAGAATTCATATTTCTGACATGTTTGACGAAATGTATGTCATAGATATTAGGGGTCCATTCAAGTTTGTATTCAATAATCGGTATTGGCATCATTGTATCTATGTTTAATTCCATTTCTGTAAATTCCGTGAAGTTTTGGGAAGTGACTGGGCCCTAGCCCTGGAATTCATCCTTAAATCCTACAGTTGTTGGCATAGAACTGGCAGAAAAAAGCTGCAGTCACAGTCATGCAGGCTCATGGTAGCGACTGGGACTCACAATCACTTGAAGGTCTTGGCAAGGGGGTGAATCGAGCTATAGGTCCTTGATTTGCTGACTTTCCTCAGGGGTTGGTCACCTGGAAAGGTGAGGTAGCTCCTAGAGGTTATTTTAGTTGTGTGGATGATCAATTTGGTTTTGTTTTGTCAGTTCCACTTCCTTAAGGCGACCTAGGAGGTTGGATCAGATCATAGTAGCCTCTTGTCACATGTTTACCCCAACAAACTGGCTAACTCGGGTAAATGTGTGAGGAGGGTGTTACATAGTGGTATCAGAGCATGGTTTACCCCTTGAACTAGATGGGCGGTGTTCTGGTCATGCATTCATGTTGGTTGCATATGTGTTCTCATTTTTGTGGCACACAGACTGGTTGTGTATGCATGGTGTTGGTTATGGTTGCATTGGTGTTGCCATGTGAAAGTTAAGGGCGTTGTTGTTGGATGTGTTTATCATGAGTGTATGTCAATTCTGTATTGGTTATGCATGTCAATTTTTGTATGTAATGTGTATGCATGCGTGTCACACATATGTTATCATGCATGCATTGTGTCTAGTTAATGTTATGGTTGTAGTATTATGAATAACCACTGGATAATGGTTGAGATAATGATTCAATTCTGATATGATTATGTTTATATATGTAGTGTGATAATCTTGTCGGTCTTGTAGACGAGATATCCTCCCCAAATTATAATGAGGTATGTTGGCTTGTTTATGATTTGATTTAGTTGACATAGTATGCCTTGTAGGAAGAAATCAAATGACTAGCAATATGGTAGAATACAAAGATTCTCTCTATGAATCAGATGAGAAACATATGGTGTTGGGCACTTTTCTGACTTAACAGACACATTGAGGAGTTTGAAGGAAGAAATAAGGAGTTGCAAAGCAGATAATGGTTGGAATCATGCAGGCCCAAGAAAAACAATAACACATCAATGCAGTAATTCTTTAGAGTTTGTCAGAATTTCAAAGACAAAGACGGCTCTAGATCAACTATGGACAAGAGGATGAAACTAATGGGGCATATGGAAATTGATATCATAGTGGTCACAAGTCAGATAGAGATGACATGATCAGGGATGTTATATTTTTGGATACTCCGGATAGGACAGGTAATGGGCACAGGTACTATTCTAGTTCTGGTTCTGACAGGCACTATGATCCTCATCATTATCACCCTTACAAGAGGAGTGATAGGGGGTACTTGCTAGATGAGTTTAAGAAAAAAAAGCCACCTACTTTTGATGGAGATTTGAAGAAGCCTGAGGATGAAGAGGCTTGGTTACTTGGCATGAATGAGTTATTTGAATTGCATGAGTATATACAGAATATGAAGGCCAAATATCTATCTTCAGCCTCAAAGGGAAAGAGTATATCTGGTGGGAAAATGTAAAACGAGTCAGAGACATTAGGACAGAGGAGCTAAGTTGGCATGAATTCAAGAGACTCTTGCGAAATAAGTAATTGTCTTAAAGATACTACGAGAACAAATCCAATGAATTCTATGAGCTTAAAATGGGATCGATGATAGATGAGGAGTATACGACCAAGTTCCTAGAGCTATGAGGTATCTACCATATCTTAAAGATGAAAAGGATAAATTTCAGATATTTGTTAGTGGATTTCCAATAGCATTTAGAGATCGGATTGAGTAAGATGAGCCTCGGTCACTTGAAGAAGTTATTAGGAAACTGAAGCACTGTTGTGAGTAGTCAAAGCATAAGAATGAATCTCAACATGGATGGAAAGGAAAAGATAAAGATAAAGGTAAAGGTAAATGGCAGCTGAAAATAACAAGGCCTCAGAATGCAGAAGAGAAAGAGAATGTTGCACCACATAAAAAGTTCAATGCAGTTAAACAGGGACATGGGTCACAAAAATAGAATAGAGGTGATGGTACAGGACGGTTGGAGTGTTGGATATCTGGTAAGGAGCATCTTAAAACGTATTGTACACAGAATCAGGGTGGTAGGCCTCATATCTATAGTGCAGAAGAGGCACAGACTATTGGGGATGTGGGGCATAGCATTCCTCGTATCTATCATAGTGCTAGATAATAGGCAGACAGATCATGAAGCATGTATCATTGAGATTGGTGGTAAGCTCAATGGAATGCATCCCACAAATATCTAAAATCCAATCCTTGGAGCTTCCAAACAAACTGACATCACACAGACTCTAAAAACCTATGATATCTGATTTGAGATGTAGAAGGAATGGGACAGAATCCAGGACACAAAATGAAACACACAAACACACAAAAAAATATAACACACAGAAAAATAATTGGGTGAGAACCAAACTTCTATTAATAAATGAATTAGTTGAATACTATAGAACAAAAACTAGCTAAAATGGTGGTAGTTATCTATGAAGAGAGAGACAGATGGTGGATACACACATTCTCAAAAGCTATTACAAGATTTTGGATGAATGACCTTTTAACATAAATAAATAACCATAGAGTTCCAAAACCCTATAAGATGAAGGGCCAAAATTTTTGCGAGATCTGAAGTGGTTAGTTGATACATCAATTTCCTTGGGGTGTAAATTTTGTGTACAATATCCATTTGGGGCATGTAGTAACTCATTTTAAAGAAATATTTAAGGAATACAACTTTCAACTGGGTCCGAGGAATTCCATGGAAACCCTTGGCCCCTTGAATTTCCAAAAATAAAAATTTAGGGCCTCAAAATGACCCTAGAAGTTTGGGACCCAAAAAACCATAGAAAAATTGCCAAGAAGATAGAGAACCATTGAGTCAGTGGAAGAGTTGGGTGACTACTGATATCCAATTATATCAATCCTCCCTCCTTAGGAAGAAATGGTCTCCATTACGTCAATTTACCTCATCACATGGGGAAAATTATTTTGAATTTAACCATTGATGATCCACTTGCCTTGGTGAGGAAGTTTCCTTGCTTTGACAACTGACTGTCAATAGAGTTGTATGTGTTGTTGGTAATTATCATTTATCTTGGTGTCAATGACCCAATCCAATGTAGCCAACTAAATGTATTCATAATTTATTTTTATGGGGGGCCAATTTATTGACCACCTCTGAGGTGTTCTACATAGGCAGAAAATATCATCGAAAGAGCTCCACATTGAATATTGAGTGCAAACTCAAGAAAGGGCGAAGATTCAATTCAAAATAATTTTCATCCACAACCTTTGTGATTGTGTAAGGATAATATCACAGTGATATGAGCTTCCCATGAGGCTTATGAGGCATTCTTTAACCTCACCGTATCACCAAGCCAAAAATTGTGTGGAACCTTGTGTTGGTCATGTTGTTTCTTGTAATTGGCATTGGATTTCTGCAAGATATCATGAAATTTTTGTTGGAGGTGCTAGATCCATTCAAAAAATATGGTTACTCTATTATCCTTGACCTAAGTAAGGGGGGGTTTTCTAGTGAAAAATGGAATGAGCATAACCACCTCAATTGGGTCCAATGGTTGGAACCCCAAACACATTTGAAAAGGATAGTGGTCAATAAATTTGTCGAGGGCTCTGTTATAACAATGTTGAACATATGGAAGGATTTTCTCCCATGTACATGGATGCTTAGAGTTGTACATGTGCATTATATGTACAGTAATCATATTGACCACTTCTATTTTTCCATCTGTTTGGGGATGAAAGATGGTCAATTTGGTCAATTTGGTATCCATCAATTGTCGTAGGCTAGTCTAGAAGGTCCTGAGGAAATTTCTATATCTATGTGAAATAATGGTTCAAGGTAACCAAAAATGAACCCAAACATGCTTAAAGAATATTTTAGTAGTGGATTTATTTGTGATACTCTTCTTTCACGGTGCCAAAATGGCCATCGTAGAGAACTGATTGAAAACCAAAAACATAGAATCATTACCATGCTTGATGAAGGGAAAAATTGACATGTAATCCATGGAGACTAATTCTCAAAGGTTGTCTAGGGTAGGTAGAGGAGTGTACAATCCTTGATTCATGATGTATGGTTTATAAATGGCATAAATAATGCAATATTTAATATATCGATCAACATCTTGCCAAATATTTGGCCAATCAAAATACTTCTAAAGTACTACTACTATATTCTCCACACCAAAATTATTTTTTGCAGGACTATAATGTGCCTCCCAGAGCGAATTAGCATGCTCACTTGAAGCAAATCAAAGGTAGCCCAAGTAGCACAAGAGTGCATCCTAGAGGTAGAATTTTGTCACTTGTTTTCCTGTGATTAATGTCTAGTATGTGGCAGGGAAGTCAGATTTGTTGTGGTATAATTGTGGCCTCCCAAAGGTCTCTGACCCATAAGAGTTAAGAACTATGGTTAGTGACACAACTTAGATTTTATTGAGGTAGTTTACAACATGATTTGTGCTACCCTTCTTTTATTTGATGTTAAAGTGGAATTATTGAAGGTATCTGGAACATTTCTATTTGTGGTAACTCTGTAACTTTCATTGTGTCCATATGAATTGCAGAGGCCTATGATCACCATGGATGATCATATCCATCCCCATAACATAATGCTTACACGATCTACATGCCTAAATGATGAAGTGCATACCCTTATCATAGGTGGGGTATCTCTAAATAATAACATAGAGTGTTTCACTATGATATTCCATCAAATGTCCTTGTCGAGTGTGGAATTCACCGATAACATAGTTAGAGGCTTCTCTATCAATATTAAATCATTGTTGTAGGTTTGGTAGGCTAAGCATTGATGCAGAGAAAATGTGATATTTTAGATCCTCGAATGTTTTTTTTCGTGATTTAGAACAAGAAAAGTTTTCTTTAGCTCCATCCTTGGTCACTTGAATTAAGGGCCAAGTGATATTAGAGAACCCCAACACAATCCTTTAGTAGAATTTAACAAGGTCCAAGAAGCTATGGAGATTTGTTAGAGTTGTCAAGGTTCACCAATCCTAAGTGATTTGGATCTTATATAGGTCCACATGTAGTCCATGTTCATCCAAAATGTATCCCAAGTATTGAATTCTTTGCATGCCAAATGAATTTTTCTCCATATTAGCAAGCCATTTGTCGAGGGCACAATGGCATTCGAGGGAATGAAAAGCGATATGTCAAGGGTACAAGGGAATTAATGAAGGGGTATAAGGGCACGAGGGAGTTCAAGAATTGGGCATGAGGGTATTCATGCAGGTGGTGGCAGGTGTTGCAAGTGGTGCAACATTGAGTCCACAAGTAGTGGCAAAGACACCTATCTTCACGAGAAAAATGGAAGTAAGCTTCTCGTGGCTTCATTTTATATTAATAATAGTAAGCATTTATTTAACTTTGAACAAGATTTGAATAATATTGCACAAGATGGTTTCTTTAACAATATGTCTAGTACCTTATTCTTGGACACTAGAGATTTGAGACACTTGTAGTCTTCCACCGCAACTTTGATCCTCAAGTTAGGGATTAATTAATTAAAAATCAGCTCTAACACTTTCCCAAAAAATATAGATTTTATTCTTCTTCAACGTTCCATAATTTTTTGAATGCCGGAGTTTTTGCTAGCCTTGGAAATGAGTAATATAAATTTTCTAGGAGGCCTCTTTGTTGGAATAGGGTCAGATTCTATGCCACTGATAGGTCTCAATCCTCTTGTGTAAATATGCACAAATCCTTATTGTGATTTTTGAATATATAGAATGTGTTACAATACCCTAGCATAAGTCTTAGTATTCTAATCCTTTTTTGAACTTATTGCATAGCCTCTTGGAGATAACAAGACTACTTGATTAGTGCTTCTCGGTTCCTCCAATGCCTTTATCCTTTTTGCCTAGGTCCGTGGCCTTTTAGGGTTACTAAAGCTTTGAATCAGACCTCTCAAATAGAACTAAAATTCCTTTATTAGATTGGTCTTGATTCCCTTTATCCGTAGTTTCCTTTGTTGGTTGTTAGGACTAATTTGAGTCCACAAAAAAGAATCATTCACCCTAATATAATTTCACATAATTTCCAAATATATGAGATGATGCACCTAATTTCATTATTTTCTTAGGTATACTCAACCTTGTGGCCCATGATTGCAATATTATTTTCTTATTTATTAACCCTAGATAACATCCTTCAAAGCAAGAGTTTCATCCTTCAAACAAGGTTTGCAACCTTTCAGACCTATGGAAACCTTAGATACCACATGGATCTCACACGTGTGAGTCTGCACATAGTGTATTTGAGAGTTTTGTTCCTTCAAGATGTCCCTCCTTCTTCATCATGCTTTCTTATTTTCTTACAAGGTCCTCACATTTTATTACTCTTAAAAAATCATACCAAGATATATGTGTATATAGTATACTCAAAGTGGTCAAATTCCTTCCCTTATATAGTCTTCACATGGGCTAGAATGGGCTTCTCTAGGCCAACTTTGTGAAGGTTGGACGACTTGATTTTGGGGTCTTTCTTGACTCTTATAATCAACAAAATACTATTTTCTTTCTTGATACAAGTTCCTAATAGGGTATATTACATCATGACAAAGAATTTGACTTAAGACTAAAACCCTAGAGCACTCAATGGGTGCTTTGATCTAGGAACCAAATACTTTGAGCGTGAAACCAATGCTTTAATAAGTAAAATTTATTTTGATTTTTACAATAATTTTCTTTTCTTTTATTTACAAATACATAAGAATTAAATTATTTCATGATCCTAACAAAAATTATGAAGATCAATACTAGTTACATTTTCAACAAGCAGGAAACCCAAAATAAATTCTCTTCTTATAGAAACAACTTCAAAGGAGACTTCAAAGACCCAAGACCCAAGAACAAATACCTTCACCAAGATCAAGCCAGCCACCAAAAATTTCTTTCAAGATAAGATAATGCCACCAATCTAAAGAAAGGAAGATTCTTTCATAGTAAGATTTTTGGCCTTCAAACAAAGGTTATAATATTATTTCACCTCTTGGACCTATGGAAACCCTAGAAGCTTCAAATATATCACATGTGTGAGATGTGAAGAACAATTCAAAGATATGAGACTTCCCAAGAGTAATTTTATTCTTTGCTATACTCCTCTTCCTCTCTAATTCCTCGCACTCTTCTCTTGCTTGCAGATTAGACAAGAGATGTGTGTGTTTTTCTTTCCTCTTCTAGGAGGTCAAAGTCTTCGTCTTTATATAGCCCTCCAAGGGCTTGACTAGGCCTCTCTAGGAAAACTTCATATTTGTTGGACGACTTTATCTTGAGGTCTTTTTGGACTCTTCTAAACATTAAAATATTTTTTTTTTATTTCTTGTTAAAAGTGGCCAATTGGGTCTTTTACAATATAACAATGATCATGACTCATGACAAAATCCTAGGAGCACTCAATGGGTGATATGACCTAATGAATAATGACCATGAGCATGAAACCCATGCTTAAATAAATATTTATTTTACAAAAATATGTTATTTTTCTTCTTTCAAAAAGTACATAAGAATTACATCATTTCATGAGCCAAACAACAATTATGATTATCGATACTAGTTACACTTTTTAACATAACATTCACTGAAAAGTACCACCAAGAAAAATATACAAATACAAGAGCATGATCATGATTTTGAAAATGTAGGGATAATTTAGGCAGGGATAATCCTAGATATTTCATATCCAATTATACCCTCACGAGGGTTTTCCATTTCACCCTAGACTCCCTAAAAACCCTAGAGACCAAAATCTATGGTTTCTATAAGAGAATAGAGTTAGGTTTTTTCTTATGACTAGGGTTTCCAAATATCAACTAGGGTTTAAAAAAAAAGTTAGATGCCAACAACTTCCAACAATATGAAGACTACAAACCCTAGAACCAAAAAGGGAAATCTCAAAACCCTAATCTGATTTAGAATAGGAATTATATGGATAAAAACAATTATATGTTCCTAAAGGATTGCATACCCAAGCCCTCTAATATCACAAGAAGTCTACTGCAACATTTTCTTTAAGATGCCATGATCTTCTTGTTGCTTTTTAAGAATGAATACTCCAAAAATGTTGAGGTCAAGGAATGCCTTCAAAGGTACTACAATTTTCATTTATGCCAATATATTCTCAAGAGAAATTATCTACACAAGGTGATTAACTATAGCTTCATAATCCTTCAAGCTTGGTACCAATTTCTTCCAACAAAGCATACTTTCTTCGCTAATTTGAATTTAAATACAAATATGGATGCAACCTACTTCTCTTTTTCACTTATGAATCTTTGAAGATTGTAATAAGGGTAAATTTTCTTCACATGAACTATATGACATTCCTTTATTGTAGAATGAGGATTTTCTTGCAGTCTTAAGCTTCCTTACTTATTGGACTATAAGTCTTGAAATATAACTTGTATAATTTTAGGATGGGTAACAATGATTAGAGTACTCAAATTAATAGATAGAAAAATGTTGCAAAGATGGGTTAGCACCAATGGAAAATAGATAAATGAGAAATAAATTAAAATATATACAAAGGTAAGATATTGTAATGTGAAACTTGCACTTATGAATTCAACCCACACTCCCAATTGTCAATTATCAAGATGCAATATGAAATGCAAGATCTAGTCTAGGATAAGAATGCAAAATGACCAAATTAGAAACTACTTCAATGAGATCAAAAATTTAAAAAGTGCTCCAAGAATAATTATTTGTAACCAATATATCTCTATTTCCAATTATCAAGCACTATTACAAGATCCAAATACAATTTAGAGAGACACTTAAAAAAAAATTACTTAATGAAGCTATGATAGCAATGCTTATTGATTACTTATATGTGCTTATTATGATTACTCTTTCACTTATTAAATTTGGTAATTAGGACAATAGGAAACTTTGAGGTTATAGGAGCACAATTATAAGCAATCATATGAGATTGCTAATAGTGAAATTAGATGATGAAATGCAACAAAAAGATTTAAATTCACTAAACAATTTCTCTCATTTTATGGAGTGTTATAGGAATTTCAACCAAATAGTTATTTTTCAGATCTATCTTCACCGAATGATGAAAGAGGTTGGATAGAAGAAATTGGTCAAACATCTGCTACGTCATCTAGCAGGCGAAGATCAACTAGAGGTGAAGAGATTAGAATAAAATTCCATAGACGTGTGTAATTTTTTCTCACAAAAGGGGAGTCATGTTCTTATGATAATGAGAGCGTAGATGACATCGAGGTTTTCTTGGGTACAAACAAACAGTGAAACATTGGGTAGCCAAGGATCTTCTTGAAAAAAAAACATTGATTTTTCTATCAATGAAAGGATATAACAAATTTTCATGTCGTCATTACATGGTTTGGGGCTATTTTCCATGGATGGTGTAAAGGTATGTTACAACAGATTAACTGAATTAATGGAGTATGTTAGACCTTGTTACATATACAATGATTGGGTACGACTATTCTAATATACCAAAATTATGTCAAGATATGGTGTGCCACAAATTATATACAACTAAAAGAGAATGATCAAAATAAAGGCGCAACTATGTATATTGATGGAAGGCCAAAAGCAGTAGGGAATATTGCAGGGTTTATAAATAGTACACAACTTGTGACCAAAAATAAGCAACCAAATTACATATTCAAGGGGTGTGAAGGAAATCATGTATTCGTATGTGCCATAAAATCAATAGTTGTAGGGGAATAGTTGCTCATTTATTATAATTTGAATCAAATAGATACAAATATGTCAGTAGTGGTTTTCTTATTGATATGATAATGATTAATTGTGGATGAATTTCTTGATTTTTTTTAATGTGTCATAATGAACTTTCAAGATATCATATTATTTGTGAGAGAGTATTTAACTAGATAAAATTCCCCTCTAATGTTAAAAATGGAAAATTTCATTGATCTAAAATGTTTCATCAAATTCAAATATTTGAATGTTTATAGTTGATAATGGTGGAAAAAAATTACAAATTATACTTATTTGATCAATAGGGTGACAAGGGGAAGGCACCAGCCTCAGAGCAGTCCATAGATGCTCCTAAGGAAGTTCTTAGTGAAGAAGAATATTGTTTGTCCATCAATCCAATCCAAACAATAAGGAATCTTTAAATGAAATTAAACAAGAAACTGATTTCTTTAATTCTGATTGAGTTGCAGACAGAAGAGATAAAAGGCCAAACTAAAACCCTGGCAGGCCATATTAAACACTATGGGGTAAAAACTCATTTAATTATTGCATTCATTTATTTATGATTCTAATTAATTATCTCGTTGTTACACAGTATTTTGTCACTGTCCCTGCGATCCATCGTCCCGCACATTGGAGGACTATTCCCGTGACCTGTGAGCAGTAAAACACCTTCATAACATCCTCCTGCCTAAGGATAAACATTCTCCTGAATAACATTTCCTCTGGAAAACCCTAAAAAAAGGTGTTTTAGCCTTGGTGCGACTAGTCAGTTCATCCCTCGCGCCAATGGGGGAAATCCACACTAGAGGGCGCGCCAATTGGCGCACTGTCCCTATGTCTCACTCGCGCCAATCCCATTAAGGAATGTTTTTTAAAAATAAATGGTGGAAGTTTGGTTCTAACAAACTCCAGAATGAATCATCAAAGGAAGTTTAGTGGTTTGGCTCTGGATCTCCATGTATAGGAAGTGGTTTTCCACCTCTCATGGAACCTTCCTAAGTGGTAGGGCCTATCCCATGATTATAGGGATCCCAAATTCCCTTCCTCCATCTATAAAAGCTCGCCCTCTCCATTAGTAAGCTAGCTGAACTTGTAGGAGGAAAACTATAGCCGAGCAACCATTGAAAGCAGAGCCGAGAAGATCCTCGTAAGAGAGAGCTTTGTCCAAATTCCTGACAGGCTTCATTGAGACGCACTCCGCTGCAAGCCCCACCGAAGGAAGATCATAGCGTCAGAGAATTTGGTTGTAATCTCCCTTTTTGTCATCATTAATATAAGCGACTTTGATTTTGGTTCCATTCATGTGTTCACTCTTTTATGAAATGAAATGAATTTTATCCTCTCTGACTGATATATATTACATGCTTTAAGTATTAAGTTGTATTTCATCGTTTCTCTGCATGTGTACAGGTGTCCGGATAGAGTCAACGAAAGGACTGAGATCTGTTGGGCAAGGGACGAAGAGCATCGCTTCTTCTTCGACAACAAAAGCGTGGGATTTGAGGTAGGTCACTTATCACAATCTTTGTCTTTCTTGTAACTAGGGACCAACGTCATTGTGTGATTTGATTGTTGCTATACCCACCCTAGGGCTAGTGGGATTGCCTATGTCTGCAGAGGGGATTTACCGCCTCAACACTTGTCCTTGAAAAAAAAGAAAAAAGAAACTTTTACTTTACTAGATTTTTTTAGGGAGTGCGATCCTCATGGTGCGACTATGGGGGTCAACGTTGGTAGCAACAATGATGCTCCGCTTGTGAGTGACACATCATTCATTGATCCTGATACACCCATTGAACCACACACACCAATATCTGCACCCTTGAACAACATACACTAGGATTTACACATGATGTTGTGGATGCATATCGTAATCCCATCACAAATTTTGAAGCGAGATTTCTTGGATCTTCCCGTGTTACTAGCACAAGAACATTACCAATTACATTTTTGGAAGATGATGTCCATGTCCCCATGAAATTAGATAATCTTTCAGGTACTTAATAAGTGTATTAAATATTAAATACAATCTAATTGAAATTTACATATAGTCTATGATTATTTTAAACTAATGATAATATAGTTTTGTAGGAAATGATATGCTTGTATCACCTAACCTTGGAACTATTTGGGACCACTATTCAAACAAATGGGAAATCCAAAAGTTCCAAGTTGAAGGATCAAACTATGAACAAGATGGTCAGCATGTTCGGTGAGGGCACCTTTAACAAAACTAGAGTTACCTCCAAGGCATGCTTACATTTAAAACAGATGTGGGACCAATATAGGTGTCATTTGGAAAGGACCATGTAATATGAGGGCCTCCCATTGATTGCAGAGAGGGAGTGGAAATCCCTCATTGCAGATGCAAATGAAAAGGCTCTTTGAAAAGAAGTGAAGACACCACCCACACTATGAAGGTATGAGGCACTTTTAATAATGTAATTGTGATGCTTTATCATCATTGCAACATCTAATTAATTTTTTCAATATTTTGAATATAGGCTCCCAGATACATATGAAGCCACGAAGTCTATAATAACTAAACATGGGAAACATCACCTTGGCCTAGGTGGTTACTCAAAATTGGCCGCAAAAATTGTATAAAAAAAAAATTGCATCCAAATTATAAATTCTTAACAATTTTAATTTATATCACAAAAGAAGAAAAATTCACGTTCTCATGCAAAATTGCAGGGGTCAAAATTCAAAGAAGCTCCCATGGAGGAAGACCTCAAGCTTTATTTCAAACATGGATATCATGATGTAGTTGAATGTAGGACAAGCTTGGGCTCTACACAACCTTCTGGCACCCAACTTGACACTCAGGTAAATAAAAGCAACAAAGAGCATTTATAAATTATTACTTGTACAATCTATTATGGTTATTATTTTTGGCCATAAAGTAATGTGCTTGATTGTAAAAATCAGGAAAGTAGTGTAGATACAACACATGAACCTAATGATGGTAGATTTCCTTTTGAAGATGATGTTCAACTCGGTACTAGAGATATTTCATGTGTTATAAAAAAGTTGTAGTCTCGATTACAATTAAAAATATTTAAATGAAAATGGTGTATTAATTATAACCTTTATTGTTTCTACTACAGAGCATGTATGGGATACAAGTGGAGGAACATATGGCCATGTTTGAAAGTACTCTACGTCCCTCTAGAACTGAAGTAGGTAAAGAACACTCTACTAATATTTTTATTAATACAAAACTTGTAATAATAATAACTATAAATATGAATTTAAAATTTCTTTATTATTGCAATTGATGCTCCACCCCCCTTGGATTAGCATAAACATATGACTAGATTTGGAGCAAGGCATATAGAGCCCATAACAACAGAAATGAAAGATTATGTCCTTGAAAAATACCTAAAAGATAAAAAGAGTTCGAAAAATAAATGAATGCACATGTTTGTTTAGAGCACGGTTTTTTGAGTAACACATTTTTTACTGATAGGTGGAATGTCCCATGGCATGTGCACATGTAATTTTTTACTATCTTAATAAAAAATTGTGATTTTTCCATTGGAAAAAATTAGGACCTTGTTTCATATTTTGTAAACATCTTTTTTGTGATAAAATTTATTTAGATGAAATATTATGTGGTATGAATGAATGAATGTTTTCTATTTGTTTCTTTATGTATATTAATGTATGAATTAATGAATGTTTTCTATTTGTTTCTTTATGTATATTAATGTCTTTCTTTCAAATATTTCATCTTATCATCATCAATCCAACCTTACCATACTTTCAGCTAATCGAAGCTTCCTCAAGAAAGTTATTCCTTTGACCTTCCAGTTATCTTCCCGCACTGCTACCGAAGATGAGCACATCATGAATTCATAGTTTCCTATCATTGAGATTCCCTCAATATTTCCCATATAGTTGAATTTTCTTCAACTCATCACGAATTCCTGCAACATTCTTCTAGGTAGCAAAACAATATGTTAACCAGATAACTAAGAAAAATATTAACATTAAACTTTCCTCATCATGACAAAGTTCTCATCAAAATTCTCATGGTCCATCTCCACTCAAATCTTCATTCTTGCATAAGAGTGCCCAAGGATCGAACTTGATTACCAAGTTACCATTTTATGTTGATGTTGATTCGAGAAAATTTTAGCATCTTATCGATTCTAGAGTAAGTAAAATTCATCCGTTTAGGCATCAAATTAAAGATTCATCATGCATAATTCAAGACCAACCATTTCTTACATTATTTTGTCTATATGAATCCATGGAAAATTTTAGGGGCTAATATTCGCAAGTGGGCTAATTTTCCATCTTTTTTCAAAAAAAAAAGATTCGCCAATTTCCATTTTTTTGAAAATTGATTCGCCCAAATTTTATAGTATAAAATTATTTTACCCTAAAAATTGCCAAAATTTTATATATACTAATATAAAATAACTATAAAACTAATTAGTTTTACAAAAATATCATAAAAAAAAAATTAAAATTTACATATTGGGGACCATTAAGATTCGCTAGATTTTGAAACTTTAAGATTAACTTCCATCCTTAAAATTTTCCCTGTAATGAATCCCATCCAAAATTTATTTAAACATGCATTCAATATTTCATATAATCATCTAGCTATATGTCCTTGACCAACTGTCCTACATGTAATGAGCCAGCAACTTGACTAACTGCATTCCTTCATCCTTCAAGGGTATTATTTCCATACTATATGGAATGTATACTATTATTGTCATAATTCTTCTTCCAAGAGTCTTCCAAAATGATGACTATTATAGGATCATGATGATACACTTTAGGCACAAAATGATTGCTTCTAACGTAATTTCAGATACTGTATGGATGGAAAACTACACAAGATGGTTCTCAAGGCTTCTTATTCTTGAAATACTAGATCAGTTTTACAAAGTAAATCAATTAAGTAGATTTTAGATATACTAAATTCGTATTTCTATGATGCCATACAAAAACAATATTTTAGTACAATGATGCATGCTTACTCCTTTAGCATTAGTTCATTCTGAGTCCTTACTATTCCCCCCTTCCATCATACTTTGATTTGACCTTTCTTCCTCCTTATCTTGCTTTCTTTAAATACCTACAACTTTAAGTGCAACCGAGCAGGATATATAAAGAAAAATACATGATGACGATCTAGGGTTTTTATGGATTTCATAGAGAGCGTACTCCTAGGGTTCTTAGAGACAAACCCTACATTCCTTGAATTCTCCTTTGAAATTTCAATCCTAAGGTTTTTGTGTCATATCATAAACTTGATCTAATTCCACATTTTACCATAAGCCCTTAGAAATTCCTCGCAAACCCTAAAACTTAGTAGCTAGTGTTTCTATGAGGGAAAAACCAAATTAAGGTTAGGGTTACTTACTTATCAAGGTTTTCTAATTCAAGTCTCCTCTATGAATTTCAATCCCTAGGTGCCAAAACCTTTCAAACCCTAAATTCTAGTACTACAAAACCCTTATTACTAAACAAACCCTTTATAACTTGAAATGCACATAAAGAAAATTTGTACATGTGCTCAAATGGGTCTTTTACAATGACAAGTACTCTTTGAATCATGAAAAACCTAGGAGACCTAATGATAACCAGAGCATGAAACCCATTCTCCAAAAATAATTTATTTTCTTTTCATTTCTCCTTTTTACATAAGAATTACATCATGACACGAGTCAAATGATAATTATGAAGCCTGAAACTAGTTACTAATTCCAACAAGGGATAATGCAATTGTGATCATGTGATGTTGCCCGTTGCTTACATGTTCAAATTATATTTAGTTTCTTCACATTCCATGAGAGACTATTGTTATTCCTTCATACTATTCATTTCACGTACCTATGAATTACGTACAACAACAACAAATCAAAAGGATAATGTATATAACATTCCCCTCTTAATTTGAATGGGTGTTTTTGAGTCCAAGCATCATTTTAAAATTTTCAAAATTTTCTCTTCCAAGTTATTTGGTCAATGTGTAAACAAATTTATCATTTTTGGAACAATGTCTCAAATGAATAGTCTTGCCCTCTACGTGATATTGAATCAGATGGTACTTTATCTTGATATGCTTTTTTTTCTCATGTAATATGGGATTCTTGGCCACCTTGATTGCAGAAGTATTTCCAACCATAAGAAGAGTAGAATTCACACGATTCTCCTTCACTTAACTTCATCATAAGTCAAGGCAAGAACATTGCATGGGAGTGGTTCCTCCTTTAGGAGGATCAAAGTTCTATAAAGTGAGGATTAATGGCCATTGTTTGGTAGAATTTGTTTTATATTAATCAACAATTATTCATCTCTATATATTCTTTAATTCTTGCCTTTCTATCTATACTATATGCAAGATAGGTTATTAAAATATATTTATTTTACTACTTCCATGAATGTTTACAACAAGAAAATAAAAACTTTTCTTTCGTTGAAGACATGTTTCATAAATATTGGTATTCAAAAGAAGGTAGGAGATTACTTGTTTAAATAATTGAAATAACTTAATGTGGGATTGATTATTTTTTTAGATAATTGAAAAATATTTTCTTTTGTTGAACTATGTAGTATGGGGGACATGACATAAGTGATCCTAATTGTTTTGATGATGATGAGTTGTTCATTCCTCCCAACCCAATTGTAACAATCAATAAGCTTGTGTTTAGAATGAATAAAGAAACTATTTGTTTGATTCACATTAGAAATAAAAGTATTGATATTAAAGATATGATCAACATCTTCAACCAACATCTTCAAAGATATCGGGTAATAACCATATTTTAAAGTGTTTTTTGTATGTCATAAGTTCAATTATGAATGTTTTTTTTTACATTATCTAATCAAAAAAACATTTTTTTTCTTATATAGGATTTTTTGGCAAAGATCACACCACAACATATGGACACCATGAGCCAACTTTCAATGGCAAAGAGTGTCATACCTGAACTTGATCTTGTACAAGTAGAGGAGCACAAAGCAACCATTCCAACAGTGTCGACTAGTGGTAAAGAAAACTCTACTGCTATTTTTATTATTGAAATGCTTGTAATAATAATAACAAAAAATTCACCCCCGATCGAGGTGTGGGGTGGCCGCATCCTTTACAATGCAATGAAGGCTGGAGTAAAGGCCCACATGTCAAAGGACAACCCTGGCGGGACAGAGGCAAGTGGCATGATATGGAGGGTGGTGCGTTCGCGTGCGAAGGGGAAGGCACTCCTACCAAATCTGACGTCAAGTAAAGGGAGGGAATAAACGATGGATTTTGGGCTGCAACGATTAAATTTGCATGGTTTTGTTTTGGAGATGCATTATGATAGAGATAGGGAGCCACGACACGTCGCCGATGAGAAAGTTGAAGCTCGACCCCTGCAATCTGTGTCAATGCCCGGAGCTTAAAGGGTATGTGAGCATTCCTTTTCCCTCATCGCCTTCACAAATGACTCTTTCGGCGGTTTCTGGGTTGTCTGCTGTTGGTATGATGGGTATGTGGCGTTTTTTATGTTTTCATGGGAGCGATCTGGGAAGGAATAAAGGGGATAATTTAGTTTTGTGTCATCTAATCTCTCTTGTTTTCGTGATTCTTCTGAGTAAAATGGGGGATGGGGATTGGGGTCGTAGCTCTGTGAATTGGGTATACCTAGATACCCAATGATCCGGATTTTATGCAGGAACGCAACAGAATAAACACATAACCATAAATACAGAGATGCAGCGGAAATAACACTTCATTTCATTAATATCAAATAACATAAAGATGCTTACAGACATAATAAAATAGCTAGGGTGCTGGTAGCGAATCTCTGAGAAGAGATGTGGTGGCTACAGACCTCTGAACTGTATTACAATGAGGCTCGAGGGCCTATTTATTGTTGAGAAACAATGTAGAATTTGAAACGTCCAAAAACCTAACTGTAGGAGATGAGGCGCCAAAACTGTGGGCGCCCGTTTGGGTAAATTGGTGGTTCAACTTCCCGGGGGCATAACTTTGGCACCCGATCTCCATTTGACGCGTTCAATAGCTCGTTAGAAAGATCTATCCGAGGACTACAGCTGTCGGGATGAATTTTATCAAAAAATTCGCCGGCGCTTTCATACCCAAAAAACGTCGTTTAGGGCCTCAAAACGGCTCCGGAAGTTCAGGACCCGAAAAACTGCTAAAAATAGTAAGTTATGCCGAAACTGAAAAACTGAAAGAGACAATGGTGGGGGGCCAAGGGGAATAGGTGGGTGGCCACCAATATCCACCTGGATCATTAAGCCCCCAAAACGGCTCCGAGAGTGGAGGACCCGAAAACCTGCTAAAAATAGTAAGTTGTGCTGAATGTGAAAAGCTGCAAGAATTGATGGTGCCGGTCCAAATGGAATAGGTGGGTGGCCACCGATATCCACCTGGATCATTCCTCCCTCCTTAGGAAGCAATGGTCCCCATTGCGTTGAGATCCTCCATGAGATGAGGCAAATTCTGTTGAACTGAGTATTAGATGTGTTGAAGATGTCATGGACTTGCGGGTGGACATGCTGGATGCGTTTAGTAAATTTGGTTTCTTTATCAGCCTCATACAGTACATGTTTGGATTCTGTATGTGTAGTTGCAGGATGTATGGAAACATCAGTTGGTGGTGCATTGGGAGTCAGATCAATGGAGTGCTTGTCCTGACAGTGTAGAGGAACCTCTATGAGTGAGGAGAAATTGTCATCGTATTCCTCCATGACTTTGTCCATCTACTGCAGCCGTGAAAGGGAGCCCTGTTTCGAGGTTGTGGCCACAATATTCTTCTTTCCCTGTGAGCGAGTCGTAAGGAAAATGAATTTCCTAGTCTGGGAAACAATCTTACTGCGTTGTTTTGCAGTAGTCAAAGAGATGGCAGGAGGCGGTACTACCTCCGGTATCCTGTACAAGTTATTTCCCAAAGTAATAATAACAGCACGAGGCCTAGACTCATACACAGCATGTCGTCTCCATAAGTATGGTTGGCCCAATAATACATCAGCTACATCAAGAGGAGCAACATCACACAATACCTCATCCGTGAATGGCTTGATACTGTATGGAAGTCGGCACTGCTGGCGGATGCGGAGATCTCTCCCTGGGTGGAGCCACCCAATGGTATACGGTTGCGGGTGTGCTATGGTTGGTAGGCCGAGCCGCTTCACGACGTCTGCTGAAATGAGGTTCTTTTGGCTTCTGCTATCGACGAGAAACTGCAGCGGAGAACCCTTCACCCACATCTGCGACTGGAAGAGGCGCTCCCCCTCCTCTGGATCCTCTGGACCCTCCTTCTCGATCTTGGTGGTGGCAACAATGGCACTGGGATCCGCATCAATGATCTGCTTCCCTTTGTCATTACCTTTGTCTGGTTCTAACTCAGGATCAGAAAATGCATCTGATTCGGGTGCCTTTAGTTCAGCCACCAAAGATTGCTTGGCCCGACACTCGTTTGTGCTGTGAGTGGGGCTGTTATGAAATTCACACCACTTCCCTGTGTCCTTCTTTGGATTTGTGGTATTGTTCTGAGTCGCATTGCTTTGGCCTTGCCCCTTGTTCTTCGGTTCGGGGGCACCTTTCGGATTCGCAGATCCAAAGTCTCGCTTCTTTTGCTTAAATTTCTGCCCGATCTTGGCGGCATAGCGATATGCCGTGCCAAGCGATGTAATGTCGAGGAACTCCATTTCCTCCTGAATGTGTTTGTGCAGACAGCCGCGGTACTTGAGCACCAAATGTCTCTCCGAATCTTTAATACCCAACTTTGTGCGCAGGGTATGGAACAGATTCGTCAGTTCGTGCACATCTTGATCCTTTTGTTGCCGCAGCGTGGTCCATTGGATGTATTTGTCCTCATAGCTCCCCACAGGGTAATATTGTTCCTTGATGCCGTCTCTGAACGAATTCCAAGTGGGTGTGGTCGAGAACAGAGAGGGTTCCCCTTCGCCCTCTTGCTCACGGTAGGTTTCCCACCAGTCTTTGACATGGGGGGCGGCTTTGAGGAGTGCAAAAATAATCTTTTCTCGGTCAGAGAAGTCATGGACCGAGAAATACCCTTCCAACAAATTTAACCATCTGTCTACAGCGTCTGCATCTATTTTTCCTTCAAATATAGGAATGTCAAAGTTTACCTATACCTTGAAGGGAGTGGTGCCTCCAGAGTGGCTGTTGGATGCAGATGCGCCATATGTGGGCAGTCGTTGAAGGATTTGAGCAAAGTTATCCATCATCACGTTCCTTTGTTTCTCGAGAGCCTCCTCGAGCAGTATTTTGATAGGATCTCCTGCTCCCTCGTCTTTCTTTTCTTCCGCCATGGGAGGTCGTCGGGGTTTGCGAGGCCGATCTTGCAAGGGTTCAACCAGATCGAGCCCTAACTCCTTATACCCTGACCGCGTTGGGGACATGCAAAGAAAAACAAAGAAAGAGCAGTCCCGCTCTGATACCACTGATCCAGATTTTATGCAGGAACGCAACAGAATAAACACATAACCATAAATACAGAGACGCAGTGGAAATAACACTTCATTTCATTAATATCAAATAACATAAAGATGCTTACAGACATAATGGAAATAAAATAGCTAGGGTGCTGGTAGCGAATCTCTGAGAAGAGATGTGGTGACTACCAGCCCCCTGAACTGTCATACAATGAGGCTCGAGGGCCTATTTATTGTTGAGAAACAATGTAGAATCCGAAACGTCCAAAACCCTAACCGTAGGAGATGAAGCGCCAAAACTGTGGGCTCCCGTTTGGGTAAATTGGTGGTTCAACTTCCCAGGGGTGTAACTTTGGCATCCGATCTCCGCTTGACGCGTTCAATAGCTCTGTTAGAAAGATCTATCCGAGGACTACCGCCGTCGGGACGTGGATCTAATTTTATCGTAAATTTCGCCGGCGCTTTCTATACCCAAAAATGCTGCTTGTGTGGCCTCAAACGGCTCCTAAGTTCGGGACCCGAAACTACTAAAAATAGTAAGGGATGCCGAAATCAAAACTCAAAAAGACAATGTGGGGGGCTAAGTGGAATAGGTGGGTGGCCACCAATATCCACCTGGATCATTAAGCCCCCAAAATGGCTCCGAGAGTGGAGGACCCGAAAACCTGCTAAAAATAGTAAGTTGTGTTGAATGTGAAAATCTGCAAGAATTGATGGTGCTGGTCCAAATGGAATAGGTGGGTGGCCACCGATATCCACCTGGATCACCCAACCACGGTCTATTAGCAATTTGGAAAACCATATTAAAGAGGGGTCTCTTCCTGTGAGGTTTAGTGTTAAAGGGGATGGGAAGGCTTCATGCGATAGGCTCACCATTGGCTGGGGAGAAGGGGGTACCACAAAACGAGGCAATTCTGTTTCCCATGGGTATTGGGCTGGAGTTCAAAGAACTGAGTCTTAGGGTGAGGGGCATCAATGTTGTGAGGCTGGGAAGGACCGCCCAGAGATCCCTCTGCGTGGTCTGGGTAGTTGAGGAATAGGGTTGCATGGGGAGGTAGGCATGGAAATCTGGGACAAGTTCACTTATTTCTGTGACACTGATATCAGTTTCCTGTGTTCGATGAATTTATGTTATGATTGTGTGACAACTCTAGAAGGCAGAACTGAAGAACTGTGCCTATAACTACTGTTGGGGAATACATAATGGCTCGGGCTCGGGTAGTAAAGGAAGAGGGGGAAGGTGGAACACGTAGACAAACATGGAAGCGGGGCCAGCAGAAATATAGGGTTGCGGTGGCCACCCGAGCTCCGAAGAAGACAGGGCGTAAGGACTAGGTTGATCATATTGTTGATGCTACCGTGACTTACATTCAGGATATTCCTCCTTATGTGAGGAAAATTATGGCCAAATGGGAGGAAATGCTCACCAGGCAAGCTGAAGAAGAAGGAATAGACCTGGAAGAAGAAAAGATTGTGCCAAACCCTGGCAATACCACAGGCAGAATTGCCCAATATCAGCAAAATCTTCATCTTTACTGGAGAATGAAACATCTGATAGCCAAAGCCATCATGTACACCACCGATTTCATGCAAGTTGATCCTGCCATATAGGAGATTCAGAAGGATTTCCAGCTGCTGCAATTCCAAGTTTAGAGACAGAACACCCAGATGAACAAGATAAATAATTTTTTGAAGAATATACAACAAACGGAAATGCCCGAGTCCAGTGCTAAAGACTTGACGCCGAAAGAATCTTCAGAGGGTTGAGATGACAATAACCTTGATATTTTTTGAGTTTATATGTATCTATGTTTATGTTTATGTCGGTAAATTATGTTACTAGAGTAGTATGTCTATCTTGTCGAATGATGTTCGGGGCACAAACATTGCGACAATAAAAGCTAAGCATGACAGAATATTTTTTTTTTTTGTTTCTAGATGGCCTATAATGCCTTCCGGTGGCCAACAAATATGGTTTCGCAGCAGGGTGGTTTGAGGTCCTGAAAGTCTACTCAAGTATGTAATCCGCCTTTTTAAAAAATGAATAGAAAAACGTGAACTACTCAGCTTACAAAAAAAAAATAATAACAAAAAATTCAATTTAACATTTCTTTCTTGTTACAACTGATGATCCACCCCTCTTACAACATCCTCAACGACGTCATGAGTACACGACGCCGTCAAAAATAATTAAAAAGAAAAAGAAATGGTTGTACTAGTTATATCATTAGAAACATCATGTACAATATTATGAAAACATTTTTGATGATAAAATTTATTGGAATGAAGTATTTTGTGTCTATGATTAATGAATGAATGAGTGATGTTATATGTTAATGAGTACTTGCTATATGTTTTTTTTATGTACACGACCTTGTTTCGTATTATGTAAACATATTTTTTATGATAAAATTTATTGAGATTAAATATTTTGTGGATCTATGAATGAATGAATGAATGAATGAATGTTTTCTATTTGTTGCTTTATGCATCTTAATGTCTTGCTTTCAAACATTTCCTAGTAGATAGATTGGGTACTGGGGAATTGAGAATGATGTGGGGGGGACAGGCCATGAGAGCTTCCACCTTCACGTGGTTGACCCTATTTAGTAGAAAATAAATTAGGACTTGGATAATCTTGGAGCAAAACACACTCGATCCAAGATAGCAACAACAAAGTCAATGTTGACTTCGTTGCTACTTCGTCGAGTGGTGGGAGGTTTGCTCCAAGATTAAACTACTCCAATAATTTATTCTCAAAACCAAGAGGATCTCATTCAGGGATTCATGCACTCAAGTATTTTTTATTATTATTTATTAATGCAATTAAATTTAATATTTGGTCAAATTTAATCTAAGTTTTCTTCATTGGTATCATGAATATGTGTAGGACAACTAGTATCAATTCGAATGTTGAAGTGGAACAACTATTGGAATAAAAATAGCTCAAAATGGTTACATTACATTTAGCATTCATTTTTTTGTTATTGTTATTAGGAATTTGTTTTATTACAAAATATTGAGAATATGTCCATTTATTCACTTGGTCATTGCACTTTCTTGAACCTATTCCCTTATTTCATATACTCCATTACATGGCTAAGATTTAAATATGAAAAAAATGTGAATAAACATGTATAAAAAATAAATTTATATCCCCCTCAAGGGATCACTGGATAAAGATAAAGGAGGCCCTCAATTTGTTGGAAAATTCATTAGGGTAGCATATTAATTCACCTTTCCTTGCTTTGACATTATTTGTGACACTATATTATTCTTCTTTTGTTTCAGCCTATGTTCTTACCATAAAATCAATACCAAAAGAAAAACAATGAAGATCACATGAACACAATATATATGCTCCAAGCCAGGGAAAATACACTCCAACGAGAAAACCCAAAATAAATGTTCTTCTTATAGAATCAATTTCAAAGGATACATCTAAGACCAAATCCTAGAGCGGGGCTACCACCAAAAACCAAGCCAGCCAGCCACCCTTTCTTTTGCAAAACAAGACAAGGCTCTTCCAAGGATAGCCAAACAACATCTTCTAACCTTCAATCCTTACCCAACTAGTTTGCAACTTTCTCTACAATTTTGGATGCTAGAAACCCTAGGGCACTCACATGTGTGGACCTTCGTTTTCTTCTAAAGCTTATTCATTCCTTCGTTGACCTTCTCCTTCTTTTCTAGGATTTTTTAACTTCTTCTTAATTGCAGATCGAACCCAAACTTGATGCTTGATATCTATCCAAGTAGGTCAAAGTTCCTTATTTATATAACCTTCCAATTGGCTCTTTAATCCCACTCTAGGCTGACTTTACCTGGTTGGCCAACTTGTTGTTGGGAACCCTCTGGACACTACCAAATGCAAAATAAATTATCTTTTTCTTGATACAAGTTCCCACAAGGGTATTTTACCAAGTGAAAATGACTCTTGACTCATGAAAAACCCTATGTGCATTCAATGGATGCTTGACCTAATGACAAAATGACTTGAGCATGAAACCCATGCTCCACAAATAATTTTCTTTTTAATTCTTTACATCATTTTATTTCTCCAAATAATATTAACATCATTACATGAGTCAAATGACAATTATGAAGACTGAAACTAGTTACATTCTTCAACACTCCCAATTAATTAGGGAGGTATTGATAATTGTCCAAATGGTACAAGGATAGTACTCCCTTTGAAAATTTCTCATAAGAAGAGTCGAATTGATAAGCCAATTGTAAGCATCAACATTATGATAAATCAACATTGTCTTTAAGGCCTAACTAGACAAAATCTACTTCATTGAAGACCATTATGCTAGGAGCATTTACGTCTGATACCGCACTACCTCCACAAGGAACATACCCAATTCAGATGTCCACAAAGTATGTCCTTTTAGGACTATTATTATCTTGGATTCTTGGCCTTGAATCCTCAAAGGATATTGGTCCTATTTTCCCACTCTTATCTTGGATACCTGTCATGTCCTCAAAGAGTGTTGGTCCCTTTATTTCTTGGATGTTTTATCCTCAAGGAAGCGACACATGCTTATCTAATCCTCTACCATTCTCTCTCCTGGGCCTCCACTTAGACTTATAATAAATGTTAGTCTTGGTCAAGTTCTTGACATATGAAGTAGATAATGCACATGTGATGACCAACATCACTCCCTCTCAACCAGAAAGGATATCCCTATTTTCCTTTTCAACTTGAGAATAGATCCATGCTCCTATTCAAGGAGACTCCTTTACTCCCACTCAAATCTAGAGGTGATTCCTGACTTTCTTTCTAATTGGAAAGTCATATCCACAAACTTTCTAGCTTTTATTCATAAGAGTATCAACTGCCAATTATTCATAGTTGTTTGTCTCCCTATTTTCTCCGCATCTCATCGTATCGAGCATGCTTCCTTTTCATGGAGCCATCTTCTTCAATCTTGTGACAGGTTCCAAGTCATCAATTTTTCACATCACTTTCAACTTTTCAATTTTAATGAAGGCATTATATTGAGCCTTACCAAGTTTCTAGCTGATCATATTTTTCTCAAAAAAGTGATCTCCATTGACCTTCAGTTTATCTTCTCGCATTTTTACCTTTCAATACAAAGATGAGCGCATATTCACTTCACAGTTTCCAGGTACTAGATATTGAGATTTCCTCAACATTCTTCATACATTCCATACAAATGAACTTGTATCAATTGTTATGTTACAACATTCTCCCAAGTAGAAAAATAATATGTTAACAAGATAACCAACAATAAATATTAATATCCATTGTAACAGCTTTCTCATCATCAACATCTTCAAGTTCCATCTCCATAAGATTCTTCCTTCATGCATTAGAGTCCCAAGGATTGAACTTATTACCAAGTTACCATTTTCTTTCAGTGATTATACTAGATGTTGATCACTTATATATATATATATATATATTCTAGCGAGAAAGTATTTAATATTCTTATATTTTCAGAGTAAGTCAAATTCATCCTCTTGGGCATCATATAACCAAATGAGAGATTCATAATGCATAACTTATGACTCAATTTGTAAGGCCCCGAAATTATCGTATTTAATTCATACTTTTTCCCTTTGATTACTCATTAATTTATCTAATTTACTATTATTATTGGGATATTATATTCAATTGGGACGATGGCAAGGTAATTGTTTATTATTTTTTTATATTCCCTTTATTTCAATAAAAATTATATCGAGATTGTTATTAATGATAATTTTTTTGTGTTATTTTAGGTCCTCAAGAAGATGCATGAAACTCTTGTTAAATATATACATGACTTAACGATTTATCTCTAATTCATTAATTTTTGGCTTGTTCCTGTTCGATCACCAACATTCTTACACTAGCATGCCTACACCAATTTGGGGCTTTGATAGATTGGCATATTTTTGGGAAAATCGAAGATGGTTGTTTTCCAAAATAATGTTCTAACACTTCCAAATTAGTAAAAATATACCCAAGTTGTATAGGTCAATTTTTTGAGAATAATTAATGCAACAATCCTAAGTTCACACAACTTTTAAACTTCTAACTTTCTTCTATATTCAAGTGCATATGAGGGAGAATCTCAAAATTTCAAAACATGGGTTTCGTTGCAAGTATGATAAACCCCTTGTTTGCAAAGTTATTTGGAAGCATTTTAGAAAAGAAAATCAGCAAGTGGGCAGAAGAAAGAGATAAACGTGCTAAAGGGAAAGCAGGTTTTAGACCTAAACATTCCACAGTTGATCATTGTATAACTTTAAGGCACATCATTGAAAAAGTTTGGGAAAAAAAAAAAGAAGTTTTTTGTTGCTTTGTTGATTTCAGAAAAGCCTTTGACACGGTTCCTAGGGATAAGCTTTGGGGCAGAATGGAGGAACTCGAGGTTCCCAGGCATTTGAGAGGAGTTGTGCATAGGCTGTATGAAGAGGTGAAAGTCAAAATTAGAACTTCAGCAGGCATTTATGAAATTTTGAGAAGTGATATCGGGGTCAAGCAAGGTTGCCCATTGTCTCCTACCCTTTTTGGGTTATATATTGACAAGCTTGAAGAGTGGCTAAATTCGCAAGGGGGTGACGATATCCATTTGGGCAAGTTCGTTATAAGGCTTCTTTTGTACGCAGATGACCTTATATTGATTGCTAAATCAACTCTTAGTTTGCAAGAGCACTTACGCTCCCTTGAGAATTTTTGTAGAAGGGTGGGGATGCAAGTCAATATTAGCAAAACGAAAGTAGTGGTTTTCTCTAACAAAAGAAAGCATAACCATCATAAGTTCTACTTTGAAGGCATCATTTTGGAAGAAGTTGCAGACTACAAATACCTTACAATTGAATTCAACAGAAATTTAAGTTGGGATGGTTGTAGAAAGAAAATAACTTTAGGGAGTTGGAAAGCATTTTATGCTCTTCAAAACAGGTGTAGAGAAGCAGAGTTGTGGGACTGGAAAACCACTCTAACTCTATTTTGGCTTCTAGTGATTCCGGTGATTCTCTACGATTGTGAACTGTTGGCCAGCAAGACAACCGAGATGCAATGGAAACAAATTGAGAAAATTAAGAAGCGTTTGATTACAAACAAATTCAAAATTAAAAGTGCAGTTCCTTATGCTATCCTGTTAAGTGAAACAAGGGTTGTTCCTATTGAAGCAATTGCTATGGTGCGAGTCATAAGGTATTTGAAAAAAATTGAGCAAATGGAAGAGGGTAAATGGCCTAAGGTTGTGTTTAGTGACAGATTGTGCAAAAGAAAGAAGACTTGGATTTGGCAAAATAACAAATGGTTTAGTAAATGGGGTATTTGCTTGAGCATGTGCCTTACAAACAATAAAGAGATTAAAACTTTTGTTATGGATAAGATCCACAAACATACTTGGGAGAAAGAGCGAGGGAGAAAGAAGAAGTACTACATCGAAGAGTTTAACCCCACTCATAACCATCAGCAAAAGGCGTACATAGGGGCCAATATTTCTTAGAGATCTAAAATTCATATTGCTCAATTAAGGAGTAATTCTTATCAACTCCGTTGTGAAACAGGGCGCTGGAAAAGGCCAAAAGTAATGTGGGAGGAAAGAGTATGTATTTTTTTCTCTTCCAGAAAAGTGGAAATAGAAAAACATTTCATTTTAGAATGCGAGGCCTTCAAACACTGCAGGGAAAAATATGCAGGTATTCTGGAAGCTAGTTCTTGGGTTAATCTATTTAGCGAAGAGTTTGTCGAAAAGCTAGGAGCAGTTATTGTGAAACTTCAAAGGAAAAGGGCCGAATACAAAAGCCAGATGGAGAAGCCATTTGTCCCATAAGCTATTTTTAGCCTCGTGGACGTTAAAAAATACTTTCTTACTTTCTTTCTTTCTATGACAAATTATGTTTTCTCTATTGGGTTTTCCAAAATTCATCATGGTTTGAGAGTTACACAAGGTTCTTTGAGGAATTTTTTTTTGTAAAAAACACAATTTTTTCAGAATTCTAGAATCATGCCCGAAATGCAAATGACTCACCAAGATATTGATTTTTCTGATTAGATGATGGTTGAACCATATTTCCATTGATGGAAAATTGTTGTGATTATATTGATCATCTTGTTTGTAATGGATAAGCTTGTTTAGAGCCAAATTTGTATTGTAAAATTTTATAAAACCCAAGTCATAGCTTTGAAGAAGCACGGAACATTATTGGGGATATACTACTGAAGCATGTTTGCTGGGCTATACCCAGAGGCAGCCCACTACTGGGCACTGGGCACTGGACTCTGCTCTCTCTCCACTTGATGCAAGAGACTGAACAATATTTTTAATAAAAAACTACATGTCAAGTTCTTTATTTTCAATCTCTCTCTGTGTGGTTTATTGACTTTGTAATTTGATTTTTATTCAAGAGGCAACAAGCTGGTTGGGAGGGCCCCCAAACCAACTCGTTGTCCTTTTTTGTTTCTTTCTTTCTCCCTGCTCATTGGCTTGAATAAGTTTTAAATATGCAATTAAAAGTTTGATGTGCTAACTTGTATTCTCACTTAAAATATAGAAAATTATTGCATAGGGATTGCACACTTTGTTTTTTGGTTTTCTTATATATACCTGGTTCCTGCAAATCGATTTGGAAATGTAGTGCTTTCCAGCATTAGTGTTACTGATTTTGAATGCTACAACGAATTGTTCCTATATGAATTGTTAATATAAAAGTGTTTTCAACAATTGGTGATTTGTGTGTGATATGAAACCTGGAGTGATTTGTAACACAAAATCACATTGTAAATCAAATAGCATTCAATCTTGAATTCATTTTATATGTAAGGATCTGGAAATGGCATAGTAGATTTTAAGCATGTTAAGGTGAAAGAGTAGTTTAATACTCTGATTTGTAAAACTAATTTTTTAAGGATAATATCTAAAGAAAAAGAATATGACCCTTGACATTATGATATGGACCATGCATTTGAAAATTCAAACCATAAGTTGTTGAAATTACTGTGGTCACCATGAGCTTTTATAATATAATCTTATTCCATAAAGAAACAGAATACAGGATTTTGTTTCTTAATGGAACTTGTGAGGCAGCATGAACCTTTAAACTAATTATAAATCTGAATTGTCTTATTCTCCTACCAGAATTACACTTGAATAATAGTGCACAAGACCAACTCGAAAAGGAATCGAAGAGTGTATTTAAAATTCGATGAGATCTTTGTGCTTTACATATAGCTGCAATTCGAAATTGGGACAGAATGTATTCCTGTTGCATTATGGACTTGTCAAATCGTTTTGTCTTTTCTGCAAATTTGATTCAAAAGGGAATTCAAGTACAACAGAGTTTAAAAAAATACAATTTCAGAATTTGATTGTGAACTTTTGAGACCGAAGAAAATGCTGCTACAAGTCCTTTCTTGATTAACATTATGTTGTTGTAGGATAAATAATATTTTCCTTATTTTAATTGTCTTTGAATTCAGGTTCAGGATTTATCATTAAACATAGACCTGTAACTTTTAATGATTGATGCTAGAGGGTTACAGAGAATTCATTTTAATTTGTGGCAGTTAGTCATTTCCATTGACTCAGTGAGTATGTTTGCTTATGAAAAAATACTGAGTGCCATATTGGAGTAGAGATATTGTTATTTCTTGAATATGATTTCTGGTTATACAGTAAGCATATTTACAATGGTGTGCTACCTGAGAAGAATTAAAATCTCTCTCATTTCCATTGATTTCATGTAGAGGTAACTAGCATAGGATCGTGAGCAAACCAGTTTTATTTTTTCTCTTGAGTGTGAGAAAAGAGAGTTAATTTCACAGTCCTTTTTACATTGTGAAGATTGATAGATTGTAGATTTCTGTCGTGTAGATTTTTAGATACAAAACTCTGAATCTCCACAGTCCTCATTTTTCAGTCAAAATGAGGATTGTGAAGATTGTTAAAAGCTAGAGTTCATATTCCCAATAGTTAGGGTTTTCCTTCAGATTAGGAATTAACTACATTTTCAATTATTAGTTAGGGTTTTCTCTTCGTTTGCTAATATATAAGGTTTTTCCCTTTAATTGCCAACGGTTAGGGTTTATTTTTCCCATGATTATGGTTTTCTTACAATTGTTGATGGATTGCAGGATTGGTGTTCATGTTTTCTTAAGTTTACTTGAGTGCAGGATTCAAATTAATTATTGTTTGCGGGAATCTATAAAGAGATTGATGCGCAAGTTAGACTAGAATTTTATTTGCACATCACTTGGGGATTTCTCTGGAATTTACAATGTTGTGCCTCGAAGTTTTCGAACTCCCAGATTGATAATTAAATGTTAGATTACTTATTACACCCAACATTTTGGCCCCGTTTTCGGGGAGGAACTTAGGGGATTTACCTTGGTGACCTATTGTAGTTTGGTTTTCTATTTACCTAGTTTCTCTTGCAAGTTTTTGTTCTTTGAATTTGTTTCTTTCCTGCACATTTCTTTTAAAGGATTTCATTTTTAAATTGTTATAAGTACCTCTCCTATCTATATACTTATCCCTGTGTTAACAGACTATACCAATTGGCTTGTTGAGAACAGAAAATGGTATTTCGAAGACGAACTCACAAGTGAAGAATTTAGTATTTTTCTTGAACATAAAAATAATATTATCAACGCTTTAATTTTGATGTTGGATGGTTTGCAGGAAGAATATAAGAAGGATGAAGAACCACTGCTAATTTTTTGCACCAATTATAGAAAGAAGCACTTCTTGGGAGAATGCCCACTGAGTAGCCTAAAAGTTTCCAAATTTTGTGAGGAAGGTCACTCAACAAATAATTTCCCATCACTTCCAGGATTACTAAAAGTACTCAGGAAATCAAGTAAGAAATTGAATCAACCGAAAAGTATAACTCAAAACCCATCATCATTTCATACTTGGACTAATACTTATTACCTTCAATAGATTTATAACCTGTAGTTTCATGGAAAACTTGTAGTCCTCTTCAAATTGAATATCCTACTTCATGGCCACAGTGGCCCTCTCCTCGGCCCTCTTCTTTGAGTCAGATATCCCCATGGCCTCAAGAATAGTTTGTAGCCTCTTCCCTAGGGCAGTTTTTCATGAAAAATCAATTACTTGAACAACAACATCAACCGCAATTTGCAACCAATGCACCACCAAGTTATTATCCTCTATGGTCCTAGCTACCTGTGCAACCTTACCATAATCCATACCCTAACCCTAGTCCAAACCCTAACCAAAATCCTAACCCAAATCCAAGGCCTAGTCCAAGCCTTAACCCAAACCATAGCCTAAGCCATAATCCAAACCAGCAGGTTGCAAACCAATTTAAAACACCCATTCTTCCTGTTGACTCCCCTATTGAGTGGAATGATATATATTTGAGTTTGGGGGAAGGGGTGAGTTTGGAAACATCTCCTATCACTACAGAACATTCACCCCAGGAAGATAATTAAAATACCATTGGAGGAGCAATATTTGATTGGAACCTGTTCTGAAACTGTTGTTGAAACTCGAAACCCTAGAATTTCCCTTAACCAGTCTTGTCAATTTGAAAAGAAAATATTTAAGCCCGAAATTGAGGGGTTTTTCTTTTGTCTTTCTCCTGATCCCTTATGCCTCCAAAGGAGTGTTTATCAAGTCGTGGAAGAATTGTATGAGTTGGAAAATAATAAATATGTGGAACCAATTGAAGCATGGTTTCAAATAATTGCCAGTACACCTTATTCCATCATTATTCGACAACTCTTGATACCATATCAGATAAAGCAGTTGGTTTATCATACTCTGGTATGTGTTAAAGCTTAATTTTTGAACCCAAGTGTGATTATATTTAGCATTTTGTCACGCACATGGTTATACTGGAAGTAATCCTACACTTGAAGGAGATCTTCCTCTCTCTAAATTAGTGTAGGGTAGTATAAGAGCAATGAATAAAAATGTCATTTGAAATAAAATTGTTACAGAAAAACTCTTGAAATTGCAAGTCCTAAGGCACAACTATTGAAATTTCTATCACTATGCACTCTTGTGGTAAGACTTGTCAGAATAAATTCACTCTTAATGCCTCAAATTTATAGAGTGACTTTGATTATTGGCTAATATTATTCATTGGATCAATTAGGGGGATTCTTATTGTTATGTTTAATAATTTCCATTCATAAGCTTAAAAAACTACTTTTGGCCTATTCATTCTAACATAGTGACATCCAAGAAATCTTTTCAAGTTTTTATTCGAAGGTATTGATGAAAAGCCTCCTATGGTGGACCACTCCTATAAAACCCTAATGAGCTCTAATGAGAACTATAGCACGATTAACTCGAGGAATATTTTGGTCATTGTTTGAGATGCCTTCGTTAAAATGAGTCTTTAGGGTAGAACCAACCAGTAAATATTAGTCATTAAAAAAATTCCATGCCATCTCGTGCTCTTAAGGAGCATATTTGTCTCCCCACCTATTAAGTAACCTATCTAATGTTAATCATAATCAAAGTTTATTCTAAAAAGGATTAATTGGGAGACAAGAGGTCTCATTACGAGCCGACCTACCATTATCATGGGTCCTAATGAGAATGACATTGCCACTACTGGTCACCGAGCTAGGGTAATGACTTTCAGTTGAAAAGTTGGAAGACAAGTGGTCTCATCACAAGACAACTTGTTCATTCTTGCTAGCTCTCGTGAATGGCATTGTCGTTAACCAAATCAGGACAATGACCTTTAATTAATTTCTAAATCAATTTAAATGATTTTAAATGACTCTGAATCTATATCTAATAGATGGGACAGAAGCATTTCAATGGGTTAAAAGGAATCCTTGTTGAGGTTGTAGACGTATGCTGGAAGAAGGACCATGCATGTGGTATTAAATTTAATTTTACACTATGACTTACTCATTTTTTTTTCTTCCCCTAAACTTATTATCATGTCTCTCTGAGAATAGACTTAAGATCTTTCTAGTAATGCGTTGTGGAGTTCTATCTTTCGGAAATATGAAGATTTTCATAGATGTGGGACCTTTAGTGCAGGTGATTCACTTTTCCCGACAAAAGGAGATTCAACTATATGATAGATAACGGTAATATGGTGATTGTGGGAAGGTATCATTCTTACATCTTTCTTGTTCCCTATTTCCATCTCTTTTTAACACCATATCTTTCAAATTATGTCACTTATGTTTATAATGAGGCTATTGAAAGTGAAGACCTGTTGAGTTGGACTGCTCTTGAGATGCTTTGTGGAAATTTTTATGGTTGGATATTTCATGATAACAATATCCTTGCAGTAAAAGCATTTTTAGCATTCCTTTGGTACCCCTAGCATTAGTTACTATTTTGGAAAAAAATAAAGCTCAAGGTTGACATCATTAAATCTCTCATCGCAGGTCCTTCTTATCTTATTGATGCAAAGGAAGTTGACATCACATGGTAGTTACCAACATGCTCTCACTCGATTAGCCCCATATTTTAAGGATATTGTGGTCAATGCAGCATAACTCTAATAGATAAACCCTATCCCTACATTCATAATTAACTTTGGTCTTTGTCATAGGTTTTGCTTGCATGAGGACATGCAAGACGATCGACATGGTGGGATGTCAGACCCGAAATTTTCGTATTTAATTCATCCTTTTTCCCTTTGATTACTCACGAGTTTATCTAATTTAATATCATTATTGGGCTATTACCTTCAATTGGGAGCATGACAAGGTAATTATTTATTATTTAGTATATTCCCCTTGTTTCAATAAAATTATATCGAGATTGTTATTAACGATAGTTTTTTTGTGTTATTTTAGGTCCTCAATAAGATGCATGAAACTCTGGTTAAATATATACACGAGTTAAAATTTTATCTCTTAGTGCATCAATTTTTGGCCTGTTCCTGAACTCAGTTCAGTTCCTACACCAACATTCCTGCACCAATTTGGGGCTTTGATAGATTGGCACATTTTCAAGGAAAACCAAAGACACTTATTTTCCAAAATAATGTTCTAACGCCTCCACATCAGTTAAAATGCACTCAGGTCGTACGACCCATTTTTTAGAGAATAATTAATGCTACAACATAAAACCCTAAATTCACACAATTTTCAAACTACCAACTTTCTCCTCGATTTGCGTGCAGATGAGGGTGAATCTCAAATTTCCTAAAGAAGGGTTTTGTTTAAAGTATGGAAAATTAGGCTCCCTCCAAGTAGGTTTCGAAAATCCATCATGGTTTGAGATTTATGTGAGGTTCTTTGAGGAAGTTTTGTAAAAAACACAAATTTTCCATAATTCTAGGATCATGCCCAGAATGTAAGTTATTCACTAAGATCTTGATTTTTCTGATTGGATGATGGTTGAACAAGATTTATATTGATGGAAAATTGTTGTGATTAGATTTATCATCTTATTTGTAATGGATTGGCTTTTCTAGAGCTAATTTTTTATCGTAAAATTTTATAAAACCAAGTCATAGGTTTGAGGAAGCAAGCAACATTATTGGCGATATACTATTGGAGAAAGTTTGTTGGTCTAGATCCAGAAGTAACCCACTACCGAGCACTTGAATTTTCTCTCTCTACATCTCTCTCCACATGATGTAAGAGACTGAAACAATATTTTTAATAAAAGACTGCATGTCAGGTTCTTTATTTTCAATCTCTGTGTAGTTTATTGACTTTGTAATTTGATTTTTATTCAAGAGGCAAAGAGCTAGTTGGGAGGGCCCCCAACCCAGTTCGTTGTCCTCTCTTGTTTCTCTCTTTCTCCCTACTCATTGGCTTCAATAGATCTTAAATCTGCAATTAAATTTTTGATGTGCTAACTTTTATTCTCACTTAAAGGTCTAGAAAATTATTGCATAGGGATTGTCCACTTTGTTTTTTTGTTTTTTTAATATATATTTGGTTCCTGCAAATTGATTAGTAGTAGTACTTTCCAGCATGAATTTTATTGATTTTGAACACTAAAATGAATTGTTCTTCTATGAATTAGCAATATAAAAGTGTGTTCAACACGGTGATTTGTGTGTGATCTGAAACCTTGGAGTGATTTGAAACACAAGATTGCATTGTAATTGAAATAGCATTCAATATTGAACTCATTGGATATGTAAGGATATGGAAATGAAACAATAATTTTAAGGTGAAAGAGTAGTTTAATACTCTGTTTTGTAAAGCTTATTTTCTAAGGATAAGATCTAAAGCAAAAGAATATGACCCTTGACATTACGATCTGGACCATACATTTGAAAGTTAAAATAATAAGTTGTTGAAATTATTGTGGTCACCGAGAGATTTTATATTATTATTCCATAAAGAAACAGAATACAGGATGTCGTTGCTTAATGGAACTTTTGAGGCAGCATGAACCTTTAACCTAATTATAAATCTGAATTGTCTTGTTCTCCTACAAAAATTACACTTGAATAATAGTGCACAAGACCAACTCGAAGAGGAATCAATGAGTGTATTCAAAATTCAATGAGATCTTTGTGCTTTACATATAGCTACAATTCGAAATTGGGATAGAATGTATGCATGTTATATTGTGGACTTGTCAAATTGTTCTGTCTTTTATGCAAACTTGATTCAAAAGGGAATTCCAGTACAAGGGAGTTTTAAAAAAAAAATACAATTTCAGAAATTGATTGTGAACTTTTGAGACCAAAGAAAATGCTACTACAAGTCCTTTCATTAACATTCTGATGTTGTAGAATAAATAATATTTTCCAAATTTTAATTGGCCTTGAATTCAGGTTCAGGATTTATCATTAAACATATACCGGTAACTTTTAATGATTGATGCTAGAGGGTTATAGAGCATTCATTTTAATTTGTGGCAATTAGTCATTTCCATTGAGTTTGTTTGCTTATGACAAAATACTGAGTGCCAGATTGGAGTAGAGACATTGTTATTTCACGAATATGATTTCTGGTTGTACTTAGCATATTTACATTGGTGTGCTACCTAGAAGATTTAAAATCTTTCTCTCATTTCCATTGATTTCATGTAGAGGTAACTAGCAAAGGACCTTGGGCAAACTAGTTTTATTTTTTCTCTTGAGTGTTAGAAAAGAGAGTTAATTTCAGAGTCATTTTTATATTGTGAATATTGTCAAAAGCTAGAGTTCATGTTCCCAATAGTTAGTGTTTTCCTTCAGATTAGGAATTATCTACCTTTTCAATTATTAATTAGGGATTTTTCTTTGTTTTCTAATATTTAAGGTTTTTCCTTTTAATTTCCAACATTTAGGGTTTATTTTTCCTATAACTATGGTTTGCTTACAATTGTTGATGAATTGCAAGATTGGTGTTCATGTTTTATTAAGTTGCCTCTGAGTGCAAGAATATAAAGAGATTGATGCACAAGTTAGACTAGAATTTGATTTGTAGGTCGTTTGGGGATTTCTCTGGCATTTCTAGTGTTGTGCCTCGAAGCTTACAAACTCCCGAATTAACAATTAAATGTTAGGTTTTTTATTATGCCCAACATTTTGGCGTCATTTTCGAGGAGGTGCTTAGGGGCTTGACTTGCCACAATTTGGTTTGCTCTTTACCTAGTTTCTCTTGCAAGTTTTTGTTCTTTGAATTTGTTTCCTTCTTGCACATTTCTTTTAAAGGATTTCACTTTTAAAGTGATGTAAGAACCCATCCTATCTATATACTTACCCCTGTTCCTGACATAACATACCAGTTGGCTTGTTGATAACATAAAATGTTATTTCAAAAAATATTTCAATGAAGAACTGTTTTGATGTTGTTGCAGAGATATAAAAATTATCCAACGACGAACTCACAAGTGAAGAATTTAGTATTTTTCTTGAACATAAAAATAATATTATCAACACTTTGATTTCGATGTTGGATGATTTGCAGGAAGACGTTAATAAGGATGAAGAACCACTGCTAATTTTTTACGACAATTGTAGAAAGAAGCGTTTCTTGGGAGAATGCCCACTGAGTAGCCTAAAAGTTTGTGAAATTTGTGAGGAAGGTTACTGAATAGATATTTTCCCGTCACTTCTAGGATTACTAAAAGTACTTTGGAAATCAAGTAAGAATTTGAATCAACCGTTAGGTTTAACTCAAAACCCATCATCATTTAATACTTGGAGTAATACTTATTATCCTCAATAGATTTATAATCATTTCGTTTCATGGAAAACTTTTAGTCCTCTTCCAATTGAATATCCTACTTCATGGCCATAGTGGCCCTCACCTTGGCCCTCTTCTTCGAGTCAGATATCCCCATGGCCTCAAGAATGGTTTGGAGCCTCTTCCATAGGGAGGTTTTTCATGCAAAATCAATTACTTGAACAACAACGTCAACCGCAATTTCCACCCAATGCACCACCAACTTATCATCCTCTATGGTCTCAGCTACCTGTGAAACCTTACCCTAATCCATACCCTATCCCTTATCCTAATCCATACCATAACCCTAGCCGAAACCCTAACCCAAATCCTAATCCTAATCCAAAGCCTATTCCAAGCCTTAACCCAAACCATAGCCCAATCCCTAATCCAAACTAGCATGTTGCAGAACACTTTAAAACATCCATTCTTCCTGTTGACTCCCTTATTGAGTGTAATGATATATCTTTGAGGTTGGGGGAAGGGGTGAGCTTGGAAACATCTCCTATCTCTACAAAACATTGACCCCGGGAAGATATAATTCAAATACCATTGGAGGAGAAATCTTTGATTGGAACCTGTTCTGAAACTATTGTTGAAGCTCAAACCCTATAATTTCCCTTAACCCATCTTGTCAGTTTGAAAAGCAAATATTTGAGCCCGAACATGAGGGGGTTTTCTTTTTTATTATACCTAATCCCTTGTGACTCCAAAAGAGTGTTTATCAAGTTGTGGAAGATTTGCATGAGTTGGAAAATCATAAATATGTGGATCCCATTGAATCTTGGCTTCAAATAATTGCCAACACACCTTATTCCCTCATTATTCAACAACTCTTGTTGCCACACTAGATAAAGACGATGGTTTCTCATACAATGGTATGCATTAAAGCTTACTTTTTGAACCCGAGTATGAGTATATTTAGCATTCTATTATGCAATTGGTTACATTGGAGGCACTCCTACACTTGAAGGATATATTCCTCTCTCTAAATTAGGGTAGGGTAGTATAAGAGAAATGAATAAAAATTTCATTTGAAATAAAATTGTTACAACTACACTCTTGAAATTGCAATTCCTAAGACATAACTATTGAAATTTCTATCACTATGCACTCTTGTGGTAAGACTTGTCAGAAGCAATTCACTCTTAATGCCTCATATTTTATAAAGTGACTTTGATTATTGTCCGATGTTATTCATTGGGTCAATTGGGGGGGTTTTCATTGTTATGTTTAATACTTTCCATTCATAAGCTTTAAAACCTACTTCTGTCCTAAAAATCTACTTAAGTACAAACCCTAAACTCCTTGATCCTTTTCTCGAAAACATCATTCCTAGGGTTTCAATGTCAAACCCTATATTTCAACCAATTCCACCTTTACCATGTCCTAGATTCTTTTAGCAAACCCTAGATGTCGAATGTTATGGTTTCTATGAGGGAACAAACAGATTAGGGTTTCTCACTAGAGTTTTTCCTAATTAAGTTCCATATATGGTTTTCAATCCCTAGATGCCAAATTTTTTTGACAAGATGAAATCTACAAACCCTAGGTTCAAAACATGCAACAAAATCGTAACTCATTGCTTTATGTAGAACCTTTATAAAAAATATATGCATACCTCAAAGATCACATACCTTTGTCTTACATGATCACTGGTTAGGGCACACCAGTTTCCTACAGAAGCCCTTCATCAAAGGACAAACCTTCTTCATAAAGTTGTGGCCTTATTCCTTCTATTAGCCTATGTAACTCATTGTCCAAAGAGACTTATTCAACACCCTTTTTAGGCTTATTATTCCCTCCTAATAGTAAATTCATAAGCTCTACCTATTTACCACTGTTCTTCTACCTATTCGATATATCCAAGGAAGATAAGCCACACAAATATGAGCGCAAAACAACTCATTTTTCTAGCTCGGCCTATGTTGTCCAACTTTAGTCTTCCATCCTCTTCAAGGTGACTTTTTTGTTGTCTTAAGGACTACTTTGATATGTCAATGCTTGATTCTTCCACCAAATTTTTCCTTTTCCTTATTTCTTTGTTTTTCATCAATAGGTCTGATACTTATTTCTTATATATAAATCTAGATACTATTGAAGCCTTTTGGTCCTCCAACTAGGGATCTTCATAGTCACTGCATATACCTTGAGAAAAATTCTTCTCCATCCAGTAGTTTAGATCGTACTACAAGGTGCTTCTCTTGATTCATATTTTAGGTTTGAACTTATTTAAGGCCTTTCAACCCCTCAAAAAAATTCACTACAGGATCCTCAATCCTTCTCCAATCTTCGAAAAAATGTGACTAGATATTGCCATAAAATTTTAGCACAAAAATAGCTTCCAAGCCTTCACTTTATTACAAGTACATTCCTCCCTCTAATCCGCACTCAATTGGATTCAAAAGGCTCTCATGTAGATTTGAATCAGGGCTTCGGATCTGAGGCTATTGATGCCAAATTTGGAA